>OY856410.1:648745905-649945905 GCA_963693085.1 Alisma plantago-aquatica
TTGGTGGACATGATGTTTTTATTTGAGATAATGGATGTGTCTACATTAAGAAGAAGCTCATTCTCAGAAGGTTCTACCCAACAAGTAATAGCAGTTGAAGAAATGTTGGTAAGGACTTGTTCTTGTTGTGCATAAAGCTCTTGTATTGCTGATTATTTTAACCTGCAAACAAAGAGCATTCAATTGATGGATATAGGATGATCATTGAATACATGATCATTCCTATTTTTCCATTCTAGCGAGCATCATTGAATACATGATCATTCCTATTTTTTCATTCTAGCGAGCAGATTGCTAAAATAGTTTTTTGTCATCCTATTATGTTTTTCAAGGTTTTTAGGTTATAGGTTGGCCAATCAAAAGGTGTTCTTTTATCAAAGAGATTGATTTCTTTAGTAGGAGGAAGACCAAGACAAAGTGTCTTTGTAGTTGTGCAATCCCTTATAGCATGTAAGGTTGTTTCATCTTTTGCAACACATCAAGGACCATGTAAGGTTGTTTCATCTTCTGCACCACATCCAGGACATTATTAATCAAAAGTCATCTTTTTTGCAAACCACAAGTGATTTTTCATTAGTCTATCATGATGTACGAGCCATACAATGGTTTTATATCATTGAGGAAAGGAAGCCGACCAAATATCCATGAAACATCCAATGATGTAACATTATTAGAAAAGAGTGTTAAAGTTTTGTATATATTGTTGGTAGTAAAATCCTCACAGTTTGAAGCCTTCCACACATAAGCATCATTTCCAAAAGTAGTTTTAGTACTGGGCATTCACTGAATTCTTGTAATAGTTTAGTTTGATAACAAAGCTTTTAGGTAGTTGGTATCCCATGATCCATCTTCATAAACCAGACTTGATGCATGGATGTCTAATAGGTCATCAAGGATAGTTTTTCTAGGTTTTAGTCTTAGAATGTGTCCTTTAACAATCCTCTCATTTGTCTACATGATGGTATATTATTTGCTTGTGGTTAATGTTAGCGAGACACAAAAACTTATTTCTCCAAGTGAGTGAGCCTGATATACGAAAATTAATTCTTCAGTACTTGACTTTCATAAGAGCAATCTAAGGTATTTGTTTGTCCTAAAGGAAGTCCAATCCCATTTTCATAGTCAAGGCCTTGTTAAATTATCTTTTGAGTTTGATACCCAGACCACCCTTGTTTCTAGGCTTAAAAAGGTTCTTCTAAGCAACTAAGTTGATGCACCAGTTTAGATCTGGCTCATTCCAAATGAAAACTCTAACTAGTTGATCTATCTTGTCACAAACTAACATGGGAAAAACATTGTTTGCATTGAATATATTGGTTATGAAAGTAGCAATGACATTTCTAGAGTTGCTCGACTAAAAAAGGATAGCATGTGATTTTTCCATCTTATAATGTTGTTGGAGCTTCATTGTGAGGTTGTTGAGTTGTTCCTTACATTTCTTTCTATGTATGATGGGAATACCTATATGATCAACTCATTTGTTTCTTTAATGCCAGATAACCTGTAGATGTGGTTCCTTTGTGTCCTTGGAGTATTGTAGGGAAAAACTATATGTGACTTCTCACGTGATAGGAATTGTCCTGATGCAAAATTAAAGTTTTATAGACATATAAGAATTAAATTTAGCTGGTTGCAAGTAGCCTCTCCAAGATGATAGTATCATAAACAAAGATAACGTAGATAAGGTGTTTGTTTGCTAAGACAATAGGTTTCCAATTATCTTTTACCTCTTCATCACATATTAGTTGACTAAACCTTTCTAAAAAAAGTAGAAAATGGTATGGGGGAGAAGGGGACTCCTTATTTCACCCCACATGAAGGTTTGAAGCTACTTGTATTATCTCCATTCCACAATATTGTTGTGTTTATTGAGATGACAATTTGCATGGTAATGGGAATAATATTTATGTCCTCTAGAGCATGTCTTGAATAAAATGCCAGCTCATTTTGTTGAAGGCTTTGATTGGATCTACTTTGAATTCCATGTACTTTCTTTTGCATGACTTGTCTTGCAAGGAATATAGTGTTTCTTTCACTAATGCTATATTGTCTCCTATCTAACAAGCTAAAACTAAACTAGATTGTAGAGGGGAGATACAATTATTTAGAAAAAAATTTATCTGAGCTTCAATGACTTGGGATAAGAGTTTGGTACATATTGATGAGTGACATAGGTCATAGCTATGAGCATGTTACTATAAGACCCCTGACCTTGCTTTTTGGTTGAACACACTTTCTTATCATAATTTGATGCTTAAAACCTTAATCAAATCCTAATATGAGCCTGCATATCATATGACAAGCTTAAATTTCAAGTTTGGTCCTATTTGGATGATGTTTGAGCTAGTCATGCATTTATGTGTTTATTTTGGGTTTTTATGCAATTTACCCATATCTAGGGTTTTTCTTGCATTTTTCACATACTTTTTGTGCCTAATAGGTTTTCCTATCATGTTTGATATATTTTTTCTTTGAGGCACCTTGTTACACCTTGGTTTGAGTGGTGGCATATAGCCTTATGTTCAAATTAGGATGTGCTCTCATTGATGCCCTAACTCATGTTTGACCTTAACTGTTGAGCCACCCAGTGTTGGTGGTTGCCAAGTTTTATTAAGACTTCTAGTGTTGGTGTTTGATGAGACTTATGACTCATCTTGGTCTCCCACATCCCTGGAGTTGGCGATCAATGAGTTTTATGATCCTCTTGGTCAATGTGTTTTCTTGGTATGGTCGTTTGTTTTGTGGTCAACATGTTTGACTTAGTTGCATGGATAGGATACCTGCATGGATGACATACCATTGACATAGTGGCATGCTTGGCTTGACACCTCACACTTTCTCTCTCTCTTCCACCCTAAGCTATATATACCTCCCTCCTTGCATGCAAACAAGCAATTTACACACTTAGATTTCCCTCTCTTCTTCCTTGCTTTTCGAGCTCATCCCCCTTTCTTGTTGGAGAAGGAGGATCCAAGGAAGGAGAAACTTGTCCAATCTACCTTTCATGTGGACCCAGGGTTTTGATCCACCCTTGTTGAGGTCGTTTGGTGATTCTTTTC
Organism: Alisma plantago-aquatica; assembly: GCA_963693085.1. Lineage (NCBI taxonomy): Eukaryota > Viridiplantae > Streptophyta > Magnoliopsida > Alismatales > Alismataceae > Alisma > Alisma plantago-aquatica. Next base: position 648,748,965 of record OY856410.1, read on the forward strand.
TTTATTCCTTGGTCTTGGTAAGTGAGATGTCCCTCTTTTCATTCATTTTCCTTTCTGTCCTATCTTCATCTCTCATCTTCCTATTCAAATCCATGGTGGAGATTGGGTTAGTGATTGAAGAAGACAACTTTGTTGCTTCCTTGACCTAGGGTTTTGCATGTTCATGGAGGAGGAGCTAGCTTCTCAAAGTGGAGTGTTAAAGCTATAGGGTTTCTATCTTCTTTCCTTAGTTCTACCTTGTTGTTTGGAGTTGCATCAACATCTCTAAGGCGAGTTATAATACTTTTTCCATGATTATTGCTTGCTCTTACCTTGCATGTACATGATCTTGCCCTAAAATGTTTTTCTAAGTATAAATTTGTTGCCTTTACCTTAGGGTTTGTGTTGGTATGCTAGTTCTTGAGTAATGCATCTTCTTGGATGCACCCTAACCCTAGTGCACGAACCTCCTTTGGTAATGGAAGTTTTAGTCTTTGCATGCTCGTGGAAAATAATTACTTTTTCCCTCTCTAATGGTGGTTACTACTTAGGGTTTTGAGGTCATCTCTCTCCCTGTAATGAAACACAATGAACTTTTTTATTCTTGGTGATAACCAACCTATTTGACTCATAGTGATCAATGAGTTTTTGGTCTCTTCACAACCGCCAATATTTTGAATGTATGATGGTCACCAAGATTTTTGTATCTTATGTGGTCGATGTAGTTTGATCTATGTGGTTGCAAAAGATATTTGTATCTTATCTAGTCACCAAGTTTCAAAGTGGTGATGGTCGATGAAGTTTGTATCCATGTTGGTTGCCAAGTCTGATTCCCATGTGGTCGATGAGATTTGATCTCCATGTGGGTCACCAAGTCTGATTTCCATGTGGTCGATGAGATTTGATCTTCATGATTGTTTGTCAAGTTTTGAATGCATATGGTCACCAAGTCTTCTATCTTCATTTTTGGTCGATGAAGGTTTTGGAACTCTATGTGGTTGACGAAGTTTTGGATCCTTCTTTTTCTCCAAGGATACCTAACCTCAGTGGTCACTAATATTGGTAACCCTAGTGGTCACTAAGAGTGGTAAACTTAATATTCACCAATGTGTCCTGACCCTAGTGGTCAATGAGAATATCGAGGAGGATGAAGTCATTAGGAAGCTCATGACTCAAGTACTTAACTGGCAAGGCGTTTTTTTTAAAAAAAGATGTATATATCTGACCACTCGGGGTTGTGACATCCAAAACATAACCTAAATCCTTGATGTCCAAACAAAGCATAGTTGCCATATTTCTCGAAATGAAAGTATTAGTAGAACTAGAAAAAAAGAGCTCTTACATTTTGTCCCATGACTTTAAGCATGCCTACATAGTTTCATAATGCATCCGACTACTATTACATGATCGAACTAAACTGAAAGCAAAACTCTAAGGGTTATTACCCTCTATCAACCGATTAGCATTGGCCTGAGCCTCTTCATTGTCAACAGTGAAGACTCAGGTTTGTCTCCACTCTCTAACAGGTGGACCTCCAATGGGTGCACCATCTCCTACTGGGGGTGCTGCTGCCACCGGTGGTGCTACTACTAGACCCAGACCTCTCAGATTAGGCAGAAGATAGTTGGCGATGAAGTGTCCCTGATGCACTACATATTTGTCATTTTCACAGGCTATTTTTTATTGCTTTTTGTGCACTTACTATTCATTTTCATATTACTTTGTGCATGATTTATTAATATTAATGTATGTTACTCAATTGCATCAAATAAGCATAATCTTAATTTTTTGAATGAATTATTATATTTCAAGTACTTATTTATATTTTGTGTGATTTCAGGTACCACAAGAGTCTCACAGACTCGGTACTACTAACTTCAAAATTCGGTACTACCAAATTTGCATCAGAGATAGAGTAGATTTGACTTCCAAACTCGGTACTACTAAATCCAAAAGTCAGTACTACCGAGTCTGCAGGATCAGATAGTCTGGAAAATCTAGTTTAATCCAATGGTTGAGGATTTATTTTGCCCTAAGTCACTTCTATGACTTGAGGGGAGTTCAGTCAGGCCTAAGGAATCACATTCTATTCCATTGCAAGATGGTGATGGCGCGTGAGAGGAGAATGAGGAGGAGAACCACACCTTTGGGAGGTTCCGGGCATGTTCGGTGGGCAGAAATTGCAGATTGTGGATCCGTTCATCGGTGTGGAGCATCCTAATCACGTTTCTCTAGGGGGTTCATCAATTTTCTATATTCTCCATGTTTTTCCTTCTTCTGAGCATGTTTATGTACATGGAAACCATGAGGGTCTAGTCCCTATGTTCTTAAGGACCTAGGAGTAGCCCAGTTGTACATTGTATATGGATCTTTTGCATTAATATAGTGTTTTCTCCTTATTCTTGGGCTTGTTGCTATGAAATCACAATGAATTGTCTACGTTGCGCACCATAGGTGATTAATTAGATCCTCAATAACTTTGGGAGGAGGACTAAGGATTGGGAAACCATAGTAACACACATTTTATATTACCATTTGGGAAATGTGGATTATGAACGTGAAGAGATTACCCAGAGATTATTCATAAAGCACCTAACTAATCAACCAATTACTATGGAAATGGGATTGGCATTAGCATATGTAGTGAACTACACTGTGAGAGTGGGTAGTTCTTTCTACAGGCACTTTGTCCAGGAGTGGGAGGAAAATATATTAATCTTAGGTTAAAATTGTAGTGTCAATCATGGTGAAACCATAGTCCTAGAGAATTTATTCTCATTGTGATCAAAACCCATTAAATTAGTTTTCTTTCTTAAAGTTGGTTTAATAACTCTTGAATCAAAGTTTTCTTTAGCTTATCTGATCGAAAAGAAGTTATAATATTTTCTTGAATTACGTGTACCGTGTTCGATATCTGGGCCTCTTGGGCCTGTATTAGTTCGACGCGTACACTTGCATTTTACACGTACAATTTAGTCGTGTCAAGTTTTTGGTGCCGTTACCGGGGAAATAACATATTCAAGCACTATGAGTGTTGTAATTGGCCACTCTAAGCCACCTTGTTTATTTTTTTATTGTTTTATTCCTTCTAAAGATGAATTGCAAATATTTTCATAATTCAATCACTAGTACGTTATTCTCACATTGAATTTACAAATTTTAGGTACTAGTGCATGGTTCAAACACGAACACTGATTACACTCCCACAACAAATCCACAACCGGAAGGTATGGGTGATGCAGAAGAAGAACAAACCATCTGGGAGAAGATCAAGACATCAACCTCAACAGCTAAGCACGGGCCAATCAAGCGACAAGCTATACATGTGGGAAGCTACAAGATTAATCATGGGCTGGTGGCGTTAGTCAAACAACAAACTTTCCATGGCCACAGTACTAAAGACCCAATGACTCACATCAACAATTTTGTAGAAATATGTGCCATGGTGAAGATAGGCAAGGTTCCTGCCACCATGATATACATGAAGCTCTTTGCATCATCCTTGGCAGACCATGCCAAGTCTTGGTTCTATAACCTCAAGACAGAGTCCATAGAGATATGGGACCAAATGATAGATGCTTTCTTTGAGTGTTATTTCCCTCCACAGAAGATGAATGAATTGACACAAAAGATTTACAACTTCGAGGAATAGGCTGATGAGTCACACTTAGAGGCTTGGGAGTGCTTTTAGAATATGTTGGGGAAGGTGCCTCACCATGATATAGATTTATATGGCCAAGCAAAGACCTTCTATTATGGCCTACATCAGGGTGAGATGACCAACCTGGACAGTGCATGAGCTAGATTTTTCTTGAACAAAAAGCCTTCTAGATGCCATGAGATCTTGAAGAACATGGCTAAGAACTAGTCATAGGGTGAAGAAAGAGAACTCCTGACAACCATTAAAAGCACTAAAGAATCTAAAGTCAGCTCTGCATTGAATGGGAAGCTTGACCTCATCACCATGAAGTTGTGCCAGAAGGATGTAACATCAGTTGGGGGTGAAGAAGGGAATTGTATGTATATGCACCAGCAACACTAGCAGGATAGGGGCCCTAACAAGATTGGAAAAATTGAGAACATGTTAGGAAAGTTTGTGAGCCAAAATGAAGAACTTATGAGTCAGACATAGAGGGAGATGCAAAACCAAGGTGCCTAGATCCACAACATTGAATATCAAATTTCTCCATTGGCAGAACAAGTAGCTTCCTTGAAGGAGTCCATTCAACAAGGAGCACTTTTGAATACAGTTGTAACCCATCAACATCACCAAGCAAAATTCATCCCTATTATTTATGAGCGAGAACATCATACCGAGGAGGCACCCAAGCAACACACTCAGGAGTCTGATGGGGTGTATGTGCCTAAAGTTCCATTTCCTCACAGTCTATTTGGATTACCAGGAGGATGCAGAATGCCAGTGGATAGTACACTTCAAGGTCCCATTCCTATTAAACCACCAATATAGTTCCTGAGAGGGTACCTATTCAGCACGGGCAAGTGAAGGTTTTACTACGTAGTGGAACAATCACAGTCAATAAAGGGGCACCCACAATTCAGAAGGAACAACCACCAATAACATGATCCACAGAGGATGTGCCGATTTCTATTCTAGGTGGTGGTGATAAAGCAAGCTTAGGGGAGAAAGTTCATAAAGTGCCATATATTCCCCCACAGAAGCTGCCACTGGTGGAGGCGATAGAGCAAATTCCTACTTATGGGAGATTTTTGAAAGATGTCATCAACAAGGAGAGGAGGATTAAAGACATAGATATTATACCAGTTGATGAGGTGATGAGTGAAAATCAACGGGAAGCTACCAAGGAAGAGGAAGGATCTAGGATGTTTCTACATCCCATGTACTATAGGTGGCAACCACTTCAAGAAGGAACTATGTGATTTAGGAGTGAGTATTAATCTCCTGCCTATTACCACCTTCCAAAAGTTAGGATTGAAGAAACCAACAAGAACATTCATGGAAATTGAGTTGGCAGATGGCTCTATTGAGAGTCCATATGAGATATGCAAGGATGTGTTGGTTAGAGTCGACAAGTTCATCTATCCATTTGACTTTTTGGTGATGGATATGAAGGAAATGAAAGGGTCTGAGATGTTGCTACGGATGCCATTCCAAGCGACGGCTAATGTGATCACTGCCATTGGTAGAGGTTATTTGACACTCGGGATAGATGATGATTGAGTGGAGTTTAGACTTCCATATGAATCTTCATCACCATCTCAAGACAACCTAGGCTGAGGAGGATCATTCATGTCAATCCTAGGACATTAAACAAGGGTGCTTATGGGAGACAATCCAATTTTATTTTTGTCATTTACTATTTTTAGGTGTTTTTCTTAGTTACATTTCATCTTATTTTGTTAGATTTTAATTTGATGTAAAGAAGGTACCTTGATGCTCTTATTTGTTGTGTAGGCAGGGCCAAAGTCATTACTACCGAGTCTAAATGCGGTACTACTAACTCCTCATCATTTAAAATTCAGCACTCTATACAGAAAGTCAGTACTATCAACTTTCAAAGTCGATATTACGGAAATTTTTCAGTAAAAAGGTGACAAAAGATATAAGAAGAAGTTATCAGAACCACCGATACACATGTCGGTGGGCACTAATTTTCAAATCTCAAAGAAGGAGAGATAATTCCATATTTTGATGCCAAAAAGACACAAATTAGTGGCACTAAAAAGATGGATATATGCTAGTACAACTTGATGCAAAGATCCACCAATCCTCCACCTCCACCATCCTTTAGAGCTACTGGTACCTCATTCCACTTCCTAGGTTTGGATTTTGACTATGAGGTCATAGTCAAGTTCAATCTTAGGGGGGTGTTGGAACGACTTTATCTTCCCTTTTACTTGTTTTTAGCTTTATTTTTGTAATTTGTAGGATCCACAATCTATCTAGCGTAAAGTGGATCATAAATTTTGTTTGTTCCTCACAATTATCATCCATTATTTTAAGTTTGCATTGAAAATTGAAAATCTTTTTGTGGGATTAGTTGTGAGTACTTGAGTAATTTCACTTAGAGGAAGTGTATGTGTTAGTCAGCTTAAGGACATTTGATATGAATGGACATCTTAAATATCCATGAAATGCGGATGAATATGGGGTTTCATCTTGAATTGATCAAATAGTTAATATGACCTTAAATTGAAGTTTAAGAAAGAAACCCTAAGGTTACCCTGTACACAAGTCATTAGAGAGGGACATATCATAAATTCATGAAAGGCTTTGTCTCTTGGTTATGTGATTCCACCCATCCTCCACTCATTATTGACTCACCAACTTAAGATGAACAAGTACTCCAAATTATTTCTTCTTGTTACATAGAATGGCATAATAGGCAACATGATAAGTTAGTTTGCTTTTATTCCATTCATTACAAAAATGAAAGAAAATATAGACAAACTAGTGTACTTCAACAATTTATGTACACATCATTCTAGTTGCATAAACAATTACATGTAGATTGCATGCATTTTTCATCATTCATTGTTGTATCATGTGGGTATCATTTTCCTTTGAAATTTGAGTGCAGGGATACACATCTATACCCTAAAAAAATGATATGTAGTAAAGCTCATGCATTACGTTCCATCATGTTAAAATAATGGGCCAAAAAAAGAAGAAAAAAAAGAGTTTGTTTATATTTCAAAGTTAAGAGGGAGAAAGGATGCCCTTAACTCTTCACAAAAATGATTGAATCATACACATGATGCATTCTTTTCTTTAAATTTTTGTTCATAAAATTGACAACATCTTTTGACTCATGCATCATTCAACCAAGAAATTATGCATTAGGACTCATGTATTTCTCATTATTTTCACCATATAGGTTCATCATGTTTTATTTTTCATAAATGATTTGGATGTACTTGTGATTCTTCAATTGCCACCCATTTCATACTGTTCATTACTCTTATTGGTATGCCACCCAAATGATTTATTCTCCTGAATCATTTTTATATGGAGAACTACTTCCAATTAGTTGCTAGTTAGGAAAACAGAAATGTAGAATAGGGAATCACATAATACACCAAGTGAATGCCTGATTGATTTTGATGTTAACTACTCTCTTGAAAGTCTTCATTGATCTAAGGGTGGACAACTTTTATGGAAATTTTTGGTCACTACAGAGAAGTTGATTGTTCATTGATCAGTGAAGGACGGTTTGGGACCGCCATGTGGGGATAGTTGAGAAATAAAGTTCATGTTCCTTGGCCTTTTGCTAACTAGTCTAAAATAGATCTGAGAGTGTTTTTCTTGAGGATGAGCAACATTTAAGCTTAGGGGTGTTTGATGCACTGCATATTTGTCATTTTCATAGGCTATTTTTATATTGCTTTTTGTGCACTTACTATTCATTTTCATATTACTTTGTGCATGATTTATTAATATTAGCCTATGCTACTCAATTGCATCAAATAAGAATAATCTTAATATTTTTGAATGAATTATATTTCAAGTACTTATGTATATTTTTTTGCAATTTCAGGTACCACAAGAGTCTCATAGACTCGGTACTATCGACTTCAAAAGTCAGTACTATTGAATTTGCATCAGAGACAGAGCAGATTTGACTTCCAGAATTGATACTACGAAGTCCAAAAGTTAGTACTACTCTGTCTGCCTAATCAGGCAATCTGAAAAATCAAGTTTAATCCAACGGATGAGGATTTATTTTGCCCTAAGTCACTTCTATGACTTAAGGGGAGTTCAACCAGACCTAAGGAATCATGTTCTATTCCATTGCAAGATGGTGATGGCATGGGATAGGAGAATGAGGAGGAGAACCACATGTTCGGGAGGTTCTAGGCACATTTGGTGGGTAGAAATTGCAGATTGTGGATCCGTTCAACGGCATGAGGCATCCTAATCACGTTTCTCTAGGGGGTTCATTAGTTTTCTATGCTCTCCACATTTTCCCTTCTTCTTCGCATGTTTTTGTCCATGGAAACCATAAGGGCTATTACCTGTGTTCTTTAGGACCCGGGAGTAGCCTGATTGTACATTGTATATGGATCTTTTGCATTAGTATATTGTTTTGTCTTTATTCTTGGGCATGTTTCTTTGAAATCATATTGAATTTTCTTTGTTGTGCACCATAGGTGATTAATTAGATCCTTAATAACTTTAGGAGGAGGATTATGGATTGGAAATCCATAGTAACACACATTTTATATCGCCCTTTGGGAAAGGTGGCTTATGAACGTGAAGAGATTACCCAGAGATTATTCATAAATCAGCTAACTAATTAACCAATTACTATGGATATAGGATTGACATTAGCATAGGTAGTGAACTACAATACGGGAGTGGGTAGTTCTTTCTACAAGATCTTTGTCCAGGAGTGGGAGCAAAATATATTAATCTTCGGTTAAAATTGCAGTATCAATCGTGGTGAAGCCAAAATCCTAGAGAATTTCTTCTCATTGTGATCAAAACCCATTAAATTAGTTTTCTTTCTGGAAATTAGTTTAATAACTCTTGAATCAAAGTTTTCTTCGGCTTAGCTGATCAAAAAGGAGTTAGTAGTAGTTTCTTGAATTATGTTTCCCCATTTTTGATATCCGAGCCTCTTTGGCCTGTATTTCTTTGACGCGTACGCTTGCATTTTACACATACAGTTTAGTCGCGTTAGTCCCTCGTGCTGGAAATGAAAGCACACCCTCTTCTCGAAGTGGCAATTTCCGGGGTTTGATCATCCACAGGTATGCCACTTCTAAAAATGGCTCTCATCATGCGGCATTCCTTTGCCTCCATGCTTTCCCTTGGCGTTGTTACGCCCTTGTTATTTTTTCTAATCGTTCTTCGGTCCAGTTATTCCTTCAGTGTAGCCTAGGAACCCCTTAGATGGATTGGTCGTAGGCATCACAATCTTCTCAATGCTTAGGGCAGTGTTGTAGGTCTCAACGAAGGCCATTGGCATACTCACCATAACATGAGGCTTGATGTCAGGGTGCAGACACTCCACAAAGTGATCCACCTGCCTCTCCTTCTTCATCATGTACTCGAAAGCCTCTAGCAGATGAAACTTGCGAGCATAGTATGCAATGGAGAGGTTGCCTTGTACAAGGAAGGTGATCTCCTTCTCTTTATCCTTCTTAGCTGAGGTAGGCACCAACCTGGCAGAGAAGATGGTTTTGAAGTCCATCCAGTCCATCGGGTCTTCATTAGGGTCTCAGCTTGTGATGTGGTTCTCCCACCATATCTTAGCTTCTGCTTCTAGAAGATGGGTAGCAAACAAGAACTTCTTGTTCGGTTGAACCTCCAGAATGTGGAATCCATTCCCAACTACAAGCAACTAAGAATCAACCTAGTCGACGACTTCTGCCTTGTCCTCTCCCCAGAACTTCTCTATGTTCATTTTCACGAAGTCCAGAATGGTGGCTCTAAATCAGGGACGAACTGGTAGAGGCTCTCCAACTTCACCTCTGGTTGTGTCCTTGAGGGCCAAAGAACTAATGGCCTCAGTCAGCTTCTTTTTCTGCTCCATCTAGAGGGTGCCTGGTGTATGGACCACCAGAGCTGGCCCAAGGTTTGTGGCGCTATCGGTCTTGGTCTCATCTTCTCCTATTGATTCCCACTTTCGATCATCACCCACGTCTATGTGGTCGAAAGAAATGGTCTTAGGATCCAAACATTCCTCTAAAGCTTTCTTAGGTCTCTTCATCTTCTTTGAGGATTCTTCACCACAGTCTCTCTTCCTCTTCTCGAAAGATACCCTCCTCTTGCAGGGAGGCCTACCCCAGAAGGGTTCTCATTGGCCTCAAAGGGAACAACTATGGTCTTGAGATGGGCCATGCTGAGGCACACAAGTTAAAATTGTTTAACCACAAATTTATAACTTGGAAGGGTATATACACACTTTAAGATTTTATCTATGTCATCTTATTTACATGCATTATTCTGTTTGGTGGATGATTCCCTAATCTTATACACTTAAATTCCCAACATAAGAGAGGGGATGGAGAGAGAGAAAAACCCTAAGCTCTTAATTTTTTTACAGAGAAACGAGATGAAGAAGGGTGAGAAGACCTAAATGTATCTTATTTTAAGTCAAATACTCTGATTTCAGCTAGACAGTCACACAGAATCAGGGAGTCCTAGTAGACTAACTAGTGGGGAGGAGGAAAATATTTCCAACCCTTAGATTGTGATCCTTTCATAGACACTTCCATCATTAGAAAATCCTCTCATAACTCCCTTGGGTTCTAAAGAATTTGTAAAATGTAATAATTATTAGAGATTAAATGGAAAACCATTATCTGATACCAATTGTAATGACCCCCCTTCCTGGTAACCCGCAATTAAGGAAGACCAAGAAGTCAAAGCCGCTATCCCAAGACATGATCAATGGTTTTGCAAATAATAAAAAACAATTATTAAATTCTACTAAAGACTCAGCTTAAAATAGAATAAAATTTTACTTTTCACATACCTTTCAAAGATAGGAATCATTGACTTTTACCCATGATGGAATTCTATCTAACTAAAGCCTCCTTTATGGATTAACTTTATTCTTGAAAAATTCCACTTTACTTTTTGTCTAATTTTAGATATTCCTAAAACACCGACAAGGAAAACGTTGGTCAGTATAAATAAATATACTTGCACGTGGTGACAACCAAAATATTACACATGTATTATAACAACCTAATCACATTAAATAGTTGTTAATAATGCAAGATTACATTTTTTAATATGACTTCCCAACCAATTTTACTCATACTCTAGGATACCCACTCTTAGGGTTTCGTCCTTGCAAGGGACTTAAGGCTACCTTCTCCATTCTGAGCTTGGTACATGGGGTCACCTCTCTAGGTGCTCAATGATCTTCCCTTTGGGGCTTGACCACCTCTAACCTTCCCTCTAGGGCTTGGTCTCTCATCTTACATCCAAAGATGGTATGTAGGTTCAGACAAGTCATATATATACTTAAATTGTTATAATCATATTCACTTTAAAGATTGTAGAAATAAAATCATCCAAGAAGTTTATTTCCATGCAATTAATAAAACATCGGCCGAGAAACTAAAGCCAGTACTCAGAAATAACCACATACCTGATTAGGAGATTTCACAAGAAATAAGCATAGTCCAATCCAATCAGGCAATCCAAGCAAGTAATCAAGCCAATCACACATAAGAACAGAATCCTGAAAAGCATGTACACCCTATTTACTACATACTCATCAAGGACTTACTTTATTGACTAAGAATTACTTTCTAGGGTTTCTAATTCAAATTAGGGTTTCATTAGGGATCTTTTAGATCTATTTACAACATTCCTCTTTTATGTCCACAAACTCTAAAACAACAATTATAGGTTCAAAACCCTAATTACTCAACTTATTCATATTAAATTGGCTTTATTATCAATTTGTCTTAGGATCAATCCAATATCATCTTATACAAAGGATCTAGAAATATAACTTTCTAAAAACCATTACCACTTAGATTAGGGTTTCCAAGCCCATTAATGCACATTATACATATGAAACCCTAAATTAGCCTATTAAACATATGGATCATCTATTTAGTTTCAAAGCATCCTTTTTTATCAACAATAGGTTAATATTCACATAGAACATCAATATTACTCTTCACCATTTCATAAAACATCAAATTAGGGTTTCTTAGTCATAAAAGCATTAAAGATACAAACTTTAGGTACTTTTCAAACTATAATCAGATTCAGGCTCTAAAACTATTTTTATTACAATCTACATATTTTTTTGATCAATTTTCATATATAAATGGTCTTCATCGAATTTACCAATAATTAGTTATGATTTTTACTAAATAACCTTTTTTTGGCTAATCAGGGATCAACACACGTCCATCTCGACTCCCTTGAGTCATGCCAGTGGGGTCATGCATGAGCCAATCGGTTCACACCGTGTCAACACTGGGCCCGTGAAGCAGTGTGCCTCACGCCCAAAGGAAAACATAATGAAAGGACAACCTTTCTGTTTCCTATAATGAAGGGTCGGCGGGGAAAATGGGTAATTCCGCGTGGGGCTATCTTCAACCTCAGCTCGTTGCTCCTCAACGAGTCGATGATCAACTCATTGGTTGACTTAGAGCCCTGGTGCCTCTACACACGAACCAAGAGTATCGGTAGCTTTGCCTCGACTCGCCAAACTCACCTGCCACCTCAATTCCTCACTTTCTTCTCACCACCACCAGGACGACACTGCATTAGGTTTTGGCAGAATTGCTCTGAGATGATGGTACATGCCAGGGTGAAATCTCCAATTGAAGGCACCGACTCGTTCGTCTATTGTTCCGGCCTCGTGAGAGTTGTTTTTGGGTTTGCTGGTGTAGAACAATACTCCCTTTATATAGGACAGGGTTCACGCGAGAATCAGGTTCCTATCAAATTGGGGAAATCATGAACCTTCCTCAAAATTTCCACAATGTCAGGGTCGATCGATTTGGGAAGGTCTCCCAAACTCATTGGGCGAGTTTCCAAGAGCTCTTGTGCATTAGAGATCAAACAGAATCGAAAGGGGATTCTCCTGGTTTCCTTCTCGGACTGGGATCTAGACGACAACCCAACACTATTGGATCGTGAGATCTGCGATCCAGATCATGAGATCTAGGGTCCAGATTGCCCGCGCTATAAAAAAATCTAACTTTTATTTCCAATTACATTGTGACATTTAATACGACTGATCAATTATCATTCACTTTAGGAAAAATTGCAAAAACCATAACTCTCTCCTTGTTTATCCTTTTTCATCCAAATTTTAGGGGAAAACTTGTTTTAGCATTATCTACTCATATCCCGAGTTTAGTCCCAAACTCAAAAGGGAAGAGGTGTTTTCTTCATATGCAAGTTATTACATATTAAAGCATAGTTTATTCATATCTTTTCTTTCCTTCACTTTTATCTTCTCTATTTGGATTCCTTGTATCACAAGAAATCATATGGATTCAAAATCCACTTCATTATGAACAAATTCTTAGCCTTCTATATAATTCCACAATATTCTTTAACATTATTTCAATTCACTTATTAATAGATTTCTTTTCATCTTTATTCTCTTTTAACCATATTGGGCTTATTATTCAACAAGGCCCACTAAGACATACATGCAAAAGACAATTAGCAAAGAAATCTAAACAAAGAGCTTATATCACACAATTTTCATAATCATATATATTTAATGGAGAAATTACATTTCAACTCAAACCTATGAAAATTGAGGTTATAACAATATCCATTGGTTAATGCTCCAGGTCCATGATAATCTATCTTGTACATGTGAATGTGATCCTCTCCTAGAATCACATTCACAACAATGTCATACACTCTACAGTCGTACCACCTAATTGTATTTTGAGTTGAACTTGATAAGATCACAGTAAAAATAGGACAATGTTGCACCACCACAGGATAAGTTGCACTCCTCTCAAGACATGTTATAAGAGGAAGATATCTTACTTGTACAAGATTCCCTATGTACTTTTGAAGGAGTAAGATTCCCAAAAAGTACAATTTATATGCAATTGCACATTAGTCGAATCAAATCACTTCACCTTTTGATTAAACAACATAAATTCTCCTCAACCATATATCCATGTGAAAGAGATTTATACCCAAGAAATATAACCTCAAAGAAGCCTGGGACAAAAGCTTCCCCTCTAAATGCCCTATGAATTATTTAGTACAAACAACATTGTTTTCTATAATCAACACTAGCAGAAAAGATACATCATGTAGTGTGATATTTATTACCAAACTATGAAATGAAATGTGTTCACATAAACTTCTCTACATGCTACTCCTATAATGATAAGCTTATTCTATGGTTTGATACAATTTTTTTGAGTGAAGAATACAAAAACATGTAGTTGTAACTCTGTATAAATAGTAGGGTCTGTGACTTTCTACCTCATAGAAGAACTAGAGTGGGGGAGAGTCCAACTATTGTCTCTAAGCGGCATGAGTGTAAATATACGAATTTTAAAATAAGAGAAATCTAAAGCTCACTAATCCAATGCCTATGGAGTTATATATTCATTTGTATATAAACAAACAAGATGAATTATAATTATAATTTGTTTGTCCAACACTAACCATATAAGCTCACTAATCCCATGCCTATGGAGTTAGGGTTTAAAATATAGAATAACTTGATTTCAAAGCATTGTGGGACTCCACCACTTAAAGAGGATTTCATCCTCAAAATAAAAAACTCCAAAATCTATCAAGGTATAAGAGAACTACTACTAAGTCCACTTTTCAAAAAGGGTTGAGGTAAAACTATGTATGAGATCCAACAGTTAGTTGTTTTACTAAACACCGTTATAAACTTCAAGCCCAACATAGGGTAGGATACTCCCAACTTGGAAACTAGGGATATTATAAGGAAATTAAGGACACATAAGGGGATTCTACATGATTAACCAAGACATCATATACTAGGTTCAAAAGGTTAGTCAACATTAAGATGATTTGTCCAAAGGTATGCTATTTTGGGAGATTTAGTATCAGCTTAGGCCAGGCCGACATCATATGGATCTGGGAGTCCTCGTAAGCCAATCTAGTGGTGTGGAGTAACATATTGCCAACCCCCAGACCCTGACCCTTTCTAGACACCTTTGCTATCAACTTATGCCCTAGTAGCAACCTAAAAGACTAATCGCCAAAAAGTTGACAAATTATATTTCTAGTATGAAATTATTATGTCCTAAAGCAATCTTTCATCATAGGTCCACTCTAAGGTGAAAAACTTACTAAAGGGAAACTATATAAGGTAAGGGTTTCTAACTAAGAGACAAATTGAAATAGTTAAGACTCCGACTACCTTGATGCTCTGATACCATGTTGTAAAGACCACAAAGTCTCTACCAAAGAATCATGGCAAATAAAACACCAATTTTGTAGTAGTGGAAGTTAAAACTTTGACTATAGTCAATTTTATAGTCAAAGTTAAAACTTTGACTATAGTCAATTTTATCATGGCAAATTTCCCAAAAGAGTGTACTACTTTATACACAACAACATGATCTAGGTAGAGGAAGACTAAAACCAAAACAATATTGTCTCCACAAACAAACATCACATATAGCTAAGTCCAAGCTATAAGGTTGAACTCCATATCCCTAGCCTTAGGCTGGTTCACTATGCTTCCAATGCGCACTCTGATCCTATACCTGGGTGGTTGGGGTCACCCAACAAGAGAGAGGTAAAAGTATGTGTCAAACAAAAGGATAAGGGCAATTATAAATAAAAACATTGCATAATAAGAGATTCACTATACTAGGAGAGTCAAAAGTATGAGGCAAGTATAATAATTAAGATTTAAGAACTTCTGCCAAGATGCATCTACCACAATAAAAATCAACAAGCATGAATGATATTTTGACAACAAATATTCTAATGTAGGGTGAGGCACCAACCGGACCTCAACCAAGAGGAGAGGGGGAAATGCACATCCCAAACCTCAAAAGTATATATAATACAGGGAGAAAATGCACATTCTTTAGGGCAAAATTACCCATGCCCTCTATGGGTGGTTTGTACTCATGTACAGTACATTAGTTATTTGGTCAACAATTCCTCATGCTGAGTAATCCACTTGGAAGTAGTGGAAATATAAATAATATTGCATCATAGCAATTGGGGATAAAACCCATGAAATAAATAAAGTAAATGAATGGGCCAACATTGGCCATATCATTATTCAAATAACCAAACAAATGAGCCACAATGGCTATAGAAGATTCAAGTAAATAAAGAGCCAAATAAAAGGAAATAGAGATATTCCAAGGCTAGCACATTATGAATGTAGGGTTGGATAAAAGCCCAACTAGAGGTTAGGTTAAATGCAAATTCTTACACAAATTAGGTTGCACGTATATAAATAGATTTCACATACCTTTTTGAAGATAATAAACATCACTTCACCAATTAGATTGTTATCCTTATCCATTTTCCCTAGAACAATTATTCCACAAGAATTAGAATTTATAAAGCATAAAGTATAAAGAAAGATACCCATTTTAGACATTTTATGGAAACCTTCGATTTAGGACTCAAAACTAGGACCAAAAGCTCACATAGGATTCACGGATTAGGAAAACATATTTTATTTCTCAATTTGGAGTTAAAATGAATTAATTGTGATTTTTAGAACATTTAACATACTTAAAATTCCGTTCAAAGAAACTTCAAAAAAGGAAACAAAATTATCACTTAAAAACCACAAATTTGAATTCTACATGAAAAATCCTTTCCAACGAGTATTTACTTGAATTTTTCCGATAACATATCAATTTTCTATGATTTATTTGCTCTAGACCAATTAGAGAACAAGAAAAATCCATGTAGCCTAAAAAGGCTTGCGAGAAACATAATGGAAAAATACCAAATTAACCTTGGAATTAAAACATGAAGGCATGAGCGTGTGAGGGCAAAAGTGTAAAAATTCACATGTTGTCTCCTTCCTCACAC
Organism: Alisma plantago-aquatica; assembly: GCA_963693085.1. Taxonomy (NCBI): domain Eukaryota; kingdom Viridiplantae; phylum Streptophyta; class Magnoliopsida; order Alismatales; family Alismataceae; genus Alisma; species Alisma plantago-aquatica. The sequence continues at coordinate 648,765,433 of OY856410.1, forward strand.
GCCAGCCATGGCCGCGGAGAAGGGGCTTGCCCATTTGGGCGTTTCCATGTTTCTTAACCAAAATGGACGTACATGTACTCAAAACGAAGCTCAAGATGAGAGGAACTCACCCGTATGATTTATTGAGGTGCTTTTATCACCGAGCATCTAGGAAAAGGGCCTTAATATCAGTGAGAAGGTGGAGATTTGAAGACTAAGCGGGGGATCTTCGGCCAAATTAACAACTGGAAAAGCTTGCAATGGGGCCGAAGGAGGTGCTGTAGGTGGTATTTATAGGTGAGGAACTGTGAATCACCGGGATGATGGAAGAGGTGAGAAGACATGGCTGACACCTTTGGGCATTTAATCCACAGTGCACGGGAGCCAACGAGCCAAGCCTTAAACAGTGCGGCCCAAGGAGACGAAGCCAACACAACTTAAATCTTGCAAAATGGTGGAGAGGAGAGTGAGAACGAGGTGGAGGATCCTAGGCATCCTCTTGGTCGGCGGGCTGGAGGTTAAAGATGACCGCAGATCCATTAGATCGAGATCCAATGGGGGCTGAGTGCGTAACACATAAAATCAATGCAATGAATACAATGTCAATTCATCTACTATAGTTAAACTATATGGGAACTTTTAAAAGGCATTTGGAGGGTCAAACTAAGTCCAAACGACCCCAAATTTTAACCATGGGTTAATTACAACACCTAGAACGATTCTATACCATTAGTTTCTCGAAAATCACATGGTTAGGTCCGTAATTAATTTATAAACTATTAAAGCATATAATAAAGCATAAAAAGAGCAGTTAATATAAAGAATATCTTTTAATGACATAATAGGGTATGTCTCAAGATATTAGACACATATAAACATTATGAGTCATATCTCAACATATAATACTCTTATTAGTGCATTATTTCCCTATTTGGAGGAGAGAGAAAGTAAACGGGTTAATTACTCCTATACATTAACTCAAATACACATTATTACTAGTATATTTATCCAAAAAGCTCCAAATTAACATACTTTACTCATATTATCTCATTAATGGTCAAATTTCATGATTAGACGTCAAACACTCATTGGATGGGTTATTTGTGCAAAAACCCATACAGTAACATAAATGTAGGTAATTAGTGAATTACACCTCAAGAAGTGCTCAATATCAACATTGAGGCCGAAGAAGGTCCAAAAGGATGGGAAGTTAGTGAAGGATGTCCAAAAGGACTAGAAAGCATATAAAAGTACAAAAGTGGATAAATTGCAGGGAGGACCCTAAGATTTAGTATGTTACAGGTGCCAAGGTTAGAGAGGGAATTCACCCTAAGCATTGGGCTATGTGGAGACTCCTATGAAAGATACGGGGTGGCCACAATGTACCTTAGGGAAGGTCTAGTCATGACAAAGTTCTTACTTGAATATGACTATATTTTGTCATCATGCCCTGCCTAAGGTAGCACTCTATTCCATCTTTGGATTATAGAGACATGTGATAATGATTAGCATGGCACCTTGATTTGGTGAAGTGATAGACAGGGAGAGTCCATGCCACAACGATGCTATACATGAGTCTTGGTGGGATGCGGTTGTATGCCTAGTGGGTCGTTGCTACAATCATACTAGCTTTAGTGTTGATGAACCATTATTTATTAGGTAAATATTTGCTTAAATCACGGAAACGATCTTTCTTCAGAAAATTGTAGATTTTGTAGGTATGTACAGAAAAGAAATATTATGTATCATTTGTATCAAGAGTATGTGAACTATATGTTTGTACCCATAGATTTGAACATTGAGACTTTTTTTAAATTAATGGTGTTAATATAATATATCCATGTTTTTTATGTTGGATAATTATATTATAATGATATTTCTTGAAGTTTCAGACATCAGAATGGCTTATCTTACCTTGATCATGAGCATATATTTGATTTATCTAATCTTTATCTTTTGAAAAAGTTCTTACAAAATGAATCGAATTATACCTTATGTAAATTTATCCCTAAAATAATGATAGTCGTAATGTGTTAAATGAACTAGGGATGCATGCCAAGTTGGATGATTGTATTATTTTACAAAAACATGAATTTGGACCCAATGTATTTTATATGAAATATTGTACATGGTATGCATTTAACCATGTTGATTGAGTTGAATAACTTCAATATTGAGATTGTTGTGAACCAAGGTAGGTGGAATTGTGTATTTTTTGACTATCTACTCAACTAGGACATGTAGCATAATATCTATCCTTTAGAATGTTGGATATCATATTATATTGCTTGTCTTATTCTGTTACAAATAATCTTGAATTTTATGTGTTTACATTGATGAAACTTCACATAAGTGACAATAACATCAATTACAGAACTTATAGTTTCCCATATTCATTTAGAGGTGGATATGCCTTATAGATCCTATGATTTCCCTACTTTGAGTAGTAGTGTATATCCTTGATGAACTTTTGATTTTCCTTCTTTGATCATAAGTGGCTATGCTTGATGGCACATGTGATTTCCCTTCTTTAATATTAAGACCAATCTTGATCAAATGTGCGATTGATATTCTTTATTTAGATGTGGCTAGTATTTATGGAACTTGGTATTGCGTTTGTTTCATTGGACTTGGCAAGCCCAGGTGGCACCTAAGTATAATAGGATATGCTAAAATAAGAGTTTTCTAAATAAAACCTTTTGAAATAATGCAATATTTGTCTTCTTATTATATATGCCGCCAAACTATATTTTTATATCGTACCAATATGCTTCCTTTTTTAGCAGCTATGTACTTTATGGATATCACTTAGTCATCACATCTTTACTAACTTTAACCCTTGTTTTGCAATTTTAGGTTAAGATATAACAAGGACACAGGGTTGACATCACGAATGTTATGAGAAAGTGTAAAGTGGAAGTTGTTTGAGATCTTATATAACTATGTACATGTTCAATTTACCAAAAAAAAAGTTGATTGGGATATTGTAATAAACTTGTGCCACTCCGCCTATGTTTTCATACATTCTATAATATGTAAATGTAGTCAGTTCCAAGTCAGAGTAAAGGAGGTTGGTTGGTGGTAGGTTGATAGCCAGCCATAAAACTTTGTCACTCTTTTTATGACATGGATCCTTACAAAATTTTTATTGGAATGTCCCTACCTAACGACACACTAAATCGGCACCTGGGTGTAGTAATAAATATGAAAGGGCTTTCAATGCAATAGTGCCTTGTTGGGTTGAAGGAAAAGAAATGCTTCCCACACCTTAGGTTGGTGTGGGAGAAGAATCTAGCCCAACTACATCATTTCCCAGTTGTAGTGAAAATATGCAAGGAAAATATTTTCAAAGGAGACAGGTAAAAAGTCAAGTTCAGGAAAAAAATAGATCAGAGTGGGATCTTGGAATATTTTCTCTTTGATAGGAAAATTGTAACAGGTAGCTGATACCATGATTAGAATAAATGTTAACATTATTTACTTGTAGGAAACTAGGTGGACATGGTAACAATGTAGAAAGATTGGAGACACATGGTACAAAATTCGGTATACATGTATTGAAAAACATAGAATGGCGTTGGGATTATTGTGAAAAAGATGTTGAAAGATTATGTTGACAAGATCACACGGATGGGGGATAAAATCATAGCTATCAAGGTTTTTCTTTTGGGAAAGATTTTCAATATTATTAGCACTTATGCCCCCCAACTTGGCCATAGTGAGGAGTCTAAGAAGGTATTTTGGGATAACATGGACAAACTCATGTAAGAAATATAAATAGAGGAGAAGATCATTATTAGGAGTGAATTAAATGGTCATGCAAAGAGCATCAATGTTGGATATTAGAGAGTTCATCGAGGTTTTGGATATGGAGGAAGAAACAGAGAAGGAGAGAATATTTTAGATTTTGGAGTTGCTTATGATATGATCTTGGTGAATGCACATTTCAAGAAAAGAGATCCTTATCTTATTACTTTCAAGAGTGGGCACAATTTTAGCCAAATCGATTACTTCCTTACAAGATTAATGGATAAAAAAGTAATCAAGGATTGTAAAGTGATACATGGGGAAGAACTCACCACCATACATAGGTTGGTGGTTTTGGCTGTGAACAAGAAGATCAAAAAGGTAAACATAGAAGAAACCAAGATAGAAGGATCAAGTGTTGGAATCTTAAATGAGAAAACAAATTGAAAAATTATGATAAACTTATTAAAGAGATAACTTATAACTTGGAATCTGATGCTAGCTCTATGTATGAAACTATGAGTGTATGCATAAATTTTTTGCCAAAGAGGTCTTGGGAGAGTCCAAAGGGTGTGGGCTTCCATAGAAAGAGACTTGGTGGTGGAATGATGAAGTACAAAAGGCTATTAAAATCAAAAGGGAGTTTTGTAGGATCTTGCCCACATCTATAGATGATGCAACATTTTTTTTATACAAAAAAGAAAAAAATGTTAAGAAGGAAGTTCAAGAGGCAAGGTCTAGATACTTTGATGACATATAAAAGAAGTTGGACATTGGGAAAGGGAAAAAAGTTATTTATAATATGACCCATATAAGAGAAAGGAAAGGAAGAGATTTGAGTCAAGTAAAATGCTTCAAGAACAAAGATGACAAAGTGTTGGTGAAGGATGATGATATAAAGAACCAATGGAGAAACTACTTTCATAAGCTTTTCAATGGTGATACTGTGAATAATGTAAGAGAATTGAGTGGCATGAATGCAAGAAATATCACTAACACATGACATATTTAACTCTCTGAGGTCAGGAATTCATTGAAAAAGATGAAAATGAAAAATGCATGTGGTCCAGATAATATTCATATTGGCGTATGGAAGAGTATGTGAGATGAAGGAGCGATGTGGTTAACAAATTTCTATAAAAAAATTATGAAGACAGAAGATTTTGGATGAATGGAGAAATAGTATTGTAGTCCCAATCTACAAGAACAAAGGACATGTTCAAGATATGGATGAATTGAAAAAGTATTGGATTAACACTCATCCCTTATATATTTGTTCTTGTTATGGATGAATTGACAAAGCATGTCCAAGATAATAACCCTTGGTGCATGTTATTTGTTGATCTATTGTGTTGATTGCTGAAAGAAAATAAATATTGAATGATAAATTTGAACTTTGAAAAAATGCATTAGAAATAAATGAATTTAATATTAGGAAAAGAAAAATTGAATATACACATTTAAAATCATAGCCAACTTAGAATTGTGAATGGTGGAATCAAGTTGGATGGAATGGATGTACCAATATGTGATAAGTTTCATTACTTGAGATCTATTATTGAAAAGGAGGGTGAGGTTCAAGATGATGTTTGTCATAGGATCACAACAAAAAGGTTGAAATGAAGTACAACTAGAGTAGTATGTGACCTAAAGATCTCTCTCAGATTAAAAGGCAAGTTTTACAGAATAGCTATACGGTCTGCCATGCTATATGGGACTGAATGTTGAGCAGTGAAGAATTAAGGTTTCAATAAGAGGAATGTGGCTGAATGTGTATGTAGAGATGGATGTGTTGGAAGATGAGAAAATATTGTTTGAAAAATTACTATATCAAAAATAAAGTGGGGGTGGTGAGCATTGAGGACAAGTCGTGTGAAGGTTGTATAAGATGGTATGGACATGTGCAGCGTAGACCGACAAATGAACCTATTCAAAGTAAGCTTATTGATTCAAGCACAGCTAAAAGAAGTAGAGGAATACCTAAATTAACTTGGGAAGAGATTATGAAGAGAGATTTTAATTCTTTACATCTTGATTAGAATAGAATCCATAACAGAGTTGATAGGAAAACAAGCCATGTAGCTGACCCCAATGTGGCTGGGATTGAGGCTTAGATGATGACGATGGTAATAAACTCATGTAAGCCCTATATATGTGCATAGTATAATACTCATACATACATGTTGATATGACCTTATCTTGAATATAAAATTGTGATTCTGATTTTGCATTTTCTAATAAAAACCATTTTGTTCAAGTATAATATGTTGTATACATATGTTGATATATTAACATTTCTCCTCTATGTTTTGATGTTCTATTTTCTCTTGTCAAATCTTATTTGATATATAATTCTAAAGTTGAGATGTGCTAAATCTTATATGGGTTACTTTCATAATAAGACACAAGTTTTGCACTTGTTTTAAAGAATACCACAATGATTAAATTATTACATATGTATCGCTTTAAGCCTTTATTATCGGGACCCACTGATTCGATCAACATAAATACCAACCATTAAAGAAAATTCCAAACCTAAACCCATATTATGAAATAAAACAATGAATTCTCAACAATGGTGATTGAAACAATATACAAAAATCACAAGTAATTTTTTTTCTTTGTCTTTTTTCACAAATTCATAAATCAATGTCACCTCAAGATCATCTCATTTAGTTATCACATATATTATTCAACTCCATTAAAACCAGAATTAATCTCGTTCTCATATGTTGTTCAGTTTACATCAAATACATGTACATTGATGAACAAACATAATCTACAACCCATCCCGGAAAAGAGAGACTACAATGACATTCTAATCTATCTAGATAGTGCTATTTATATCTTCTTTATCACGACCACTCTACTGGATAGCATTATACCTAAAAACATTTGAAACACTCTCATGATACTCATATAGAGCCCCAGTGAGTGGATACCTCCCACTCAAGCTAGGTACATGCATCAACATCATATTAAGTATAATAAACTTAACAGAAACATGTAGGATTTGAAAAGTCTAGTAGATAGTTCTATCATAAGTCACATCTAACTTACAATGGTAATCTAATCCAACATATAAGGTAATAAATTAAACCAATTATAACTTTGAAACATCTTTTAAAGCATGTCTATGAACAAATCAACAAATACTTCTTAGTTCAGATTAAGAATCCTACACCATGAGTAATAAGTCAAGTTCTAAGCATTTTGAATCAATACATAACAATAACATTATATTTGTGACACTCCACCAGCCAGACCAGGAACACATCCTACAGTCCTGAAGCTGAAGTACACATAATACATATCTACCAAACCATACTATAAAATAGAAAACAATCCAACTCATATTCAGAATGGATATAGATCCCATCATTTATAACTTGTCAACATGACATATCATAATATGAAATAGAAAATGTCCATAGCAGCATGATTACTTTCCACACCAAGAAGCATACTCAACAATGAAAAATCATCATGTAGCAGTATAAGGGATGTAACAACAATTCATATCATGTTCTACACGGCTTATCATATATTATTCATTTTCCTTGAAACTACTTGGATTGTACCTCACCAAGTTGAAGTCGCCACGCCTAATTCTCGTGTCAATGACTCACCGTCACTATCTTAGGGTTTAGCCAACCACCTTAAGATATCAACAATAGACCTTAGACACCTCAGGGTTGCCTAAAGATACTCACACCCTCATTTTGGGTACATGAGATAGGAACCAATAAATAAGTATATCACATATCACAATATTTCACATATTTTATTTCATCAAAGTCTATTCCATCTGGACATAGACTTTCATAACAAGGATTTAGGGCCAGAGCCACTCCAGATGACTCACTCCTAAATCCTGGTGGTCTAACCTTTAGGGTCTCGATCCACACTCCAGAAATCCTTCTCATAATTCATCGATTACTACAAAGAGATCATTTTTGTTTCCCTAGTGTTGTCCTCAGGGGAAACTCACAATGTTCAGGGCACTTAACTAGATGTTCCATTGTTTCACTTGTTATTAATCTCTTTTACTCATCTTAAAAGAATTCAAAACATCATATATCATATCTGTGTATTCTCGTGTAACTAGAATAACATGAAACAATTTAGGTTTATCAATAAGGACAATGATCAAAGAAAGTAGCACAATAAATTTGTATATTGTAACACATGATTATTTCTATCTTGTACATCATCTCATAGCAATCATCAATAGTGGGGCTTCAACCTGGGACATAATATTATTGTCCATCATTTACCCCACTAGGGTTTTATCATCACTAGTGGGCTTTCATCCCTACACATAATCTCATTATGCAACATTTACCCTTATTAGGGTTTCTAAATGTAAGGAGTGTATATTAAATTCAATTTCAACATAAATCTTATCAGTTCATTATATATCACAGTTCTAAACAAATATTAGCAGAGGCATTAGAACTAGAAATAGTAAAAGAATATAGATATCATGTATCATTCATCATACTCAGAATTGATTTATCATACAACATATGCTTGTTCCATCCAATCTAAATAGATGCCAATAAATTTCATGCATACACATGCATAACAGACTTAGTTCTCTTCTTATTTTATTTCACATTCTTCATATGGGGTTACTAATCAACACATGTTGATTATCATTTTAATTCCATTAAAATAGTTCATTCTCATAGTACAAGTACTCTATCAAACAATCACGATACAAAAACACATTCTTATAAATCAATTCAAATGCTTAAACCTCATCTTTTAATTGAGTTAAACTACAATTATGTACATTCCTTAATCCCTCATTTGAGATTGTTATTCATTAGCACCATCTAGCTCAACATTTTAGGGTTAGAGTTTGTTTCTTAAATTCGTCTACTATTTCTCATCTTTTTCCTTCAATTCGTGTTCATTAATATCAACTTCTCTCATGTCATGTTCATTAAATTATAGGAACCAATCATTTTTAACTCACTTGATATAAAACACTTCTCTTTTCATTAATATCCATCAAAGTTTAGTTTTGGTATGTTTCATTCAATTTGTCTTAAGCCACGTGTAATTAAAACAAAGGATTAAAGACTTCATCATAATAACTTCATTAGTTTCATCTTTAACTTGCCATCACCATCAATAAAAAATTTCTTCATATCATTTCTTATATTTAGATAATTGTACCATGTCATTGACTTCTAATGTCCTTCCCATAATAAAAAAATATCATTCTTTATTATATTAAAACAAATTCATTAGACTTAGATGATATTAGTAAGACTCATCATATTCAATTGAAGAATTAATACTTTCAATCTTCAGCATTTGATCACATTTACAACAACATATACATGTTCTAGATTTATCACTCATAATCATCTTAATAATAAACTTTTAGTGTTTTCAAGAAGTCATTCCTTAGTTCAACATATCATAAGAATCATATCATTCAGTAATCCAATCATGATTCAAGGGTTCATTAGGGTTATTCACAAACATGGAAACCCTAGTTTTCATTTTCACACATGTCATTCATCAATCATAAGTATACATTGATTAATTGACTCATTTGATTCACTTTCTAGCACAAATCCTAATCAGGATATGTGGTTATTCAATTCCATTAACATACCACAATACACTTGTATAATACAATCTAGTACAATTTAAATATGATTTTATACATGTCAATTAAATTCCAAGCATATCGGACATTAGGTTGATTGTTAGGCAAAATTCACATGAAGTAGCATAGTCATCTACCAATAAGATTATTCATGGATCCTCAATAAATATATCAGGAACTAAACAAGTTCCAATCAAGGAGAAACATTAAAAATCATTAGAATTGGATTCCCCAATATCTTTCCCAAATCAAATCCAATCAAATACATATACAAACAAGGTTTCTGATTATTTTAACCGCATAGAATTAGGCTTTCAACATGAATACAAAGATTAGGAGGGAGAAAACAAACACCTCAGGTGCCAAGAACCTTAAAAACGCAGGTCAACTTCTAACTTTTTGGAAACCCAATCAAACTCTCACAAATGAATCCAATACTTTCTCCTCTAACCTCGAAAACCCTAGAAATGGGGATTACAAGAGAAAGAGTGAGAAAAGGGGGATATTTGATGTGATTTTGAATCAAATCAGGGGAGGGATGGAATCTTGACATGTGAGAGAAGATTCACCATGAAATGCTATGAAAAGAAGCTAAACTTACTTGATTTCATCATATCTTGGATAGAGAAACCCTAGGTCAACATCTCCACTACTTTCTCTTCTCAAAACACTAGCTCTCCTCTCTCTCAAGAATTTCATTTCTTTGATAGGAATGATGAGTTATGAGAGATCCTTGTGTGTTAGGTTAGTCATATAGATGAATTGAGGTGCTTAGAACATTTGCAAACAAGCCCTTCATTATATTTTTATTTTGCTCAGACTGGTTTGTCTGCTGAGTTATAAACTTGACTGACACCACACTTTTTAGAACTCAAACCTCATCCAAAAATTATAAACTTTAACACAATGTTTAAAATTGAGTTTATAAGCAAAATAAAAAATTTTAGATCATTTATTGTTACCAATAAATAACTAAAAATCAAATACTACACTCCTATATTGTAGTCAGCAACATGATCGATCGAGTTTGTCCTTCACAGAACTCGACCGCCACCCCTCTCTGTAGGGATAAAAATCATCCAAAAATTACACCAATTTAACAAAATGTCTATAATAGAGTTAGTCAACTTCAATTAAAATTTGAGATCAATTTGATATACTAATAAAAAGATAAAATTCAATTACCACACTACTAAATCAATATAAAAATAAGGAAACTCAACCGACAAATAGGTCAAAACATTCTTTAAATTTTTTGATATTTTTGAAAATTGTTCACATTTTATATATTCAAAGAATATACAAATTTAAATAAAATTAAAGTTACACATAAAATACTAAAAATCATTTAGTGATACACTATACTTATCAAACTATGTATTCATATGTCATCAAAACCCTAATTTGGTCGATTAGGGTTTCCAAATCTTAACCCTAATTATGTGGATCAAAGTATGATTAAACCATCTCATTCTATTTAAAACATCAAAACTTAACTACCATCATTAATCAAGGTCTAAACAATGATCAACTTAATTAAGCATACAATCATCTAAGTAAACCCTAATTAAATGACTAATTTGAAAATGGGTCATTACAAATTCTCTCCTCCTTTTAGGATTTCATCCTGAAATCTAAGAAAAGATACAAAAGAATATTATATCATCTAATCGTTCATTCTCTGGGCATCAAATTATACAAACTTTTATTTTATCTTTCTTTCATATGACATTTTGTTTTTGCATTAAATGAATATCTCATCACTTGTGATCATCATATCTTTCCTTGAGTATTACAAAAACTTACTTCAAAAAATTTAGTAATACATCATTTATCAAGATATGATCACCTTTCACATCCTTTTAAAAATTTGATTGTGTATCTCATGGATTAATATTATGATTCATTCACATATTATCATCCACATTCATCAATTTTCTTCACAAGGAAGATCATTTAGCGTGCATTATCTTAGTTCTTAGCTTTTTCTTAAAATTTCAGATTTCATACTCAAATTCAAACTCATTAGAGATTATCTCCATAATCCATTAATCTTTTGTCTTTCTTATATGAAACTTCATGCTTGCCATAGGTTCCATATTGAATTATAAAATCCATTTTTTTTTCATTTTATCGCCACTCTTCTCTTTTTCATCATGCATCTTATTATACTACCAAACTGTGTTCATCTAGATACTTGGTCAGGGCATCCATAAGAAGTATAGTCGGTAGTTCCATACTAGCTTAGCTCAATACCCAAATACTTGACCAGAGTATCTAGATACTGAGTTCAGTCTATATGCACATCATTCAGGCTATATTCAACATCCACATTATCATATAGTCCTAAATCCTATTGTCCCTACACTCATTCTTGCTAAACCAAGATACTAAGGCTCTACCTAATAAGAAACATCCACCGCTAGTACTTTTGCGATCAAGTCGACAACCGGCATAATCCACATCAGTATATGCCTTAAAATCCAATGATTGTCCTTTTGGATACCATAAACCAAAACAAGTAGTGCCGGCTAGATATCGAAGGATTCGTTTAACCGCAAGAAAATGAGAATGCATAGGCTGGGATTGAAATCGAGCACAAAGACCAACGGAAAACATAATGTCCGGTCGGGAAGCGGTTAAATATAGCAAACTACCAATCATGGCTCTATATAAGGAATCATCAATAGGTTCCCCATTTTCATCCTTATCAATTTTAATAGAAGTAGCCATAGGAGTAGTAGCATGTTTGCATTGATCCATCCCAAAGCGTTTTAACAGTTCTTTAGTGTATTTTTCTTGGCTTATAAAAATTCCAGCAGGTGTTTGCTTAATTTGAAAACCAAGAAAGAATGTTAGTTCACCCATAAGGCTCATTTCAAATTCTTTTTGCATAATGTCACTAAATTGTGTGCATAATGATTCATTTGAGGCTCCAAAAATAATGTCATCAACATATATTTGTACAACTAAGAAATCAGATGCATATGTTTTGAAAAATAGAGTAGAATCTGAATTCCCAATAGAGAAACCATTATCAAAAAGATATGTCTTGAGCCGTTCATACCAAGTCCTAGGGGCTTGTTTTAGACCATAAAGTGCCTTTTTAAGTTTATAAACATGATCGTCCTTTTCTGGGATTTCGAAGCCAGGTGGTTGAGCAACATAAACTTCTTCTTGTATGATGCCATTTAAAAATGCACTTTTGACATCCATTTGATATAACTGAATATTTTTATGGGCAGCAATAGCTAATAACATCCTAATAGCTTCAAGTCGAGCTACGGGTGCATATGTTTCATCAAAGTCAATTCCTTCTTGTTGATTATATCCTTGGGCAACTAACCGTGCTTTATTCCGTATGACTTCTCCTGCCTCATTAAGTTTGTTCCTAAAAACCCATTTAGTGCCTATGATAGTTTTATCTTGTGGTTTAGGAACTAAATCCCATACATCATTTTTAGTGAATTGATTTAATTCCTCTTGCATGGCTATTATCCAGTAATCATCCTTAAGAGCTTCGGATATTTTCTTAGGTTCAATGATAGAGACAAAGGCCATGTTTGCAACATCTTGGAAAGAGGACCTAGTTTTGACTTTATCATTTGGATCTCCAATAATTAGCTCTTGGGGATGATCCTTGATCAGCCTAGGTGTAGGTTGTGGTTCGACCGGAGGATCGGATGTGGGAGTTTTCTCATTATCATTGGTAATGGTTATAGTTTCAAATTGATTTGTGAGATCAATGATATCAAAATTTGTAGATTTTGATTCCTCATGAAAAGAAACATGAATGGATTCCTCAACTCTTCTAGAGATAGTGTTATATACCCTAAACGCTTTGCTAGAAGTAGAATATCCCAAGAAGAATGCTTTTTGTGATTTGGAATCAAACTTGTCTCTATCATCCTTGGTGTTTAAAATATAACATGTAGAGCCAAAAGTATGAAAGTAGTCAACTCTAGGTTTCTTAGAGTGTATTATTTCATATGGAGTTTTCTTCAAGTGAGAGTGAACCGTGACTCTATTTAGCACATAACAAGCTGTGTTTACAGCTTCAGCCCAAAAGGTTTTAGGTGTGTTGTGTTCAAGCATCATGGTCCTAGCCATTTCTTGTAGAGATCGATTTTTCCGTTCCACAATACCATTTTGTTGTGGGGTACGTGGAGCAGAGAAATTGTGAGTATATCCCTGAGATGTACAAAAAGTTTCAAAAGTATGATTTTCAAATTCGCCACCGTGATCACTTCTAATGGTACATATTTTATGTTGTAAAAGATTTTCAATTTTAGAACAAAATTGCATAAAGACATGAATAGTGTCATCTTTTGTTGCAATAAAATGTACCCATGTAAATCTACTATAATCATCAACAATAACAAAACAGTATCGTTTACCACCAATAGATTGTGTTCTCATTGGTCCAAATAAATCCATATGAATTAGTTCTAAGGATCTACTGGTGCTAAGTACATGTTTTGATTTAAAAGATGTTTTGGTTTGCTTTCCCATTGTACAAGGTTCACAATTTGCAACTTGATCAAAAGACAAAACAGGTAATCCACGAACAAGATCATATTTTACTAACTTTTTAATAGCATGTGAACTAGCATGACCAAGCTTTTTATGCCATAGTTGTAAGGTGTTTTCATTTGCAAGTAAGCATTTACCTATTACTGATTTCATAGAGTTTGGTTTAAGGATATAAAGATTTCCAACTCTATTTCCTTCATAAACAACAGTTGTAGTATTTTCTATCAATAACTTGCAGCAGGTTTTGTTAAATAACACATCATAACCGCTATCACATAGTTGACTTACACTTATTAAGTTATGATGTAATCCATCAACTAGTAGAACATTTTTGATTTCAAGATTTGTTCCAACATTACCTATTCCAACGATTTTGCCCTTACCATTGTCTCCAAAGGTGACCGTCCCACTTTTCTTTTCTTCAAAAGTTGAGAATGCATCCTTGTTTCCGGTCATATGTTTGGAGCAACCACTGTCAACAACCCATTCCTGCATTTGAATATAGATTTTGGTACCCATGTGATGGTCCGATAAGGTTAGAAACTTTTTAATTTGCTGATGTGTAAAAAGTTCTGATACAGGAACCCAGTCGGTCGACGATTGTTCGACCGATATAATTCTCGGTCGACAATTTATCGATCGAGGAGGTTACTGTATCACAATCAAAAAGAACAGAAAAAATTTTTCGGTTGATCGGTGTTCGACCGAAATGAGTACTGGAGGATTTTCGATTTGTTAAAGACATCCAGTCGGTCGACACTACTTCGACCGACCCAGAGCTCGGTCGACAGTACTTCGACCGACGAAGTTTCTGTTTTAGTACAACAATGCAGAAAAATAATACCAATAAGCATAGCATCGTTTGTTGAGATAGGACAATATAAATTGCACAAATTAAGTATTTTGTCATATCTCAACTACATTCCATTCTTCTAAGTTTGAGGTCTTGGGGTCCAAACTAAGTTGGACTTCTTAGTCTTGTAAGGGCATGAAAAACAGTAATGACCAAGACGTAAACAGAAATGACAAGTAATAGAATCAACTTCGTTTCTTTTTCTAGTCATTGTGTTTTTGGGTACAAACATAGTTTGGATCTTTTTGGTTTGGTTTCTTTTTGGAACATATCCCAAACCTTTTCTTCCATTGAAGGTAGTACCACTTCTTAATATGTTATCAAGAATATCTTTTCTTCTTAACTCATGAAGTTCTTGTTGTAACTGAGCAATGTTATTCATTTTCTTATGTATATCTTTTCTTGCCTGGTCTAAATCAGAAAGCAATGAATCCTTTTCTTTTACAATAATGTCATAGTCCGAATGATTGCACAAGATAGGTTGAGTTTGAAAAGCTTGTAGTTTAGCTAACAATTCAGTCTTTTCTTTTGATAAAAGATCAACATTAGTTTCCAAAGTAAGTAGCTTTCTAGTGCAATCATCTAAAGATGTTTTTAAAGATACATTTTCAAGATCAATGTTATTCTTTTCGGAAGAAAGTTCATCTATTTTGGCAATGAGCTCATTGTTTGATTTTATAGTCCTTTTTAGTTTCTTCTTGGCATCAACATATTTATCATGAGTTTCTTGTAAGCTAGCTACTAACTCTTCTTTAGGAAGATCAACTAGGCTTACCTCTTGAGTTTCTTCATCTTCTCTTGCCATTAGACATTCTATCTTGTCTTCTCCGCTTTCACTTTCACTCGTTTCATCCCATGTTGCTTTATAAGCTTTTTCTTTCTTCTTATGTGAGCTTTTCTTTCCCTTCTTAGCTTTGGGACATTCATTTTTAAAATGTCCTTTCTTTCCACATTCGAAGCACCTGGGAGTGGAAGAAGAACTAGAAATTTTGTTAGATTTAAACCTTCTATATTTCTTACCATTGACTATTAATGCTTCTTCTCCTTCTTCTTCACTAGATTCCTCACTCTCTTGTGAGAGAGCTTTTGATGCTTTGAGGGCTACGTCTTTCTTTGGCCCACGTTGATGTTCATGTTCTCTTCTCTCTTCCTCTTCTAGGTCTGCCTCATGAGCTTCTAAGTTACCGATGAGCTGTTCCATTTTGAGACGAGTGAGGTCGTTTGCTTCTGCAATAGCTGTCACCTTTGGTTTGTACTTTGGAGGAAGAGATCGAAGTATTTTTGATACCTGATCTTCCTCAAGAACAGGTTTCCCTAAAGCACTCAAACCATTGACAATAGTAGAAAATTTTGAATACATTTCACTAATAGTTTCATTTGGATCCATACGAAAATGTTCAAATTTGGTTTTAAGCAAACTAACTTTAGAGTTTTTAACTTGAACCGTACCTTCATATGTTATAGATAATCTATGCCAAATGTCATATGCGGTATCACAGTTTGATACTCTATTAAATTCTCCTACTGAAATGGAACAATATAAAATGCTTACTGCCTTTGCATTCATTTGTGCCATTTTTACCGTATTGGCATCCCATACTTCGAACTCGTCTTGTGGAAGTGTGTATGGTGTAGATACCATTCTCCAAAGATCCCAATTGATTCCTTGGAAGTAAAATTGCATTCTTCTCTTCCAGTATTGATAGTTTGTCCCGTCAAATGCCGGAGGTCGAGCAACGAGCGTTCCTTCAATGTTGAGGTTGTTGAGCACTCCATCCCCCATCTTTTCTTCAAGACTTTGTTAGAGCTCCTTGAAGCCTGCTCTGATACCAATTGAAAACCTCTAGAGGGGGGGTGAATAGAGTTTTATGATAATTTAAAACAATTTAAACTCAAACAACCAAAGTAAAAGATTGAGAAGAGGAACACAGGTGTTTAGAGTGGTTCCACCTTAGCAAATACTAAGGAGTCAGTCCACTACCCGGTTGCTTACCCAACCGGGATTTTGAAAGTATTGAATTTTATTACCTTTCAAGGATGTTACATAAAATTACAACACTCTCTAAACACCCTTTGGACAGCCTTCACCTAGAAGTAATCTTGCCAACCTTGAAGCAGCCTTCCTTGGAGTAACTTCAAGCTCCCCCTTGAAGTAGCCTCCCTCCCGAAGTAGCTTCCCGTCAAGATAGCCTTCTGAAGTAGTCCAAAGTCCTCCTCTTCACACGAAGAGCTTCACCCTCTTCCTATATGCAGCCTCCTCCCTGGAGTAGCAACGAAGAGTACAAATATTACAAGGAACAAGAAAGAAAATAGGAAAGTACAACTTATCCTTTTAAGCTCAAGGCTTGAATTGCCTATATCAAGCGTATGGATTTTCCTAGCCAAGGTAATAGACTTGTGGATGCTAGGGTTAGGAAAATCTAGCCTATAGGACGAGCTTGAGCTAGATGGAATATGGCCAAGTGATCACAGTGCTCAATTGCTTGTAAAAGATTGCTCAAGAGTGCTTAGAAAGAATTCTCAAGTGTAGCAAGGTAAATCCTAGTGTCCTATGGCTTGTCCTATTTATAGGGATAGCCTAAGTATGCTTAAGGACCTTCTAGATAGTTTCTAGGGGGTTCCAAGTGCTCAATTAGCCGTTAGGAATAGATTGGTCGTTTTTACAACGGCTAATTGTTTTAACTCTGTAGATTCTGTCAGAGACCGTCTCGGTCGACAGATGGTCGACCGAGACACCCACTCGGTCGAGCTTTCCTCGACCGACAGGCTCTCTGAGTGCAACGTTCACTTCCAACTGCCAACTAACTCATTTGCTAAGTCTAACGGCTACTTTAGGTCAATTCTCGGTCGAGAAGGTTGTCGACCGAGAGTGTCTCGGTCGAGGAGTGTGTCGACCGAGATTGACTCTGTTTCAATTTATCAATTAAGATACTAAGTGTGTACATGAGTGTGCATAATGTGATCCTATTAGAAGGGATGACTTGTCTAACTATGGTGTGTAGCTAGGGAAGATCCATTGCTTGATTTACATGCAATCTAGGTACTTGTACATTATATAACTGTACAAGTTTTTACAATAGTGATTACATTGCATGAAAATAAAACTATAAACTTATGATCTCCCTAGTTGCTTTGTCATCCACCATACTCCTGCACACTCAAGTAGCTCGTTAGATAAATAAGAATGAAATGTTTGTCATAATCAAAACAAAGGGATTTTATAGATGTCTATTTAGCCAACAATCTCCCCCTTTTTGAAGATGACAAACATTTCCAGAATATGAATAAAGGAAATATAAAACATATAAATGCCATACCTTTAGATTGCCGTTTGGAACTTTTCCTCTTATTTATAAAATGTGTGCTTAGTATCCCCAGTGAATTATGGAACATGAAATCCAGTTCATTTGGGAATATAGCAACTTTCAATGTAAAGCCAAGAGTATATTTATGAAACTCATTGATTGAGTTTGTCATAAGTATTAAGTTATAGTTTTATATATCTCTCCCCCTTTGTCATCTCAAAAAGGTAACCGTTTGATTTAAAAAACTCCCTCTTTATTAGATATCCCATCAAAAATGAACGAAAAAGATGTCCATTGAATAGCCAAAATGAGGTGTCTAGCTAAGAGGCAACAATTTGCAAATTACCAATTGAAACGCTCATATCAATATTGATACAAACCATAAAAGCATAAGTAGTTGTTTTTAAGAGCCGCAGATATCAAAGAAAACATCTTCCAACGGAGTGATAAGTAATTGCTTCCTAATGTGGTTGAATTGATCTAATGGAAGCGGTTTTGTAAAGATATCAGCTAATTGATTTTCTGTATCAACATGATGAAGGGAAACATGATTCTTTGAGATGTGATCCCTTAAGAAGTGATGACGGATTTCAATATGTTTGGCCCGGCTGTGTAGAATAGGATTGTGTGCTAAGTTTATGGCGCTTGTGTTGTCACAAAAAATAGGTGTAGATGAAAGATGAAAACCATAATCGCTTAAAACTTGTTGCATATAAAGCACTTGAGCACAACAAGACCCAGCTGCCATATATTCAGCTTCGGTGGTAGATAGGGCAACCGTGTTTTGTTTCTTGCTAAACCAAGATACTAAGGCTCTACCTAATAAGAAACATCCACCGCTAGTACTTTTGCGATCAAGTCGACAACCGGCATAATCCGCATCAGTATATGCCTTAAAATCCAATGATTGTCCTTTTGGATACCATAAACCAAAACAAGTAGTGCCGGATAGATATCGAAGGATTCGTTTAACCGCAAGAAAATGAGAATGCATAGGCTGGGATTGAAATCGAGCACAAAGACCAACGGAAAACATAATGTCCGGTCGGGAAGCGGTTAAATATAGCAAACTACCAATCATGGCTCTATATAAGGAATCATCAATAGGTTCCCCATTTTCATCCTTATCAATTTTAATAGAAGTAGCCATAGGAGTAGTAGCATGTTTGCATTGATCCATCCCAAAGCGTTTTAACAGTTCTTTAGTGTATTTTTCTTGGCTTATAAAAATTCCAGCAGGTGTTTGCTTAATTTGAAAACCAAGAAAGAATGTTAGTTCACCCATAAGGCTCATTTCAAATTCTTTTTGCATAATGTCACTAAATTGTGTGCATAATGATTCATTTGAGGCTCCAAAAATAATGTCATCAACATATATTTGTACAACTAAGAAATCAGATGCATATGTTTTGAAAAATAGAGTAGAATCTGAATTCCCAATAGAGAAACCATTATCAAAAAGATATGTCTTGAGCCGTTCATACCAAGTCCTAGGGGCTTGTTTTAGACCATAAAGTGCCTTTTTAAGTTTATAAACATGATCGTCCTTTTCTGGGATTTCGAAGCCAGGTGGTTGAGCAACATAAACTTCTTCTTGTATGATGCCATTTAAAAATGCACTTTTGACATCCATTTGATATAACTGAATATTTTTATGGGCAGCAATAGCTAATAACATCCTAATAGCTTCAAGTCGAGCTACGGGTGCATATGTTTCATCAAAGTCAATTCCTTCTTGTTGATTATATCCTTGGGCAACTAACCGTGCTTTATTCCGTATGACTTCTCCTGCCTCATTAAGTTTGTTCCTAAAAACCCATTTAGTGCCTATGATAGTTTTATCTTGTGGTTTAGGAACTAAATCCCATACATCATTTTTAGTGAATTGATTTAATTCCTCTTGCATGGCTATTATCCAGTAATCATCCTTAAGAGCTTCGGATATTTTCTTAGGTTCAATGATAGAGACAAAGGCCATGTTTGCAACATCTTGGAA
Organism: Alisma plantago-aquatica; assembly: GCA_963693085.1. Classification (NCBI taxonomy): domain Eukaryota; kingdom Viridiplantae; phylum Streptophyta; class Magnoliopsida; order Alismatales; family Alismataceae; genus Alisma; species Alisma plantago-aquatica. The sequence goes on from OY856410.1 coordinate 648,785,475, forward strand.
AGAGGACCTAGTTTTGACTTTATCATTTGGATCTCCAATAATTAGCTCTTGGGGATGATCCTTGATCAGCCTAGGTGTAGGTTGTGGTTCGACCGGAGGATCGGATGTGGGAGTTTTCTCATTATCATTGGTAATGGTTATAGTTTCAAATTGATTTGTGAGATCAATGATATCAAAATTTGTAGATTTTGATTCCTCATGAAAAGAAACATGAATGGATTCCTCAACTCTTCTAGAGATAGTGTTATATACCCTAAACGCTTTGCTAGAAGTAGAATATCCCAAGAAGAATGCTTTTTGTGATTTGGAATCAAACTTGTCTCTATCATCCTTGGTGTTTAAAATATAACATGTAGAGCCAAAAGTATGAAAGTAGTCAACTCTAGGTTTCTTAGAGTGTATTATTTCATATGGAGTTTTCTTCAAGTGAGAGTGAACCGTGACTCTATTTAGCACATAACAAGCTGTGTTTACAGCTTCAGCCCAAAAGGTTTTAGGTGTGTTGTGTTCAAGCATCATGGTCCTAGCCATTTCTTGTAGAGATCGATTTTTCCGTTCCACAATACCATTTTGTTGTGGGGTACGTGGAGCAGAGAAATTGTGAGTATATCCCTGAGATGTACAAAAAGTTTCAAAAGTATGATTTTCAAATTCGCCACCGTGATCACTTCTAATGGTACATATTTTATGTTGTAAAAGATTTTCAATTTTAGAACAAAATTGCATAAAGACATGAATAGTGTCATCTTTTGTTGCAATAAAATGTACCCATGTAAATCTACTATAATCATCAACAATAACAAAACAGTATCGTTTACCACCAATAGATTGTGTTCTCATTGGTCCAAATAAATCCATATGAATTAGTTCTAAGGATCTACTGGTGCTAAGTACATGTTTTGATTTAAAAGATGTTTTGGTTTGCTTTCCCATTGTACAAGGTTCACAATTTGCAACTTGATCAAAAGACAAAACAGGTAATCCACGAACAAGATCATATTTTACTAACTTTTTAATAGCATGTGAACTAGCATGACCAAGCTTTTTATGCCATAGTTGTAAGGTGTTTTCATTTGCAAGTAAGCATTTACCTATTACTGATTTCATAGAGTTTGGTTTAAGGATATAAAGATTTCCAACTCTATTTCCTTCATAAACAACAGTTGTAGTATTTTCTATCAATAACTTGCAGCAGGTTTTGTTAAATAACACATCATAACCGCTATCACATAGTTGACTTACACTTATTAAGTTATGATGTAATCCATCAACTAGTAGAACATTTTTGATTTCAAGATTTGTTCCAACATTACCTATTCCAACGATTTTGCCCTTACCATTGTCTCCAAAGGTGACCGTCCCACTTTTCTTTTCTTCAAAAGTTGAGAATGCATCCTTGTTTCCGGTCATATGTTTGGAGCAACCACTGTCAACAACCCATTCCTGCATTTGAATATAGATTTTGGTACCCATGTGATGGTCCGATAAGGTTAGAAACTTTTTAATTTGCTGATGTGTAAAAAGTTCTGATACAGGAACCCAGTCGGTCGACGATTGTTCGACCGATATAATTCTCGGTCGACAATTTATCGATCGAGGAGGTTACTGTATCACAATCAAAAAGAACAGAAAAATTTTTTCGGTTGATCGGTGTTCGACCGAAATGAGTACTGGAGGATTTTCGATTTGTTAAAGACATCCAGTCGGTCGACACTACTTCGACCGACCCAGAGCTCGGTCGACAGTACTTCGACCGACGAAGTTTCTGTTTTAGTACAACAATGCAGAAAAATAATACCAATAAGCATAGCATCGTTTGTTGAGATAGGACAATATAAATTGCACAAATTAAGTATTTTGTCATATCTCAACTACATTCCATTCTTCTAAGTTTGAGGTCTTGGGGTCCAAACTAAGTTGGACTTCTTAGTCTTGTAAGGGCATGAAAAACAGTAATGACCAAGACGTAAACAGAAATGACAAGTAATAGAATCAACTTCGTTTCTTTTTCTAGTCATTGTGTTTTTGGGTACAAACATAGTTTGGATCTTTTTGGTTTGGTTTCTTTTTGGAACATATCCCAAACCTTTTCTTCCATTGAAGGTAGTACCACTTCTTAATATGTTATCAAGAATATCTTTTCTTCTTAACTCATGAAGTTCTTGTTGTAACTGAGCAATGTTATTCATTTTCTTATGTATATCTTTTCTTGCCTGGTCTAAATCAGAAAGCAATGAATCCTTTTCTTTTACAATAATGTCATAGTCCGAATGATTGCACAAGATAGGTTGAGTTTGAAAAGCTTGTAGTTTAGCTAACAATTCAGTCTTTTCTTTTGATAAAAGATCAACATTAGTTTCCAAAGTAAGTAGCTTTCTAGTGCAATCATCTAAAGATGTTTTTAAAGATACATTTTCAAGATCAATGTTATTCTTTTCGGAAGAAAGTTCATCTATTTTGGCAATGAGCTCATTGTTTGATTTTATAGTCCTTTTTAGTTTCTTCTTGGCATCAACATATTTATCATGAGTTTCTTGTAAGCTAGCTACTAACTCTTCTTTAGGAAGATCAACTAGGCTTACCTCTTGAGTTTCTTCATCTTCTCTTGCCATTAGACATTCTATCTTGTCTTCTCCGCTTTCACTTTCACTCGTTTCATCCCATGTTGCTTTATAAGCTTTTTCTTTCTTCTTATGTGAGCTTTTCTTTCCCTTCTTAGCTTTGGGACATTCATTTTTAAAATGTCCTTTCTTTCCACATTCGAAGCACCTGGGAGTGGAAGAAGAACTAGAAATTTTGTTAGATTTAAACCTTCTATATTTCTTACCATTGACTATTAATGCTTCTTCTCCTTCTTCTTCACTAGATTCCTCACTCTCTTGTGAGAGAGCTTTTGATGCTTTGAGGGCTACGTCTTTCTTTGGCCCACGTTGATGTTCATGTTCTCTTCTCTCTTCCTCTTCTAGGTCTGCCTCATGAGCTTCTAAGTTACCGATGAGCTGTTCCATTTTGAGACGAGTGAGGTCGTTTGCTTCTGCAATAGCTGTCACCTTTGGTTTGTACTTTGGAGGAAGAGATCGAAGTATTTTTGATACCTGATCTTCCTCAAGAACAGGTTTCCCTAAAGCACTCAAACCATTGACAATAGTAGAAAATTTTGAATACATTTCACTAATAGTTTCATTTGGATCCATACGAAAATGTTCAAATTTGGTTTTAAGCAAACTAACTTTAGAGTTTTTAACTTGAACCGTACCTTCATATGTTATAGATAATCTATGCCAAATGTCATATGCGGTATCACAGTTTGATACTCTATTAAATTCTCCTACTGAAATGGAACAATATAAAATGCTTACTGCCTTTGCATTCATTTGTGCCATTTTTACCGTATTGGCATCCCATACTTCGAACTCGTCTTGTGGAAGTGTGTATGGTGTAGATACCATTCTCCAAAGATCCCAATTGATTCCTTGGAAGTAAAATTGCATTCTTCTCTTCCAGTATTGATAGTTTGTCCCGTCAAATGCCGGAGGTCGAGCAACGAGCGTTCCTTCAATGTTGAGGTTGTTGAGCACTCCATCCCCCATCTTTTCTTCAAGACTTTGTTAGAGCTCCTTGAAGCCTGCTCTGATACCAATTGAAAACCTCTAGAGGGGGGGTGAATAGAGTTTTATGATAATTTAAAACAATTTAAACTCAAACAACCAAAGTAAAAGATTGAGAAGAGGAACACAGGTGTTTAGAGTGGTTCCACCTTAGCAAATACTAAGGAGTCAGTCCACTACCCGGTTGCTTACCCAACCGGGATTTTGAAAGTATTGAATTTTATTACCTTTCAAGGATGTTACATAAAATTACAACACTCTCTAAACACCCTTTGGACAGCCTTCACCTAGAAGTAATCTTGCCAACCTTGAAGCAGCCTTCCTTGGAGTAACTTCAAGCTCCCCCTTGAAGTAGCCTCCCTCCCGAAGTAGCTTCCCGTCAAGATAGCCTTCTGAAGTAGTCCAAAGTCCTCCTCTTCACACGAAGAGCTTCACCCTCTTCCTATATGCAGCCTCCTCCCTGGAGTAGCAACGAAGAGTACAAATATTACAAGGAACAAGAAAGAAAATAGGAAAGTACAACTTATCCTTTTAAGCTCAAGGCTTGAATTGCCTATATCAAGCGTATGGATTTTCCTAGCCAAGGTAATAGACTTGTGGATGCTAGGGTTAGGAAAATCTAGCCTATAGGACGAGCTTGAGCTAGATGGAATATGGCCAAGTGATCACAGTGCTCAATTGCTTGTAAAAGATTGCTCAAGAGTGCTTAGAAAGAATTCTCAAGTGTAGCAAGGTAAATCCTAGTGTCCTATGGCTTGTCCTATTTATAGGGATAGCCTAAGTATGCTTAAGGACCTTCTAGATAGTTTCTAGGGGGTTCCAAGTGCTCAATTAGCCGTTAGGAATAGATTGGTCGTTTTTACAACGGCTAATTGTTTTAACTCTGCAGATTCTGTCAGAGACCGTCTCGGTCGACAGATGGTCGACCGAGACACCCACTCGGTCGAGCTTTCCTCGACCGACAGGCTCTCTGAGTGCAACGTTCACTTCCAACTGCCAACTAACTCATTTGCTAAGTCTAACGGCTACTTTAGGTCAATTCTCGGTCGAGAAGGTTGTCGACCGAGAGTGTCTCGGTCGAGGAGTGTGTCGACCGAGATTGACTCTGTTTCAATTTATCAATTAAGATACTAAGTGTGTACATGAGTGTGCATAATGTGATCCTATTAGAAGGGATGACTTGTCTAACTATGGTGTGTAGCTAGGGAAGATCCATTGCTTGATTTACATGCAATCTAGGTACTTGTACATTATATAACTGTACAAGTTTTTACAATAGTGATTACATTGCATGAAAATAAAACTATAAACTTATGATCTCCCTAGTTGCTTTGTCATCCACCATACTCCTGCACACTCAAGTAGCTCGTTAGATAAATAAGAATGAAATGTTTGTCATAATCAAAACAAAGGGATTTTATAGATGTCTATTTAGCCAACAGTTCAGTCTATATGCACATCATTCAGGCTATATTCAACATCCACATTATCATATAGTCCTAAATCCTATTGTCCCTATTGACTCATCTAACCTAGGATCTGATACCACATTTGTTGGGACTCACTCTTTTGATCAACATATATACCAACCATTAGAGAAAATTCCAAACCTAAATGATGATTGAAACAATAAACGAAAATCACAGGTAAATTTTTTTCTTTTTCTTTCTTCACAAATTCATAAATCAATGTCACCTCAAGGACATCACATTTAGTTATCACAAATATTATTCAACTCCATTAAAACCATAATTAATCTTATTCTCATATGTTGTTCAGTTTACATCAGATACATGTACATTGATGAACACACTTAATCTACAACCCATCCCGGAAAAGAGAGAGTACACATTCTAATCTATCTAGATTATGTGAATTATATCTTCTTTATCGCGACCTCTCTACCGGATAACATTATACCTAAAAACATTTGAAACAACCTCATGAGACTCATATAGAGCCCCAGTAAGTGGATACCTCGCACTCAAACTAGGTACATGCATCAGCATCAGATTAAGTATAATAAACTTAACAGAAACAGGTAGATATTTAAAAGTCTAGCAAATAGTTCTATCATAAGTCATATCTAACTTACAATGGTAATCTCATCCAACAAATAAGGTAATCAATTAAACCAATTATAACTTTGAAACATCTTTTAAAGCATGTCTATGAACAAATCAACATATACTTCTTAGTTTAGATTAAGAATCCTACAACATGAGTAATCAGTCAAGTTCTAAGCATTTTGAATCAATATATAACAATAACATTATATTTGTGACACTCCACCAGCCGGACCAGGAACACATCCTGCAGTCCTGAAGCAGAAATACACATAATACATATCTACCAAACAATACTATCAAATATCAAGCAATCCAACTCGTATTCAGAATGGATATAAATCCCATCATTTATGACTTGTCAGCATGACATATCATAATATGAAATAGAAAATGTCCATAGCAGAATGATTACTTTCCACAACAAGAAGCATACTCAACAATGTGAAATCATCAAGTAGAAGTACAAGGAATGTAACAAGCATTCACATCATGTTCTACACAACTTATCATCTTTTATTCATTTTCCCTGAAACTACTTGGCGTGTACCTCACCAAACAGAAGTCACCACGCCTGATTCTTGTGTCAAAGACTTACCGTCACTATCTTAGGGTTTAGCCGGACACCCTCAGATATTAACAACAGACCCTAGCCACCTTAGGGTTGCCTAAATAGGCTCACGTCCTCATCTCGGGTACATGAGATAGGAGCCAGCAAAACAATATATCACATATCACAATATTTTACATATTTCATTTCATCAGAGTCTATTCCATCTGGACATAGACATTCACAACAAGGATTTAGGGCCAGAGCCACTGCAGATGACTCACTCCTAAATCTTGGTGGTCCAACCTTTAAGGTCTCGATCCACACTTTGGAAATCCTCCTCATAATTCATCAAATACTACAAGGAGATCCGTTTTGTTTCCCTAGTGTGGTCCTCGGGGGAAACTTATGGTGTTTAGGGTACCTAACTAGATGTTCCATCATTTCACTTGTTATTAATCTCTTTTACTCATCTTTAAAGAATTCAAAACATCATATAGCATATCTGTGTATTCTCGCATAACTAGAAAAACATGAAACAAATTAAGTTTATCAATAAGGACAATGATCAAAGAAAGTAGCACAATAAATTTGTATATTGCAACATGTATGATTATTTCTATCTTCTACATCATCTCATAGCAATCATCAACAGTGGGCCCTCAACCTGAGACATAATATTATTTTCCATCACTTACCCTACTAGGGTTTTATCATCATCAGTGGGCTTTCAGCCCTAGACATAATCTCATTATGCAACATTTACCCTTATCAGGGTTTCTCAATGTAAGGAGTGCATATTAAATTCAATTTCAACATAAATCTTATCAGTTCATTGTATATCACAGTTCTGAACAAATATTAGCAGAGGCATTAGAACTAGAAATAGTAAAAGCATATAGATATCATGTATCATTCATCATACTCAGAATAGATTTATCATACAACATATGCTTGTTCCATCCAATCTAAATAGATGCTAATAAATTTCATGCATACACAAGCACAACAGACTTAGTTCTCTTCTTATTTTATTTCTCATTCTTCATATGGGCTTACTAATCAACACATGTTAATTATCATTTACATTCCATCAAAACAGTTCATTCTCATAGTACAAGTATTCTATCAAACAATCACAATATAAGAACACATTCTTATAAATCAATTCAAATGCTTGAACCTCATCTTTTAATTGAATTAAACTACAATTATGTACATTCCTTAACCCCTCATTTGAGATTGTTATTCATGAGCACCATCTAGCTCAACATTTTAGGATTAGATTTTGTTTCTTAAATTCATCTACTATTTCTCATCTTTTTCCTTTAATTCATGTTTATTAATATCAACTTCTCTCATGTCATGTTCATTAAATTACTGGAACCAATCATTTTTAACTCACTTGATATACAAAACTTCTCTTTTCATTTATATCCATCAAAGTTTAGTTTCAGTATGTTTCATTCAATTTGACTTAAGCCACGTGTAATTAAAAGAAAGGATTAAAGACTTCATCATAATAACTTCATTAGTTTCATCTTTAACTTGCCATCACCATCAATACATTTTTTCTTGATATCATTTCTTATATTTAGATGAGTGTACCATGTCATTGACTTTTAATGTCATTCCCATAATCAACAATGATCATTCTTTATTATACTAAAACAAACACATTAAACTCATATGATATTAGTAAGACTCATCATATTCAATTGAAGTATTAATACTTTCAATCTTCAACATTTGATCACATTTACAATATTATATAGAAGTTCTAGATTTATCACTCATAATAATCTTAATAATAAACTTTTAGGGTTTTCAAGAAGTCATTCCTTAGTTCAACATATCATAAGAATTATATCATTCAGTAATTCAATCATGATTCAAGGGTTCATTAGGGATATTCACAAACATGGAAACCCTAGTTTTCATTTTTCACACATTTCATTCATCAATCATAAGTATGCATTGATTAATTGACTCATTTGATTCATTTTATCAACACAAATCCTAATCAGGATATGTGGTCATTCAATTCCATTAACATTCCACAATACACTTGTATAATACAATCTAGTACAATTCAAATATGATTTTATACATGTCAATTCAATTCCAAGCATATCGGCCATTAGGTTGATTTTTAGGCAAAATTCACATGAAGTAGCATAGTCATCTACTAAAAATATTATCCATGGATCCTCACTAAATATATCAGGAACTAATCAAGTTCCAATCAATGGGAAATAATCAAAATAAGTAGAATTGTATTCCCCAATATCTTTCCCAAATCAAATCCAATCACATATATATGCAAACAAGGTTTTTTATTGTTTTAGCCGCATAGAATTAGGCTTTTAACATGAATACAAATCTTAGGAGGGAGAAAAACACTCACCTCAGGTTCCAAGGACCTTAAAAACGTAGGTAAACTTCTAAAATTTTGGAAACCCAATCAAACTCTCGTAAATGAATCCAATTCTTTCTCCTCTCAACTCGAAAACCCTAGAAATGGGGAGTATAAGAGAAAGAGTGAGAAAAGGGGGAGATTTGATGTGATTTTGAATCAAATCAGGGGTGGAATATAATCTTGACATGTGAGAGAAGACTCACCATGAAATGCTATGCAAAGAAGCTAAACTTACTTGATTTCATCATATCTCGGATAGAGAAACCCTAGGTCAACATCTCCTCCACTTTCTCTTCTAAAACCCTAGATCTCCTCTCTCTCAAGAATTTTGTTTATTTGACAGGAATGACAAGTTATGAGAGATCCTTTTGTATTAGGTTATCTATATAGATGAATTGAGGTGCTTAAAACATTTGCAAACAAACCCTTCATTATATTTTATTTTTCTCAGACTGGTTGGTCGACTGAGTTATAAACTTGACCGACATCACACTTTTCAGAACTCAAACCTCATCCAAAAATTATGAAACTTTAACCCAATATCTAAAATTGAGTTTATAAGAAAAATTAAAAATTATATCATTTAGAGTTACCAATAAATAACTAAAGATGAAATACTACACTACTATATTGCAGTCAACAACATGGTCGGTCGAGTTTGTCCTTCACAAAACTCGACCAACACCCCTCTCTATAGGGATAAAAATCATCCAAAAATTACACCAATTTAATAGAATGTCTATAATAGAGTTAGTCAACTTTAGTTAAAATTTGAGATCAATTTGATGTATTAATAAAAAGATAAAATTCAATTACCACACTGCTATATCAATCTGAAAATATGGTTGGTCGAGTTTGAAACTCGACCGACAAATAGGTCAGAATAATTTTTGATATTTTTGAAAATTGTTCAAATTTTATATATTCAAATAATATACAAATTTAAATAAATTAGAGTTACACATAAAATACTAAAAATCATTTAGTTAGACACTACACTTATCAAATTCTATATTCATATGTCATTAAAACCCTAATTTGGGTCGATTAGAGTTTCCAAATCGTAACCCTAATTATGTGGATCAAAGTATGATTAAACCTTATCATTATATTTAAAACATAAAAACTTAACTACAATCATTAATAAAGGTTTAAACAATGATCAACTTAATTAAGCATACAATCATCCAAGTAAACCCTAATTAAATAGATAATTTGAAAACGGGTCATTAAAAATTCTCCCCTCCTGTTAGGATTTCATCCCGAAATCTAAGAAAAGATACAAAAGAATATAATATCATCTAATCATTCATTATCTGGCCATCAAATTATAAAGACTTTTATTTTATCTTTCTTTCATATGACATTTTGTTTTTGCATTAAATAGATATTTCATCACTTGTCATCATCATATCTTTCCTTGAGTATTACAAAAACTTACTTCAAAAAAGTGATACATAGTAAAGTAGAAGTCATTTGACATTCTAATAGGTACACATTGTGAACACTATGCAATGAGTAGAAGCTACACAGCTAAGCTAAAATGAGATACAAAGTAGGGTACATTTGATATAGATCTAGATGTGCCATCTTAGGATAACGTTTTAGTTTTTTGAAGGATCTATGTCTACTTTAATGAGATGAGAAAGGTCTTCTGGTTTCTTGTAGGCCAATGATTGGTTTAGATGGATACTTCCTAAAGACCATCATGTATAGCCATCTTCTTTGTGTAGTAGGAACAGATGGTATCAACTAGATGATTCCTTTAGTATGGGTACTAGTAGAAGTGAAGGAATTTGGATTCATGAACATGGTTTGTGTGCTTTTTTTAAAGAAGGACCTCAAACAACATTGGGAAATGGTTGGTGTTTTTTTAGTGACAAAAAATGGTGAATGCTTGTTATTTTCACACATGTTGTTTTATTATTAAAATTGTGTAATTATTTTTTTTAACTAGTAAGGCATGTTCAGGGTTGATGAATGTAGTAGATTTTGAACTGCAAAATGCCAATATAATATTTACATGAAGGAACAAATAATCAAATTGGAAAAAGGTACACAAAGGATATGCTCTAAAAGGGGGTTGTTGTTAGCCACACATATGAAGCAATAATTATTATGGTGACTAATGACATCAAAGTGATCTCTCAAGAAGCATATGATTTGTTCACAAGACAAGGCCCTCTATTTTTTCAAGGCATTAATTAAAACATCTTATCACAATTACATGGTCCTAAATAATGTATCTAAGTTTTTTGATGCATATATATGCAAGAAAAGACAAAATCCAATACTTGATATGTTGTAATAAATTAGGATCTCAATAATGGAGAGAATGCATGACAAATAAAATACCACGTTGAAGATAAAAAAACCATAATTCCTAGGATTTGAATATAATCAAGAAGTCAGAAAGGTTACATCTTGGGTGGTAAAAATACAATCTCCCCAATGAAGGTACGGGGGTTCAAAGCCCAGGTTGTGTGCCTTGGAAATATATTATCCCATCATGCTGGCCCATTATATGATTTTAAATGCCCCATCTAGTGTCCAAGTAGCTGAGGTGGGGTTTGGGGTTTATACTTCCTAGGTGGGGTCCCTAAAGTGGATATTCCTCAAGGGTGGTTCCTATGTCAGCTATTAGGGGGGAGTTTGAAGTGAGATATTTTGAAGATATTTGTTATTGATCTACATAATAACATGCACATGTAGATCTTGGGAATTGCGTTACATTACTTTTCATCATGGTGGCCTGTATTCACTATATGCATAACAATCATACAAACTATGTTAGCCACCGGTTGAAAGTGGATACATATTTAAAAGCATATAATAAGTCATTTCCTCAACAAAATGGTAGGATAATATGGCCAATAGTTGAAGGACTTCAAATCCATACATCACCATATGGGAAGAGAGATTGGAGGACTATAAAGATGAGGAAGAGAGGGTTAGAGGAGGTTCTAGGAAATTCAAAATCATTTAAGAAGAAGGGCATGCTACGACAATGTAAATGATGTTAGGAATATTTCCAAATAAAAGGTCTAGAAAAATTGATATGGATACTAAAAGTCAAATGTAACACATAATAAGAAGAGGTAGACCTCCAGTGCAAAATAATCATAATGCAAATCAATATCATTCAATGCAAGCAAGGCAATCAAAGATTATAGGTCAACCTCATAAGTAACCATCTAAATTTGCTAAGAATCGTCATGCTAATGAACAAAGGGGTTTATGAGTGGTGACAAGCAAGTTTAGAATTTTGTTTTATTAATTATCTTCATGGTAATTATAAAATAGTGGGAAACAAAGAACACATATAAAGATGAGAACTAGAGTTGATATTTACACATCAATGGACATTGGAACTCAATTTATTAGGTTTAGACCTTGGGCTAGTCATTGAGGAGTTTGATTTTGTCATCTCTACAAAGTTCAACAAACTATTTTTTCAATATGAAGCTTTCTAGAGTATCAAGGTTCACAAGGGTTTGATTTCATGCAAAGCACTCTTGGGATAAACCAAGTTATACTCTTAGTTAATGAAACTAAGAAATGTTGTTTTTGTTTTTTGAGATATGGTTCAACAGATTACTATAAATTGTAAAAATATGTTTTAGTTTGAATTATCTTAGAATCATTGATTAGTCTACTCTGCATTGTACATTAATGTCATATTGGTTGTATTATGCTTTTACATGATGTTATATTTTTAGGAACTTTGATGTTGATTTGTTATACATCTTAGCAAAGGCGTGGTCATAATGTACATTGGTCTTTATATTAGTTGGTAGTCATGTGAGTAGGTATTTTTTTACATTCTCATCAATTTTTTTCTCTCCATTCCAATATGTTTGGCTTATTATTACCATGACAAGGAGGTAAGACAAAGAGTGAGTTAACGATCTAAGATTTACTTTTTAAATTTATTTGAAAAGGAATACTTTTTTATTTAGTTTTTCTTCCAAGGAACAAAATTAGTTTATTTTTTATCAAATAAATCGGAACCTCAAAGTTTACAGCATGTTAGTTGCTTTTTTGAATTATTAAACTCAGCAAGATACCCAAAAATCTCCAATGCAAACCATTATCAGTCAAGGAAATATATAAAAGCCATCACAACATTGTGCAATAAATTACAGCTTGGTGTGTTTGTTAATCATTTATATTTGCTACAAATGTTAGTCCATGAACTATTGCATCATTTTCATAAGAATGTTAAACTTGGAGCTTTCACATAGGAGACATACACATAGTCATAAAATGGAGACATCTTAATTCATTAGAATGTGCAAATTTTACTTCTACAGACAATCACGAAAGAAGATGGATCTCTTGGAGTCCCCTGGCCCCTTTACATTCTTACACATGTACAACTAGAAATTCAAAATATATAACAATGTGTAATATTACGAGTGAGATGGAGTTTTATTCATTCATTTTTCGTGGCATCTTTGTCTTCGTGGTTTGATAGACACTCTCCTAGGCTATAATTCCTTGATAAACAATACTATATCACATGAGATATCTAAGTGCATGCATTTAAGATAACTGGTCTCCATCAATGTAGTTATCATTCCAATTGATATGTGTTATCTCTATATTCATAGGCATAATGCCATCATGCTCAGGAGTCAAATTGCACCAATAATTGATAAAATAGTGGAAAGGAGTTAGACACAAAAAAACCAACATCAAAGGCTATGATCTTCTCAAAGCCCAATGTTGTGGTCTATGTTGAAGACATGGGGTATCTGCAATCATCCAAATGAGTGTATTGTTTTTTTTTCCAGAAAATTAAACATGAGGATTTGTTGTGATAAATAGCAGAGGTGGATATGTAGGATATTAATCACAATGGATATGGGATGGATTGAACTAATCATCAAATCCTTGTATTCCTATTAACTCTAAGAAACCGTCATTACACATATATAGAGTCATTCGAGCTTTAGGGATACTAGTCTGTAGCAATTTTTATTCTTCAAGAAACACTAAATAAATGGTGTCATCATTTGTGTGCTCTCCACTTCATCACCAATCGCTTTCCTTGTTGAAACCCTCATCCTTCAATGAGGGAAGGTAATGAGGGTGATTAAATCAATGTGTCTTCTCGCTAACCACCACCCTCACCTTGGGCAAGTTTGAGGGTCATAGTTTGACAACTTTGGGAGTGTAAATTGGTGTTGGATGGTGCGGGTGGGGAGACATATAAGCTTATTTGGAAATCAACTAGAAATGTGGGATAATCTGAAGTCAATGACTTCCTCCTTACAGTCATGTGATGATTTCAAAGAATGGTTGGAATTTTTCAAAAGCAAAACATGAAAAGTGTTATCAAGATATACATGTAGTTATTTTAACATGGTGGTAGATTTGTGAAGAATTTTAAAATTCATGTATTTTTATGGAATTAACATTTTATATTGGTTTCTAAAAGAATGTTAAAGTTGGGAATGTAGAGCTATCCAAAGATCTCATTCTTATGAATTTACTAGTACCTACATCTCCTAGTATTAGTGTTTGGCATACATTCTCTTCATATTTAACATATATTTACAAATCAAACTTACATTATTTCATAAAAGGATCCTTGATAAATCAAATGTTGTTTTGATAAGGATTTAAAATATAATTTAAATCTAATTTGGGATACATAACTGAAGTTGGATGATTCTTGTGTCATGATTGAATTAATAGGACACCTTATCAGTTTGGTTATATGTAGTTTATTCTTACTTCTCTGGTAGCACTATATTAAGTATTTTTCTCTTACACAAACTGATATAAAGCTGAATAATTATGTCATTAATATATGGCTCATACATATGAAAAAATTCCCGTCACCATTCTTAAATTAGGATGTAAGTTACAATTTCATTTTAGCATTCCTTGGTTGATGCATATTCTAACATTAAGCTCAGATTTTTGATATAGTGATGAAACATAGTAGTATAAATTTTATAGTAAGGAATAATGAAAGAATTATGTGATTCGTTACAAAATGCAAGTTAGATGTATGTAGGCCTTTCATGGTCTAAGTCTACTATCAAGTACTACATATGTTGATCATTGTATTATGATGGTTCTGAATGGTAATTTTCAATTTAATGATTTTTTGTATACAAATATATTGATGTAATGATTTTGGAACAATAACAACAAAAATTATCTTCATCTTAACATAACCAAGACGTGATGACAATGTCCAACAAGAGGAGTTCATCACCTCTTTGTTGAATTATAGTCTCTTTATGGTCATCCAATCATGCTTCCCCTTTTATGTTACTTTTGAGAACATGAATTGATGGGAGGGTACAAACATCAAACTCAATATAAGATATATACAACAACAAAAAACAGAGTGGAAAGAGAAACTAGATATTCACTATGAACAAAAAAAACTAAAAACCAACCACATTATAGTCTCCTATAAATCATGACCAACTATTGTCACTAGAAATTAGGGCATCATAAAAACCACCATGTTCTTGCCACACCAGATAAAATGTAGAGTTGTGATGATAGAAGCATGAATTTGTTCCCTATAAGCATAGACAAGTCATGAACAAAGTTTGGAGGGTTGCAAATCTTGTCAGCTTCTTTTGCAATTATCCGAATATCAAATGCAACAAGGTATATGAAGAAGGTATGCTCTATTGAATCATATTTGAGAAATTGTATATCTTACTCTATTACATTCATTTTATCTTTGTATCATTATCTTTACTTAGGAATTTTCTTCTAGGAAATGATTTCCTCCTGATAGACACTCATTAAATTATTATATTTTTGCACTTAAGCAAGGCCTAGCTAAATATTGTGTATTTATCATAGTCATCTTGTGTATTTATCATAGTCATCTTTCAGATCTAATTAGATAAATTCTGAATCATCATGAAAAATGTTTAGGGTGAGGGTGATGTTACTTTCATTTAAATATTCAAATATTGTATGGTTCATGTGATGATTAATGTCTTGATTAAAATTAGGGAAGTTTGTGCAACAAATATATCCTTCATCACTAGAAAAATAAACAATTGTATTAAGTAGGTATGAATCCTTTGTATAGATACTCATGTGTCAAAATGCACTCCAACACACTATTCATACAATATTAGGTACAAGAAAACTTATTTGCAATAGTTTTAGGTTTACACACATACATGTAATAGGGAATTTAAATTCCCAAATTTTGGTGAATTTGAATTTTATAAACATAAGAGTTGGTTTTATAATCAAATTGCTTAAATATAATTGATAGAATAATAATTTTATCGACTTTGTGGCATGGGTGCAACCATGGCCCAAGTGAGGCCCATGAGTCTATTTTATTTGCAAATAGGTCCTTGCGGCACAAGTTTAAAAAAATAAGAGATTTCATGCATAGATGAAGGATAATGGCTTATGGTTTATTTGATAACTGAAAAATGGAATAATATGCAAGTTTATAAAAAAATATGATATGTAATATTTTAGATAATTAATGGACTAATTATCTAACCATAAATGGATACAAAAGATTTGAGGCATCAAATAGTGTCATTTCGGTGTGGCTTTTGGTATACTTGGAATAATAATGGAAATAAGACAATTCGACAATTTGAAAGAAAAAAGACATTCCATGGGGAGTGGGTAATTAATTTAGGGATATACTAAAAGAGAAAATTGTGTTCATAACAGATATCCCAAAAAATCCCTTGAATTAGGTTTAGGTGGGTAAAGACGTTAACTATTTCCCCTCCAAGATTCATAAAAAAGGGTGTTCTGATAAGCCTATGGAAAATCGTGAAGGTTGAGGTACCTACTTGAAATAAGTTAATGTTGTTTCCATCATTTGAGGAGAGAAAAAAAGACGTCTAAAAAAATCCCTTTGATACTCAATCTTGCCCAATTTGAGACAAGTTGTTAGAAGGTTTCGTTTAAAATTAGAGTTAATTATATGAGAGAGGAGAGTGTTATGGATTTTATAAGGATAACCTAAAGTGAAGGATTATAGATAAATCAATATAATCTTTCACATTTTATATGACCAGAACCTTGCCCCAACCCTTTATTTTTCATGTGGTCTTAGGACCATCTAATCTAGATTGGACGATGTCCAGGTCATCTCCTACCTTGTGACCAAAAAGGAAACTGGCTATGCTACCTTTTTCTGTATCCTACTTCTCTCTCTCTCTCTCTCTCAGATTTTCAATAACATTAGGAAACACTTCCATTGAATCCAGGAGCTCTATGAGGATCTGCCTATCCCTAAGATCCTCACTTTTTAGCTGGGATTGGGACTTTCCCCAATTGACCAGTGGAGTCAAAAATCCATGAAAGTCATGTAGACATCCTTTCTCCCTAATCCTTTCTTATAAAAGGATCTAGAGTAGCATCACAATATTGGAAGCATGGTACGAAGTCTTGAAGGGCTTGAAAGACCGTGTTACACCCCCTGATCATCTTCTTTTGGATCCATGTGCACAATAGAAGGATCTGACCATCGTCCCTGACCCTGATAGGGTGCACCTATTCCCTCGACAACACATGAACTCCTATAGGGCATGTGTTGTGCTTCTCAAGACGCTTTAGTGAGGATCTACTGTCTTGGATTATTTCCCTCTACACTTGCCCCAAGGACTCAGGTGTCAAACTCAAGGTTACTGGTGGCACAACGCCCCTCCCCCGCCAGTGTGGGAAAACATGCGATCAGTTCTTGTGGGGTCTGGAGAATGGGCACACACTGTCATCAGGCCTTTAGAGCCTGAGAAATTGAAAGTCAAATTCTTACTTGACCCACCTCCATGGCTAAACAAAGCCACTCACGAATGAAGGTGGAAAGAATATGAAGTCCATGCAAATGACTTTCCTACCCTTGTGTGTATGCTAGAAGGTAAGGGGTAATTTTGTGATTTCATCCTTTATTTAGGAAAGGCCACACAGACATGGGATGCCTTGGTAGATTGAGCTGATTGAATCAACTAACTCTGTAGGAAACATGGATGATGAGTTGGCTGGTTATGCGACCTCTTCAGATTGGCCAAGATATAGTAATTTTACACTATCCATAACTAATTAATGGTATCTCAATATTTATCATGAAAATGAGAGGAATATGAATAAAATATAGTTGAAACCTAATTCTAAACATGGTTACAAAAGTAGTGCTAGTACATGTTTAAGGGGTGATTATATACATTGAACCCTAAAATTGATGATTAACATGTTGAGTATATAAAAAATTTCTAATTTGACATATTATCTAATATTATTAAATATAATAGAAATCAAAGATGATAGTGATAATAATGATGAATAACTAGGGTTTCTAATGTATATAACCATATACATGTATAATTAAGGTTTTGTGACTAAAGGTCATGACTTTCTATATTATTAATGCACTTAATCTAATGTATGTGTTCATAATGAAAGGATATGATGGATATTATTATTAGGTTTTCACCTAATGCTTAATATCACATGGAACTGGAGTTAAAAAATTGTTCCTTATCTAAACCCCAGACAACCCTAAATTCTAGATTAGGACTCGAGTAGGGTTTAATCTGAATAATATGATTGGTGAGACTTTAGGATATGCATACAATGTAGATTAAATGTCAAATGGCATGGATTCCTCTTTTCTTGTTTGATTGGATGATATACTTAAAGTACTTGAATTATGATTGCATGATCTGCATGGTTATATAATGAGGCATGTGATTACGATTATTACTACCAACATTATCAACTGTTAGGGTTTGTCGAGGATTTCTCGAGGATTGTTGAAATAAACTATTGGATCTTTATTTACTTTCTGCTCAATCATAATGTCCCTATGAGTATCACATAAAGATTAGATTATGTGAAGAAAATTTTAGTTTTTATTTGCAAGTAATTGATTGCATATATGATGTTATCTTACTTGCACACTTTTTCATGCACCCATGTACACAATATAGCAATATACTAATCCACATTTTCTTTCACACCATTTTAGGTGAATGCAAAATATGAATATATTAAGACATTATGAATCGGATGAAATCCACTATAGACATTAAAGTTAACTGAAGGAGAACTTGTTAGATGATTCTTCTCAATATGCATTAGTTCATGTTGGAAATTCATACAATTCCTTAGAGAACCATCATTGTATAACTTGTAAACAATATTTTTGAGCTAATGGAAAATATTTTCTATCATTTGCTATTTGCTAATTCTGCATCCTTGGGAATATAGGTAATGACTCTTAGCTCGAAGGTCTTTCCTTAGTCAGGGGACGCTAAAAGTGAGGTCATTACATTTTTTATTAGAGCATCATATTTTTCAAATAATTTAATAGTTCATTAATTCAAGTAATTCATAGAAATCAAATGATAATTACTAAGGAATGACCCTATGGTAAAGGTGTCTATAATGGATCATGGTTTTCGGGGATGGAAATATTTTTCCTCCACACCATTAAGTTGGTATACGAGGACTTCCTTAGCCAATGTGATATCAGTTTGGCTAGAATCTAGAGTTTTCCTAAAATAATGTTTCTTCCAACTCTTAACATCTCTAATTTCATCCACTTCTCATCTCCTTGCATAATGAACCCTACAAGATACTTCCCTCCTCATATCAAACTAGGGTTTTTAAGAAGAAGTAGGACTAAGGCATCCTGTTCCAGTTAATATACATGTAATGTGGAAATAATGATAACGTAAAGAAAATTGTTTTATGGGTATTTCTTTGCAATAACAAAACCCTATATGGAGGCATGGTTTTCTTAGGAAAACCCATAGTGGGTTAGGGGAATCATAAAACCCTAAGGTTTAGGGGTATTCCCTAAACTAAATCATAAACCCAAATTGTGGGGTATGGGAGTAGTGTGGGTGATATAGTAACCCCACCCATATGAACCTATTTAGGGAGGAAGGAATAAGGAAAATTCAAATGAGTCTAGGTGACCTAGTCTCCCATGCATGCATGTTTTTGGATAAATTCATTCATGATTCTTGTGATGTGTTTTAAAAAATAATAACAACCTATGAATACCACATAATACATGTAAAACTTGGTATTTTCCCTGATGTTATCTCTAGGGGAATGGATGAATAAAGAATATACCCAGTGAGTGGGTATGTTACCCCCAACAAGTGGGTATGAAATTGGAAATACCCCAAATGGGTGGGTATGTTATTGACATTACGTCAAGTGAGTGGGTATGCTATTGGAAATACCCCTAGCAAGTGGGTATATTATTGAAATTACCCTTGTGAGTGGGTATACTATTAAAACTACCCCTAGCAAGTGGGTATGTTATTGCAATTACCTCCAGTGAGTAGGTATGCTATCTGTAGCGAGTGGGCATTCCATTGAAATACTCCCAGCCAGTGAGTATGATATCATGAATACCCCTAGTGAGTGGCTAAGACAAAAGATTACTCCCAGCAAGTGGGTACATCCTTAAAATACTCCCAATGAGTGAGTATGATATTCTGAATGTCCTCAATGAGTGTGTATAACACAAATTTTGAGAAAATACAGGTTGAGAAGTTATAACAGAAAATTCATGTTTAACATATTATTGTTAAATAAAAATAAAGATTCAAATTTTAGGGTTGGTGTACCCACTTGGGGGTGGGTCAACCCAAGACATGTGACGGAGGAAAAATGATAAATCCATGGGTTCAAGTTGTTGCTATAGACCCTAGCCTCATCCTGTGAGTCTAGAAGACACCCTAGGTTTGGACCTCCCCTAGAAGAGTGAACTAACCAATTAGTTTGAGAATTGGGGTAACCTGGAATGTCACCTAAAGTGTGATGAAGTAAGTATACAAAGCATGGAAGCACATATATTGAGTATAACTATTTGAACCCAGGTATGCCATCTTTGAGGGATATGAGGAAAAGTCACTACAGAAGTGAGTGAAAGTATGGGGCCAAGCCTGAAAGGAAGGTCTCCATGAGCCCAAAGAAGGGACATAATGTGAATAATGTGCACCATAAGAGATGGAGGAGATATATGTTAAAGTATTACATAATAAAATAACATGCTCTCAGTAAACCCTAGGTAGGGTAGAGTGGCTAGAGCCCTAAGTTAATTCTAAGGTCACATAGGAAAATTAAAGGTACATAAGAATGATGAGATTAGGAGGTGGTCATACCCTAAGTGCATAAGACCCTAGGGTCAGGAGATAGCCATCCATGTTTTCTCAAGGCATGGGTCAGGAGGTTTTCCATCTTCATGAGTTCATGAGGAACAAGGGGTAAATAGGAGAGGCACTCCCTAAGTGCATAAGGCCCACAAGGCTACGAGGAGATCACTCCAAAGGTACATGTATCCCTAGAGACTTCAATGAAGTGACCTATGGCTAATAATACATGAGATATATATGTAAAGAATACAAGAATTTATATAATGATGATCAGAAGATCACTTTCCTTGTGAGGACATGGAAGTTAAGAAAATTGTGGAATTCAAGGAAATTATGGTTTGGAACCTAAAACGCAAAATTTTAAGATAATGTGAGGCCATACCATCTCTGCTTTTCGAATGGGATGAACTTTGTATTTGGACTGCAACCAAATGCTTATTTCATCTTATTATGAGCAATGGAGATTGGGAAGACATATATTATGTTTGAAATTGACATATGAGAAGGGATGCCTTCAGATGATTTTTAATGACATGACCTCGGGTTTGAGGTGTTACCTCACCCTTATGTGAAAATATATAAATATAGGTTGGAAACTTGGGTGAAAAGCTAATCACCCAGTGAAAAATGAAATTCAAGAGAAAATCAAATCGCAAAGTGATAATATCATATAAGGAGTGAGGATAGGGAATACCTTGGAAATGAATTCAGACACCAACCATAGTAATGCGAGATATTTTCATATCCAAAAAAGATGTGATCGACCTAAATCGTGAGCTCAGAAAGGAGGCAGACTCAGAAGGAATCGAACTTTAGATTTATAACCTGATACCTTCAAGGACCCCTACAACTTTATTACAAGGTCAAAGTAGATATACAGGGTTGAACATAGGGATGTGGTGACATTTAGGATGCTTGAGATCTCGCCCTTAAGTCTGATCAGCCAAGACAATAGTTGAGAAAAGTAAGGGGCTAGAATTAGTCTAGAAGATTGTCAAGAAAGGAAATAAAACAAAACAAAGAAAACTAAACAGAGTCCGCAAGATTCTACTAAATCATAGAGAAAGAAGTTCTCGTCTATGTAACCACCAGTTGGGCAGTCTACGCACCTGTTCTAGGGCATAGACAACCCTCGAACACCTCAACAAGTAACCTACATTAAAATCATAATACATACTATGGTATCTGTTCCTTGGGGTCATCCCACCCGCTCTTGTGAAGCGTAACTAAAACCCATCAATGTCATGAACCCTCTCTCGAGGATGACAAATCAGCCCTATGGAATATTCTAGATGTCCTTTTAGGTCGAGAATATTCTAAGGTGCTAGGAACATACATGATCCAGGCAGAACTAGGTAGTGGGACTGACCGTGCCAGGCTGGGCCCGGTCGTACCCAAGGTCTACCGTTCTGCACAGATCACCTTGAACCATCCTCCTTTCAGATTACAAACCAAACTACCTTCTCTTATCTACTTCTACAATAAATCCCTCGATATAGGTAGAAATAGAGGCTCAAGTAAGAAAGAAATCAACCAAACTAGCAATCAAAACCAGAAAGAGAAGACAAAATAGAAAATGTACTAGATCTAAAATAAATTACTTGCTTATGGTGAAAGTATATAAACATGCCCAAAACAGGTTACATAGCCATGAAGGAGCTCAGCTAGCCATGGACAAGCATAGTTGGCATGGAACAAAGATGGAAGGACATCATTATACAAAAACAAAGGAGAATAGTAGAAGAAAGGAGAAGAATAAGATATTTATCCCATAGAGAAGAAGTGGACTCCGTATGGGCTAGATCTCATCTTTGGGTCATCCTCCTTGATCTTCTAGACTCCTCAACCTCCTTTCTCCTTGATTCCACCCCAAACAGTGGCTCGATGGTGAACGAAGGTGAAAGCATGATGGTGGATGGAAGCTCGCTGGAGAGACGGGTGTAGGATGAGTTATTAGGCCTTTCCAGGCCCTTTGAACTCTCCCACGGTGCTCTGGGAACTATGAGGGGTTGGAACCATGAGGTGGAAACTCCCCAGATCGTAACCTAGAACTCTCAATCCCCAGAATGTCTCTCCTGGTCGTTAGGGGTAGGTATTTATAGGTGAAGGCAGATCCACGATCGAGGATGCACTGCGGTCAAGGTAAGATTTGTGGTTGAGGAGGCACCGTGGTCGAGGTAAGACCCACGGTTGTAGTAGATGACTCAGTCGAGGGGGTCCGCAGTCGCAGTCTTGCTTGCTATGATCGTGGTCACGGTCAGGCTGTTATCATGATCACGGCCTACCCCGTAGTTGCAGTGTATGCCTTGGTCGTGGTCGACCCTGCAATCGCGATGTCGGTTCAGGTCACAATCGAGGTGGATGCCTCATTCATGGTCCTTCTCACAATGGTCGCCGTCGCGATGGATGAGATCCTAACTACTGCAAAAGTCATGTGTTGGAGGAGATATCTTGGAGAATAGATGTCTTTTTAGGTTCGGCGCCTACAAGTCCCAAATTTGTCTAGTTTGAGAAACACTATCTATGAAAAGATATAAATTAATAAAAGATAAGAAACATGGTATATTTTGGGCATATTAAGGCTATAGTGACACAAAACCATAGATAAATGCTTAGCATAATTGCATAAATTTGGGTGTTATCAACCATCCCAAGCTTAAACCTTTGCTTGTCCTCAAGCAAGATTGTGCTGAAAGAACAAAAAGGATAACATCCATTAATGACACTAAGGCTAAGAAAAATAGTTTAAAACATCAATTCTCCTAATCCATGTCATTTTAGAACAAACCTTAACCAATCGAGCACAATCTTGCCAAAGTAAGATCAAAGAGTGTCCAGGCAAGATTAAGTGAATTCACTACAACCTGTCGATACTCATCAGGGTTTGAATCATAATTATTAAACATAATAGAATTGTCACATAGGTGATCACACAGGTGATGAGCAATGAGCCCTAATCATGAATTCATGTATACCAATCATGAGCAACACGCCTCCCACTTATTCTTGTCCCAAGGAGAAACAAAAGCAAAAATTCTCTAATGATTTCTAAGGATCCTGATCTGCGTCAGGCTGGTCCATGTAACTAGAAATAGTCCCTGTAGTCTGAGCCAGTTGGCCTAGAGCAGTGAGATGAACTCCTCATACTGTGCTCAAACCAACCCTGCTACTGGGATGATCTCATAGGTCTCCTAGGAGTTCCTAGTGATTCTCTTATGAGCTTTTGGGGTGATACTACCAGGCATGACATACCCATGTTCATGAGTGCAGTCATACACCAGCTGGGCACGATCCTCACCTCTCCTGAAAGAGAAAAACAAGCACTCATTCATTTACACTCATGCTTATATTCACTGAATTCTAATTTATATGCTTGGGTGAGAACTCTTTTGATGTTTTTGGGATTTTTTGGGCGGCCAAGCCTCTTTTGCAAAAACAATTTTCATCTTTTTTACTCAATATAAGGTGAGAGGGTGCCTAGTCCATCAAGGAAAACACTTCAACTTGATTATGGCTCAAAATTCATCATGATCTGTTTGACACATGTGTGAAAAGTAGCAATTATGATCCAAGGATCCTTAGAATAGAGGCAAGCTTGTGAAACCACACCTAGGAGTCTTTGATCATGCTTTAGTCCTTTCCAACAGTCATATACCTTGGATTTGTCATACAAAACATAGATCAAGGGAACAAAGCTTTAAGCTATGAAAAAGGTGCATTACCTTAGATTCATTACCAAACTTAAGGAAAGAGTCAATGGGCAAGTCAAGCAAAAGATCAAGCAATTTAAGATGAAAATTGTGCATTTAGACATAATGTCAAGCTTTCATCTATTAGGTTTGTGCCACATAGCCATAACTGCAAAGCTAAAAATTAAGAAACAAAGTCTTACAAAGCTAAAGTTTTTAAAAAGTTTACGCTAAATGAAAGGGACATAAGGGACATAGAAGATAAAAATTTGCATGCATGCTATGAAAGAAATAAAAGGGAAAGGTGGAAGATAGAGGGTGGTACACCCTGACCAACCACCCCAAGCTTAAAAAAATTTCTTGTCCTCGAGCAAATCTCAAGCTTTGGATGGTATGGAAAGCATCTTCTATTGGTAATCACTATTTATAAACTGATCTATATTGTCTAAGCTGCTTGATGTGTTCTCATAGTACTGGTTTATTCCTTGCTGAAAATGAAATGACTGCCCGAAGTCCTGGGCCAGCTGGTAGAAAGATTGGAGGGGTTGCTGAAATTTTAGTTGAGGCAGTGGGGGGAAGGCTGTGTCAAACCTCTATCTGAGGTACTGCACATCCTCCTCCAGCGTGTCAAACTGGCTTCCTGAGTCAGCTCTGAAATCAATCATTAACTCGTAAAGGTTCCCCGAATTGGAGTATAGGACATATTGTTCCTGCTGAGGAGGTTGTAGGTAATCTGTAGTAGGCATCCCTGTGTAGGGTCCTCCCTTATACGGTATGTCTTAGAAGGTTTCTTCTGTCTACTGTCCACCTTACTGAGCCTTTGACACTGGTGGTGCTGAAGTGGAAGCTCCTGTAGCTCCACCCATATGATGAACATTACCCTAGGCGTCCCTTTTGACAAGTGAACTCTATATTTGCTAACAATAGTATTCTATGCTTGTAGTAGTCGAAGATATAAAGATATCCTACGATGCACTATTTGACCACTCCTGAGCAGATCAAGTGATCCAAGTCCAACTTGGACAACTCAACTTTTTCCTGCATAAGTGCAAATTGTCCATCTCAATTTCCAAGATGGCGTGCCATAAAAGTGATAATTCTCGCCATTGACATGAATTGGACCTGCTTCTTGAAAGAGTTGTGAAAGTGGCAAATAACAAAATTCCCCACGTTCACTTTCGTTCATATTCCTGCACACCACAAGATGTTGAGGTCTGCTGCACTGAGTGCCCCTTGACTATCTTGTTTTTCTAAGACGCAGTTTCCAATCACCCGATGCAGATAACCAAGTGTCGGGTTGTGGATGTGCAAAGCTTTGGCACCTCTAGCAACATATTTATCTTCCCCTATAAGAATTTTCCATGCTTGAGAAACATTAAAGTTGTGGTCCCATGTCTCCAGCCAGCCCCTGGATATCTCAGTATAGTCTTCCATAGAGTGTGACAACCAGCTATTAAGGCGATCCACCGTTACATTGCGAGACTGGCTCAGGAGGTGAAAATGCATGATAGTGTGCTGGTGGTCCTTTGGTGTGTCTATCATAGCATAAAATTCACAGGTGGGTCTATGATGAGCATTGCACTACGCATACGTGAGGACATCTAGGCCAACAACTTCAAGATATTTGTCGACCTATTCTTATATCTTGAGCCTAATGAGTGTTCTAGGATTGGCATATCTTGGGCCCACTAGTCTGTTCTTGTCTTTAATCATACTTATGAATAGGGGAGAAGGGAGCGATCTTTGGTTGACTCCCTCAAGAGTGATGTGGCATCTGCTCCACTAAATTGAATCATGCAATGAAGTTAACTGTCATAAAGACATTAACAGATCTGCTGACTGCTGATGTTGGTCTCCTGGGGATGAAGCTCTATGCAACACTGACGGGCTTTCCTGATGCCCCGTCAAAGTCAACAACTCAGCTACATGGCGTGCCCTCGACCTTCTCTCATTGGAGACTTCCTGTAGTACTCACTATTGTAGGTATCCATAGGAGTGGTAGACATGTGGCCGTAGTCGGAATCGGTCCCCTACGACTCAAACCCTGTAGTAGAAAGCATAGCCTCATCTTCATATACCGAGTTCGTGGTTCGTGTGGCGCACTGTGGATATCAGCTCCCGTACTCTGATAGTGATGAGGAGCTTCCTTCCCCCTTCTTTTGGGTAATAGTCTTCTTGAGCTTATTAAAGCTATTTTTCATTGTGTCCATAATGTGGATTTTCTAGTGTTGATCTGGTTGGCTCAACTGTGGTGTTGGTTTGCTACTGTCAGGCCAAGGCACTTCAACCTCACCTGCGGTGTTGACCGCGGCCACTAAGGTGGCATTGACACCATGATCGAGGAAATTGAGGTGACTGAGACTGAGGTAAATGAGGTGACCGCAACTGTGGCCACTTTAGTGGCCTTGATCACTAATCTGACTGTGATTGAGGTGACCGCGATCTGTATCCTGACTGCAACCTAGATCAATGGAAGCCTTCAACGATCTATATCGAGGCAGTTGCTGATGTTGATGCTTATGCGCATGCTCCTTCCCTGCTAGCCAATGATTGAAAGAAGAGGGATAGAGAAATAGGTTGAGAGCTGGGAAAAGGTGGGGAAAAACTCAGGGGTTTGGCGAGGAGAGGATGGCTCGTTACAGGGGTATTTATAGGCCAGGCGCATAGCTCCGCCTTAAGCCCGATCGTGCCAGGCCGAACACTAGGCAGAGGAAAAATTGCAAAAGGTGTTGGAAACCCGATCAAAAAGGAAAAATATTCAGTCAAAAGTGCTACAGTCAGTCAAAAAGTTGGAGACAAACCAACATGCTAGTCAGTCAGGCTGTAAAAGCATACTTGGGTTATGCGTACCCGCGACCGCGGTCAAGGCACAGGCTTGCCCGTGGTTACGGTCCTTGCCTTCAGACCGCGGTCGTGGTCTAGCTGTTAGACCGTGGTCGGGGTCTATATAATAGACTAGGGTCGCGGTCTTAGAATTCTCACGTGAGATGAAACGAGGGTGGAAAGAATTTGAAGGTAGCATCATAATCAAACACCATGAGAGAGTAACAAGATACATCAATTAACTTCATTACAAACTAATAGACCAAAGGTAGCTGTCAGGGTGGAGAGATAGAAATGTGCGCAATAGTAAAGAATTTAAAAGAAACCTAGATGATGCTAAGAAAACTAAATTTTAGTAGTTGGGGGAAAGATAAAACTTAAATTGACTTTATTACGTAAAATTTTAAAACATAAAATTAAAGAGAAATTGTGTAGGTAGTAGGTGGTGGCTACCGTACAACTCCTAAACTTGGATCCCAAATTCATAGTTTTGGGGTCCGAGTTACCTGTGTCTCATTGCTCGGGTTCACCATGTAGTGGCAGAATATGCAGAGAGGTGGCCCCTTCCCAGTCTGGAAAAGAGGAATAAAATCCGCTCACATGGCGAACTCATCTCTGTGCTGGTATTTAATTGGACTTCACTGAAATGAATTCATCAGTAGAACATCCTCAAGGTACCTATCGATGTATAAATCTGAATAAGAAGGTCCTAGGATGTCGAAAAAGGATGATATGGAGTGGAGAGGTCGGAAGTCTTCGAAAAGGGCCCTCTCCTCTCTCCCCTCCCTTGTACTTGAGGTTGGATGCTTAGCTAAACTTTTGTGTACAGTCTGAGTCGTCCAATCATCATTCGAACAAGAAGTATCCCCAGGTAAATCTCTCTGTGGCTTTACCACCCCAAGCTTATCACATTCTATGGGGTCTGGGGTGTCTTCATGCTCTGCTACCATATTGTAGTGGGTTGTCCATCCCACCCCCTTGGTGTCAATTCTTCTTTGAAAAGAGATTGTGGACAATGTCTGCTCATGCTGGTCTAGTTCATTGTCATCATTATACTCACTCCATAGGGATGAATTGTCATCATCACTTTCATCGAACAAATTGTTCCAAACCGTGAATGGCTGACTGCTCAAAGCTAAGTGACAAGTCTCAATATGAGAGCTATTGCTTTGTTCTAGATCAAAGTCTAATTCAGGTTCTTCAAATTTACCTTCATGTTGTGAGGTGGTTGGACTACCCTAATCATCATCATCGTAGAACCATTCATGCTTGTAGCTTGTAGCTTCCATGAGTTCATCAACTGAATCATCTGGATAGAATGAAGGGCCCCTCAGGTGGGTTGGTCTTCACAAAAAAATCTAGGTGAACCCAGTTGATAGTCTGAATAAGATGGTGAGGCATATTCTAACTAGGCCCAATGGAGTGTCTCTGATGATTGTAATCTTCATGGTTGTGTTATGGCGCTTGAAATTGAATGGTAAACAAATCAATGATCTCTTGAAGTCTCTTGCCCTATTCAACATCCTTGCTATGCAGTTGTTGCACTTGAGCAACGATGATTGCAAGGTCTATCAATTCTACCATACAATTTTGTAGGGATTCCATTGTATCAAACTGATGTACTTGGACGAATCCTTGTTCAACAATTTGGAGTATATTCCTGCTGCGGTCTGCGATCTCTGTGGCTACTTGGAGCTGATGATCTTGCTTTTCTAGTAGCTACTGGAGCAGGTCGACTTGTTCTTGGAGATGAGGAGCTAGTGCATTGATACTTTCTCCAGCTAGCTCCACTACTTTAATCAACTCTTGATTCCTCACCAATGCGTAGGTCGAGGGTTGATCTGCCACCTCCCTTGTTGGAATTTCAACATATGACGACGATGGAGGCGAGTATAGCTCAACTAGATGTAGAGCGCGACTTTTGATTACTTTCCAGTAGTTGAAACTGCGGAAAAACTCAGGAGGATAGGTGGACAATATAACTTGTCTTGCTGAAGCAAGATCCATGGCTGAAAATGTATAAGAAAAAGGAGACCTATTCAGTATATTTGAACAAGTTTGTGTAAAACAAAGTAAGAACTATGCATATATATACAGGCTTAAGAGTAACAGAACAAAATCCTTTAGACGTGAAAACATGGAAATCTAGGTCCCCGACAACGGTGCCAAAAAGTTGGTCAGCCTAAATCACGCGTCCCAAAGGGAGGCAGACTCCGAAGGAATCGAACTTTAGATTTATAACCCGAAACCTTCAAGGACCCCCACAAATTTATTACGGGGTCAAAGTAGATATACGAGGTCAAACACAGGGACGTGGTGACATTTAGAATGCTTGATATCTTGCCCTTAAGTCAGATAAGCCAAGACGATAATTGAGGAAAGTAAGAAGCTAGAACTAGTCTAACATATTGTCACGAAAGGAAATAAAATAAAACAAACAAAACAAAATAGATTCTGTAAGATTATACTAGATTAGATAGAAAGAAGTTCTCAACTATGCAACCACCAGTTGGGCAGTCTATGCACCCATTCTGAGGCGTAGACAACCCTCGAACACCTCAGCAAACAACATACATTCAAATCATAATACATACTATATTATCTATTCCTTGGGGTCATCCCAATCTCTCTCACGAAGCATGACTAAAACCCATCAATGTCATGAACCCTCTCTTGGGGATGACAAATCAGCCCAGTAGAATATTCTAGATGTCCTTTTAGGTCTAGAATATTCTAAGGTGCTAGGAACAGATGTGATCCAGGAAGAACTAGGTTGTGGGACCGACCACACCGGGTAGGGCCCGGGAGTGCCCAAGGTCTACCGTTTTGTAGGGATCACCTTGAACCATCCTCCTTTCAAATACTGATCCAGACTACCTTTTCTTATCTACTTCTAGAATGAATCTCTCAATATAGGAAAAAATATAAGCTCAAGCAAGAAAGAGATCAACCAAACTAGCAATCATAACCATAAAGAGAAGACAGAACATAAAACATACTAGATCTAAAATAAATTACTTGCTTATGGTAAAAATACATAAACATGCCCAAAACAGGCTACATAGGTAGGAAGGATATCAACTAGCCATGGACAAGCATAGTTGGCATGAAATAAAGATGGAAGGACATCATTATATAGAAACAAAGAAGAATGATAGAAGAAAGGAGAAGAAGAAGAGATTTATCCTATATACGAGATGTGGCTCTCACTCCTTAGCCTTCGTATGGGCCGAATCTCGTCTTTAGGTCATCCTCCTTGATTTTCTAGACTCCTCGGCCTCCTTTCACCTTGATTTTGCCCCAAACAGCAGCTCATTGGGTGAACAGGGGTGAAAGTGTGATAGTGGATGGAAGATCACTGGAGAGACGCTTGTGGGATGAGTTCTTTGGCCTTTCCAGGTCTTTCAAACTCTCCCACGGGGCTCTGGGAACCAAGAGGGATTGGAACTACGAGGTGGAAACTCCTCAAATTGTAACCTAGAACTGTCGATCCCAGGAACGCCTCTCCTGGTCACCAGGGGTAGGTATTTATAGGTGAAGGCAGACTCACGATCGAGGACACACTAAGATCGAGGTAAGATTCATGGTCAAGGACGCACCATGGTCGAGGTAAGATCCGTGGTTGGGGACGCACTGCGGTCGAGGTAAGATCCACAGTCTCGGTAGATGACTCGGTCGAGGGGGTCCACGGTCGCACTCGGGCTATTATCATGATTTATTCCACAATCGTGACCTACCCCACGATCATGGTGTATGCATTGGTCGCGGTCAACCCTACAATCGCGGTGTCTGTTCGGGTCATGATCGAGGTGGATGCCTCAATCGTAGTCTTACTCACCACAGTTGTAGTCATGATGGATGGAATCCTAGCTGCTGCAAAAACCATGTGTTGGGAGAGAAATCTTGGAGAATAGATGTCTTTTTAGGGTTGATGCCTGAAAGTCCCAAATTTGGCTTGTTTGAGCTACTTTATCTATGAAAAGCTATAAATTACTAAAAGATAAGAAACATGGGATATTTTAGGCATATTAAGGCTATAGTGACACAAATTCATAGATAATGCTTAGCATAAATACATAAATTTGGGTGTTATCAAGATGTTAAAGATAATCCAAGAAGGATTGATAACCTTGAAGTTTGAGACTAAGATGAGTGATCATTCACCTTAACCTTACTAAGTGTGAATTTTTGGGACAAAATTCCTTTTAAGGAGGGATGAATGTAATATCCTCAAATTCTAGTGAATTTGAGGAGTATAAACATAAGACTTGGTTATAAAAGAAAATTCTCTAAATATAATTGATAGAATAACAACGTTATCAACTTTTTGGTGTGGGTGCAACCCAAGGTCCAAGTGAGGCCCATGAGACTATTTGATTTGTAAATAAGTCCTTATGGCACAAGTTCAAGAAATAAGAGATTTTGTGCATAAATAAAGGATACTGGCTTTATTATTTATTAGATAACTCAAATATGGAATAATATGAAAGTTTCTAAAAGAAAATAAGACATGTGATTAGATGACTAATGTAGTAATTATCTAACCATAAATGGCAACACAATATTTGAGGCATCAAATAGTGTTATCTTAGTCAGCATTTTGGTATACTTGAAAATACTAAGGCAAAGAAGAGAATTCTAAAATTTGAAAGAAAATGGACTTTACATGGGGAGTGGGTAATTTACTTAGGGATATACTAAAAGTAAAAGTTTTGTGCATAAAATTTATCAAATAAATCCCAGAAATTAGATATAGGTTGGGAAAGACATTAATCAGTTCCCCTCCAAGTTTCATAAAAAGGTTGCTTCTAGAAGCCTATGGAAAATAATGAAGGACGACAAGCCTACTTGAAATAACTTAATGGTGTTTCCCTAATTTGAAGAGAGAGAAATAGATATATAGAAACTTACCTTTGATACCCAATCTATCCCAATACAAGATTAAGTTATTATAAGGTTTACTTTAAATTTGGAGTTAATTGGAGGAGATAGGAAAAAGGAGAGTGTTATGGATTATATAAGGATTCCCTAAAGTGAATGATTACTAGATAAATTTATAAAATCTATCACATTTAATGTGACCAGAACATTTCCTCAACCCTTTGTTTGTCTTGTGGTCTTAGGCCCTTTTGATCTAGATCAGACAATGGCCATGTTATCTCCTACCTTGTAGCCAAATAGGAAACCAACTACTCTCTTGCCCTCTCCTGCTTCTATTCTCTCTCTATAATTCACAATAATATTAGGAAATGCTTCCATTGAATCTGGGATCTCATTAAGGACCTGCCTATCCATAGGATGCTCACTTTTGGGCTGGGATTGGGACTTTCCCCAATTGACCAGTGGAGTCAGAACTCAATGTAAGTCAGGTAGGCACCTCTTCTTATTAATCCCCACTTATAAAAGGATCTAGAGTAGCATCACAAGACTGGAAGCATGGTACAAACTCTTGAAGGACTTGAAAGACCATGCAAAACCTCGACCATCTTCCTTTGGATCCATGTGCACAGAGGAAGAATCCAACCTTAGTCCCTTACCTCTATAGGGTGCACTGAATTCTATGGACAACGTGTGAACTCCTAGAGGGTGTGTGATCTGTTTATCAAGGTTCTTTGATGATGATATATTGTTTTGGATTATTTCTCGCTACTTTTTCCCCATGGACTAAGGCGTAGAGGACAAGCTTGTGGGTGCCACGACCCCCCCCAGCCGGCATGGGAAAACATGAGTTCAGACCTGTCAGCATCTAGAGGAGGCGCACTGGCTGTCATCATGTCATTGGAGCCAAAAAAACTAGAAGTCAACTTCTTAGTCAACCCACCTCCATGGCTCAATAGAGCCTCTCATAGATGGAAGGTAAAAGAAGACTAAGTCCACAGAAATGACACTCCTACCCCTAGGCGTATGCTAGTAGGTAAGGGGTGTTCTTGTACTTTCATCCTTTATTTAGCACAGGCCACACATGCATCGACTGCCTCGGTGGCATGAGCCTATTGGCATATCCCGGATCCATGACCAACGTGGATGATGAGTTGGCTACTGATGTGGCCTCTTCAGATTGGCCAAAAGCTAGTAATTTTACAATTTTCGTAAGTAATTAATGGTAGCTCTGATCATGACAAATAATATATGAAAATTGATCATTGAAACTGAGAGGGATATGAATAAAATATAGTTTAATCCTAATTCTAAGTTCCAAATGTGGTGCTAGTATATGTTTAAGGGGTGACTATATACATGGAACCCTAGAATTGATGATTAACATGTTAGGTATATTAATAATGTCTAGTTTGCCATATGATCAGATATTGTAGAATATAACAAAAATCCAAGATGGTAGTGATAATAATGATGAATAAATAGAATTTTAATGTAAATAACTATGTACATGATTAATTAGGGTTTTAATACTAAAGGTCATGACTTACTGTATTATTAATACACTTGGTCTAATCTAACTATTAATAATGAAAGGATATGATGGATATAATAATTAGGATTTTATGTAATGTATAATATGCACTAAAATTGGGGTTTATGCCTTATTCCTTATCCAAAACTTAGACAACCCTAAACCCTAGATTAGGACCTGAGTAGGCTTTATCTGAGTAATATGATCGATGACACTTTGGAATATACATACATGGATAATAAATGTTGAATTGCTTGGATTCCTCTTAGCTTGATTGATTGGATGATATTCTTAAAGTACTTGAAGTGTGATTGCATGATCTACATGGTTCTATAATGATGTATGTGGTTACAATTATGACTTAACACATTATCGACTGTCGAGTTTTGTCAAGAAGTTCTCAAGGATTGTAGAAATAAATTGTTGGATATTTATTTACTTTCTACTCAATCATAATGCCACTATGAGTATCACATAATGATTAGATTATGTGAATAAAATGACAGTTCTTATTCACAAGTAATTGATTTCTTATATGTTTTAATCATACTTGCACACTTTTGCATGCACCCATGTACACAATATATAAATATATTGAAATGTACGCAGTATATAAATATATTGATCAGCTTTTTGTTTCATGTTATTTAGGTAAATGTAAAATATGAAGATATCAAGACATGATGAATCAGATGAAATCCACCAAAGACATTAAGCTAAGTAAAGGAGGATTGGTTAGATACTTCTTATCAATGTGCATTAGTTCATGTTGAAAATTTATGTAATTCCTTAGAGGTGCATCATTGTATAACTTGTAAATAATTCTTTTTAAAAAAATGAAAATTATTTGCTATTATTTGTTATTTTCTAAATTTGGATTCTAGGGAACATGGGTAATGGCTCTCAACTCGAAGGTCTTTCCTTAATTGGGGGACACTGAAAGTAAGGTCGTTATTGGAAATTTTTGTCTGTTTCTATCTAATGCTTCCCTCAAATTCAAACTGAAAAAAAACCCTCAAGTGATTAGTAATAGTTTAACACTTCTTTATTGTGATGAAACATCTTTAGATAGAGTTAGTGGTCATAGGCTTGGCTAACACCTCCTGAAACAAAATAAAACATGTTACTTTTTCTAGGCTGTATTATACATCATGCCATGCTCCAAAGCCTACCTTGACGATTTGATCCAAGATATCATCCTGTTGATATGTGAGACCAATGATTTGCCTCTGTTACCTTGTGGTCATGTACTAGTTAGTGTATGGAATGTTCTTGACATACTTTTTTTTGATAAAATAAAAATACATCTTGGCTACTTTTTCTCCTTTTCTTTCTTTCTGGATTACACCTTGAGATAAAATGTCCAATAAAGGAAAAATGGTTACATGATCTCTAGTGAATAATGAATAAACTAGAAATTACCAAGCAAATAATTAGCTTACATTTTCTCAAAAATATTATCTCACTTCATGTATCAATCTTGTGCACTATCCTTATTGTAAGGTATTTCTAGTATGTATATTCCTATTTGTATAATTGTTTAGATGTGAGAAACCTCATCAATCTAATATGTAAAATGGAAACAAGCATAATATACAAAAAAGGAAATGTTTTTACTATTGAGAGAAGTATAGATGCCTCAAATAGAAAATATGATATATATATATATATATATATATATATATATATATATATATACATATACATATACATACATACATACATATATATATATATATATATATATATATATATATATATATAAACACAATACATACAAAAATTTGATGTAGAGATCCTACACTTGTGGAAGTT
Source organism: Alisma plantago-aquatica (assembly GCA_963693085.1). NCBI lineage: Eukaryota > Viridiplantae > Streptophyta > Magnoliopsida > Alismatales > Alismataceae > Alisma > Alisma plantago-aquatica. Next base: position 648,820,991 of record OY856410.1, read on the forward strand.
GGGTTGACAAATAGGTGCATGAGATGTTGCAAATGTTGGGAATCACACTTTTGTATCACAAAAACCTCATGTTAGTGACAAAGCCAGTGTGAGAGACACAAATTTGTTGCTAAGGATATCATTTTACTTTTCTTGGATTAATTTCATAGAATTTATTGTTTGGAGCGCTTATGGACTCACTTTATTAAGGATACTTTTATTCTTACTTTCTTAGTGTTTATATATATGTTTCTTCCCTTTTATTTCACTAATAATTCCTTGTGAATTATTACCTCTATCCAATTCGATAAATAGTTAACTAAGTATGCAACACAAATAGAAGAATACAAACAACATATACAACGATTTACATCACTAGAACATGAAAATAAGATCATATTTCTTGGTTTATGTGTGCACATAATGGGGAACATTCTAGTTATTTTTTAGCATCATTTGCTTTTTTATGTATGTATAGTAGTTTGAACTTGTTGACCCAGAGCTTCGTAGTTGTATTTTCATGAATGATCTTTCTTTTGAACATGGTTCTTATACCTTGGGCCATGAGTTTTCAGACCCTTATTTAATGTATTGTTTTCTATGATATCTATAGAATATGATGTAAATGTAATTTTACTATGAAACATCTTGTTGAGGCCTTATTTAATTAACACTTTGTCTTACATATTAAACATAGAAAATGGATGACCTACTCAATTTTTCTTGTCCATGTTTGCTTGAGATAGTCACTTTCTTGAAAAATTCCCACTAGAACCACATATTTGTCGTAGTGTGATGGCCAAAAAAAGTACTACTCTTCATATGAGGTGAGTTCACACTCTTTAATTCTGGTTATAGATAGCACCAACTACACTCACTACAGCAAAATTGCCCATTAGTGGCATTTATAAAAAAAAGGCATTATGTTTCTAATATACATGCATTTTTAATTAAAATGCCTCTAAACCACCTATTATACAGTTTCTAAAAAGGACTTAACATTAAAGGCATTTTTATTTTTAATTAGTGGCAATCTTAAATTGCCATACCAAATTAGAAAGTAATTTGCTAACACATTATTACTTCCCGCTCCAAATTTTACCATTCGCGCTCCAGATCACGACGATAGACTCCACTCTCTCCCTAATTCAGCCCGACGATCGATCTGTCTGATCTCTCCCTGCGTGACTTCCTCGCTCACCAACTAGACTAGCTCGTGGAGGAGATCGTACCCTAGCCCTGTTGATGGATCACGTACGTCTTGCGTGTGCTGTGTGCTAGTTGCCAGTCACAGAGTGCCAAGTTGTCGGCGCCCGTGTGACACATTGCCGGTGAGTCCCAACCGATCGAAGAATACTCAGGCATCGTTTGTTCTTCCTCCTCTGCCATTTTGGACTGATCCCAGTCGAAGCAAGACTCAATCTGCCCCTCTAGTGTCAGCGAACTTGAGTGAGGGAGTACTTTGATCAATCCTCTTCAGGTAACCATCGCCGCACCCTATTCTACAACTCCCTTATCTCGTTAGGGTGTTCGATCCACCCCATATATCTACACAAAACCAGGTTCATTCCACATAAGCTAGACTTCTGGCCAGGCTTCTCGGCCATAGTAAAACTGATTTTTACATACCTACAACTTTGTTATGACCATCTTCAGTTATAGGTTAATCATCAGTTTGAAGCCATGAATCAAAAGATTATAAAGCCTTTAATTACAAAAACTATGTAAGCTTTAGTCAATTAGGCTTCTTAAGTATATCTGGATCATCCATGTTCCTTGTTAGTGTTACCATCTATATTTAGAACAACATATACAAAAGTATTGTCGCTTAATTATATGTAAAGGTGTTTAATATGCTTGTGATCCTCAAATATTCCTCATAATGGATTATGTAGGGAGGAAAATAGTTGTCTTTTACATTTGTTATTGTGAGAGCTAGTCAAGATATGTTTCATATCTTATCATTTGTATAAATTCAGTGATTATTAATTATTATACCTTTATATATGGATTCTGTATTACATTCTGATATTAATTGTGCCAACGTATTGCTGGGAATCTAGGTATGTGCAGCCTAATAATCTTGAGGATCCTACAGCCTGTCTTGCTAGTTCTAAGAATTTTGTAGTTTTGAATCTTCCATGGGAAATATATCTACATAAAGATTGCGTAATTCAATAGAATTCAACCATCTATATTTGGGTTCAAGAAAAAGGTTTTTCAGGATCAAGCATAATTAGGATTGATCTGGATGAATTTCTTTTGAGAAAGTTTGATCAAGTTGTCAATAATGGTTCGACATCACCAATAGGACGTTTGACTAGATGAACATATGATATCTGTAATTTCAAAGTTTCTTGGTAGGTTGGTGACCGGCCTTTTTCACGTGTCCAGAAATGAACGCGGGACAAAGGAAGGAATCAAGCTTTAAATTTATAACCCGAAACCTTCTAGGCCCCCACAACTTTGCTTACGGGGTCCAAGTGGATATACGGGGTGGAACACAGGGACGTGGTGACATTTAGGACGCCGCAGATCTCGTTCTTTAGTCAGATAAGCCAAGACAATAGTCGATAAAAGTAAGGGCTAGAACTAGTCTAGTGGGTTGTCATGATATAAAACAAAACAAAGAAAAGAAAAGAAAAAAAACAAAACAGAGCTCGTGATTCTACTAATTAGAGAAGGAGAGTTCATGACTATGTAACCACAGATGGAGCAGTCTATGCACTCATTCTCAGGCATAGACAACCCTCGAACACCCAAGCAAGCATCTAGTACGCACAGTGGCATCTGTCCTATGGGGTCGTCCCACTCGCTCTCGCGATGCGTGACTAAAACCATCAACAATATGTCAATGACCCTCTCTCGAGGAATGACATATCAACACCTCGGAATACACTATGTTCCCTCTTGGGTCTTAGGATATGCCGGGGTGTTAGGAACAGAATACCTCGGATCGCCCTCCTCTCGGGTTCAGATCCAAACTATCGTCTCTTAGCTATTCCTACAACATATCTCTCGATACAGGATGAAACAACAGTTCAAGCGAGTAAGAGATCAACCAAACTAGCAATCATAACTTGGAAAGAGAAAATAGAACATGCAACATACTAGATATGATATGAATCACTTGCTTAAGGCAAAAGTATATAAACATGCCCAGATCGGGCTACATAGCCAAGAAGGAGCTAACTAGCCATAGACAAGCATAGTAGGCACCGAACAAAGATGGATAAACATCGTTTGTACAAGAAACAAAGGAATACATTAGAGTGAAAGAGAATAGGGAAGAGATATAGCCCGTAGAGGAGAGGTGGCTCTCGCTCCTCGGCCTCTGTGGAGGTCAGATCTCGGCCGTTGGGTCTTCTCTTCGTCCCTCTGGACTCGTCGACTCTCTCTCTCTCTAGACCGTATCGGGCAGACCGTATCGGGAAACCGTATCGGGTAGGCCATATCGGGCAACCGTATCGGGTAGGCCATATCGGGCAACCGTATCGGGCAGACCGTATCCGACAGACCGTATTGGGCAGATCGTATAGGGCAACCATATCGGGTAGGCCGTATCGGGCAACCGTATCAGGTAGTTGACTTTTGGGGAACTCGACACACTAGATCCTTGGTCTAGGAACTAGCTCTTATAGGGTCCTCCCTCCGGCTCCCTGCTCTTTGTAGGTTGGCAGTTGCTATTTATAGGCAGCGAGTTGATGGGAGTTGTAGCTTTTATTGGTCTACGTGTCCTTCATCCGTGGCTTCGATCTTGAGACATCAGGTGGGCCAATATGACTGTCGCTTGAAGACCGTGTCGGGCAGGGGGAGTGTCAGGCAACTGTATCGGCCAGCCATATCAGGCATGCCATATCGGGCAGTTGTATCGGCCAAGCCCTATCAGGAAATTGTATTGGCCAGGCCCTATCGGGCAGTCGTATCGGCCAGCTGTTGGAATTCTTGTCTTTTCAGGTTCGATACTTGAGAGTCCCAAAATTGGCTAGTTTCGGTGCCTGCAAGTCTAAAATAGGTTAATTAGATACATTATTGGTTATTTTCACTACATTATCTAATGGAGAGACATAAAACATAAAACATGAACAAAAGAGTGCATATTAAGACTAAAGTGGCACAAAACTATAGATAAAATGCATAGAAAATATGCGCTAATTTGGGTGTTATCAATTACCCCAAGCTTAAAACTTGCTTGTCCTCAAGAAAGACTGGGTTCAAAGAACAAAAAGATAACATCCAAATTAAGATTGGCAATAAATACTAAGGTTAAGAAAAACAGTTTAAAACATCAATACTCTTGATCCATGTCATTTCAGAACAAACCCCCACCAAATAAGCACAATCCTGCCAAAGCAAGATCAAAGAGTGTCCAGGCAAGATTAAGCGAATTAACTACAGCCTGCTGATACTCATGAGGGTTTGAATCATAATTATTTAAACATGAAAGAGCTATCACATAGGTGATCATGCAGGTGATGAGCAATGAGCCATCACCATGAATCCATGCAAACCAATCAGGAATCTTGCCTCTCACTTATTCATGTCCTAAGAAACAAAGCAAAGGACTCTAATGACTTCTGAGAATCCCGAACTGCGTCAGGTTGGTCCATGTAGCGAGCAACAGTCCCTACAGTCCGAGCCAGTTGGCCCAAAGCAGTGAGACGAACTCCTCGTACTGTGCTCGAACCAACCCTGCTGCTGAGATGATCTAATAGGTCTCCTAGGGGTTCCTAGTGACTCTCTAATGAGCATTTGGAGTGATACTACCAGGCACGACATACCCGTGTTCATGAGCACAGTCATACACCGGCTGGGCACCATCCTCAACTCTCCTAAAAGAGAAAACAAGCGCTCATTTATTGTTTACACTCAGGCTTTTATCATATGCATTCTATTTTTAGGCTTGGGTGAGAACTATATAGATATTTTGGGATTTTGTGGGCGTTCAAGCCTCCTTTGCACATTTTTATATTTTTCATCTTTTTGACTCGATCTAATGTGAGAAGGCATGTAGTCCATCAAGGAAAAGCACTTCACCTTGATCATGGCTGAAAACTCATCATGATCCACTTGATACCTGTGCGAAAAGATAGCAATTATGATTCAAGAATCCTTAGAATAGAGTCAAGCTTGTGAATCCACAGCTAGGTTCTTTGATCGTGTTTTAGCTCATTCCAATGGTCCTTTACCATGGATTTTCCATTCACGACACGGATCAAGGGAATTCAGCTTTAAGCTATGAAAAAGGGACATAACCTTAGATTTATTACCAAACTCAAGGAAAGAGTCAAAGAGCAAGTCAAGCAAGAGGTCAAGCAATGTTTAAGATAAAAACTGTGCAATTAGGCATAAAGTCAAGCATTTATCTATTAGATTCACACAACATAGCCATAATTACGAAGCTAGAAGCTGAAAATTTTGAAAATTTAAGACTAAATGCAGGAAATAGACATGCATGCAAGAAGGGTGAGGAGAAAAGAAGGGCGAAGCCTACCACCCCAAGCTTAAAATTTTGCTCGTCCTCGAGCAAGACTCAAACTTGAAATAGTGTGGCAGGAATGCATGAGTTTAACGACAGTTATTGAAGTTCTAAAGATGATACATGGGTGCAAGGATATCAAAACAGTTAGAGGAAAGAAACTAACCAACAAGAACATGAAAAGCAAAATTTATTGTAATAAAAGGGCGGGAGGGTGGGTGATAGAAAAGGGGGTGGTTGCCCCATGATACCGACACTGGGATCCCAAATCCTAAGTTTTGGGACCAGTGTCACCTGTGTCTTGCCGACGAGTTCCGCCACATAGTAGGAGTAGATTTGGTGGATGTGTTGGCCCTGCCGAGTCCGAAGAAGCAAAGTGAAATCCAATGACTCGGTGTAGTCATCTTTGTGCTGGGAGTGGCTTGAACTGCACTGGGATGAATTCTTCGGCATTTCATACTCAGGGTACCTTTCATTATATGATTCTGAAAATGAAGGTCCTGGGATGTCGACACAGGATGAGATATATGAGAGAGGTTGGACGTCATCTTGAGGACTCATATATTCTCTCTCCATCTCTACACTTGAGGTTGGATGCTCAGATAAATCTTCATGTACCGTCTGAGTCATCTAATAATCTTCTGAGTAAAAAACACCCCCTGAAGAATCTATTTGTGGTTCTACCACCCCAAGCTTATCACCTGGCGTAGATCCAGGGGTGTCTTCATGCTCAGCAGCCATGTTGTAGTGAACCGTCCATCCTACCCCCTTGACATCCACCAAGCCTTATGAAGGTATGGTGGCGAATGATGGCTCGTGCTGCTCCAACTCGTCTTCAATACTATACTCACTACTCCATGTCGAGCAGTTCTCGTCATCATCTTCGTCGAACAAATTGTTCCAAACCATGGTTGCTGTACTGCTCACAACGAAATGACAAGTCTCAATATGAGAAATGTCACTCTGGTCTGGTTCAATATCTGACTCTGGTTCCTCAAACCAACCTTTTGGTTGTGAGGTCGATTGGCTCTTCGAGTCTTCATCATTGTCATCATAGACCCATTCATGTTTATGACTCATTTCTTCCATTGGTTCATCAGTTGGGTCATCTGGATAGAATGAAGGGCTTCCCCAAGTGGGTTGGTCTTCACAGAAAAATCCTGGTGAATCCAATTGATGGTCTGAATAGGATGGTGATTCATACTCCACTTCATACCCAATGGGATGGTCATGATGACTAACATCTTCATTGTCTTGTGATGGCAGTTGTAACCGAATTGTAACCAGATCGATGAGCTCTTGGAGCCTCCTGCCTTGTTCAACATCTTTATCATGAAGTTGTTGTACTTGAGCAGCAATGCTTTCGAGACCCGTCGATTCTGCCATGGACATATAAGGGGAACCCGCTGTATCAAACTGATGCTTTAGGATGAATCCTTGTTCAACAGTTTGAATTATACTACTATTGCGGTCTGCAGCCTCGGTGGCTACTTTGAGATGATGATCCTGTTCTTCTAGCAATTTTTGCATTGGATCGACATCTTCTTGGAGATGAGGCGCTAAGGAGGTGAGTGCTTGAATACTTTCCCTAGCCAACTCCACTGCCTTAATCAGTTCTTGATCCCATGATAGAATGGGGGTCGATGGTTGACTGGCAGTCTCCTTTGTTGGAATTTCAACATATGACGACGGTGGAGGTGAGTATAACTTGACTAGTTGTAGAGCACGACCTTCAATTATTTTCCAGCAGTCGGAACTGTGGAAAAACTCAGGAGGACAGGTGGACAAGATGACTTGTCTTGCGGAAGCAAGGTCCATGACGGAAAAAAAAAGGTATGAGAAAAAGAAAAGTGATTTAGTATATATGAACAAGTATGTGTAAAGCAAGAGGAAAACTATGCATGTATATACAGACTTATAGTGACAGAACAAAAATCTACTAGGCGTGTAAATGTGGAAAACCACGTCCCTGACAATGGCGCCAAAAGTTGACCGGCCTTTTTCACGCGTCCAGAAATGAACGCGGGACAAAGGAAGGAATCAAGCTTTAAATTTATAACCCGAAACCTTCTAGGCCCCCGCAACTTTGCTTACGAGGTCGAAGTAGATATACAGGGTCGAACACAGGGATGTGGTGATGTTTAGGACGCCACAAATCTCGTTCTTTAGTCAGATAAGCCAAGACAATAGTCGATAAAAGTAAGTGCTAGAACTAGTCTAGTGGGTTGTCACAATATAAAACAAAACAAAGAAAAGAAAAGAAAACAAAATAAAACAGAGCTCGTGATTCTACTAATTAGAGAAAGAGAGTTCCTGGCTATGTAACCACAAACGGGGCAGTCTATGCACTCGTTCTCGGGCATAGACAACCCTCGAACACCCAAGCAAGCATCTAGTATGCACAGTGGTATCTATCATGTGGGGTCGTCCCACTCGCTCTCGTGATGCGTGACTAAAACCATCAACAATATGTCAATGACCCTCTCTCGAGGAATGACATATCAACACCTCAGAATACACTAAGTTTCCTCTCGGGTCTTAGGATATGCCGGGGTGTTAGGAATAGAATACCTAGGATCGCCCTCCTCTCGGGTTCAGATTTAAACTATCGTCTCTTAGCTATTCCTACAACGGATCTCTCGATACAGGAAGAAACAACAGTTCAAGTGAGTAAGAGATCAACCAAACTAGCAATCATTACTTGGAAAGAGAAAATAGAACATGCAACATACTAGATCTGATATGAATCTACTTGCTTAAAGAAAAATTATATAAACATGCCCAGATCGGGCTACATAGCCAAGAAGGAGCTAACTAGCCATAGACAAGCATAGAAGGCACCGAACAAAGATGGATAAACATCGTTTGTACAAGAAACAAAGGAATGCAGTAGAATGAAAGAGAATAGGGAAGAGATATAGCCCATAGAGGAGAGGTGGCTCTCACTCCTCAGCCTCTGTGCATGTCGGATCTCAGCCCTTGGGTCTTCTCTTCATCCCTCTGGACTCCTCGGCTCTCTCTCTCTCTAGACCGTATCAGGAAGACCGTATCGGGCAACCGTATCGGGCAGGCCGTATCAGGCAACTGTATCAGGCAACCGTATCGTACAGACTGTATCCGGCAGACCATATCAGGCAGACCGTATCGAGCAACTATATCGGGTAGGCCGTATCGGGAACCGTATCGGGCAACCGTATTAGGAAGTAGACTTTTGGGGAACTCGACACACTAGCTCCTTGGTCTAGGAACTAGCTCTTGCAGGGTCCTCCCTCCGGCTCCCCCCTCTTTGTAGGTTGACAGTTGCTATTTATAGGCAGTGAGTTGATGGGAGTTGTAGCTTTTGTTGGTCCACGTGTCCTTCATCCGTGGCTTCGATCTTGAGACATCAGGTGGGCCAATATGACTGTCGCTCGAAGACCGTGTCGGGCAGGGGGAGTGTCAGGAAGCTGTATCGGCCAGCCATATCGGGAAGGCCATATCGGGCAGTTGTATCAGCTAGGCCCTATCGGGCAATCGTATCGGGCAGCCGTATCGGCCAGTAGTTGGAATTCTTGTCTTTTCAGGTTCGGTACTTGAGAGTCCCAAAATTGCTAGTTTCGATGCCTGCAAGTCTAAAACATGTTAATTAGCTACATTATTGGCTATTTTCACTACATTATCTAATGGAGAGACAGAAAACATAAAACATGAACAAAATAGTGCATATTAGGACTAAAGTGGCACAAAACTATAGATAAAATGCATAGAAAATATGCGCTAATTTGGGTGTTATCAGTTGGGTTGCTGAGAAATCAGGGGGAATTGTAAATAGTTGTTGTTGATGCCTATGTAAGGCCAAGATCAAATATTCCCATGTTAGTATCAACCATGAAGACTTGACCAACAACAGATGCATTTAGGGAGAGCAACACATACATATTAGTTACATTTTTTCTCTCTAAGTGTTGAACATCCAATGTCAGTTAATTGAAACATGAAAAAATGGAATAGTATGTCATTTTGTATTAGAGTTCTTATATGTAAATCTGCATCGAATAGATGCTACTAGTAGAAACTAGAATTAGATAATAAGCTTGGCGATAGCAAAACACAGACTTAGAAAAATCCATTATATTTATAGTAAAAATAGAAATGTTGCTTCAAATATTTTTTTGTAGTTTGCAAGCAAATACTTGACTCAAAAATGAAAAAAAATAAGTAGTAATACTAGGCGCATTACATGTCATCATTCAGGTTCAAGAAGAATTTTGATGAAAAGATGCTCAACATACATCACTTTTTTGAAGGGCCACAGACTTAAAACCATCAAGCTAAATTTTTTCGTGGCTGAAACATAAAAAATTTAGTAGAAATTGATTTCTTAAGGCTATGCTAAGCTTTAGTTGTGAAACATATATAAGGCACACATTTGATAATGCATTATTGATTGATAAATTAGACAAATGTTCAAAATTATGATATTTAATGACACAAATATGTACCATATATGTTATAAGTTCAGCCAGACTTTTCATTGTGAGGAGGAGGCACTATGATCTTTGGTGGGATACTTTGGCTCATTCTGTAGATGAGGTAGGCAAAGTGAACTTTGTGGGTTCATGGAAATCTCTTTGTACAACATTATATTCTGGATTTGATGGCTCAAGTTGAGATAAGTACATTTCAGACGAATGGAGTGCAACATTAGCCAAATCATAAATATGTTTATTTTAGGGTAATAACATTTGTAACCTATATAGAAGAATAAATAACTTAAAGAGATGATCTTTGATACTATTATATGTAGTTTGGTAGCTATTTGGTCTAAGTTGTGCACAAAGTTGTAGTGTACAACCAATTTATCTGTGCACAAAGTTGTAGGTCACAGAGTCATAATAGGCATTGATGGGATTCTCTCCTTTGGAAAATAGTGCTTGTGAGTCAGATTTAGACCTATCCCTAATAGGGTTTGCTTTCCACTTGGGCCAATACAACTGAACATGGCTCTCTTTAATGTGCCAAGCAAGCTGCATGATAGACTTTGCAGTCATTGATACGTGTAATCATTGATACTTTCTGGCTGTATATGTTCTAAAGGTTTCTAGTAGGTGAGCTTGTAGAAGCTGAGGTTGTAGGTTTGGAAACCATGTTGGTGGTTTTGAGGTTTATGAATTCTCCTTTGATACTGGAGGATAGGACGCAGGCTCCTGTTCATTTTCTAATTCAGTTCAAAATGATTAGAATGTGCCTGGGTCCTTATTATGAGTATGTTCTTTTATCCTTTTAAAAAGTATTTCAAACATAGTGCTATGTACTCATAAAAATAAAGTGGCATGAATCTATCCCATTTACATATAGGTCAGAGAATAATAACCTCACATAACTCATTTATAAAATTTACAATTTTTAGATGAATCCTTCTTGTAACTCATTTAGAAAATTTACAATTTTTAGATGAATCCTTCTTGTCATAAAATTTGTGGTACTATAAAAATAATAAGATGATAAGATATCTTGTAGTAGTGTTTTGATAAACACAGAAGTACAAGACTATAGTAAAAATTTGGAAAGACACCAGTAACCTCTTTAAATAGGTCTCACACCTTCTATAATAGTGCATCGATACTCCAAGTTAAATAAGTCTCACACCTGTACAAAATAAGCCAGACACGATTAACCTCTTTGATAATCTAAAATATGAGTGTTGATTCAACAAATAGATAATAAGTGTCACCTCATTGTATGAAATACCAAGATACATCAAATTATAGAGAATACTAGTTACTTCATTGAAATTCTCAAAGAAGGATTAGTGAGCATTGGACCAATTGCAAAGATATAGCCTCTATATAGGACATGATCTCCTCTATTAGATTTCTTTTCAAGATATCATGTATACCACAATAAAGTTGGTTATGACAAGCAATAAAAGGTTAACTGATGTTATAAAACTTTTTTTGAAAATATTTAACATCATTATATGTACTTACAATTTGTTAATACTAATATTACAGTCTCTGTCCACCCACAACATTCACTATGAAGTGGGCCTCTATGCCAATGTTAATGTTCCCTATTGAAGAACAATTGTACATCATCCTAGATGATCGTTCCTTAAACCAACTAGCCTTACCCAAACATTGGAATTTTCTAAAAGGATGACATTATAGGCCTGGTGAAGTGACCCTAAATTTTGGCAATTATTCACATGTTATCGAGATTGAGTATGATTTGGCGGGAAATCTTGTATCAAAATCTGATTGGCATGATTGGATTAGAAAGATGCTAGTGGGCCGTAGTGACAAGCTTTTTCTCTGTCCAGCTGGCCATAATACCATCAAAATTTGGATAACCAACATCAAATGCGAGCCCCCAATCATCTATGGTGGTATGAGCGTATGATGGAGGATATCAGCTTGGACGAATCTGATGATGATGCCCCTGTCAATTCAGATTTGCCAAAATACAGTGAGGAGCTCTGCGACACAACACAATCATCAAAAAATACCATAGTAGGTCCAATTAACGAATATAATAGTCAAGACAAAAAATTTGTGTTTACACTTTTTTGTCTGAAAGAAATAAATCCTCATAGTTGCTTTCATTTCTGAACTACAGGAGAAGATCGCCACAATGATAAGTCCTCGAAGTTACTGATGCGGGACCATATTGGTGTACTGTTTAGTTTTCTATCTATCTAGACTTGTCTGTATTAATAGTTATTTTAATTATGTGCATTTTTAGGGGTACACCAACCCCTTTGTTTAATTACTGTTTAGGGATACACCACTGTGTGTGGATGTAAAAAGAGATTAATGAATGGAACTGAAAGTTGCTACATGAATGCTTATAACTGAAGTGTGTGTTTCCATGAATGTTCCAAATTCACAAATCCATCCTATCGAACAACACATTCGAAACCAAACAACAAAAAGAAATATGCATATCCTATTATGTTTCAAATTACTAATAAATTTCATTATAAATGTTCTTTTATCCTTATTATAACTATGTTATTTTATCCTTATTATAAGTATTTCAAAAAATTCTTGGGTGCCCGCCTAGTCAGATAGGCTCACGTGAACTTCATTTGCATGATTACACTAGTATTTTCTCATATTGTATAGTCTTTTTTAATATGACATACTTACTCATATGTTATATGTTTTACTATTGTTATAGAATGGATAAGTCTTGGATAGCAGAGGATGACCGAACGAGTAGTAAATACTTATGTGGAGTATCAAAATTTTTGGATTTCACTTTTGAACATTCATCGATTAGAGACAAGATTGTATGCCCATGTAGAAAGTGTGCTAATGTATACCAGGTCACCGGAAAGACTGCATTGATCCATCTATTGTGGCATGGCTTCTTACCAAGCTATATTTCTTGGGCTTTTCATGGTGAAGATGTCGATGTTCAAATGGATGCTCCTACTGATCAGTGAGATTTCCTTAATGCTGAAAATTTACAAGATATGTTGCATGATACTTTTCTGAGTTTAAGTGAAGATGGAAACACAGAAGGAGTGGAGCCATCTAGTGATCAACATTTCAATACTGAAATTTTTTATATCTTTTTAAAGGATTCTGAGACAGAATTATATCTAGGGTGTAAGAAATATAGAAAACTTTCTTGCATCCTAGAATTCTATCATCTGGTTTGTCTTAATGGTTTGAGTAAGAAAGCATCAACTATGTTTCTTACGTTCTTTAAGAAGATGCTACCAGAAGGAGAACAGTTACCTAATTCATTTTATGAGCTAAAAAAGATGATTACGGGGTTGGGCTTAGATTATATGAAGATTCATGTTTGTCCAAATGGTTGCATGTTGTTTTGGAAGGATTCTGCTGATAAAGACATTTGTGATACATGTGGAGCATCAAGATAGAAACTGATTACAATCCTAGATGATGATGGCGAGCTTGCAAAAAAACCCAAGAGAATACCTATGAAAGTGCCCAGACACTAAACTATGAGGACAACCATTGCAAGAGATCCCAATATTTGTCCACTATACTATGAGGATTGGAGATAATTTCTAGCAAATAAAAAAGATTCTATATGGAATTTTGTGAAGATATATTATTAAATTTTATTTTTAAATTGTGAAATGAAGATTCTAATTGATATCCTTTATGTCGGTAGAGTAAATTCACAATGGATTCAGATCTGAAGGAGTAGACAATGAAGAGACTAGGAAAGAAATGGAAGGACCACAAGTGGGAGTTAAGGAGACTACACTGCCTAGAAGATAGTCCATACGAACAACAACTTGAACAAGTTGTTCCCCATGTAGACAAGTCATATTGGAAATTTCTTGTCGATTATTGGAGGAGTAATAAAGGAAAGGTAATATTATTTTTCCTATTCGTTGATACTTATAGTACTGCACATATAATTACTATGCACAATACTGCAATGTTTTCCACATAGGAAGTCTATAAGTAACAAGACAACCAGAAAATTGCAAAAGGTTAGCCACACAACATGAACCAAGTCATTTGCATGTCTGAAATATGATGTAAGTTAGTAATTTTTGTGATCCATTTAGACAATTTGATGACATCCATTTATTTGATGTTTACAATGACCTTGTTTGAATGATAAAGATGGAGAAGGAAATAGGCAGATAAGTGGATCCCATAATGTTTTTTGAGAAAACTCATCCTAAAAAAGATGGGAGCATAGTTGATGTTGAATCCGCCAAAATTTTGGTACAACACATAATATCCTATAGTATTATGTTACATATACTAATTTCATATAGGTATATATTTGGTATAAATTGCATCTCCTATGATTTGTTGTATGTAGGAAAATTTTTCTGAGGTAGGAGAAGAGCTGTGAAGAAAACAACCTGATTTTACTTCAGATGAAATTTATAGGCATGTTATGGGAGAAGAGAGACCATGATATGTTCATGGTTATGGACTTGGACCATCACCTTCTGATATCTGGGGCAAGAACCGTAAATCCCGAGAAGCTGAATAAGTGCAAAGGAAGCATTTCCAGGATAAGCTTGAAGAACAACAGTTAGAATTTGATGCAAAACTTCAAGAACAAAAGGATGAATTCAACCAAAAATTAGAGGAGTTACTTGCCTTAACTAGAGTAGGAAATAGTCAAGCACAGCGTGTTGGCACTGGCCAAGTATGAATACATTTTATATAAGATGTTGGCTATCAATTATTTTCCATGTTGACTTTTATGGACTTCTGACAAAAAAAAAATTGTGTAGACAAACTTATCAATGCAAACTCCACTCCATATAAGACATTCATCATTTAAGAAGGGACAAGTTTGTTTGTATTACTGTGAATTTCACTTCATTTAATGTTTATATAAATTTTTTATGTAAACTATATTTTGTTTCTAGGATGTGTATATGCTGAGTTTTACAGATCCCTATGTAAGAATTGCATTCGGTCGAGTCTCTGAGGTTGACCCCATGAAAAGGGTGGGAGGTGCAATTTTAGGCTCATCATTTGTTATTGTTTTTGTACAGGTTGCTTTGTTGGGAAATGATCCTCTAGTTAGACCTTATGATCAATATCAATATATTGATGATGTTGTTGGCAACGTCATAACATGGCCAAAAACACATACGTTGCCAAGGTGAGCATAAAGTATTGCTTATACTATTACATAATTGAAAACAAAAGTAGTATCTAAAGTCATTTCCATTTTTTTGCAGGACATGAAGTTTAAATTTAATTGCATTCTTCGATACTATCTAAAGAGAGGAGAGCTATAGTTGTTTTTATTTAATCCAATTTTTTATTTGTACATGCCGATCCAAATAATGGTGTTTCATGTCCATTGTCGTAGACAATGTTTCCAAATATCAATCCTATTTTGTTTTGACCTACTTTTAATTTTGTTATGGAGAATCTTAGTATTATGGATGATACACACATTATGATTGGTTTGTGATTTTTAGCTATGAGCAGTGTTTTAGCTTCTTGTTTATGGGTACAGATGAAAAATTTAGTTGAAAATGAGTTATGATTGTTTGATCCATTTCTTTCCATTTTTTAATTACTCAGCTAGTAAATGGATTATTATGGTTTGGATATTCAAAATTTACTACTTATGTGGATGGGTGATGTGGACTGAATAATTCCTTTTTAATGTAAAAACTACTATAGTAAAAGGGTAATTGTCCCTTTTGTATGGCAGCCACACATCGTATACCATGATTTCTGTTTCCCAACCTATGCAGGTTTGATTCTATTTGGTAATATCTTGGAATGCAATTGCTTATATTAGCAGGAATGCATACTGCGGGTGATTCATATTTGTGTGCTTCATATCCAAGTTGCATCATGTCAGATCATGATATATTTCTTATGGCATATTAATTTTTCTTTCATTACTTGATCACATGTTGCAAGATATCTTAACACTATAGGGATCAAGATTCAAGCAACCACACTACAATCTTCAATCTCCACCCAACATTTTGATGAATCCTAGACTAGTTGTTGCAACATTTTAAATGAGACTACTCATATATTTATTGGTTCTTTTCAAGGAAATTTGTTATGTAGTAATACTTTTTTGAAATCTTTACTTTGTAGGCAAGGGTATTTTTTATATGTACATAGTTTTTGGGAATAATGTGATACGTCCACCCATTGCCTGCAACATAGATCTGCCAAGCATAAATATTTTTTGTATTTCCAAGGCAATTTGTTCCAAGTTTCTTATAGATATGTGCCCTCACATAGATATAGGCGACATCGATGTTTATCTTGAGGTCTCACATCACTTGAGGTCTCAGATCTTACCTTCTGGGTAATTCATTTGAGTTGTGCTTGTATGTGGATGAAACACGACTTTATATATGTAAATAAAAATGAGTTGCTAGAATGAAACAAGTAATATCCTGACACTACTTGTGTCTGATTATTTCAGAAAACATCATCAGATAGAGCTCAAGTATTCAGATGCTCTGCCTTGCCTTAATGTAGGGAGGCCCAAGCGACCCACTTATGTACCTATTGAGGTGCGTTACTTCTATGAGTGTTGTTCTATTTTCTCACTGCGTTGTTTTTGAATGTTTTGTTTTTGGTACTAAGTATAATATAGCCTGGTGTTTTGTTCTTCTAGTTTAGTTAATAAATTATTTGTTTTTTTTTTCCACTAATTAACATAACTTGATGTTTTTTCTTTTGCAAAGGCACACTAAGTCATTGTCAACATTTTAGAGGTCTGCTCTGGTTGAGTAGTCTAGGCAGAAGCCTCAAGAAAGAATGGGTGTTCTTAGTAATGTGGGTTCCTCCCTGTTCCCTTAATTGTTAAAACAACATTTGTATATTTGTCTTTTTTCCGTTACCCCCTCCATCTAAAATAATACCCTTTCTGTAACATGTAGTTGTGATGCAGGCCCTAAAAGCCAATATCTATGGTAATGATCCTCTGCTAACTGCAACTCTGTACTTGGAGATTAAAGGCCAATCTTGACAGCTGACAACCTAATACACAAGTAGAGAAACATAGAACACCCCTGATAAGAAAAATGAACACAACGACATATAGATTTGAGCCCAACAAAAATAATGGGATGAAAAATATGCTAAGGAGTCAAAATTCAAAACTTACAACAACTATTGATGGCTTGTCTGACTGCCCAGAGCTCCCATGGGACACATCCATTCCTAGTATAATAGTTGGCACTTGGGAGATCTTTGACATGGATGGAGGATGCTCATGGATGTGGTGAACTTCTCTGCACAATGTGACACCCCTAGGCATATTCATGATCTCATTCGTTGTGGAAACATGAAGGGCGTTGTAAGTAAAATCTTTTAATGCATTTTGTTTAAATTAGTTAAACGAAATATATAAAAAGATTTTACTGACAACACACTTCAAGTTTCCACAACGAATGAGATCCTGAATAAGCCTGTGGGTGTCACAGCGTGCAGAGAAGTTCACCACAGTTGAGCACCCTCCATCCATGCCAAAGATCTCCCAAGAGCCAACTATTATACTAGGAATGGATGTGTCCCATGGGAGCCCTGGGCAGTCGGACAAGCCATCAATAGCTGTTGTAAGTTTTGAATTTTGACTCCTTAGCATATATATGGGTTTTTCATCCCATTATTTTTGTTGGGCTCAAATCTATATGTCGTTGTGTTCATTTTTCTTATCTGGGGTGTTCTATGTTATTCCCCCACTTACTTACATATGCGGAATCAACTTATGAAGTTATTATGTGAAAGACCAATTTTAGATTTGGAAAATGGGAATAAAGTGCTCATGTGGAGAGATCATTGGCTTGAGGAACATATATTTTTCTTATGACAAGGTCGATCCTTCTCTTTGCTTAAAGTTGAGGGGAGGAAAGTTGACTACTCATAGCTTTGTTATTCTCAAAGTTAAGTGGAATACTAATGATACAAGGAGAATGAAACCTGTCTATTTTCTTAAATTATGTTGGTACCTCTTCTATAGAAGATTATGCTATTACTTTGTATGGGGATGAATTCATTAACTTGAAGTCTTGAACTATGCCAAGAACCTTATTAGAGTAAAGAACCAAGAAATCAAGTGGGGTTGGTGGCTTTGGACTCATCAAATGCCTAAGAGATTTAGAATTATTTCTTAGACCAAACTATACTGAATGCCTTACTACAACAGAGTACCTTCGTAAAAGGGGAATGATGATCACCTTTTACTACTTTCTCTACAGGGCTAACAATGGATTCATTCGACATCTATCCTTTGAATGTTTGTTAGCCTCTAAGATCTGGAAGGAAGTTGTTAGCACAAGAGTTCTACCTTGTCAACCAAGAACCATTAGTAATATGATTATTCAGAATTACAAAAAGACACGACCTTCTTAAATAATAGAAATTAGCATGCCAACTATCCCCCTCCTGAGTAATCTTACAGATTGAAGGAACCAGTCACCCCCGAATATAAAGATCACAAATTCTTGACTTAATTATAAGATCGCATTCAAGTTTGTATCCCATATGAATATAAATTTTTGATACTATTAGTCTTGTTAGCGATGAACACATTTCTCACACAATTGACACATTCCTCTCACATATTAGTCTTGTAACTGAAACTTTGTTTGTATGCAGAACACATAATCATGTTACACGATCAATTTCAGTATTGACGGACAATGGTAAACAACTCTATATAGACACCAACACAAAGGGCAACCTAAAATGTGACAGTTGGGATGATATTCTCGATGGAAATAGGACACTTAGAGGCAATACATGTCAATATATTGCTTGGAAAGATGACTCATATTCTGGATATGGCACATTCCTTGTGTGGGGCTTACACTCTGGTTACTACAAAGTATTATCATACTAAACCAATCCCTGGAAGGTATGCAACCCATGTGGTTTGTTTAAGGTTCTTCTAGCCTTCTCTTCAGAATCTCATAGAGCGTCTTATCTTGGTTTAAACTACTGATCTATTAGAATATGGTGGACTGATTTATTGTCTCTTCATCTTGTTCCCATGCTTATGAGCTATCTTTTTGTAGATTTGATTGTCCATATATGGTGTATGAATATTTGATTTGTAGTATAAGGTTCCTTAGTGTTCCGGCTGTCAATGAATAGATTTATACATATTTTTTCTGGGTAGCATGTCTTGTTGAATTTGAAAAAGAGTTTTGTTTCAATATAAGCTTATTAATTCGTTACTAATAATTTTGATATGATCTTGGCATTAGTTCCTTCATGAAATATGTTAGGTGTGAAAACTATTGGGACTATCAAAGTTTGTCAGTATATATTTTATATGATTCTAAAATTGTTCTCTCAATATTAAAGAGTTGCTTCTTTGGTTATAAATCATGTTGTTTGTAGGGAACCAAGTGAACACCCTTCCTTATACCTTGATTGTGTCAAGACTGTTGTGCATTGTAATACACCACACAACAGACATAGAATGATTGATGCAAAGATTTGGAACCTACAATGATGGAGATCAAGAGTTAGGAAGACCAAAATGGAGATCTAGAGCTCAACCGCACTGCAGTGATAGTGATTTGAATATGGAGCCAACAACTGGAAGGTACAATGCCTTCTTACTTGTTTTCTTTCTTCTGTATTTTACCATGATCATATTTCCCTCTTATTCTTTATCAATAAGGGACAATCATTGGTACTTTGGATTTTGTTTTTCCTTAATTGTTCAACTTGATAATGTTTTTTTATAATGGAAAAAGGATCAACTTATTATTCACAAAGATCACCCGCGTCTATCCATTTCACGCTATAATTCACACACTTTTCATGGCTGAGATGCTACCTTATGCATTGCTAGATACATGAAACTGGTAACTACAAGAACATAACCAATCAAAACCCTTGCAACAGGTGGAAGTAAATGATAAAAAAGAAAGCTGAATTCAACTTGTGTTTTTCTGGCATGATACAAATAAAAGAAAAGTCACTTTTTAACTATTTCCAGATTTGATGCCAATGACGTGCAGGAAATATTTTCTTAGGTTTCTTTCAAGCCTTTCAATTGCCGCACCCACCCTGCTTCCTGCATCACTTTCACCAGAATCAAACGCCAACAGAACTATAGTCCGCTTAGCTACCTTCTCTACAAGTTTCAGATGGGCCCAATCGAGTGGAAAGCAAAATGCAGCTCGAAGTGCAGAACCACGGAGCATATTCCGCACTCACCATCTCAAGGAACCATGCAATATGAGACCAGATACGGTAGCAGTTATTGATCCAGCTCCAGCAATGTTGAAGAATCATGTATGCCACGTTGTTTAGCAAGAAGATTTTGCAAACCATAAAATGCAGCAGTAAACATTGGTGTTGTATTCAATATAAGGGGCAAGGTAAAATGTCCTCCCCATGTAATTCAATATAAGGGGTAGGGTAAAATGTTGTATGGAAGTATATCATTGGTGTTGTATTCAATATTAGGGGAAAGGTAAAATGTCCTCCCCATGTAATTTTCAATTATTTATAAATAAAAAATATTCATACTTTCAAACAAGTGAGTTCATCTAAAATTGACATTCCTTTAGAAATCATGATAATCAATTGAAAATTGAATGACTAAAAGCCATGAAAATGTAGTAATACAAAACTAGTAGTCATTAGTGGCTTTTTTTATACACCATTAAACTCAATAAGAACATTTTCATACACGAACATAATACAAAATAGTGGCATTTGTATAAAAGCCAATTGATGGATAGTGGCTTTTTTATAAATGTCAAATGATGTTTTAGTGGCCTTTATTTGGCATTTATTGGATGCCACTAAAGACAAACATTTAGTGGCGTTTACAACTTACGTCACTATCTTTCTAGTGGCATTGGTACTAGAGGCATTTTTTAAGTGTCAACAAATGTCACTAAACATGTTTAGTAACATTTCTAAAAGGCCACTAATGTGAGTGTTTGATGTAGTGACTCCTAAACTTCCTCACTGTTTTTGTAATATAAAATATTTTTAATAGAGCACATCAGTCAATAAATCATTGCATTAGAAAATTACATTCATACTTGTTAATGTTTTTGCTCCCCAATTCTAGTACTTGAGACTAAGATTAAATGAAAATTTCATGGGTTTGTTCTATAATGTAAAAATGTAGGTATTACATGTTCCCTGAGTACCTGTCAAGTGGCATCCCTCTAATGAAAATGGATATATTCAACAATGGTGTTCATGTGTTGAAGATCATCACTATGCACATGAAATGGGAATTCCTTACACTTGAGAATGGAACCAACGTTCTAAAAAATGAAAGATTACTATGTAACCATTACACCAATATTCAATTATCAAAATCCAAGAGTTGACATGTTCAACTACTCTATTTCTTGTTTTCTCTCTTCACTATAACCCCTCTACACCAACATATCTACTACAGATATGGAGGTACTGGAAAGATGAGAAATCCCTATAGATGTTGGACTGGAGCTTGGGAATGTTATACATGGAATACAAAGTTATATTGAAGATTTAATTCTAGTATCTATGGAAACCTTGTTTATCTCTATTATGAAGATATAGAAAAGCTCTATCTTTTTTCAATATTTTATAGGATTTTAGTTGAACTACACTCATATAGTTTCTCTGTTGTGATTCTTAGGATTCCTACCATCTCGTTTGAAACATTTCAGATGTTATGATTGGTTTCATGCTTTTTTATGAGATAAATATCACATTTATAGATACATGTTGCATGAGGAAGGTCATCATGGCTGCAAAGGGTTTGACCACTTTGTTTCATCTGTGGATGTAAAGAGTGTAAAGAGCTTGAGGATGGTCATCATGACTGGAAAGGGTATGACCACTTTGTTTCATTCATGGATGTAAAGAGTGTAAAGAGCTTGTTATAACTGAGTTTTCACTATAAAGCTACAAAAGATATACATTTATTAATTCTAATCAAAAAATGGTTTCTCTTAGCCAAGTTAATCACATAAATATGTTGTCATGGTTATGTGTCAAAATGAAGGTGTGTATGTACAGAAAAATTCATGTAATACAAAGATAGTTGTGTGATGTAGAAACCATTATACATAGAAAAATGTTGATAAAAGATTGCATCCCATCTGTTGTATATAGTAAAAGGGAAAAATAAAATGGTCTCCCTATGCAATTTACATAGTTAAATATAGAAGTGATTGATATTTAGAATCTATATTTCATTCAAATGTGGGTTCAAATTGCAAGTTGTGGTCATTTGTAAATCCAGATAATATATTGAACTTGAAGTCATTAAAGCCATGAAAATGCCATCTAATAGAATAAGTATGCCACTATAGTACCATTTTTACATACAATTATACAAAATAAGATAAATACCATATAACATATAAACACAATTATGGAATTTTTATGAAATCCAATTGATGTTATAGTGACATTTGTATTAAAGACACTTAATGTTATAGTGCCATTTTTTGGAATTTATATAAATTCATTAAAATTGACTTTATAGCGGAATATGCAACTTATAACACTATCTTTCTAGTGAAATTAGTATAATGTATTTTTGTAAGTGTAAGAAAATGTCACAAAATATTTTTTCTGGCATCTTTTTAGAAGCATATGTCAAATGTCACCAACAGGAAGTTTCTACTAATTCCAGTGCAAAAAAAGTGTGGCATGTGCCACTCTGGCAATATGGAGCACGACCTAGGGCTCCCACGATGTGTGCTTCTCCGCTCCGGGGGAGAGGGTGGCGACCGCTGTATCCATCCTGTCTCCCCCTGGGCCATCTTCTACATGCTTCCCGGCCAAGTTCATGCTCCTAAGATGGCACTTTTGTCGCCCTTCTGGGCGTCTACCCCTCAAAAATAGGTCTTCCCTTCTTTGCTCTTCTCTACCTCTACTGTGGCAGCTTGGGGAAGATGGGGGTCTAATCTTGGTGCTTGACGGTTAGACAATGGTGATGGGGTGAGAGTGGCATTTAATCATTACTTATGCCTTTGTATTCCACTGCGAACCCCCTTTTCCTGTGTGGATGTAGTTGGATTGGGACTCTTTCTTCCCCTTTTTCCTTTTACTCTATTTATTGTATTTGTGTTTTAGTTTCCTATTTTGGTTTTCTCGAGCTAGCTGCTTGTTGTTGCTCACCATCTTAGTAGCCTTTCTTCCTCCATCCTTGTTGATGGCCTTTCCCCACATAGAGGAGGACATAATATGGGTTTTCTTTAGATCTTTGTCCAGTGTTGGAGTTTTCTTTCGACACATAATTTTGCAAACAAGTTGGGGGAGTATGCGGCAACACCTTGCTTTCCACTGAAGAAGATATAGGAATTTTACTTTGGGGTCTCTTGCTCCAATTTATGTACATGCAAAACTGATGATGATCAAGATTGAGGAGGGATGCTATCGAAAAGCTAACTTTGTGCATGAACAACTAGGAATCTGAGTTGAAGCACTCTATCTATGTCCAATCTCATCTTACATTATGATGTGACTTTATCCCAACCTGGTGTCACCACAGATCTCTTTATAGATGTTGTATGGCTTCCATAATACGATTCAATTTTTTTTATCAAAAACAAATGTCACCAATGGGTATTTTTCTTCTAATATATATTGTTTGGTAGTTTGTGGGTTGTTCATGATCAATTATACATTGTGTTCCATTGTATTGAAATATTTGACATTAATAATAATAGACTTGGTTTAAAAGATTGATATGATATGATAGGATGATACAACTCCATCAAAATCTTATAAAAGTAAAAGCACTTTATAATTTGGATAATAATTAAATAGCATTGGAAATACAAGGGATGTGAGAGGATAACGAAGTAAAATTTGAATTGAGTGGAGTGAAGAATATGGTAATATTTATAGTCATTTTCTATTTGAATGAACTCAAATATTGAGTTCATTCAACAATGAATTATAAAAAAAACCTAGATAAATTAGTTGTGAATACTCATTTTTAGAAAGTAACCATTACCTTTTCAATGCACTAATTCAGAGCATTTGATGCTAAATCAATTGAATGTGTGTGTCGCTAATCTAGAAATAGTGCTAGAGGGTTTTCAATATAGTAGGAGAACGTCAACCATTCTGACACAATTGTAAATGGGCAAGGTATTTCATGTTTACCCATCATCAATGCATTATAGGATAGAATAAGGGTAAGAATACTTTTTGTACACAACCAATTTACCCATTTACCCTCTTTATGTGTAGCTAAGAATTGTATGATACAAGGAGAGTTTTATGTTACCCACTTTGCCGATTTACCCATTAGTATAAAGTTTAATTAATATTTGGTTCTATAAAACATATATTATTCATATCAAAAACTTCAACAATCTTGATTATTGCTTTCTTAAAAACTATTATTTTATTCCTAAAAATATATTAAGCAATTAGTAGCATGTCAAAGATTTTATACCATATATAAGAAGAAATGAATTATCCATACAAGTCATATACCAAAAAAGATATACCTTGTATGAAAAAATTTAATCGATTAGATATTAGCATTTTGGTTGTTCATAACTAGAAACATAACTTATTACTATTTTTAGTTATTTTAAGGAGTATCATGTGTTTGATCTAGGGAGTATCATATGAAATACTTGTTGAAATCTCATAAATCTATCTTTTTTTCTATTTTATCTATTTATTTAACTCATTTGCCTTGTGGGTTAAATGCTTTTGGAAAGGGCAGGGTAAAGGATTTTAGGAAAAACAATTATCCTATTTGTTACCCTCAACTGTGATGCAACTAAGGCTATTGATAAGACTTTTCTCTACCCGAACTTGCCCATTCAAAACCTTATATTATGAAATGAATGTGATGTAAATATAGGTACATTCATATTAAAAAATGATTGTGTCTTTATATTAGACATATGTACAACAACATGTGTGTTATTTTAAGAGTTTTATTAAAGTAATTATCAAGATTCTATCTATAATATGTTGTCGATCACCATGCCCCCTTCACATTGGCTAGTTTTTATGTGAGAAACCATTTTAATTTAGGGAATATTTGATGGTGTGGTTTTTGGTGTACTTGGTGAAAGGAAAACAAAAGATATATAACCACACCTTCTAAATTGTTCCATATTTATTTGGTATTGTAGTTTGAGTTCTTTGTCTCATTTTATAGTTATTTGATAGATAAAAAGAAATACGGTAGCCCTGGTCGTAGCAAAAATCGGTGCCAAATCTAATAGTTTTTATAGTTGATAGGATCCAAAATTAGCATGCCAAGTATCAACTATACCTAACAGTGGCAAAGTCAAAGGGGGGGGAGGCCCCAGGGTTCATGAACCTGATAGATATTACAAAATTTCCAATTAAGCTTTGTTTTCTATTTGAGTACAAACTTAGTAAAATTTAAACCATACATGAAATTAGAAGAACCACTACATGTAGTTGAGTATTCATCTAGCTTGCATCTGAGCAGTTTGTACCTGGCTCAATGCGTAGTCATGTACAATTTTAGCACGTTATTATGAAATGACGCAATTTCTACATACTTAATTATAAGCTCCTTAAAGTTTGTGTAATTACAATTAAATCATAACAATTTCTTGGTATATTTGGGTCTACATCTACCTCTTATCTTAGTGTCTCAAGTTTGATCCTAGACCATGGTATGTTCATGTCAAATTTCTAGTGTTTTTTTGCAAAATTGCCCCAATTTCTATAAAATTAATTGACTCCTCACAATTTGAGTTAATCTAGCCAAACCCAACACATTTATTTCTATCCACATTTCTTATTTTTTGTTATAAGAAATTTGTCATGCATGACATTAAAGTCAAAAGTGTCCTTATAGTTTTATTTATAAAATAGCTGAAACTAGAGGATGTGAATTCTAATGTTAAAAGGGTATTTATTTTTGTAGTCATTGATAAAAAATGCTTTAATGTATATCTTCTTCATCCATCATTTTCTTTTCTTCATCACGAAAAGAGTTAGTTTCTCTTTCAAGCTTGAAAGACATTTACAACAGAAAAGAAAATGAATAGGTTGCATCTTTAGAATTCTTTTATACTTTGTATAGATCTATTAACATTGTGTTTCATTTATGAATGATTTGCCTAGAAAAAGCAATGATTACATATACACTATGGAAAAATTAATTGAAAATTGATTGTGTCTTTTTTTGTTATGGGACTTCACTACATCCTCAAACTACAAAGGAAGAGAACCATTACTGAGGCCGCATACGACCACAACTTCCCAAAAAAAAGAAAATATCTTTAATATGGGAGAAGGATGTTCATAGTCTTGCTCACAAAGATTAAAATGATTTATAATATAATTGTGTTGATTGAGAAATAATTCATGAATATGAAATATGCATTGTATGGAAATAATTTAGTATTTACGGAAGTCTGGGAAACCAACCAAACTTACGACCCTTTCTATATGAATATCTTCATATACTTCTATGTTAACATGGCTGTGACTGAAGAATGATAATCCATATCACCACTATAATAGTCAAATTAGTTTTTACAAATAGTGACTGATGCCATGTAGACTCAACTCCTAGTATGTTTCAATGGCAACACCTGTCTTCCCCCGTTTCTGGCCCTATTTCACAGTGGAAATCATTGCGATCATGGACATTGCCAAATCAAAGATGGATGTTTTTAGTTCCTATGCTTAAGTCTATTTCAATTATGGAGAACTACAAGATCAATTAGAAAATCAAGATTCCTAATATGTCAACATATCCATGGATCCACCCATGGTTTAAAGGAAGAATTGTCACCAACTTTAAACTAGAATAAATTAAGGATGATATTTTGATGTTGATCAGTTACGACTATTTTAATGTGTGTTATTTCTTATTACTAAAAGTAAAAATAATCACACGAATTTCTATCCATGAGTCATACACCCAAAGATGAAAATTTCCAGCAATCTAATGCCAAAAACAAACTAATACCATAATTCATATTTAAATTTTTATATCCAAAATATAGTTAAGTACTAGTGTCATTTTGGTTTACAAAAGATTTTAGTTTTCTAAATTATGGAAACTAAATCAATCTTCTATATATCAAAAGAACATACAATCCTTGTTTCTTTTTTCAAAATGCATACCGTGATATTAGGATCTTCAGGAATTATTTACTTCACTTTATTATGCTAATCAATGCTCTTTCATCACTAAAATAAAAAATTAAAATCAACAATTGTATTTTCTCATTTATTAAATTTTGAAGTAGTAATGAAGAGAACAGTTGAAGTTACTTAATAATAAAGGAAAATTTACTCAAGAAATGTATTTTGACAGGGTTCTAAAATTCCACATATGTAATATCTAGGTATTTGTGTTACAATATATAATTAGTGTGTGCGCGTGTGTGTGAGTGACTGTCTATATGATGAGGCAATTCTTTGTGGCTCAGTATTAAAAAAAAAGTTTATGGTGCTTACGTTTCACTAAGTTATATTTTTGTGTTGAAATAAAAAACATAATTTTGTTACATACTTTAGTATAAAATCTAACCATGACTCCCTACTTTGTACCAGAATTCACTGCTGCAAGTCGTATTAGCTCTCCCAGTAATCAAATTTTGGCTCAACCTTGCGACAAGACTGCTTATTTTTTCAGTGCGGCTTTCAGCCCTTGCAGGATGCCAAGGGGGCTCCTCAAGCTAAGCCAGACTTCACCCTGCCAAATAATATCCTTTTGCAGAAAATCAGATGATTCTAGTCCTGTGAATTCGAACACAGTCCTACCAAAACAGACCCTTATGGTATGTAATATGTACCAGTGGGCTTCCGCGCCGACATCATCTTCGAGTCGAATCCAGTTCTTTTGTTATGCATGCGTCCGTACTGCTGATATATATATCAATACGATATGAAATTGGATCTCTACATGCATTGATTCACCGCCCGATGGCCCTGGTTTTGTTACTTTCCACACGGAGTTTAAATCAATAATCGGGGAGTAGTCGTCGACGTGCAGTAGATAATAATAACTAATATCAAGATTAAAGCGCATGATTAGCGCTTGTGTATTTTGTTGTGTGGCTAGTATTGACAAAGCAGGCAGCACATGTCATGCATGAACGTGGCATTTACCGGCAACCAAGAAGGATCGTCTTAGAAAAGCAGGAAGACATGTATTAGTCATGCATCTCTTACGTGCAGTATACTTACGACAACATGAATGCAGATTATATGTAATATATTAAACGAACCCGACGATATCCTTGAGATATGGGATGGCCCAGTTATGTGTACATCTAAAGGGTCGCGCTCCGGACGTTACCTGAATGCTCGTCATGTCCTCGCAGTCCTGCACGGCGCCGGTAATCGACAATCACAGACCAACAAATCTACGTATATATATACACACGTGTGTAGTATATATTTGTATGTTACGTATTCTATAGTGAGTACTTTAAATTAAATTGTACTTATAAATAAGTATTGTAAGCACAATATTCATTTAAAAATAAACAGTGACCATGCATAAGTACCACATTACCTACTTCACATTTAAATAATGTTAAAAATATCTGTAAATTTGTGCTACACTTTCTTTTCATACACTACTTCTCACTTTGTATTTTACACAACATTTCTTTCCATCCGGTATCCTCTTTTTTCTATTTATTGCGCCTTCTCTCTCCATCCACTACCCTTCTTGGTTCTATTTATTACACTATCCCTCTCAATGCACTATCTTTTCTTTCAATTATTGCAGCCGATGCATTGTGCTAATTGTGCTTTGTGCACATTCCTATGGTACTGAGTGTAGGTTTTGCTGGAGATGGCGTTGGAACAATAATTTTCTTTTCATATATATCTCAGTCCCACTTTCTAAATATTGAACCTATAACGGTAAAAACCTCCAAAACAACTGAATAAAGAGTTAATGAACGATTCTCTTTGTAGTCGCGCGCCTAAACTCTATCGCATGACATGTAGTGGTAGGTAGCTTTTATGTCACTCCCATAGCGTGAAATGTTGTCATAATAGTGTCCATCGATTGGGGCCATCTCAAGAGGTTTTTATCTTTAGAATTCATATTGAAAAAATCCAAACACGTAGATACCATCCACTTATATTTATTACTCATATTTTCTTAATCCACAAAGTAAATATAGCTAATGGTCATATATGCATGTTTCTGAGATGAGTGCTAATTGTAACATACTGAATCTCAGGGTATTCCCTACAATTTACCCATATTCTATCTTTTCATTTCTTTCAAGTCCTTTTAGACTAATTTTATAAATTTCCCTTCTTTTATATTCTTTTTGGACTCCTTGTGCAATTTGAGCACAATTCAAGGTTGAAATTACATTTTTCCCTCATTTATATAAATGAAGGGGTGTTTGCACAAATAACCCACTTAAGGTAATAATTAAGGACTAATAATGCAAAATGGAGTTTTATGAGAGATGATAAGTGGATAATATTAATTTGGAGCTTTTTGGATAAATATATTAGCAATAATGTGTATTTGAGTTAATGTGTGAGAACATTAACCTTAATTGTTTCTCTCTCCTCAAAATATGATTTTAATTCATGAAAATATGTTATTTTGTTGAGAAATGATTATTGAAATCTTAATGTGTTTAATATCTCGAAATTTACTCACATGTTTCATAGAAAGAAGTCTTTTCATATAATTCATTCATTTTAATATATTAATATACACTTTAATGAGCAATATATTTATTAAGTGCCAAATAATGAGTAAAACGAGAAAGTAATTGCATAGAATTATTTTAGACTTTAATATGAGCATGTGGTTAAAATGTGGTGTCTTTTGGAGTTGGTTTGACCCTTCAAATCCATTTTATAATCTTTAGTATAGTGTAACTATGTTGCATTGAATCGATTTCATTTATTTCTTTTGTAACGCTATAGTTTCGGTTCATTTCCCTTGTCACGCGACCCGAACCATCGTGGCCCTTGATATAATGGCCAGGGTTCTGTCCCCATGCGATCCAACGGTCCTCACACTGTCTTCTTCCTCCCACCATCCGCGGGTAACTGAGTAGTGACGCCTGCTCTACTCCCCGATCCCGTTCTCCCTCTACAAAACTCCTTTTCACCCGATTCTTCTTCCATTGGCTTCGTCTCCTGCTGCCAGATCGAACGAACCCTAACTCATCGCCTACCTCGTTGATTTGGCAAAAATGCCCAACCTGGGCCGCCTCCTCCTCTCCGCCAAGGAGTTGCAGAGCAAGCTCCGACCTTCCCCACGCCTATTTAAGGGCGTCTAAAGCTTCCTCAGGCTTCAAGCATTCCTCATCTCCCTCCAATTTCCCCTCTCCTTGCCCGATACTCCCTGACCTACTCCACCTTCAGTTGCGGAAACCTCAACCTGCTGCTCGCTCCTCCAGCCACCTCCGTTCGATTGGTTGCTAGGTAAGCATCCTCGATGCTTCCTCCTTCTTTCCACTTCGTTGCATTGCCTCGCGATGCCCCCTACCTCCGTATCCTATAGGGCTTCCATAGAACAGCTGCTGGCGCCAAGCCTTTCTGAGCTTCAGTGCACCTCCGCACTCTTTGAAGCTTGGATTCGACTCGCAACCCATCCACGAAAGCGTTTCATGCCTTAGCTGAGGTTTTACTCCTTGATTTCTTCGGTTTTGGTCGCGTGCAGAGTTCCCCTGTTTCCGTTGACCTTTAGCTTGTTTTTGTGATTTTGACGCCTGTGTGGTCTTACTTCGAGGGTTCCTCTGACCGTGAGACCCTGGGGAATTCGTTCCCGATCTCCTGTTGCAATGGTGGTGCCTCAGTGGCCATCAGGACGAG
The DNA here is from genome assembly GCA_963693085.1 of Alisma plantago-aquatica. NCBI lineage: Eukaryota > Viridiplantae > Streptophyta > Magnoliopsida > Alismatales > Alismataceae > Alisma > Alisma plantago-aquatica. The sequence continues at coordinate 648,851,678 of OY856410.1, forward strand.
TTTGTCACGAACCTAGAGTGCTGCTCGAGCCATGGCTCGAAGAAACAACATACCTGGAGGTGGGTTGACCCTGGAGTCCTAGCGATGCTAATCAACCAATTAGAGTTGAATGGGCGATATCGTAATTTCACTTGAGTCTTGTTTCTCGCTAAGCTTTAGTATAGTGTAACTATGTTGCATTGAATCGATTTCATTTATTTCTTTTGTAACGCTATAGTTTCGGTTCATTTCCCTTGTCACGCGACCTGAACCATCGTGGCCCTTGATCTAACGGCCATGGTTTTGTCCCCATGCGATCCAACGGTCCTCACACTGTCTTCTTCCTCCCACCATCCGCGGGTAACTGAGTAGTGACGCCTGCTCTACTCCCCGATCCCGTTCTCCCTCTACAAAACTCCTTTTCACCCGATTCTTCTTCCATTGGCTTCGTCTCCTGCTGCCGGATCAAACGAACCCTAACTCATCGCCTACCTCGTTGATTTGGCAAAACACCTAACCTGGGCCGCCTCCTCCTCTCTGCCAAGGAGTTGCAGAGCAAGCTTTGACCTTCCCCACACCTATTTAAGGGCGTCTGAAGCTTCCTCAGGCTTCGAGCCTTCCTCCTCTCCCTCCAATTTCACAACTCCTTGCCCGATACCCCTTGATCTACTCCACCTTTAGTTGTGGCAACCTCGGCCTGCTGCTCGCTCCTCCAACCACCTCTGTTCGATTGGTTTCTAGGTAAGCACCCTCGATGCTTCCTCCTTCTTTCCGCTTCGTTTCCTTGCCTCGCGATGCCCCCTACCGCCGTATCCTATAGGGCCGCCGTAGAGCAGCTGCTGGTGCCAAGCCTTTCTGAGCTTTCGTGCACCTCTGCACTCTTTGAAGCTTGGATTTGACTCGCAACCCATCCACGAAAGCGTTTTGTGCCTTAGCTGGGGTTTTAATCCTTGTTTTCTTCAGTTTCGGTCGCGCGCAGAGTTCCCCTGTTTCCGGCAACCTTTAGCATGTTCCTGTGATTTTGATACCTGTGTGGTCTTGCTTCGAGGGTTCCTCTGACCGCGAGACCATGGGGAATTCGTTCCCGATCTATGGTTGCAATGGTGGTGCCTCAGTGGCCATCGGGACCAGGTTGTCATGATCCCAGAGTGCTGCTCGAGCCATGGCTCGAAGCAGCAACATACCTGGAGGTGGGTTGACCCTGGAGTCCCCGCGATGCTAATCAACCAATTAGAGTTGAATGGGAAATATCATAATTTCGCTTGAGTCTTGTTTCTCGCTAATGAAGATATGTGCTTCCAAATGACCTTGCTACCTTTGAAGTTTTAATTAAATCAAATTATCGATCAAGGGCAAAATGGACATTTGCCTTTTCCGGCAATCGCCCTTGACCTTAGCCAAGCAAGCGTGGACTAGCCGACGTGGCCAAAGTTGATTGGCCAACGTCAGCGTGGGTCCGACCACTGTGGCTTTATGTTTTGCAAACTTCTTTTGCCTATGTGGCATTTTCCTGAATTGTGATTGGCTGAGATGATTTAATTCATAATAAATCATTCCCATGTCAAAAAAAATCGAATAAATAGTCAATGGAAAGGATTTTTAACGTAGAATTCGATTTTGAAGTTTTTGAGTCATTAATTGGATTCGTTTTTCGAAATTTGCTTTGAATGCCTTTTAAGTGTATAAAATGTTCTAAAATACATAATTAATTCATTTTAACTCCAATTGGTAAAATAAAATATGTTTTATTGTTTAGGAGAATATGAATAATATATTGGACTTGGTTTTGAACTTTAAATCGTGGTTTTCGAAATAAGTTCCAAAATTAGGGTTTTTCATATATTTTATGCCTTAATACATTCTAATACATTAATGTTTATACTTAGGGAAATATGGAATTGGATACAATCAGATTGGCGAATGTGATGGTAATTAATTAAAACAGGTATGTGAATCATATTTATGTATGTGACTCCTACGTATGTGACAACTATGATTAATGTGAAATCTATGTGGAATGTATATGTGCAAATTACCTACTCTTCAGTTGGGCTCTTCTCCAACCCTACAAACTTTATGTGCTAGCCTTGATCTCCTCCTAAAATACCTTTTATTTGGCTCTTTACTTATTTACTTCTTCTTTTGCCTTTGTGGTCCATTCATTATATGAATCTTGCTAGTACATATGTTGGCTCATTTACTTGGAGTTCTTGGATATTTTTGTTGCCTATGATGGCCTATTTATTGATTCTTGGGTTTTATTCCCAATGCTATGTTGCAATCTTGTTATACTTCTCAATACTGCCAAGTGACTATTAAGCATAATGTATTTTAGGCCAAATGACAATGTAGTGTACATGAGTACAAACCACCCATAGGGCACTGAGGTTTTACTCCTCCTGTCGGGCACTGGGGTTTTAGTCCCCCTGCCATTTTATATTAGGCACTGGGGTTTTAGTCCCCCTGCCACTTTATATAGGCACTGGGGTTTTAGTCCCCCTACCACTGGTGAGGTCCGGTAGGTGCCTCACCCTACATTGAGATGACTTTGTGTCTTAATATATTCATGCTATGTGATTATTATTGTGGTGATTGATATTGGCAGTTCTCTATTCCTTATTTGAATATTTGTCTCATTCTCTTAAAATCTTGTAGTGTAGAGAATCTTTTATTATGCAATGTTGTTGACTATTACTTGTCCTATTCCTTTTGATTGACACATACTTTTATCTTTCTCTTGTTGGATGACCCCAACCATCCAGGCTAGTATCAGAGTGTACATGGAAGCTTGGTGAACCTAAGGCTAAGGATAGAACAAGAAGAAAAAGAACATATAGCTTGCATGTTCATAGTTGCCTTTATATATTAAGTTGTTTTGTTTGGAGACAATATTGGCTTAGTATAAGTCTTCCTCTACCTAGATCCTATGTTTCGTATAAAGTTGTACTTCCTTTATGGAAATTTTGTAATGTACTCTTTATACATTTTGAATAAAGTCAAGTTTTTATTTCTTCCGCTGCCACACATTTGATGAATTTGTTTATCATGTTTAATAGTAGAGACTATGTCTTTACACTAATGATGTTGGAGGAGGTGTGTAGTAAATTGTTTTCCATAATTAGTCTGGAATGACAGATTTTGAACCCCAACATCTGCATGTAAAACTTCATAGAATCATGTTTTATTTGTATATTGGAATCTAAAAATGAGTTTAGTTTATTTTTAGTTCTTTATTGATCTATGACACTACTGATATGCTTCTTCTTATGAGAGCTCATTGTTCAACTACATTGTTTTATTTTTATTGGATATGTTGTTTTCAATACCATATATGAAATACATGTAGTCTATACAGAAGAAAACGAGTGACAACATCTATACTACATAAGAAAATCCATGCAAATTTTGTTTGGATGATTTTTCTATTTTTTAATTACCAAAAAAAATTATAGTCTTATATGTATCTATACTATATTCAAAAGGACGTAGAGTATTTCCTATACAATTTTATGTTTAATTTTTTGAACTACAAAGTAGTTAATCTATTATAACCATATACAAAAAGTTTAGGATTTATCACATGTGATTTTGTTTTTTTAGTTACATTTTAGTCACCGACCAAAAAAAAGTTACATTTTAGTCTCTTATTCTAATAAGGAAGCTGTGAAAAGGTTGAATGTACCTTTTTTAGTTTTATATATATTGTTTGTATAGGGTTTTCCCTGGATTGTTTTTATATTTCCATATGACAAAACAATCCATGTACTCTAATCTATATTTATTAGTTACTATATAAGAAATTCCATAGAAGATTTTGTTATAATATTTATTTATTGTTCTTAATCTCAAAGTATCTCTTATATCCTAGTTTATATCATATATAAAAGAATAAAAAAATATTATGTAAATTTCTTTTATATTTTTAGTTACAAATTACCTTTCTATTCAAATGATTCAATTGTACATGTTGATGTAATTTTTAGGATTTTCTTAAATTACAAATTGGACCTTGCATCTAATAACCAAGGTTAATTGAAAAGGCATATGAAGATTTGAATATAGTTGTTGCCATTATATTTTCCAAATTATCGATTTTAACACTATATAAGAAACTTTGTGGAAGGTTTTCTTCTATACTATAAGAAAGACCATGGTGGGCTTTTTCTGCGATCTTTTTTATATATTTGAATTATAAAGTAGTCATTTTATTCTTATTTATACCATGAAAATAAATGATAGGTAGTGTATATAGATTTTAACATTTACAAATTAGTCTTTTGTTCTATTGTGGCGGTTATGATACTTTTAGATTTCATTTTATTGTTTTTTTTTGTAAATTAGAAGTTGTTCATAGATTATTCTCATAAGGTTACATTAAAGGTGGTTGGGTGTACTGAATATTTTTCTCATGTTTACTTTTTCTCAAACTACATATCTCTATACTATATAAGAAAGGTAGTACATGATTTTCTTTAGATTGTTTTCTTTTATAGTTTAGAATTACAACACATCTTTCTATTCTGATCAAAATTAAATATGAAATAAGTAACGAAAATGTATAAATAAGTTGACCATGGTTTAAACTATTGTAATTAAACTAATGTATTCAATATGTATCTTCTATAACATTTGAAAGTTATTAGTAGATGCAACCAATAGGCTCCTTGAAATGTATACATTGGTCATCTAATTCATTTACCGTGGACAGTTTCACTTAGGTTCTGATTGGTTTGGTGTAAGGCATAAGTTACACATAACTCATTTTCTGAGAACACTAGTTCAGTTTCCGGAACATAAGCTCCACTGAATTCTATGTGATTGGTCTGTTGTAAGTATAAATATGGAAATCGTAAAAAAAAATTGTTGATTTTTACTATATAATATATCATTAGTAAGGATGGAAAAGACTAAATAACTAATCATATCCGCAAATAATATAATATTTTTAAACATAAGAAATCCAACAAGTAGTCATGGTACTGATGTTTCTCCTTTAAAAAATATTTTAGTGTGGTATAATTATTATTTTAATAAAGATATTGTGGTTAAAATCACATCTTACTATTTTTATTTTACTTTATAGGTACAAAGTATTATAGCAATATTTACATTTTATGTGTTTGTAAATATAAATTTTCATTTTTTATTGTTTAACACATTGTACAATATTATTTTTTAATATATTCTTTACACACAGTTATTATTAATTATTATTTTTCACATCATATTATTTAAATATGAAGAATAAAAATATGTGACATAAATCACATTTTTATCACGGTGTGATTACTTTTTGATAGTGTTCCTATATTTTTTATTTTATAAACTGCAATGATAATTGGTGATTGTTTTGTAAAATACTTTACATGGTATGATTATATTGTATACTATTTTGTCATATTATGTTATAATTTTAGAAATACATAATATCCACACTGCTAAGATTTTAAGTCATAAATATTTTACATGTGTCAGTTATGAAGAATGATGAATATAAACTGTAAAGAAAATGTTGTTAGTTGTTCTGGAACTCAATTTTCGCTCTTTTTAATAGGGAACTCAGGTATTTTGTATGTAAGTTTGTAACTCACCGAAAGTCACCAAACTCTAGTTTCATCTGTTACTTAAAACCAATCAGGAAAAACTTCTTACAAAACTCCAGTTCATAAATTTTCTGGACCAGCTATGACAAACCAATCGGAGCCTAAGAACAAAAGGCTCACGCAGAACATCTATTTACATTTGTTCTTAATATTGAGGAAAGGACATCAAAGTTTTAATTTATAAGAATTTTCTAGCCACATTTTCTTGCTAGGATGACGTGGTACAACTTGGAAATATATGGCTAGTTCTGGTTCTAATCTAATTGGGATATAAAAAAGGTCATTGTTTCTTTATTGTATCATCCTTCCTACAATACTAGTGTTCTTTTCAAACCTAGCATGTAGATCTTCTTGTGGTTTATTTTATCTTCAACTTGTATCATCAATTTCCTCCATATTGTAATTGACATAAATTTGACGTATTTCGCCACTCATCTTTTCTGAAAATAAAATATTCATGTAGTGGTACTCCCGTCAGACTGAATAATCTATTCAAACTTACTTGGAATAGAACCTTTCTCTACCACATAGTTAAAGAAGTTTTAATACTTTAGGAAACAACTTAGAATAATGTCACGCTTCACCTGAATAGTTGTTAAAGAGTTCAAATTTTTAGTCAAGAAATGTCTCACTAGCATTCATTTCAAGCGTAACAAATGGGTTAGAATGGTATCTTTCTCATTCTAAACATGTCATAAGCTCAAGTATATATTAAACATCTAATGTGAATTTTTTATGTATTTTACACGTTCCTTATACCACATTATTGGTGGTACTTTTCTAGCCTATTGTGTGCATAATCCATGTTGCTCCCAACACGTTAGACTTTTTAATTTTTGGTAAACGAACCTTAGAAAATTGAGTTATATGACTGCTTTTTACTAGATCCAAGTCTATGAGTATTGAAACTTAGATTTACTATAATATATTTCTTATAAAGAAAGTCAAAATGTGAGGAAAAGACATTGATGAATGTATGTTCATCATGTTTGTAGGAGAACTTTAGATGCATTATAAATTTATTTTTGCATGTATAATTTTGTTTTACTTTATATTTCACTTATTTTTGAAATTTAGTAGTTTATGTTATTTACTTGATACTTAATATATTTTTTGTGTTTTGCCTGTAGGATTGTTACAAGTTCAAGTGAGTAGATAATATCTCTCCTCTAAGGCCCATGAGTTGACTAAAGAACTCATATCCTTACTTCTCATCTCCGACAATTAGAGTGAGGACCTCATACAATGATTTAGGACAAAGCAATACTTCATAGAGAAACCAATTAGTCAACTGATTATTCCAACTAGCTGGTTTAAAATGCAAAATGTGGGCATTAAATATCCCTAATTCTGTAGCAGGTGAATCAGTCGATTGGTTTTTTCAATTGGTAGCTTCACCTACAAGTTTTCCTACATTGAGTAATATATATCCCGCACTAAAATGACTATATTTTACATCTGAATTCTCTATTTAGTTCTCAACTATGTGATGGAAAATAAATTTCAATGACTATAGGGATAATATATATTTTTGGACCACTTTTGGATAGAAAATTATCCCAAAAGTTTCCCATAACTTCAACTTTAAAAATCCACAGGAAAACATAAGCATCATGTTGACCTACAATTGTACATTTTCTATACTTTCATGATGACATATCCATTCCATTCATATGTATCTAATATGTATACTTGCAATTAATTTTAGCCATTAGGCGTATTTATGCCCATAGAGCCAATCACATGATGATTGTGATGGGGCATCATATACTTAATTTGATAATGATAAAGGTAATTTATCTATTATTGTCTCAATCATGATATGATGACATAAACATAGTAGATGTCTAAATAATGGTGTTACTCGATGACATATGTCTTTAGGTTGAGGACCTGGGTAGTGAGATCGTATGTATGATAAGAATACAAACATTCTTATTATGTCCCAAGTCGGATATTGTTGTGGATGCAAAATAGACAACAATAATACATAAGACTAGAGTGTGTGATGATGACAAAGGATCATTACTAATGATATGAGATATCAAGTCAAGAACATATGTACATTTAGAGAATAGTGTATCGAATGGACCCACCTTGAGAGTGATACATGGATACCATAGAATGGTAGTCAGAATCAGATCTCATAGTGACAGTGGTGATTTTAGTACTTAGACCTGAAGTCACTACATTCATCACATGTTTTTGAATGTATTTATACATCATCCAATGTGATCTAGAGTAAGATTTGCCATAAAGGTGATGTTCAGGTGCATTGTAACACATGGAGATTGAGTGTGAGTGATGTAGATGGGATTTGTCCCTCCTACATGAGTTTTCTATCCAAGACACTTGATAAGTGAGTGAGAGATGTATGGCCATTCTCGCGTGACTCAATATTTGATATGTGAGCTCACATGCATCTATGATAATCTACTCTAGTTCAAGGAAAATTGATTGAGCGTTGAAGAGGATGACAATTTCATGCATGAAGATCAATCCAGATATCTAAGACAAAGGAACTACATGATAACGGTAACACTGATCACAGATTTTAGGTTGAAGATGTTCTCCAACTTTCCCAATTATTTTAGTAGCAATGATCTGTTTCTGGATACCCCTCATTTCTTATGATTTCATAAGTTGGTTATGGATAATCATTGCCAACGCAGTTGGGACCTATAGGGTCACACAAATAGGATGCATTTGGAATAGGATTTTATTCATGAATGATGTTTACCTTGATTACTAAAGTGTTTAGGTATTCAATTTAAACAACAATGGTTGAAAATTGACTAACTAGACTGTGAACCAACCAGTTCAAGTGTTGAACTGATCGATTCATATGTCAAGTCAATTGGAAACAACATTGGCTGGAAAATACCTAAAACAGGATATGAACCGACTAATTCACTTAGTGAATCGATCAACTCAAGGGCCAAAACCACTGGTTCAATTGTTGAACTACCTGGTTTAATGATCAATTTGATTGGATCAAGAATTTATGTCGATGTCATGTTGTGCATTAATCTTATATTGAATACCAATATGATTTGAAAATGCAAAGATTCATGAATTGACTGGTTCATGACCTTAACTAGCCAGTTCAATAGTCAGCTGACCATTTCACCATTTGTAGCTTCCAAAAAATTCATGAAATTTTGTCTCTTTGACTCTGGATAAACTTGAAACCCTGACCCTGGACATCCTATATAAAGGTAGGCATTTTAAGCTTTTAGAGACACAACAACATCTATAAAAGTTATTGTCCTCTCTAGTTGTGGTAACTAAGAGATCCTGAGCAAGTCCTACCCATAAAGGGAGGGACAATAAGGGAGAGACAACACAGGAGAGTGAATCAACCCTAATAGGTTAACCTTCGAAGGGGAAACTCTTTTATGTTGGCTCTGTTGGCGCAACATGGAGTTCTAGTGGTCCATGTGGACTATTACAGTTGCGAGGATGCTTTTTCCTACCGCTTGGAGGAAAAAGTAAATTTTCATCAGTGGTGATCAATGTAGAGGTCGTTGCTGACGATCTCTAGCTGAAATGTGAAGAAAGGCGCACACAACACCTAGGGATTATCACTAGACTTACTCCAAGACTAGGAATAACCTTGCAAACCCTCTTTCCCATTACATAGTTGTTGATGCAATCTACTGTCTAAGGAGATATAGTAGTAAAACTTTAGTTTCCTCTATCGTATTTGATTCCATATTTACCTATAGTGGTATCAGAACCACATCAATTTATTATGTTTTGGGATTTAATTGATATGGTCGAATTTTTTATTTTATCATTTATTTATTACATGTGATGTGAATATTTAAATAATTAATATGCATATCCAATTAAGTACCACATACGATCCCAATATATATATATATAAATATAAATATATAAATATATATATATATATATATATATGTGTGTGTGTGTGTGTGTTTGTGTGTATGTGTGTGTGTGTGTGTTTGTGTGTTATTATATGCAATGAACAAGCATCGCCCTAAAAGTTTGTTTTTGTGGTGGATATTAGTATGGTTATGGCTAATAATGCAAGATACTTGTGCTTGGTTGGATGGTTATTATTCCTATTATATATTTTGGATACCAACCCCCTACCTTCTTGTCCATTTTTAAAAGTATTGGTTTTCTCCTTTCTATGCTCCCCTCGAATGTAACCCAAGGTTTCTCTATTACCATGTAATATGTTATATATGGTCCGGCTATTTTCTTTCCTATTATGAAAAAGAAGACGTTCTACTCTAGACCAACTCACTATTTCAAAAGACGAACTGAACGACCGGAGGACCAAGGAGGCCAGACGACAGGAGGAGCAGATCGATCGATTGTGTAATAAACTAAAATCTTAGCTATATTCTCTTTTTGACCCTTTCCCCATGCTTTTCCTTTTGTTCCCTTTTTGTCCTAGATGTTGAAATTGTGGAATTATTAGTGGTTTGGGGTGAATTTGATCACCATTTATTCCAATATATGGTTTTATTGACAAATGCCTAAGTGAATGTGTTATTAAGAGTTCTGTTACAACCCCAATTTTTGGGTTCATTTGCTGAGAAATGCAATTTCTCATATTTGGACAAATAATGATACAATTTGTTTTGAATAGATGAATTTCGTTTACAATAGCCTTGTTGATTGTTTGGTGGGCTTGATTGGCTATTGGGCCCAATAACAAGGAAATTCGATTAATAAATGAATAATTGAGAATTTGAGAAAAGAAAGATTTGGAAAACTCTAGAAGGCAAAAGAGTGTAATCCAAAGGTGGATTTCGTGCCTCTTGGGTTCCTTGCATCCCAAAGAGTCCAAAATTGTAAAGATAAAGTAATAAGAAAAGAGAAGATCAATTAGATATTTCTTTATTAAGAAAGAAATTGAGAATAATGGTAATATGTAGAAAACAAGTGGAAAGAGGTGTAATTAAGATATACTTGATGAATTTTCATATCCAAAGGATTCCTAATATTAAAAGGAATACCAATGAGGAAAATAAAAGAGAAATAAAAGAGAAATCCTCAAAAGGAGATATTCTAATAAGAAATAAACAAGATATGGGAAATAATGGATAAAAGATAAAAGAAAAGGTAAAGGAATATCCCCTGAGATGGGATTTCGTTTCTTTAGAGTTCCTTGAGGTCTAAGGAATCCAAAATGATAATGTAATGACAAAAGAAAGAGGAAATATTAAATAATTTGATATTTATTAATGAATAACTTGCATATGAAGGAAACATCCTTTTCCTTTAGAGTTTGGGAAACAAACATGGTATACAAGTAGATAAGGCCAAGAGAAATGTTTCCCTAAAATTTGGGATTATTTGGATGTAAGTTTAAGAGATATGGATTTTTGAAAATCCCTAAAATAGATGTCACAATTCATTTAAAAAGAAATAAAGATCTGACGCATGTTATCTAGACCATGGATCTCGCAACTAACGACGTTGGGTCATCGTGTAGATCCCAGTCTGAACACGACTCATGGGAACCTTGTCCTTGGAAGTTGTCACGACTCAGGGCATGAGAGGACCTAAGGATAAGTCCTTTAGGATCGGGAAGTCCTGAGGATCCCAAACATACCAGGTTTTAGGACCTGGCATGGCATATGTGGGATTTCCCCAAAATAGGGAGGGTCACCATCGACCCTACCTATATATATGAGGGGCTACACACCCTCTGCGAAAGCCCAGAGCTTTCCTTTGAGTTCGGATGTGAGAGGCTAGCAAGCATGCAGGGTCAATTGTGAGGTGAATCGATATTTCAACCTTTGAATCGAAGCTGCTTCTCGCCAGAGAAGAGCTTCTCCGTTCCATCGTCTCCAGCCAGAACTGGCGAAGCCAAGGTTACCTTCGACTTCGATGGGGCTCGGTGGAGATGTAGCGCTCTCCACCGACGGCTAAGGGAGCAAGATGCTTGGGGTCAACTATCCAGTTGACCAAGCCAGGGACCTGGATCGCGAACCAGGTGGATCGAGAGCTTGAAGACGATAAACGATGCATGACCAAGATACCCCCAAGCACGTGGACCGGCTACTGCTTTGTCAGAGGGACACAGAGGTCTTTTTGCACCCTGGCTAAGTTGCTAGCAAAGAAGGGACCGCTTGGCTGACGTGGCGGACAGTGATTGGCTTAAAAGGTATATTCTTCACAATTATGTAATTAATTATCTATAGCTCTGATGATAGAAAGTAATACATGAAATTGATCAGAAAAACGTGAAGAATCCAACAAAAATATAATTGGAACCTGATATTGCTTGCAATTTAAACAGTACACCAAGTTATCACCTTTGATGTATTAAATTATAGTAAAGCCCTAATTTGATAGGGAACTCATGTTTAATGACTCTTTTGGGTTAATCTGGTTTGGAACCCTAATTTTGAGAAATAATAACCTATTAAGAATAAAAGGGAGTGTTAATCTTGAAAAAGGAAGTTTCATGCTTGTTTTAGGGTTTTATGCACATGATTATGTTTCGAAACCCTAATTTGGGAAAATATGGGTTTTATTGGGTTAAATCTGAAAATATAATTATAGAACTAAATTTTCATGGTTATAAGCTATTTTGAGTATAAAAGTTCCTATTTGTGGATAAATACCCTTAATGGAGTAATTAGGGTTTTTATAATGAAGAATTAATGACAAATAGAGTTCATATGTGAATTAGACCATAATGAACTATGAATTGATGATAAATGCATATAATGATCTTGTCATGGATTGAAAGGATAAAAATAGTAGCTTTAATGTAAAAGGAGCTTAATGAACTTAATTGATGGTTAATGGTGCCTTTAATCCGAAAATAGGGTTATATGTTGTTAAGATAACCTTAATATTGAAGAATAGATGAGATAATTAGGGTTTAAAATAGTAAAAGAGTAAAGGGAAGTAAAACCCTAATTGCAAAGTAAACCCTAAAAAGAGGAAGAAACCATAAAAGGGAATAGAAACCATAAGTAGCAAGGTAGTTTGAATAGATTTTGATAAAAAGGTATTGAATGCAATTTCAGGACTGAATTGTGTGCTTGCTTGATTCTGGATTACTTGCTTGTTTGGATTATTCCTGCACCTAAGTATTCCTGACAGGTATATTCTTAGTTTCCTGAGGATTTTTCGGATGGTTAATCGCATTGAATGCAAATTATCAGTTTAGATGTTCATACTTGCAAACTATAAAGTCATTATGATTATCACATTAATAATAGAAGTATGTATTCTTGCACCTACATGCCACCCTGATGGATGATGCCAAAGGTCAGGCACAGATGGGTAGACCAATGGACACCATGAGTGGTGACCCCAGGCACCAAGCTCAGGAATGAGAAGGTGGCCTATGATATTGCATGACTAGTGGGCACCATGAGTGGTGACCCCCAGGCACCAAGCTCGGGATTGAGAAGGTGGCCTTAAGTCATTGGTAAAGGAAACCCTAAGGTGGGTATGCCAGGGTTAGGGCAAAAGCGGTGGAGAATGTCATACTAAAAAGTGTAAATTGGATTGTTAATTAGTTTCATTGTGATTATTAAATTGTTAGCCATATTTGCAAGATTGTGGTTGTTCCCACATACCAGTATATTTCGATATAATGACTGACGTTTTGTTTGTCGACGTTTTAGGAACAACAATTGAAAGAACAAACAGTAAAGTGACACATTGTGGAACTAAGAAATAAAGTGCATGGAGGATTAGATAGAATAATTCAAGCTCTGGGTAAATAGATTTCCAAAGTTTTCAAAGGTAAGTAAAGTTTTAATTTTATACCAAATTCCAGTTTAGTTGATAAAATTTGTTAATTGTTATTGATTATTTGTCGAACCTTTGATCCTGTTAATTGAATAACGGCTCTGACCTTCGTGTCTCCCTTAATTGGGGGTTACCGGGATGCGAGGTCGTTACAATTGGTATCAGAGCGAAGGTTCCTCACTTAATCTTTAATAATTATTAAATTTTACAAATTCTATAGAACCCAAGGGAATTATTTGAGGATTATTCGAAAGATAGAGGTGTATAGAAAAGGATCACGATCGGGGGCTGGAAATATTTTCCTCCGTACCGCTAGTTGGAATACGAGAACTTCCGGATCCGTGTAACTGCCTGGCCAAAGTCTTAGGGTATGAATCGAAATAAGATACCTTTAGGACTCTCTCGTCTTGTTCATCCCTTCTCAACTCAAATTCTAGTAAGGACCTTAAGGATTAGGGTTTCCTCTATTCTCCTCACCCTCTTGAGGTATGGGTAAGGTTGATAAGGATTAAGGACCTCCACCAAATTAATAAAAAGCATGTAAATAAGATGTCATGGACATAAACTTAATAGAGTAAGCGTAAAGGATTAGATACATGCTTAGGCCGTATGACACGAGCTGTCATTACCCTCAGGAGAGACCTGAGAATAGACCTCCTTGACAGGAGGATGAGTAGAGAGAGTTAGTCTTGGAGGTAGAGATCTCCATTAAAGTAGAGATCTAGCACATCCTTTAAGGATGATGTTAACCCTAACCCTAAGTGGAGGTTAGAGAGAGAGATGACATGATGAGTTAGATGACATGGTTGACTAGGTGTTTGGATAGACATTCCTTGGATGCCATATGAGCCATGAGAAGTTGATGACTGAGTACCTTTGGCAACCCAACCCTGGGAAGGGTCATGCATGTTTGAGCAAAGGATAGCTCCTTCATGGAGAGAGGACCTCTAGTAGTATGGTTGATGTGGAGTTAGCTCTAGAGAGAGAAAGCAGGACCATAGTAAGGAGATTGGAAGCCTAAAACCCCGAGACATAAGGAACAGTGGGGAGTTGAGGATGATACGACCTAAGTGGATGATAGTGGTTGCCTCATTCTTAATCCATGGAGATGGATGATATCTTGGTGTCCGTAGAGGAACCAAACCCTAAAAAGAGAATGATACTTCTGGAACCTATGTGCCTTTGGTATAGGAGTTTACCTACTTAGATGAGACAAAGAGTGCCTTAGACCCTGAGGAGGTTTAAGTAACCAGTTGTGAGGCATTATACCTAGTTGGTTGTACTTGAGGAGGACTCAGCTCTGAGGTGCTGTTTATATAAAAGGATCATGGAAGTACATGACATCCCTTGGACATGCTTGATTCATGGTTAAGAGATTGAGCATGTCGTTGGGAACCCAAAAGTGAACCTAGGGTTCCTAGGCCTAAGAACGGAAGTAGTGTACCTGATACTCATGATGGGATTTGAGTTTTATATATTCGAGAATGGTACTCCTCATGTGTAGAGGTAAAGGAAATCCCTTAAGTTAAGGGTATGTTTGATGAACCCTCACAACTAAGTTGGTCTAATGTTGAGGATAAGAACAAGTGTGACTTAGCATGGTTTAAGAGGTGGTCTACTTGTGCCTTAGTAGTTGTTGGGTTAGGCATGCTCATGTGAATGTAAACCCTAAGGATAGTTGTGACCTAGTTGTCAAGAGTTGTAGTTTCCTCCCATCCTAGGAGAGGGACCCTTTGGTAGAGTGTATACCAGTTTTGTTGGTTTTGAGGTAACCTAAAGAGGTTTCATAGGATCTTGAGAAGCTAAGTGAAGAGTACATGGTATGAGAATGAACCTGTAGACCCATAAGTTAACCATCTCTACGTGCATGTGAATGTAACCGGTATGGGGCCTAACCCAGGTAGGCAGGTCGCCATGACCCCTGTGAAAGGATGAAAGACAACCCAGGTATGCAGAGAGATGACAAAGGCTTGGGTAAGGTTCTAAGTTGGACATGTACTATGTTAGAATCCTAAGTCTATCCTAGGGTCAGGTAGGGATACGACCGATGGAAGTAGGAGTTGCCTTATTCCCTAGTTGCACATGACCATAGGCTTGGGAGGTAACAACTATCATTGTCTGAGGGCCATGGGTTAGGAGATTGATCACCTTCATGAACTCATGGGACCCAAAGGGAGGATGAGTAGGGCACTCTCTGGATGCATAAGGGATGAGGGATGAGACCAAAAATGCCGGCACCCTAAAAACCTAGAGGAGATGACCAAGGATTGTGCTTGGACCAGGTAAGTTCGAGATCAGTTTTTCATGGAAATGACTTTGATATCAAGGTGGTTGTGATGTTGAGACATAAGATGCACGTTTCAACTTAAAGGTGTACTGGCAAGGTGGGATGTACCATCTCTATTCTTGGAACATGAAGAACTTTGTATTTGGACTGCAGCCAAATGCTTATTTCCTCTTGTTATGAGAGTGAGAGATAGGACATTACACATGCGATACACCAAAGATAAAGATGATGTGAGTTGGAACGTTGCTACAAGGTATGAGGATAAAGATAATAACATACCCCGATGGAGTAAACAATACATGGATGGTTTACAAACACTAAGAGTAAGGTGGTCATCTCATAAGGATGTTTTATCATAAGCTATGAGTCAAACAAGGTTGAGTTTGATCACCATGAGGATGAGCTCAGAGTTTCTTGATGAAGATAGACATAGAGTTTGAGGTGAGACAATAAGTGAAATACACGAAAGTGTATGTCTTCAACATTATCTACCACCTAAGGATAAGAAGTGGTAATGAATGCTCTAGTTGAGATATAGCTGCCAAGTTTAGTTGGGAACTAGAAGAAGTTGAGGTTGTTTGACTAACCCTAAGTTTGGAAAGAAGATGTGTTTTGGCTAACACATAGATGTAACAAGATATGTTGAACAAGTTAATGTTTTTTTTTTGGTTAGCATGTTTAGTCCTTGATGTAGTAAGAGGATGGTGATAGGACCTCAGATACACTTCTTTGGATAGGAAGGTAATAAAACCCTTTTGAGAGTGGTTTAGGGTTTCCGAGGTATCAAGCTTGAGGAATCATAACAATACAGGAGGTCATGATATACCTTGGTACTACAAAGATAGTAAGTGACGGTAGCACTCTGGATCCTTAAAACAAAGTTGCATGTAGCATGTGGCCATGCAAGCCAGGAGGTGAAGGATGAACACCAGTAACCCAGTGTATTAATATAGAGGATAAAAGAGTCCCTGAGAGGGAATGGGAGTTCATCACTATGGATGTTTTGCTATGTCTCCCTTTGACCCAGAAGGTCAAGATGCAATATGGGTTATGGTAGATCAACTTACCTAGATGACATGAGGAAGGAAGAGTTATGTCATGAGACAGATTCGGTGGAACTACTTAAGAGAGAAAGATGGTTCAACTACACCATGATGCGAGTTCAAAAGTTCTTGGGTATGACCAAGGTTCACTTCCATGAGGTGGAGGTGGATACATGAAGAACTCGATGATAGTATAGTTTATCACATCATACTAATGGACAGTATGATCTAAAATAGAGTGTCTGATGAGAGCATGTGTGCTCATTCAGAGTGATACATAGAGACAGTTCTTAAGATGTGATGTTAACCACCATAGCCTTTATCGGGATGCAAGAAGTCTTATAAGGAGGTTGTGTCGGTCACCACTTCATTATGATGATGTTGGTGAAGAAGGCCTCACGAAGGTCAGAAAAGAACCTCAGTGTGTGCAGTTGAAGTTTCTTGATCATGAAATGGCTGAGAGAGAGCCCAGTGGTGACATGAGACACGAGCTAATGCAAAGCAGACTGACATGCACTTCACTATGGGAGAATATGTGATGTGAAAATCCGACCCCTATAAGCTACAACTGAGAAAGTTGAGTCCTCGATATATGGGTCCATTTGAGATGGATTGGTGAAGATGGTTTTGTTTAGCCTTACCCCTCAGGATAACATGATGAATAATGTGTTGCATGAGTCCGATCTAGAGCACTATGTGGGGTACCCAAGCCATGTGCTAAGCCCTGAACCTATTCAACTTTTGAGAGGCTGAAGTGTCCTGAGTCACCTATGAGGGTTTGTTATACCAAGGTAAGAAAGAACTCAGATGGAAGAATATGAGATGATGAAGGTTCTTGGGAAGCACCATGGAAAGGGTGAAGCCACATGGGAGCCCTGATGGACATAAGAAAGACTTATCATGTTTGTTTGTTTGCTTGATGGAATTTTGAGGGCAAAATTCTTATAAGAGGGGAAGGATGTTACAACCCCAATTTTTGGGTTCATTTGCTGAGAAATGCAATTTCTCATATTTGGACAAATAATGATACAATTTGTTTTGAATAGATGAATTTCGTTTACAATAGCCTTGTTGATTGTTTGGTGGGCTTGATTGGCTATTGGGCCCAATAACAAGGAAATTCGATTAATAAATGAAAAATTGAGAATTTGAGAAAAGAAAGATGTGGAAACCTCTAGAAGGCAAAAGAGTGTAATCCAAAGGTGGATTTTGTGCCTCTTGGGTTCCTTGGATCCCAAGGAGTCCAAAATTGTAAAGATAAAGGAATAAGAAAAGAGAAGATCAATTAGATATTTCTTTATTAGAAAGAAATTGAGAATAATGGTAATATGTGGAAAACAAGTGGAAAGAGGTGTAATTAAGATATCCTTGATGGATTTTCGTATCCAAAGGATTCCTAATATTAAAAGGAATACAAATGAGGAAAATAAAAGAGAAATAAAAGAGAAATCCTCAAAAAGGAGATATTTTAATAAGAAATAAACAAGATATGGGAAATAATGGATAAAAGATAAAAGAAAAGGTAAAGGAATATCCCCTGAGATGGGATTTCATGCCTTTAGAGTTCCTTGAGGTCCAAGGAATCCAAAATGATAAGATAATGACAAAAGAAAGAGGAAATATCAATTAATTTGATTTTTTTTGGATAAGGTAAAATATTACTAAACACAAAAAAGTATAGGTGAGCCTATACTGTACAGAGGGAGGTTAACGACAAAACCCCACTATGGCCAAACAAAAAGTTACAAACTTGGGGAGAAAAACTACAAAAAACCCCATTGTACTCTGACCACATGGTCAAGACCCTTATAAATCTCGGGTCTGACCTTACAAGCCATGGCTAACCTCTCAAAGAGAATGTCAAAAGAGGCCACTCTATCCACCTCATCACCTCCATGAAGTCTTCTATTCCTTTCCTGCCAGATGAGATAGATGATGGCGGCCATTCCCGTTCCCCCGAATGCCAACATGTTCTTGTTCCTGGTAGTTGAGGACATGATCCAAGGAATCCCTTCAGCTAAAGAAAGAGGGGGCAACCCGCCCCATCCACATTTCAAGGACCAGCGAGTCTAGACATATCTGGAGAAAGAACACGTGAAGAAAAGATGACCATGTGACTCCTCCTCGGTCTTACAGAGAAGGTAGAGGGGGTTCACCTCCAAACCCCACCTAATCAATCTATCAGCAGTGGGGAGACAACCCAGAATCGCTCTATACAAGCAACAACTCCACTTAGGCGAATGGAGCCTATTCTAGATCAGCTTCGCCCAAGGAACCTCAGGTCCGAGAAACTTGAGAATCCAAGGTTTCTCCACTATTCTTTTACACGCATCATTTTCATCAAACAGGTACTTGCTCCTGACAGTTGGCCACCCCTGTTTCATTCTCCGCCAGGTAAGCGAGCACCCATAGTCTCCTTCAGCACTCTCTAGGTTGTTGTACCGCCGCTTCATTCACCTTGACCAAATGGACTCAGTATCCATCAAGAATCTATCAATTCTTTTGAGCGTGGAACCTTCCGCCAAAGCTCTAGTGTCCTACAGACATAAGCCACCCTGCTTCCGGTCCCTGGCAATGGTGTCCCATGCAACACCATGGGCTTTATCGCCCCACAAAACCCGCTGATGAGGCTCCGAACTTTATCAGTGATGAACCATGGAAGCTCAGTCTGATTACACCAAAAGTGAAATTTGGATGTCAAGACATACTTGCACAGCACCAAACACCCTGCGAAGGACATTGAGATCCCTGCCCACTTGTCTATGGCAGTTCGGAGATCGTCCACAAGCTGCCCAAAATCTTTACCTCTACCCCTACCTCCCGATAAAGGAATACCAAGGTACTTCGTGGGGAAGCGCCCTCGGGTTATACCAGCTGCAATTCTGAGCCTACCACGTCTGTTTCACACGATCGGGAGAGGTACACCTTAGACTTTATGGCATTGATGTAAAGACCAGTGAGTTTCCCAATCTTTTCCAGAATGATTCACACCCTACGAAGGTATTTACAATGACCGGCTATAAAAACCATAACGTCATCAACGAACACCAGATGAGAGATGGCAGGCGTATTTCTAAGTTTGAAAACCTTGATAGTGCCTTCTTCTTCCTCCTTGTTAATGATGTGAGATAGGCCCTCCATAATGATTGTAAACAACAAGGGTGATAAAGGGTCACCCTGACGGAGACCATTAGTAGCAATGAAAAGACCATGAGGAACCCCGTTCACCAAGACCGAGAAGGATGTCATCTCGACGCAT
Source organism: Alisma plantago-aquatica (assembly GCA_963693085.1). Taxonomy (NCBI): domain Eukaryota; kingdom Viridiplantae; phylum Streptophyta; class Magnoliopsida; order Alismatales; family Alismataceae; genus Alisma; species Alisma plantago-aquatica. The sequence continues at coordinate 648,871,607 of OY856410.1, forward strand.
TGTTTGATCAAGTTAGTCCATATGGAAGAAAAACCCATAGCATTCATGATCTTACATAGAGCAGACCATTCAATGTGGTCAGAAGCTTTATTGATGTCAAGTTTAAAGCAGGCTTTCTTAGTAGAGTTCGATTGATTAAATGAGTTGAGGAACTCAGAAGCAAGAAGCGCCCCATCAACTATAGACCTGCCCCGGATAAACGCATGCTGGTTTGGAGAGATAACAGACGGAAGAATACTCTTGAGTCTGTTCGATAGGACTTTGGCTATGATCTTGTAGAAGGTTGAGTAGCAGGCTATGGGACGATAGTCAGCCATCGACGCTGGAATGTTCATTTTAGGGATGAGTCTAATAAAAGCGTGGTTGGCTTGTTTAACCATCTTGCCTCCAACCATGAACCAATGAACAACGCGACACACATCCTGCTTGATGATTTCCCAGGTAGCCTGAAAGAACCTTCCATTGAAGCCGTCCGGTCCTGGGGCTTTGGAAGGACTAATACTAAACACTGCATCCTTTTTCTCTTTATCCGATAGCAGTGCACACAAAATCCTATTCATGTCATCCGTCACCTTGCTACTAGGGAGAATACAATCGTTAGTGTGGTGGTTTTTGTTGTACAGGTTTCCGAAAAAATTAACCGCTTCATCCGCCACTTCATTAGGCCCTCTGGTGGTTGACCCATCAGCCTTGATCAAGCCATGGATGCAGTCCTTCATGTGATTTTTCTTCATAGCATTATGATAAACTTTGGTGTTACGGTCGCCATCACTAATCCACTTCAATCTTCTCCTCTTCCAATGATAGAGTTCCTCCACCTTCTCCTACTATGACAGTCTGATCCCTTTCTGCTCTTCCTTAATGATTGTATCCGTGTCAGTGGGGTGGTTTCTTAGTGCGAGAGCCGCCTCCCTATAATCCTCTTCTGCTTTAATCACCAAATTTCTTAGATTTACAAGACCTTTCGACCAAACTTTGAGGCTAGCTTTAGTTCTTCTCAACTTCTCCACCACACAGTAGATAGGATTGCCAACCACTCTTTCCTCCCAAGCTTTAAGAATAACATCATTGAAGCCCGGCCAATCCACCCAGAAATTTAGAAATCTAAACGGTATGTTTCTTGTAAATGTGCCTTCCAGCTTCACCAACATCCATGCATGGTCACTATTGGGATGGCCACCCTAGCTTCAGCAAAAATGTCCAGCCACGCTGCATTAACCAGCCCCCTTTCCAGGTGACTAGTGATTCTGTGCGCTGGGACCCTTTTGTTCTGCCAGGTCATAACACCACACTCCATATTAAGTTCAATGAGAATAGCCACATCACCAACCTCATTAAATCTTCTCAAAATGGAATCTGGGATAGGTTTGCCCCCGTACTTCTCCCCAGCCTGCCTAACCTGATTAAAATCACCTATAACAAGGTGCGGGACAGGTTTTTGAGTAGTCTCAGTTATGGTATCCCAGCAGTGCCTTCTTCTCGCTTCGTCATTATGGCCGTAAACTCCCGACACGACACAATGGAACCCACCATGGTTGATGCAGCTAGCAACCATAACTTGGTCAGTCTCATGAATGATTTGAACATCCCAGATGTCTTTGTTCCAGCCCAGGGCTATACGACCTCCATCAATTTGTTCCAGGTTTGAAGTACTTCCCCAACCCCTGGGGAATAACCCTGCAATTTTGTCCTTATACTGTCTCTTAATTCTGGTCTCGAGGCAGAAAACCAAGGAAGCATTCAGCTCCCTGATTATCTTTCTCACCCTCCTCTGCCTTTCAGGCTTTGTCGCCCCCCTCACATTCCAGGAGAGGATGGACATCTAATTCTTGTTGGACCCCCCTTTTCCAGGAGTGGTCATTCTGGGTGATGTACGTCTGCCTCTAGTGTTGCTATTGTTGTCGGTAGTTTTCCTCCTGCTAGATCCCAAACCAGAGAGTTCATCAAACAATTCATCTGGGTCCAAATTTTCTAGGATTGAGAATTGGTTACTGATGTCTTGGACATGAGGTCTCACCCCAATATCCACTTCACCTTCCTCAAGGGTATTCTCATTGGTCTCTATGATTTCTGACACAGGTTCTTCTATGCTGCCACCATCTCTCACAGAAGGTTCAACAATCTCCGTCACCGCTTCTTCTATGAGTACACCCTCACTCACAAGACCAGCGGGAGGAGCAGATGTGCCCATATCCTGGTTGGACTCCTGACCAACCGTATCTGCAGCCCCTATCTCGATAGCCTGATTTGTCACTGTTCGTAGTCTACTCCTGTTCTCACGTCTTCTATGGGTTGGCCTTCTACTCTTGCCCCTGCCTCTCGCAAAGGGTGGCTCCGAGTATGAGACTCGCTCACCAGGGCAGCCACCCTGGGAATGGCCGAAAACTTTGCATTTCTCACACCTTTCCGGAAGGGCGTCATAAACCACCTTGATGGCCAGCTCCTTGCCATCAGGCATATCCAGCATGACAACCGGCGGGGGGGGGGGGATTTGCCAGCCTTCAGCTCGATACACACATGTGCTGCTCTAGTGTAGCACCCTGAGGTCAGGAAATCGATGACCTTAGGCTCACCAATACCATGGCTGATGATGGTGATGGCACGCCTAGACCAGTGATGCCCCACCTTCGGTAATGTCACCCAAGCAAGAACTGAGGTCAAGGAGGCCCTCCGGATGTCCGCGTCAGGTAACCACCGCCTTGTAATGACTAACTTCCGGTTGAAAAACCAAGGACCATGCTCCAGGGATACCTTCAAATCCTCCTCAGACGCAAATCCGGCCAGAAAGAGTCCGCCAACCAGAGGGGAGCATTAGAGTTCGCCCGATGGCCACCAGGAGTGCATCATACAGCCATAGAGCTGTTGAAGGATGCATTTGGCCCCCATCACCTGGACGATCACCGAACAATTGTGGAAGGTGTTCATTTCCTCGACCACAGGCAGCGACACCTTCATCCACGGCCTACTATCTTCCACCCTAAATGACGGACCTTTGGAGTCTCCCGGTTCAGACACCGGCTGATGGGTGCGTCTCACTTCCAGGGGCTTCTCCGCAGCGGCTGCCCAGCTCCGACCTAGGGTAACGTCCGTCGCCAGATTACCCCAGGTACCCTCTGCTCTGCCGGATGAGGACGAGGCTGGGGGGGGGGCTACCTCACCCCCATGCGCAACTGCCATGGGCCTCAGTCATAGAGATGGAACAAAGAGTATCTAGAGTGAGAAAGAGGAAGCGGTCTCAACAACACTTCCTTTAATTAATTTGATATTTATTAATGAATAACTTTCATATGAAGGAAACACCCTTTTCCTTTAGAGTTTGGGAAACACACTTGGTATACGAGTAGATAAGGCCAAGAGAAAAGTTTCCCTAAAATTTGGGATTATTTGGATGTACAGTTGAAGAGATATGGATTTTTGAAAATCCCTAAAATAGATGTCACAATTCATTTAAAAAGAAATAAATCTCTGACGCATGTTATCTGGACCACAGATCTCGCATCTAATGATGTTGGGTCATTGTGTAGATCCCAGTCCGAGCAGGACTCCTGGGAGCCTTGTCCTTGGAAGTTCTCACGACTCAGGGCATGAGAGGACCTAAGGATAAGTCCTTTAGGATCGGGAAGTCATGAGGATCCCAAACATACCAGGTTTTAGGACCTGGCATGGCGTATGTGGGATTTCCCCAAAATAGGGAGGGGCACCATCGACCATACCTATATATATGAGGGGCTACACACCCTCTGTGAAAGCCCAGAGCTTTCCTTTGAGTTCGGATGGGAGAGGCTAGCAAGCATGTAGGGTCAATTGCGAGGTGAACCGATATTTCAACCTTTGAATCGAAGCTGCTTCTCGCAAGAGAAGAGCTTCTCCGTTCCATCGTCTCCAGCCAGAACTGGCGAAGCCAAGGTTACCTTCGACTTCGATGGGGCTCGGCGGAGATGTAGCGCTCTCCACCGACGGCTAAAGGAGCAAGATGCTTGGGGTCAACTATCCAGTTGACCAAGCCAGGGACCTGGATCGCGAACCAGGTGGATCGAGAGCTTGAAGATGATAAACGATGCATTGACCAAGATACCCCCAAGCGCGTGGACCGGCTACTGCTTTATCAGAGGGACACAGAGGTCTTTTTGCACCCTGGCTAAGTTGCTAGCAAAGAAGGGACCGCTTGGCTGACGTGGCGGCCAATGATTGGCTTAAAAGGTATATTCTTCACAATTATGTAATTAATTATCTATAGCTCTAATGATAGAAAGTAATACATGGAAATTGATCAGAAAAACGTGAAGAATCCAACAAAAATATAGTTGGAACCTGATATTGCTTGCAATTTAAAAAGTACACCAAGTTATCACCTTTGATGTATTAAATTATGGTAAAGCCCTAATTTGATAGGGAACTCATGTTTAATGACTCTTTTGGGTTAATCTGGTTTGGAACCCTAATTTTGAGAAATATTAACCTATTAAGAATAAAAGGGAGTGTTAATCTTGAAAAAAGAAGTTTCATGCTTGTTTTAGGGTTTTACGCACATGATTATGTTTAGAAACCCTAATTTGAAAAAATATGGGTTTTATTGGGTTATATCTGAAAATATAATTATAGAACTGAATTTTCATGGTTATAAGCTATTTTGAGTATAAAAGTTCCTATTTGTGGATAAATACCCTTAATGGAGTAATTAGGGTTTTTCTAATGAAGAATTAATGACAAATAGAGTTCATATGTGAATTAGACCATAATGAACTATAAATTGATGATAAATGTGTATAATGATCTTGTCATGGATTAAAAGGATAAAAATAGTAACTTTAATGTAAAAGGAGCTTAATGAACTTAATTGATGGTTAATGGTGCCTTTAATCCGAAAATAGGGTCATATGTTGTTAAGATAACCTTAATATTGAAGAATAGATGAGATAATTAGGGTTTAAAATAGTAAAAGAGTAAAGGGAAGTAAAACCCTAATTGCAAAGTAAACCCTAAAAAGAGGAAGAAACCATAAAAGGGAATAGAAACCATAAGTAGCAATATAGTTTGAATAGATTTTGATAAAAAGGTATTGAATGCAATTTCAGGACTGAATTGTGTGCTTGCTTGATTCTGGATTACTTGCTTGTTTGGATTATTCCTGCACCTAAGTCTGCCTGACATGTATGTGGTTAATTATGAATAACCGTCTTAGTTTCCCGAGGATTTTTTGGATGGTTAATCGCATTGAATGCAAATTATCAGTTTGGATGTTCATACTTGCAAACTATAAAGTCACTATGATTATCACATTAATAATAGAAGTACATGCCACCCTGATGGATGATGCCAAAGGTCAGGCCTAGATGGGTAGACCAATGGAGACCTTGAGTGGTGACCCCAGGAACCAAGCTCAGGAATGAGAAGGTGGCCTATGATATTGCATGACTAGTGGGAACCATGAGTGGTGACCCCCAGGAACCAAGCTCGGGATTGAGAAGGTGGCCTTAAGTCATTGGCAAAGGAAACCCTAAAGTGGGTATGCCAGGGTTAGGGCAAAAGCGGTGGAGAATGTCATACTAAAAAGTGTAAATTGGCTTGTTAATTAATTTGATTGTGATTATTAAATTGTTAGCCATATTTGCAAGATTTTGGTTGTTTCCACATACTAGTATATTTCGATATACTGATCGACGTTTTTTTGTCGGCGTTTTAGGAACAACAATTGAAAGTACAAATAGTAAAGTGACACATTGTGGAACTAAGAAATAAAGTGCAAGGAGGATTAGATAGAATAATTCAAGCTCTAGATAAATAGATTTCCAAAGTTTTCAAAGGTAAGTAAAGTTTTAATTTTATACCAAATTCCAGTTTAGTTGATAAAATTTGTTAATTGTTATTGATTATTTGTCGAACCTTTGATCCTGTTAATTGAATAACGGCTCTGACCTTCGGGTCTCCCTTAATTGGGGGTTACCGGGAGGCGGGGTCATTACAGGTTCAAAGTGCAAATTTACCACTTATGTAACATATTCTTAAAATGAATTCATTCTAGAATTTTCTATAGTCTTTTGGAACAAGGAAGAGATAAAGAGATGAGAATAACTCTATAAACAAGATAATGTGACATTGAATAATTTATCTGAGAAAAAGTGGTAATAATGGATGATGAGATAAAATTCATAATAGGAAGACTAATTAGTTAAAGATAACTTGAGATTTGTTTTATTTGGGTTTGATTTGACTTGGGGGGCAAGTTTCCTAATTTTGGATAATAATAACTACATCAATTTTATTTTGAAAAGAAAAGATGATTTTCCTCCAAAATATGAAATAAAACATTTCGTGACTCCAAACATAGAAACTAATCTTATATCGCAATCTACACATTAAAGATAGACTTTTGGTAAATATTCATGTAATTTGGATAATAATTAAATATACATGTGTGTATTAAGAGAGAGGAAGTGTGTAAAAGCCCAAAATGTTAAATAATGTGATAAACAACTTCAAAGGATAAAATTAATGGAAAATTCTTGTTCCATTTGTTTTTTTTTGCTTGAGGGTGAAGTTTCACATTAATTGACGGATTCTAGAAGTATCTAAAGTGATAATAAAGAGAAAATATAATTTAATGTAAAATAATTAAATAAAATATCTAGAATCTTCAAAACCGAAAAAAAAATCCAAAAATTGGATTCTACATGTTCATGTTAGCGTAGTTGTCAAATTTCATTTGATCTGGTGTTCGTTTGAATCCTAAATTGAGTGAGAGAGAAAAAGAGAAATATGCTTAAATACACTGTATTTGAATTTGATTAGGAATCAAATAAATGTGTCACCCTCCCTCAATATTTATGCATGCAAGGTATGGACTGTTGGATACATGATCCAACAGCTCATGAGTCATCTCCTAGCTCACAAGAATAAGGAAAGCAACATCGAGTTTTGGGGATTTTTGAATTGTGATTTCTCTCTCCACACATGATCTTTTCACATGATTTATTCTCCAATGAACCAAAACCTCTGTGTGAGTTTAACCATCTATTCTTTCTAGAGTCTTCATGCCCAATTAAGGAAATGCCTAATAGGGCTAGGATTTCCCTCACCAATAGAGATTTAAAGAATGCCTTCTCGACTGGCACACAAATTTATAGGGGTCCAAAACGACTGTCGAACCCCACGACTTCTTACTTTCCTTCCAATTTGGTCTCTTGTGCCCTGATCCACCTCAGCCTGCTCAGTTTGTTCTTCAAAAATTACCTAGCATTCTCCAGCGTTATTCCTTGGTTGGTGCTTCAGTAAGCTTCCTCGAGCCCTCTTCCTTCATTCCACACTATCAGTTACTTATGTGTATCTCCCCTTTTCTCTATTCACTAGACGTCGGTGTGATGTATCTCTATGCTGACGGTGGGAGTTTTTGGTTCATGTTTGGACAACTAGCAACCTTTTTAGATGACATGCTACCTTCACCACATTCGTTCCTTCTTGCTTTCACCTTGATTTCTCTCCCTTTGGTCTGTATGACTCTTCCCCTATGATTCAACATACTACATGCCTCAGACAGGTTTTCATCACTACTGGTGGCCTTTTACCTCTGGGAGGTGACTAGGTGGCATCACCAAACCCTCATGTAGCATCTTGGGTTGGTTATAAGATGCTTTGATGCCTCATACACCTAATTGTTAGTCCACCTGGTGTTTGTCATCGTCCATCACATGAGAGTAGGATTGGGGATGAATCCCCAATGATAATTCTCCACATTTCCCTCCTATTTTCCTTCTTGAGTTTATTTTTCAAAGAAGGGCATTTTCATACTTTCGCCCTGGTTTTGTTTCTCGCATTTGCACTTATTAAGTGCTGAGTTAGCTGCGGGAGCGACTGAGTTTGCCATACATGATTGGACCAACTTGGCACACACCCTCTCCCTCTCTCTCCTTCTTGTACATGCAGTCTTTGATAATTATTTTACTTTTCCGAATTTTTAGATTGGTTGAACTTATAAAAATCATATTTTTGTTTTGGTTGTTCAAAAATTATAAAAAAATATATTATTTCTAATGAAAATATTTTGAGAGTCTGATTTTCATGTTTTCAAAGGTTAATTTTTAAGAATCTAATTAATCATATAAACAACACTAAAAATTGTAACTATAACATATAAACTCCAAAATTGGCAAATAAATATGTTTTCTGGATTAGAAAAACATACGGAATAGTTTGATTAAGGTCTTGTAACCAAAATCTAACATTTTCTGAAAAGTTCTAAAATTATTGTTTTCTTTATACATGTATGAAATACAACCCCCTAATATGTCTGACTAACTTGAATTAGACAAAAAAGAACTTGGAATCAACTAATGTCGTGAAAGGTGATAACTAGGACTCTGATTTGAGGTATGTGTATCTTATCCCTTATGTTGGAGATTTTTAATCCAAACCCTAATTTTTAATGAAGCATGGACTTAAACCTTTATTCCTATTATTGCTTTTTATGACACAATTACTTCATTAATTGCTTGGGTTTTGTATTCCCTGCCATATCACTATTTAATTGTTGCTTAATTTGCCATATAATTTCATTGAGCATGATGATATGATGACTTATTAGCTAAAGCAGTGTACCTCTATACTAGCCACCCATAGTTTGGGCATGCATTATTTCACTCTGGGGAATGTGCTATTTCTCCCTAGGGGAATGTGTTCTTTATTCCCACTTTTATATATATATTTCATAGGTGAATGGGAATGTGTTAATTCTCCCCTCTCCTATTGGTTGTGGTTGGTAGGTTCCTCAGCCATGCTTTAGATAACATAGTCATATTTTTAATCATGCATGCTTCTTTATTATTACAGGTTATTATGGAAAGAATTTATTTTTATGTGCTTCATACTCTTTACCCTCTATAGTACAAATGAATCTTTACCCCATATTATCTTTTGACATTTATATCTTGTTCTTGTTCCTTATTTTGACACATACCTTATGTCTCTCTCTTGCTGGGTGAATTCCCAACCGCCCATGTCTAGATCAGAGTTACACAATAGGAGCGTGGAGGACCAACCTAGGATTAGGATAAGGAGTACATTACTTCTGACATGGACCTAACTCATGTAGATTTTGCTTGGAGACGAACTTAATATGGTTTAAATTTATCTCTATCTAGATCCTTATGATGTAACATTCATGTAAACCCTTAATGGGAGATGATGCTGTACTTTTTTAAAATTAATTATAGTCATATTTCATATTCTGCTACTACACTTTGGTCTTTTATATACCATTAATTGAGATTTAAAAACTTTACACCTATTTCAGCATACCTTTTCAGTGTGTTTACAATGGATGTTTTATTCTTCAATTATTAATAGCGAGTGGATCCTCTTTGGGTCCCACTCTTTACCGCATGGTATCAGAGCCCATGGTTTGTCAGAATTTGACTATTTCAATTTAGTATTCATAATTAGAAACCTTACCTTAAAAAGTTCCCCTCTAGGTAAGATTTTCACCCTAGAATTAGTTGGAATAGATTTCCCTAGACCCTAGTTTGGATTTGAAGAAGTGACTAGGAATAGGTGGTTCAGTTTACCTATCATTTGTGACCTTTGGTTGTTAAGGATAACCTTAAGGTTGTTAGATTTGAGATACAAGGACCTAAAACTCAACCCTAGTTGGTTAAGACTTCTTAGATGGATACATGAACAACATAAACCCTAAAATATTAGTATATAAAAGATGCATAAGTAACCATGATACCTTGAGGCTATTAATCTTGTTAGGTTAACTTTTTAAGTGGAGCATGGTAGTTGGTTAATGATGTTTGGGTAATTAGATTTTGAGTACGAAATCATCTTTAATAAGATGGAGCCATGCAACATACTGAAATTTAGTTGCTATGACTCTAGAAACCCTAACTCCATAAATAAGAGGTTAGTGAGCTTAAATCATTAGAATTGACCAAACCAAGTTACAATTGAAATACCACATGTATGTTTATATACTAAAGAACATATAATGGCCAAATCATGAATAGTTCACACGTTTAACCCTATTGAATATTTAATGTATATAATATGAGTAACTCACATATTGATCCTAATTGTGGATACACATGATGTTAACCATCTTATGGACATGTAAACCCTAATGTTGTGATAAGTGAGATAAATGGAGCCTAACCCTAGACTTAATAATAAGGTATAAGTGAAGTATAATGGTCATGTCAACCTAAACCATAATCTATAATTATCTAACACTGATATATGCATCCTTAATGACTTCAATGGTACATTAGTGACACTAGATATCATAATCAGATAACATACCTTGATACACAAAAATGGTATATAATCACTTAATCATAGATTAATCAAGTCATCAATATGTAATGCATATCACCTTGTCCTCTAATATACACCAAATATAGTCATCCAATCACAACTTGGTATGTGAAACAGATCATTAATATTCAATATGTTCCACCTTGTTCACTAAAATACATATAATAACTTCAATATGGATAAAAAGTAATTTATTCACATAAACATTCATGAAAGTCTAATGTGAGGTTAAATGTGCATAATCAATAATAGGAAGTGAATACACATGAGTAAATGATTAATGATGGCATTAATGTGAGCAAGAAAGGTAATGTGACAATGTGACGATGTGTGATATACATCTAATTAATTAGTGTGGCATTATTTGGATTAATTGCATATTTAATCACATATTGGCTAGAATTTCGTACCACATGCAAACTAATCTGATATAGTCCACTTCGGTGACAATAATAGGATAATGAAGTCTAAATCCAAATTATTAAGGATAATGGTCATATATATTAATAGACATTGAGATAATTGAGTAACCTCTAATTGTCCAAAAATTCTTAATGAGGTAAGTAAGAAAAATATAGGGTTTCATACCTAATAATGAAATATAACTCTTGTGGCAACAAGGTGAATATAACATGACACAATTAAAAAAATAGTAAGGATGATGTAATACCATAATAAATATGATACCATTAATGAGCCTAAAATTTTAATTGTGTTATATCTCATAAAAGGAAATCTCAAAAGTGAAACCCTGGGTGACCCATGAGGAACTAATCTATGAGGAGTCGCATGTGAAGATTCTTCACTCTCAAGTTAAGTTTAAGATCAAGGAGTATGAATTAGTGAACGTTTTGGTGGAAGTTTTATGATTTGGAGGAAAACAACCCAGGAATTTTAGAGATTAGATGTTACATACTCACCCTTCCGTCTTTGATTGAGATTTTGTTGACGAAATCCTTTTTAAGGGGTGGAGTGTTGTAATGAACTCATATCTCGACCATACTCACTTTTTGACCCTTTCCCCATGATTTTCCTTTCTTTTCTATCATTTTAGTCCTTGATGTTAAAATTGTGGAATTGTTAGTGGTTTGGGGTGAATTTGATCACCATTTATGCTAATATATGGGTCTATGCACAACTACCTAAGTGAATGTTTTACTAAGGTTCCAAAGTGCAAATTGCCACTTACGTGACATATAGTTAAAATAAATTTGTGCCAGAATATTATATAGCCTTTTGGAACAATGAAAAGATAAAGAGATTAATAATAACTCTACAAACAAGATAATGTGACATTGAATTATTTAATATGAGAAAAAGTGGTAATATTGGATGATGGGATAAAATTCATAAAAGGAAGACTAATTGGTTAAAGATAAGTTGAGATTCATTTTCTTTGGGTTTGATTTGTCTTGGAGGCCAATTTTCATAATTTTGGGTTAATAATAACTACATCTATATTATTTTGAAAAGAAAAAGTGAATTTCCTCAAAAATATGAAATAAAACATTTAATGACTCCCAAAGTGGAAAATAATCATAGATTCGTAATCTACACATAAAAATTGCCTTTGGTAAAATTTCATGAAATTTGGATAAACTTTAATGTACGTGTGTGGATTAGGAGGGTGAATGTGTGTAAAAGCCTAAAATGATAAATAATGTGACAAATAACTTAAAAGGATAAAATTAATGGACAATTATTGTTCTATATGTTTTGGTTTACTTGAGGGTGAAGTTTCACATTAATTAATGGATTCTAGAAGTCTCTAAAGTGATAACAAAGAGGAAATTTTATTTAATGTAAAATAACTAAATAAATACCTAGAATCTTCAAAACTGAAAAATAATTCTAAAATTGGATTCTACATGTTCATATTAGGCTAGGTGTCAAATTTCATTTAATTTAGAGTTCGTTTGCATCCTCAATTGAGGATAGAGAACAAGAGTAATAAACATAAATACACTTCATATGAATTTGAATAGGAATCAAATAAATGGGTCACACTCCCTCTATATTTATGCGTGCAGGGTCTGGACTATTGGATACATGATCCAACAACTCTCCAGTCTTATCCTAGCTCGTGAGAATAAGGAAAGCAGCGTCAACTGCTATGGATTTTTGAGTCACCATTTCTCTATTCATACATGATCTTTTCACACGATTTCTTCACCAATAAAACTGAAACATCACCACGACTTCAACCATCCATACTTTCTAGGGTCTTCGTACCCAATTGACAAAATTCCCAATAGGGAAAGGACTTCCCTCACTACTAGATATTTACATAATATCTTCTCGACTGGAACACGTATTTGTAGCGGTCCAAACTGACTGTCAAACCCCACGACTCCCCCTTTTTGTTCCAATTTGATCTCTTGTGCCCTGATCGACCTCGGCCTCGTCAGTTTGTTCTCTGACAATTACCTTGCATGGACCAATCTTATATGCCACCTTCAACCAAATTGGTGCTTCAGTAATCTTCCTCGAGCCCTCTTCCTTTGTTCTTCACTATCAGTTATTTGTGCGTATCTCCCCTTTTCTCTATCGACTAGCCGTCGATGCTCTATGTGTTTGTGTTGATGGTGAGAGTTTCTGGTTTGTGTTTGAACCACTAGCAACCTTTTGAGATGGTCGGCTACCTTCACCACATTAGTTACTTCTTGCTTTCACCTTGATTTCTCACCCTCTAGTCCGTTATCCTCTTACCCTATGTTTCAACCTACTACACGCCTCAGACCGGTTCTTCATCACCACTGGTGGCCTTTAGCCTTAGGGAGGTGACTGTGTGGCATCACCATACCCTAACATAACATATTAGGTTTGTTCTAAGATGCATTGATGCCTCTGATTCCTATTTTGTTACTATGTCTAGTGTTTCTCAGCATCCACGACGTGAGAGTAGGATTGGGGATGAATCCCTGATGCTGATTCTCCACGTTGCCCTCCTATTTTATTGCTTTTATTTTTCAAAGAAGAACATTTTCATACTTTCACCTTGGTTTTGATTCTTGCCTTTGTGCTTATTGAGTGCTAAGTTGATTGTGGGACCGGTTGAGTTGTCCATCCATGATTGGACCAACTCGATGCACACTCTCTCCTTCTTGTGCATACAATCATTGCTTATTTGGCTTTATGAATATTCTGATTGATTGAACTTGTAAAAGTCATATCTTTTTCTCTAGTTGTCCAAAAATAATAAATAAATATGTTTTGAAATCAAAAAATATAATCTTTCTAATAAAAATAGTTTGAGAGCCTGATATCCATGTTTTTGAACGTTGATTTTTTAGAATCTAATAAATCATATGAAAAGCACTACAAATTGTAACTTTAACATATAAACTCCAAAATTGACAAATAAATGTGTTTTATTGGTCATAAAAAGATAAGTAATCATTTAGTTAAGGTATTGTAACCAAAATATATAGTTTTATGAAAAGGTCTAAAATTAGGATTTTCTTTATACATATATGAAATACAACCCGAAATCTATGTGAATTACTTGAATTAAGCAAAGAAGAACTTGGAATCAACTAATTTTGTGAAAAACTAACTCTCCCCGTGGCCGCCCCCTTCGCTCTGGCGATTAGGGTTAGGAGCGTGTGAGCACCTTTCTCCACTCGTGGTTTTCTCTTGCAGGTCCAAGATTGGAGCGATCTCCCTGGTCTTACTCCAGAGATGGCAGAAGACCTGGCAGACTGTTGTGTGAGGTTGCAGTTGACACAGGAAGAAGAGGAACTAATAGAGATCATACAGCCTACGGATGAAGAAGGTCAAGGGAATCTAAAACTAGCATTGATAGCAAGGATTCTATCGGATAGACCAACGAATTTCTGGGCTTTGAAGCGTACGCTAACACAGGCGTGGGGGCTCCATGGGAAGGTGCTCTTTAAGCAGGTAGAAGGTGACCGGTTCATAATATAGTTTCTTGACTAGCATGACAAAAAAAGGTTGAAGATGGAGCTCCATGGAACTTTGATAATAAACTGCTACTGATCAAGAACATTGAGGAGAAAGAGCAGCCGAGTGCCATTGCGATTAATCACAGTCCTTTTTGGGTCCGACTATATGGAAATCCGTTGGGGTTTCGAACCAGACAAGCAGTAGAAGAAAGCGCAGCTTAGCTGGGCAGCGTGATGTCTGCAGACCTGGATGAACTAGGATAGGACTCCTCTGTGAGAGTCCGGATTAATCTGGATGTTTCTAAACCGTTAAGGAGAATCCTACGCATGAAGGGAAGAAATAACAAGATCATGGAGATAGAAATTAAATACAAAAGGTTATCCAATTTCTGTTACAAATGCGGCCGACTAGGGCATGTCATAAGGGATTGCACCCGTCCGGAGGAAGGAGATGATCAAGGCCCACAGTGGGGGTTGTGGCTCAAAGCTTCACTGAAGAAGCCAAGACAATCCCTATAGGAGGAGATATTTGGCAACGTTAGAGCAAGAAAGGAAATCCGTTTCAAGTATGAACCAGTGACAACAGTGTCAGCTTCCATACCGCATGAAACATGAAGAGAATCCATGCAAGGGCGTCATATAGAGGCGGGAAGGAGTCAAGATGAGAAGGGGCGAGAGGAGACAGTAGAGCATGACTCAGTGAGTGAAGAGGGAGGCTCGGAAGAGGCAGAGATCGACCTGGAAGATTTGTTTCCAGAACTGACAGCAACATAAAGAAACCACCTGCAGGAGGACAAAGGCGGGCAGACGAACGACTCTAACAAGATGACGGAAACCCAAAGAAATGATGCAGAGCCACAAATAATGGAGAGGAAGAAAGAAATCTAGTATACTAGAGAGGAGGTTGTTTCCATTAAGCCAAGAGAAGCACGAACAGAAGGAGGGAACAATGCCATTGTGACCGAAATAGTAGACTCAAGGAAGACAGACCACGAACCAGGAAGCAAACTCGAAGATAAAGACGCAAAGGCCATACCAGAACAAGCACAGTCAATAGCAAGAACCAGAGCGCAAAAGGAGAAGGAATACCAGAAGAAAATAGGGAGGTGGGGGAAAGCAGACCAAAGGAAGAAGAAAGCAATTCCGTGGGTGTACAAGATGAGCAGGAGCCAGCAGCTTGGGGTACTAGAGAACGAAGTGGTATGGAACAACATTGCAGGAAAAAGGGACAGACAATCTGAGCTATGTGACATGGAACTCGATGTGATTGATACTGTGACTGATACAAGCAAGAAGGAATGAAACACGGAGTTAGAAGCACAAAGACAGGGAACTAACGTGTCCCAAGTAGTGGAGGCTGGAGTGTACCAGCCCCACGAAGAGCAATGAAAATCATGAGTTGGAACTGTCAGAGACTGGCCCACCCTGATACAGTTAATGCTCTCCGATCGTGGTGTTGGAGGGAGGGTCCGAACATAGTTTTCCTCATGGAAACTATGATATCTAGTGCAGACTTGGAAGTAGTGATGAGAAAGTGCAGCTTTACACAAGGAATTTTCTTAGCTAGTGTCGGCAGAGTAGGGGGAGTAGGTTTGTGGTGGAAGGACGTTGATCTTTCTGTAACATCCTATTCACAGCGTCATTGCAACTGCAATATCCTAGATGGAAATATAGGGGTGACTTGGAGAGCCATTGGCATATACAAATGGGCGACACAACAACAAAAATTCAGAACTTGGGAATTAATGAGGGAATTGATGATGAATGTAGACACTCCCACGCTCTTCTTTGGTGACTTTAATGAAATCCTGTCTAACACTAAAAAAGATGGAGGCCCACCCAAACCTCTCAGGTATATCCAAGATTTCAGAAGCGTAGTTGATGACTGTGATCTTACGGACCTGGGATACAGTGGAAGCATCTTCATGTGGCAGAGAGGCCTCATGCCGGAAACACTTGTACGGGAGCGGCTAGACAGAGCTTTGGGCAGCCCATCCTGGGTAGCTAAATTTCCACAGGCTAGAGTCATACATCTCACAAAGTATGAGTCTGATCACGTCCCAATCATCATCAACACTGATCACAGGAAAGAAAAAGACCCACAAAAGACAACATCATTTCTTCTTTGAACCTATGTGGGTGGGGGATGAAGCGTGTGATCAAATTATCAAATCAGTCTGGGAGGAAAATCATATTTCAAGCCTGCAAGGAAAGATGGAATAATGTGGCAACAAATTGAAAGAATGGGCGTCAAAAAATTTTGGAGAAAGGAAGAAAAAGATTAAATATCTTGAAAATACTCTAAGTGAGATCCAACAGCTACCTCAGGACAGATAGAACCTTGCTAGATGTACACACATTACCACTGAACTGCAAGAATGGCACAGGAGAGATGAGGCGTACTGGCACACAAGGGAAAGGGTCAATGAAATGAAATCGGGCAATAGAAATACTGCATATTTTCACCATAAAGCATCACAAAGAAGGAAAAGAAATAATATTGAAGGGTTGAAAAATGAAGAGGGACAATGGAAAATAAAACATGAAGAGATAGAAAAAATCATGGTGTCTTTCTTCCAAAGTCTTTTCCAAACTTCAAACCCTTCGAGATGGGAGGAGGTGACCCAGGGCATCTCTACAAAAGTGACTACTGCAGAGAGGAATGAATTGGAGAAGGACTTCACGTCTGTGGAGATCCACACAGCTATAAAGGGTATGCATCCTAACAAGGCACCGGGCCCAGATGGCATGAAGGCTATGTTTTTTCAGAATTACTGGCATATTGTATGAGAGGATGTCTCTAATTATATAAAAGGATGGTGGAAATATGAGAGGAGTATTGTAGATCTAAATTAAACTCTAGTGGTGATGATCCCAAAAATTCATAAACCAATAGAGGTTGGGGACTACAAACCTATTAGTCTTTGCAATGTCATCTACAAAATTGCTTCTAAAGTCATGGCAAACAAATTGTGGCCGCTCATGGACAAAATTATTTCTGAAAATCAAAGTGCCTTTATCCTGGGAAGACTCATTACTGATAATTCCCTCATCGCCTACGAGCTTTTCCATGCCATGAAAAAAGGAAACCGTGTAAAAAAGGGACACATTGCTCTCAAGTTGGATATGTCAAAGGCCTATGATAGGGTTGAATGGAGTTTTGTTGATTATGTCCAAGGAAAGATGGGCTTTGGGGAACAATGCAGGAGGAAAATTTTGGATTGAATTTCAACTATAACCCACTCTTTTGCCATTAACGGGGAACAGACCTGGAGGATTCCACCAACCAGAGGACTACGGCAGGGTGACCCTCTCTCTCCATTTCTTTTTATTTTATGTGCTAAAGCATTTTCTACATCTTTATCCCTTGCAACACAACAAAAAGTCATTCTGGGAATCCGAGCTAGCCGTCATGGCCCGCAGATTTCTCATCTTTTCTTTGCAGATGATTCCATCCTTTTTACAAGAGCAACCAAAGAAGAATGCCTAAAATTAGCTGAGATTATCAGCCATTATGAGTAGGCTTCCGGACAGAAAATAAATTTATCCAAAACCGAGGTTGCTTTTAGTAAAGGGGTGGATAGTACCAGAAGAAGAGAATTGACCGAGTTACTGCAGGTTAAAGAAGTGGACATGCATGGAAAGTACCTTGGGCTGCCTACGGCAGTGGGCAGATCCATGAAATAGGTGTTTTCTTATATTCAGGAATGCATATAGAGGAAAATACAAGGATGGAAAGAGAAACTATTGTCAAAGGCAGGAAAAGAAGTCCTCATCAAAGCAGCAGCACAGGCCATACCCTCCTACATAATGAGCATTTTTAGACTGTCGGAGTACCTCCTCGATTCTATCAATAGCACAATTTTGAGATTTTGGTGGGGAGCAAAGGATATAGAGCGGAAGATTGCATGGGTCAGCTGGGACAACATGTGCAAGCCCAAGAGTCAAGGTGGCATGGGGTTCAGAAACATAAGCATCTTTAATCAAGCATTGTTGGCAAAACAAAGGTTTAAAGGTGAGGCATTTGATAGTTTCAGTAAGATTATTTGGTGTTTGAGATAGGAGATATAAGACTTTATCTTCAAACCACTTAATAAATGTCTTGTTATGCTCTCTTGCAAGCCGCATTGAATTGGCTCGAGGATATTGTCTCTTGATGAAATTGGTATGTTCCTCGATATAAACACTCACTTCGTCGATGTTGTGTGAAATATACAAGTGACCTTGTTCCAACTTCTCACGGCTGATTACTTTCATCTGTGATCTCAAAATTCCTTTGCCAGAATACTCCTCAATATTCTTGTCATTAATAGGAGCATCATTACCACTCAGAAAGTCATTGCAAAAATCCATAACCTCTCTCGCCACATAACCCTCAATAATACTCCCTTCAGGCCAAAAATGGTTTCAAACATCACCTTTAAAAATGCTCATGTATCGTTCAAAGGGATACATCCAATGCAAGAAAACTAGTCCCAACATTTTCACTTCCCTAGTGAATAGGACAACAAGATGTACCATAATATCAAAGAACGAAGGAGAAAAATACATCTCAAGCTGACTTAGGGTAACAACCACTTCTCTTTGCAATTTATCAAGAGTATCAAGGTCAATAAATTTGCTACAAAGACTATTGAAAAAGAAACAAAGTATGGTGATTGCAAACCTTACATGTTTCGACAATATAGATCGAATTGCCACAGGCAATATTTGTAGCTTTAGAGTGTGTCAATTATGAGATTTAAGACCTATCAACTTCAAAGCTTTCATTGATACCAATCTACATATGTTTGATGAGTAACCATGTGGCACCTTAACATTTACTAAGCATTCACAAAAAGCTTTCTACTCCTTTATAGACAACGTGTAACAAGTGGGAGGTAAGTGTGTTCTTCAATCGCTACTAACTACTTCTGTTAATTTGTCCTTCTTCCCATTTCATGTAGGACCATTCTGGATTTTATCCCATCTTTAGTCTTACCTGGTATATTCAATAGAGTACCAATGACGCTATCACAAACATTTTTCTCAACGTGCATGACGTTGATACAATGCCTGACTGCCAAAGAACTTCAATAAGGAAGATCCTAAAATATTGACTTCTTCTTGAATAAAGATTTGTCACTCCGTGTGACCATGGTACATTGTGATCTCTTACCAAATTCATTGCAAAGTCTTTTACTCTTTTATAAACAACCTCCCCTGGTATAGGTTTAGGTGCACTCCATTCCTCATTCCATCCATTGAATACTTTGTGCAATCTACGATACAGATGGAATTTTGGAAGAAACCTTCGATGACCAAGATATACAGTCTTGTCATCATGTTTTAGTCGTATTGAATCAGTGTTCTCTTCACATATAGGACACGCTTTAGATCCTTTGACACTATATCCAGACAAATTCCCATATGCTAGAAAGGCATTAACAGTGTAAAACAACATAGCGTGCAAACAAAATGTCTCTCTTCATGAAGCATCGTAGGTCATCACACCTTCACCCCAGAGTTTCTTTAAGTCATCAATCAGAGGTTCAAGATAAATGTCGATATCATTTCCAGGTTGTGTAGGGCCCGATATCAACAATGACATCATAGCGTACTTATTTTTCATACACAACCAGGGAGGAAGATTGTATATAATAAGCATAACTGGACAAGTGCTATGTTGGCTGCTCAATGTCCCATACAGATTCATCCTATCTGTACTAAGCCCAAGTCTTAGATTCATGACTTCTTCACCAAATTTAGGATACAATAAATCAATCTTCTTCCTATGTGGGGAATCAGACGCATGTCGTAGGATCCCATCATTATTTTTCTAAACATATGCATGGCACCCCAAATTCATCACATCTATCAGATTGGCAAACAAGCGTTGAAACTGTGATATTATAGGTAGATACCACATCACCTTGGTAGGAGAACCAGTTTTGGACTCCCTTGAAGTCATCAATTTATACCTTGACACACCACATTTTGGGCAATCTTTCGAATCCACATAGTCCTTTTGAAATAATACACAATCATTCAGGCATGCGTGTATCTTCTTGGCCTCCATTCCCATTGGGAACAATAATTTCTTTAACTGGTATGTTGAGATTGGTAGCTTGTTTCCTTTAGGAAGAATTTCATTCAACAAAGACAACAATGATGTGAAGCTTTTGTTGCTCCATCCATTGTTACCTTTCAGCTTATACAATCTGAACACAACGCTAAGCTTCGTAAACTTAGTGCAACCTATGTATAACAATATCTTAGCATCATGCACAATGTTTTTAAACATGGGAGGTGGATTGGTGTGCTCTACCCCACAACTATCTAGCATCACATCAACAATGTCTACTAAAACTGGTTCATTCACATATACATCATCGGAGGAAATTTCTACTTCCACACAACCACTACTATTGACATCCACTGATTTCAGGTTTGAAATCTCTCCATGCCAGTGCCATTCTGTATAGCCTTGTACAATCCCATTGCACATGACATGACTTTTGATTTTGTCACCAGTGCTGACTTTCAAGTTGTTACCGCAATGCCTACATGGACAGTAGAACCTATCTCCTGGTTGTTTCCTATGTTCCTCGGTAAATCTAATAAATTGATCAAGACCGGAAATAAACTCTGGGGTGCAGCGACTTGGAATGGACATCCATGATGTATCCATTCTATGATCAAAGAGAAAACAAGTATATATTAGGATTTAGGGTTAAAAGATTAGGGTTTATGGTTAAAAGTTTAGGCTTTAAGGTCTTATATATAATAAATTTGTACCACCTATTCCATTCTTGAACACCTAATCTCACTAGTAAGTGTATAATGTGTATTGGGTTTTCAAGAAAATTTCGGTAGCATTTCCCCACTATTCTCCAAGTACATATGTACTTAGAGAACAAACAGGGAAATGCTACCGAAATTTTCTTGAAAATTGAATACACATTATACACTTACATCCTAAGTGAGATTAAGTGTTCAAGAATAGTCCCCAACTGGGGACTATCCAAGATTTACTCCTAATGAGTAAATCTTGGACGAGTTTCTAGGCCATCAAATACATGTGTTGTCATTCCTATACCAATGATCCTAGTTTCATCATTCATATCCTAGGTTGATTTACAATAGAATAATTGATTTCAACATCTCAAATATACATGCATATGTTGTCAAAAAGATAATCATTAAACATAAAATGTAGATATCCTATCATTTATAATCAACTTCAAAATTTCAAACTAGCTCATGCATTATCATAATCATTCTACATCATACAATATGGATTCAGAATTAAACATAAATGTAGGTATCCTATCATTCATAATTGATTTCAAAATTTCAAACTAGCTCATGCATTATCTTCATCATTCTACATCATACAATATAGATTCATGTTCCTAACATTTATTTGCACAAACATTTATTTCATTTCATATAGTATTAATAGAAGTGAAAAAACCGTAAAATCATCCATTCATTTCATATAATATATATTAATCATGCAAAATTCTTTACTACCTACCTTCCAAGGCGACAGAGGCAGATCAGATGGAGGAGCAGTAGTCAGTAGAGCAGATGGAGGAGTAGCAGTCAGGCTCAGGCGGGTCTGGCAAGGTAGAGGGGTAGTGATGGCAGCGGCTCCAGTGAGGAAGAGGGGAAGCGACAACGGATGGATATCGGTGGTGGCTCTAGTGAGGAAGAGGGGAAGTGGTGGTGGATGGAGGTCGGAGGCGGCTCCGGTGAGGAAGAGGGGAAGCGACAACTCTGATGAGGAAGAGGGGAAGTGGCGGCGTGATGAGTGGAAGGCAGCGTGACGAGCGGTAGGCGGCGGCGGATGCAGATCGGCGGCATGATGAGCGACAACATATTCACCAAACCTAGCGCTGGTGAAATCGCGATGAAACAAAGAATGGGGAAGATTTTGTTTTGTGGGTGTAATTTAGTTTACCATTGTCATCGAGAAATCGACACCTATGGTCAATTATAGTCGTCAGTTTCAACTAGAAAAACCGATGACTATCTACATATGTTGGCAAAAAAAATGTTCTTGAATTACGACCATAGTCGTCAGTTACTTGGTCAACAACCGACGCCAATTGGGAAATTTGGGAGTAAAAATTTTTGTGGGGACAGCGCACGAAAACACATCTACGTCAGTTATTGTAAGAAAACCGATGAAAAAATGGGGCTAATTTCTATCTTGCGAAAACCTTTAGTCGTCGGTTACTTGGTCAACAACCGACGTCGTATGTGAAATTTTGGAGGTAAGTTTTTTTGTACTGGAAAAATTAGATTTGGCGAGTGATTTTTGATGTCGGTTTCTTATTGCGCAATCGACACTAAATAAAAAGTGATACTCGTGTCTTATGAAAATTGGCCGGTCTTCACATATAGATGTTGATTTGTGTTTTCAGTCGATGTTGTAGGGTTTAGGCGTTGGTTTTTGGAATACAACCGACGCCTCGAAATGTGACGTTATATGCCATTTCTATAGTAGAATACTAATGAATATCTAACGTACATAATATGAGTAACTCATGTATTAATCGTAAATGTGGATACACATGATGTTGACCATGTCATCCACAAGTAAACCCCAATGTTATGATAAGTGAGATAAATGGAACCTAACCCTTGACTTAATAAAAAGGTATAAGTGAAGTATAATGATCATGTTGACCTAAACCCTAAGATGTAATCATCTAACACTAATATATGCATCCTTAATTACTTCAATGGTACATAAGTGAAATTAGATGTCATAATCGGATACCATACATTGATGCACATTAATGGTATATAATCACCTAATCATAGATTACTAAAGTCATCAATATGTAATGCATATTACTTTTCCTCTAATATACACCTAATATAGTCATCTAATCATAACTTGGTATGTGAAACAAATCATGAATATGCAATATGTTCCACCTTATTCACTGAAATACATATAATAACTTCAATATAGATAATAAGTAATTTGATAGCCGGCGAGCAGTAGCCCAGCTGGTCATAGCTCGGGGCCCCTCATGAAGGGTCTCGGGTTCGACTCCCGCTAGAAGCAGTGCTCAGAAATGAATTTCCCGCAGTGTCAGCTGGCCTCTGATGCGACTTATTGAGATACCAGTGTGTGGGCGTGCGAGTCTCCCGGGTTTACCATCCCTGCTATCTGGGCCTCTGCCTAGGGGGGTGGGTTTCCCCTGGCAATAAAAAAAAAGTAATTTGATTCACATAAACAGCATGAATAGATAATATGAGGTTAAAAGTGCATAATCAATAATAGTTAGTGAATAAACATGAGTAAATGATTAATGATGACATTAGTGTGATTAATAAAGGTAATGTGACAATGTGACAATGTGTCATATAGATGTAATTAATTAATGTGGAATTATTTGGATTAATTGTAGATTTAATAACATATTGGATAAAATTGCCTACCTCATACAAAATAAACTGATCTAATCCACTTTGGTGATAATAAAGTCTAAATCCAAATTATTAAGGATATTCATCAAATATATTAATAGATATTGAGATATTTGAGTAACCTCTAATTGTGCAAAATCTCTTAATTAGGTAAGTAATAAATAAATAGGATTTCATACATAATAATGAAATAGAACTCTTGTGGCAACAAAGTGAACATAAGATGACCCAATTACAAAGAATAATAAAGATGATGTAATACCATAATAAATATGATACCATTAACAAGCCTAAAATGTTAATTGTGTTATATCTCATATAAGGAAATATCAAAAGTGAAACCCTAGGTGACCCATGAGAACCTGACATGAGAGGAGTATGTGCATCTTATCCCTTAGGTTGGACATTTTTAATCCAAAACCTAATTTCCCAATGCGGCATGGACTTAAACCTTTGTTCCTATTATTTCTCTTTTTGGCACAATTATTTCATTACTTACTTGGGTTTTGTACCCCCCCTCCATATAACTATTAAATTGCTTCTTAATCTTTCCATATAATTTCCTTGAGCGTGATGATATGATGACTTATTAGTTAAAGTAGTGTACCTCTTTTCAAGCCACCCATAGTTTAGGCATGTTTATTTCACCCAGGGGAATGTGTTATTCCTTCACAAGGGAATGTGTTTTTTCTCCCCACTTTTATATATATTTTTGTATGTGACTGGGAATGTGTTAATTCTTCCCTCACCTATTGGTTGAGGTTGGTAGGTGCCTCAACCCTGCTTTAGATAATATAGTCATACTTTTAATCATGAATGCTTCTTTATTATTACTGGTTATTATGGCAAGAATTCTTTTTATGTGACTCATACCCTTGTCCCTCTATAGTATAGATCAATCTTTACCCCATATTTTTTTTGACTTTTAAATCTTGTTCATGTTCCTAATTTTGACACATACATTGTCTCTCTCTCTTACAGGGTGACTTCCCAACCACCTAAGTCTAGATAAGAGTTGCACAATAGGAGTGTGGGGTACCAATTTAGGATTAGTATAAGGAGTACATGGCTTCTTACATGGACCTAACTCATGTAAATGTTTATTGGAGATAAACTTGTTATGGTTTATATTTCCCTCTACTCTAGATCCTTATGATGTAATATTCATGTTAACCCTTTATGGGAGATGATGATTATGTAGTTTTGTAAAATTTATTATAGTCATATTTTATATTCTACAGCTATAGTTTGGTCTTTTGCATAGCATTAATTGAGATTTTAAAATTTTACACCTATTCCAACATACCTTTTGAGTGTGTTTGTAATGGATGTTTTATTCTTCAAATTTTAGTAGGGAGTGGAATACCTCTGGGTCCCACTCTTTATATACTTATAACCCAATCAATCGTTTAGAGGTGTCTAGACATTTCTTGGACAAGTGACCAGGTGACCGGTCTAAGATACCAACCGATAGACCAGGAGTCAAACCCACCCATTCAAACATTGAATCGATCGACCCAGTGTGATTTGTGTCATCATCACCAAAAACAAGTTGCTACATATGATGTACACCTAAGGTGGTTTTAGTTCCGTATGGATCCAAGGAATTACAATAGTATGGCCATATCGATCTCTAGTGTTTTATAATTTCATATTTCATTTTTGGATATAACACGTGTATGATATGTACTATAAGTGTGTGGTGATTTCATATTTATTTGTATTTATATAATATCCTTCAATAAATATTTAGTCTAATATGCTCTCCATAAGAAACATAAATTAGAAGTGTGATCAATTATGTGTGGGTACACCAAGCATGGTGCACTGCCCATCTCATGGAAGTGTGATGGTAGTCATGTGGGCCTGCCAAGTAGGGTGCATTACTATCGTGTTGAATTTTGGGTCAAACTTAACTAGGTGATCTCAATGAGATTAGGTACCTCTCTAGCATGAAAATGGCTACGTCTAAGAGTTTCACATACCATATGTCCAAGAATTGCATAAGATTCCATTGGCAAACGTTCCCTACCATAATGAGTGATTATGGATGTCAGTGTTGGTCACGTTATAACTCAATTGTTTTGAGTCTTGATTCACTAGAAGGTTGTCTGTTGTAATCTTCCGATTTGATATGATGACTATCAATTTGAACAAAATGGTGAGAGTGGTAATTTAATGAAAGACCAATTTAATATCGTCAAACTTATAAAAAAAAATTGACATAAATTAAAAAAAAATCTTTTATGGAAATTAATCGCAAACTCAATTACGTTTTCCTTTGGGTCAGTCCTTGAGAAGGAAAAACTAAACGCGTGGGGGGGTCCCCAAGGGAGAAGCAAAACAAAATCTGGATTTGGCTAAAAAATGCAACTATATGGATACCATGGATCGGGCCAATAACCCAAAGCTGATTTAGGACTTTGAGAATCATTCTCTTCAATGAGAAAAATCGCTATGTCCTGGAAAGATGAGTGCTAGAGGAACCTACTCCAAATGTGTCTAAGGATAAAATAGATGCTTACTTGAAGCATGACAATGATTCTGCATACATCAAAGACTTTATGTTGAGCTGTATGAACTATGAGTTGGATGAACGACATGAAAACATAGACATTCTTGACATGGTAACACATCTTCAGAATCATGTAAAGAAGAAAGGTATAATGTCTTCAAAGCATTGTTTGAGTGCAAAATGACAGAGGGAGATCTAGCACAACCCCGTGTGCTTAATATGATCGGGCATGTGGAACATCTAGAAAGAATAGGATTTCTTTTATGTTAAGAGTTGGCCGCAAATATGATTATGCAATCATTTCTAGAATCATATTGCCAGTTTATCGAGTGTTATCACTAGAGTAACATGGCAAAACAACGGACTGAGTTGCTTGGCATGTTGAATAAATGTTGAAGCACAAAATAAAGAAGAATAAACCCCTGATAATGATCAGCATAAAGGAGTCCAAGGGAGAAAGGCAAGACTAAGAAGAGTTTTGAGGCAAAGCTAAAGTCCAAGTCTTCTACACTCAAGACAACGAGAAGGGTCAGTGAAAAAGGAATTTGTCCTTTTCACTTATAGAAACATAGGAAGTGCCACTTGTAACATACTAAAATATGGGTACATTCCTATTTTGGCCCTTTTTCTATGTTTTTCCTTTCCTTTCTATCCATTTTTTACTTGATGTTGATTTTTTATGAATTATTAGTCATTTGGAGTATATTTGATCACTATTCATGCCAATGTATGGGTTTTTGCACAAATACCTTAGTTTATGTTTCAATAAGAGTCTAAGATGCAAATTTTCCACTTGAGTTGGATATTTATATACAATTTCATTGTAGAACTTCCCTTAGCCTTATGGATCACGAAAGAGAACAAGGGATAAATAATAAATCTTTAAACATGATACTGTGGCATTATATAATTTAATGTGACAAATAGTGATAATAGTGCATAAAGGGAATAAAACTGATAAAAATAAGACTAATTGGATAAAAATAATTTCAGATCTAAATTCCTTGCATCTCAATTGACTTGAGTGTCAAGTGTCACTTTATTTGCGTAATAATGAATATCTTAATTTACTTTGGAAAAGAAAATAAGAGTAAATCCTAAGTTACTAAATAATGTGTAAAATAATCTCAAAAGAAAAAGTTAATGGCAAATTCATTTTTCAAGAATTGGAGTTTGCTTGAGGAGGAAATTTCACATTAATTTGTGGTTTCTGCATATCTCTAAATTATGAGGAAAGAGAATACATGATTTAATTTAAAGAATTAAATAAAATACCTAGACACTTAATAATTGAAAGCTAATGCCAATATCAGATTCTACACATCCTAATTAGAATTAAATAAAATACCTAGACACTTAATAATTGAAAACTAATGCCAATATCAGATTATACACATCCTAATTAGGTTAGGTATCAAAATTTTACACACTGAAACTTGTAATGGTAGTAGTACTACCATGATTCCATCAAGAAGTTCGATTAGTGATTGTAATAATTATCAAGATTTTCTTCCACGAGGACAGTGAGATGAATAAAATACCCTCCTGACTTCACTAAAAAAAGGTATCAATTTTCACTTTATTTGGAACTTTTTTGCACCCTCAATTTATGAGAGAGAGAAAAGGAAATAATTAAATTAACACTTTTGTCCAAATAGGATTGGGAATCGAATAAATGTCACATGGTCGATTTTATTTAGTGGATACACATTTTAAGAGTGATCAATTGATTCCAATCTGATGGCTCATGAGTCGTCATCTAGCTAGCACAAATAAGGAAAGTCGGTTGTCATTTTTGGTGGATTTTTGATTTGTGATTTCTCTCTCCACACTTGATCTTTTCTCAAAATTTCTTCTCCTACACATTCCTTATAGGATTCCACATGCAATGATCCCTTACCTGCATCTTTGTTTCAAGAATTTAGAAAAAACCAAATAATTAGAACACAAGTTTCCTCGACCATCTTGCTTTTGCTTAGCCAAAAACCCACACCTATAAATACCTCTACACAAACAACCATTGACTACTTTGCAAACCTTCTCTCATCTCGATTGCTCCTTTGCTTGTGCGTACTGCTACCAAAGATCGTGGGTTGGTCGATCTTTCCCGGTGCATGTTCTTTCCTCCTTGTGTCACCTTGGTTCAATAACACATAGTAGTAAGTTCTCTAGACGTACACCTTTCTTTTAGTGCTTTTGTTTTAAAAAATTGCTTCAGTTTGTATTTTGAGCAACTTTATGTATGAAAAACAGCTTTGTTGCTTGCCATCCATGGTGCACAAGTTAGGGGAAGAATCCCCCATTGGATTTCCTGGTTCTACCCTCTTGTTTTCTTCTTACTTTAATTTTTTTGCTAGGTGTACAATTGTCTTTTCACCCATTTTCTTTTTCTTTCAGTGAGTCAAGCTCGTTGCTGACCCCACAACTTGGCCATGTTTGATTGGGCCAAGTCATTGGGCTGAGTCACTCACTCCATATATCTCATGAGCTTTTGTTTGCTTATTTGGCTTTTCAAAATTTTGTGATTGGTCAAAACATGTAAAAATAATAACTTTTCTCTTGTTGCAATTTTTTTTAAA
Organism: Alisma plantago-aquatica; assembly: GCA_963693085.1. Lineage (NCBI taxonomy): Eukaryota > Viridiplantae > Streptophyta > Magnoliopsida > Alismatales > Alismataceae > Alisma > Alisma plantago-aquatica. The sequence goes on from OY856410.1 coordinate 648,900,343, forward strand.
ATATATGTTTAAAAATAAAAAAATGAGATCTTTCTAATAAAAAATGTTTCTAGAATATGATTTCAATGTTTTTGAATGTCTATTTTTGGTAAGTCTGATAAATACATGAAAACCCCTAAAAATATTACTAATTCCTATAAACTTCAAGTAAGGCAAATAAATATGTTTTCTTGATCAAGAGAAGATAAGGAATTGTTTGGTTAGGGTTTCATGACCAAAATCTGAAGTTTTCCAAAAATGTCAAAAATCAGGGTTTTTTCTTTTTACATATGTGAATTAGAAACCCTACTACATGTGTATGACTTGAACTTAGGAAAAAGTGATCTGAGAAATAATTTAGTTGGTGAAAAGTGAGTACTGGGACTCTGAATTGAGGTATGTGCATCTTACCCCTTAAGTTGGGTATATTTGTGATCCAAATCTAATTTCCCTAATGATGCATGAATCAAACCCTAAATATCCTATTATCGCTTATTTTAATATATTTGCCTCAATTCTTGCAAATTCTATCATTGTTTGGGACTTGGACCCCATTTGCCTTGTTGCTATTATTTGATGCTTAAACTTGCCATCTAGTTTCTTCTTAGTATGATTATTTGTTGACTATTTAGCTAATGTAGTGGTATTTTGGTACAACCACTCATAGTTGGGAATGTGTTATTTTGCCCAGGGGAATGTGATACTCTCCCCATATATATACATATTTTGTAGGTGACTAGGAATGTGCTATTCTTCCCTAACCTATTAGTTGAGGTTTTGTTGGTGCCTCAACCCTACTTTATTAATGTAGTCTAACTATAATCATGCATGAAAATTTACTTATTGTTTGACTGCTAGGGAAAGAATCTTATTGGTTATATGCCTCTTAGTTTTATCCCTCCATATTATTGGTTAATCTATACCCTTTATTTTCCATGTTATCTTATTCTTTGTTCTTGTTCCTTATTTGACACATACTTTGTTTTCTCCTATTGCTTGGCGACCCCAACCACCCATGCCTAAGAAAAAAAGTGAAATAAGATCAAGGATGACCAACCTAGGAGTAGATTTAATGGAATCTTTTCCTAGATATCTACAATGTTGTTGCTAGATCCTAAAGTTCATTTTATAGTTTATTTTCATGAACTCATGTAGTTAACTTGGATCAAATCCATGTAATATCTTAGTCTTTACTTTTCTCTTCTACATTGACATTTATGTATCTGAATCATGCTTATTTAAATGATATTATTATGCATGCATCCCTAATGATCTAAATTATTTAAAAAAGAGATGGATGTTGTGTATTTTTTGTTAAATTTTAACAAGGGGTGATTTCACCTCCTTTAAGCATGGTACCAGAGCTTGATAGATAGCTCTTAGGGTGTAACTTGAAAGAAAGGGTGTCTAGCAAGGATCAGGGTTTTAGGGATGGCCACTAGCTTGGTTTATGAGGACTCCCAAATCCGCATGATACTAGTGTGGCATGACCTATTAAATACTATTTAAAATAACAGACCTATAGACAGTAGTATCCATAGATATCTCTACTGGATACTTACGGGAATATTATATTATGCCTATTAGGAGGAGCAACTTATTTGGGGATGTGAACAACTCATTCCAGGGAGCCTGCTCTCCATATCAACACAATTTGTTTCAATGTTAGAATTAGATGCTAAATACATGAATCATGTGTTAGATGTTAAAAACTCTAGTGGTAGAATCTTCTCTTCTTATCTCAAACTCCCAACCTTGGACCATTATATATCGCGACAGATGTTTCCATAAGACTTCATCTTGCTCTATATGTCTGATTTTGATGTCATCTTGGGGATGGACTGGTTGAAGAAATATATGGTAGACCACTTCTATCAGGAGTTGAAGGTTAGCATTTTGCATCCTAATGTAGAAAGGGTGTGTATTAAGGGTAGGAATTGAGAGGATCAGAAATTCATCATTTCAACCATCAAATATAGTAAACTTGTCTCACAAGGGTGTAGAGCATATTTAGCATCCATCATTCTATATGCCACACCCCCTGCTATGGATCATCTAAATATGGTGAAGGACTCTCATGATGTGTTTCCTGCGGAGTTGCTCGAGTTGCAACCAACTCACGAGGTGGAGTTTTCCATCCATCTTGTGCCCCAAACTTCACCTATCTTGATGTTGCCTTATCATTTAGCTCCTACCAAACTCGTTGAACTTAAGAAGAAACTTCAAGAGCTTCTTGACAAGGTTTCTTTCACCCCAGTATATTTCCTTGAGGAGCCCTTATCTTGGTTGTGAAGAAGAATGATGGATCATTACATATCTGCATGGATCATTGTATTCTTAACCATGTGATAGTGAATAATAATTATCCCTTACCATGCATCAATTACTTATTCAACCAACTTAAGTCAACCTTTGTGTTTTCAAAGATGGATCGATAAAGTGGATATTATCAGATGTGAGTGAAATATGAGGACGTTTCGAAGATGACATTCAAAACACGACATGGGCATTATGAGTTTATGGTCATGCCATTCAGCCTGATTAATGCCCATGTCACTTTCATAGACCTGATGAATTGAGTGTTCCACCCCGATCTCGTTCAGTTTGTAGTGGTGTTCATCGACTATGTTTTGGTTTACTTGAAGATAGAGGAACAACGTCACCAACATATGCAAATCATGATTGAGACAGTGAGAGAAAATCAACTCTATGCTAAATTCACAAAGTGTGAGTTCTAGATAAAGGAAGTGATGTTTTTGGGTCATGTCATTTCTTCCAGCCACATTGTTGTTGATCTTGCAAAGGTAGAAGCTATGACCAAGTGGAAAGCTCTAAAGAATCCATCTGAGATATGTAGTTTCCTCATATTAGCAGGTTACTACCAGATATTTATTAATAGGTTCTCTGAGTTTTCTCTCCCTTTAACAAAGTTGACTCAAAAAGAGGTCAAGTTTGTGTGTACATCGGAGTGCAAGTAAAGTTTCTAGAAGCTAATAGAGTATTTGACATCATATCCTATTCTTGCATTACCTGTTGAAGGCAAACCCTATGTCATTGACATTGATGCTTACAAGAAAGGTTTAGTGTGTGTCTTGATGTAATAAGAAAGATTGATCATCTATGCTTCACATCAATTGAAACTGAATGAAAAGAACTGGCCTACACATGATTTAGAGCTAAACGCCATTTTGCATGCCCTAAAGATCTAGTGACACTATCTAAATGGAGTTAAGTTTGAATTCTTTACTGATCACAAAAGTTTGAAGTACCGTTTGACATCAAAGGATCTAAACCTAAGACACCATAGATGGAAGTATTACCTTAAGGACTATGACTTTACCATCACTTATCATACCAATAAAGTGATAGTGGTTGTTGAGTTAGAAGAAAGATCTAGTTTGTGTTTCTATGAGTTATTCTGTGTGGAAGAATCTAGAATATGTTTCTTGTAGGAAACCACAACCTATTTATGCAATGGGTGAAGAAGCTACCGAGAAGTTGTGTGTTCACATGGACATATTATACATTACATCACCTTGGATCTCATAATTCATTGTTGCCCAGTTTGAACTCCTAAGCTTGAAGATATGAAGTCCTTAGTAGAGAAATAGTGATCTGACTTCTTAGAGGGAGTGGATAGTGCAATCTGTTTTTGATAAAGTTTGTGGATTCCTGAAGTTGGTGATCTATGACAAAAAGTTCTTAGTGAAGCTCATGGGTTTAAGTATACAATCCACCCTAGTACAACCTATATGTACAAGGACATACAACAATGTTTTTGGTGGAAGAATATGAAAAAGGATAATTCTCCATTTGTGGTGAAGTGTTTGACCTATTTGCAAGTTAAGATAGATCATCAATGACCTGGTGATCTTAGTTACCTACTTGAGATTCCAGAATGGAAATGGGAGAATATTATTATGGACTTTGTCACTGGTTTCCCTAAGTCCAAGAAAGGTTATGATGTTGTGTGGGTAGTGATTGATCGACATACTAAGTCTTCCCATTTCTTTCCTTTCAAATCCACTTACAAGGTTGATGATATGGCTCATTTGTATGTGGATTGGATCATTCGTCTGAATGGTGTACCTGAAGTGATAGCATTTGATCATGACCCAAAGTTTATATCTCAATTATGGAGTCATATTCAAGAGGAAATGGGGACTTACTTGCATTTTAGTACAATTTATCATCCATAAACTGATGGTCAGTCAGAGAGGACATGGAAGATTCTGGAACTCATGCTTGTGTTATGGACTAGGGAGCTGCATGGGATAAGTATCTACCATTAGCTGAGCTTTCTTACAACAATAGCTACCAAGCCAACATTGGCATGCCACCTTATGAAGCTCTTTATGGAAGACCTTGTTGTTCTCCATTATACTGGGATGAAGTGGAAGAATGTACTTTGGTGAAGATTAATGATATGTAGATGATTATAGAGAAGATTCAGCTAATTAAAAAGCATTTGAAAGTTGCACAAGATCGACAAAAGATGTATGCAGACAAGAAGAGATCTAATTTAAGTTTCTTTGTGGGTGACTATGTGTTCATAAATATCAAGCCTATACACTCTATTACATGATCTAAAGTTAAAAGCAAGCTTGGTCCCCACTATGTTGGACAGTTTGAGATCTTGGATAAGGTAGATAACTATGAATTATGTTCAACTCTTCCTCCTACCTATCATAAGATCCACAATGTGTTCCATGTATATGTATTGAAGAAGTATGTGAAAGGCCCTTCTCATGTTATCATAGTGGAACCTTTGGGGATCCATGAGAACCTTACCTATGAAGAGTCACCTTTGAAGATTCTGGACTCCCAAGTTAAGTAGTTCGAGAATAAAGAGATTTAGTGAGTGAAAGTCTTGTAGAAGTACCATGGTCTGGAATAAACAACCTGGGATCTTAGAGATGTGATCTTGCATACTAACCCTTCTCTCTTTGGTTGTGATTTCCGGGATGAAATCCCTGTTAAGGGGTGGACTATTGTAACATATTGAAATCTAAGTATATTTTTTATTTTGTCCCTTTTCGTTAGTTTTTCCTTTAATTCCTATCCTTTTTAGCCTTTATGTCGAATTTGTAGGAGTTTTTAGTGGTTTGGAGTATATTTGATCATTATTCATATAAATGTATGGGTTTGTGCACAAATACCTCAGTTAGTGTTTCAATCAGGGTCTAAGATGCAAAATTACCACATGAGTAGGATATTGATAAAATAATTTCATTTCATGAACTTCCTCTTAGCCTTGGAGCAAGAAAGAGAAAAAGTATAAATAATAAAGCTTTAAACATGATAATGTGGCATTAGATAATTTGATGTGACAAATAGTGATAATAATGTGTAAAGGGAATAAGACTCATAAAAATAAGACTCATTGGCTAAAAATAACTTAAGATATGAATTCCTAGGGTCTCAATTGACTTGAGTGTCAAGTTTCACTTTATTTGCATAAAAATAAATATCTAAATTCAATTTGGAAAACAATATATGAGTAGACCCAAAAATATTACATAATGTGTAAAATAATTTCAAAAGAGAAACTAATGGAAAATTCATGTTTCAAAAGTTTAAGTTTAGTTGAGGGTGAAGATTCACATTAATTTATGGTCTCTGGATCTCTCTAAATGATCAAGAAATAGAATATATGATTTAATTTTAAAACAATTAAATAAGATAAATGGAGTCTCCAAAATAGAAAATTAATACCAAAATTAGATTGTACACATCCTAATTAGGCTAGATATCAATTTTCACTTTATTTGGACCTTGTGTGCACCCTTAATTGATGAGAGAGAGAAAATAAATAATTAAATTAACTCTTTATTCCAAATCGAATTGGGAATCAAATAAATGTCACGGGTCTATTTTACTTATTGGATATGCACTTTAATGGAGATTGATAGATTGCGATCTAATGTCTTATGATTCACCATCTAGCTCACGCAAACAAGGAAATCGGCTTCCCTTTTTTTGGTTTTTCAATTTTTGATTTCTCTTTCCACACTCAATCTTTTCATGAGATTTCGTCTCCTACTCATTTTTTTGGACTCCGCACACAATGATCGCTTACTCGTATCTTTTTGTCAAGAATATGGGAAACACACAATTCTTGAACCGCAAGCTTCCTTGGCCATCTTGCTTTTGCTCAACCATGAATCAACACATATAAATACCTCCACCCCATCCATCCTGGACTACTTTGTGAACTTTCTCTCATTCCCGTTGCTCCTTTACGAGCAAGTAATACTACCAAAGATTTTGGGTACATCAAACTTTTTTGGCAGATGTTCCTTCCTCCTCATGTCTGCTCAGTTCAATACAACATAGCAGTATGTTCTCTAGACCTTCACCTTTCTTTATGTGTTTTTGTTTTGGAAAATTACTTCAGTTTGTAGTTTTTCCCAATTTTGTCTGTTAACAACAACTTTGCTTCTTGCCATCCATGGCGCACCAGTGTGGGGATGAATCCCCCACTAGATTTCCTAGTTCTACCCTCCTATTTTCTTCTTTATTTGATTTTTTTGTTTGGGGTACAATGGCATTTTCTCCCCCTTTTCTTTTGCCTTGAGCGAGTTACACTGGCTGTTGACCCCATGACTTATCCACATATGATTGGGTCAAGTAATAGGCCCCATCACTCACTCCCTCTTTCTCACAATCTTTTCTTTGCTTATTTGGCTTTTTGAAATTTTATGATAGGTGAGAACTTGTAAAAATCATAACTATTTGTCCAAAACTTCCATAAAAATATGTTTTGGAGTCAGAAAACGAGACATTTCTAACAAAATGTTTCTAGAGTATGGTTCCAATGTTTTCGAAAGTTGATTTTCCAGAAATCTAATAAATAAAAGAAAACCCTAAAAATTGTAACTAATTCCTATGAACTCCAAATACGTCAAATAAATATATTTTCTTGATCAGGAGAAGATAAGGAATTGTTTGGTTAGGGTTTCATGACCAAAATTTGAGTTTTCCCCAAAAAGTTCTAAAATTAGGGTTTTTTTTAAACATATGTGAATTATAAACCCTAATACATGTGTACGGCTAGAACTTAGGAAAACGTTATCTGGGAAACAACTTAGTTGGTGAAAATTGTGTACTAGGACTCTAAATTGAGTTATGTGCATCTTACCCCTTAAGTTGGGCATATTTGTGATCCAAACATATTTTCCTAATGAGGCATGAATTAAACCCTAAATACCCTATTATCGCTTCTTTTAATATATTTTCCTGAATTCTTGTCAATTCTATCATTGCTTGGGCTTTGGACCCCACTTGTCATGCTGCTATTATTTGATGCTTAAACTTTCCATATAATTTTTTTTCATCATGATGATTTGTTGACTATTTTGCTAATGTAGTGGTACTTTTGTACAACCACCCATAGTTGGGCATGTGTTATTTTGCCCATGAGAATGCGTTAATCTCCTTACATATATAAATATTTTGTAGGTGACTAAGAATGTGTTACTCTCCCCTCACCTATTGGTTGAGGTTGGGCAGGTTCCTCAACACTACTTAGTTAATGTATCCTAACTACAATCATGCATGCAAATTTACTTATTGTTTGACTGTTATGGAAGAATCTTATTTGTTATATGCCTCTTACTTTTGACCCTCCATATTCTTGCTTAATCTATAATCTTTATTTTTCTTGTGATCACATTCTTTGTTTATTTTCCTTATTTGAAACATGCCTTGTTTTATCCTCTTGTTGGGTGAACCCAACCACCCAGGCCAAGGAAAAGGAGTGAAACAAGATCAAGGAGGACCAGTCCAACAATAGATCCAAAGGAATCTTTGCTGAGATGTTTATGTTGTTGTTTCTAGATACTAAAGTTTCTTTTCTAGTTTATTTCATCAACTCATGTAGTGAACTTGGATCAAAGCTATATAATACCTTAGTATTTCCTTTCCATTGCTACTATCGATAGTTATGTATATGGATCATGCTTATTTAAATGGGATTATTATGCTTGCATCCCTCATGATCTAAAGTCTTTGGAAAAGAGATGGATGTTTTGTATTTTCCATTAAATTTTAGTAAGGAGTGATCTCACCTCCTTACACCACCATTGTCAGTACTCTGAACATTGGAAAGGGAACTACCCTTTTTATCTAGAGGAACTTAGGAAGGAGAAAGAGATAGGGATATTCATTTCCGGACCTGAGAAGAATTAAGCTAGAACTGTGCAGAGCAAGAGTTGTTTCCACCACAATTGTAAATTTTCATTCATATATTGGATATGTAATATAATTAGAGAATTATTGATATCTACCTACCATTAATGAAAACACCATATATCTTGTATGGACAAAAATATTATGAATATATTGATGTTTCATTTTAAAAGATAAGATCTTACATGAAAATCCCCTATGTCTCATAATTTATAGTTGAGAGTTGGTAGAGACAAATATGTGTAACATATATACTAAATGACTCGATGACTTAAACAATGAATACCTATAGCATTGTCATCTAAACACATAAATGAGAATTACATTTTTAGATTGATGGTTGTGTATACTCTTTTAGTCCATGAACCAATAGAGACGTACGAGTCTTATTTATTGGGCAATATGACAAATGCACCATTCACTAGATGTAGTGGGAGAGATAGTATTCTATTATGGCTCATACATACAGATGCATATAAACCTTTTAGAATAAATGTTAAAGTTGGTTAATAGTACATAAAATTTATTTACTGATGATCTTAGTAGATGTGGTATATTGTATTCAATGAAATGCAAATCTAAATATCTTGAAGTATGCAAGGAGATCATGAAAGAAGTACATATCCACTTGGTAAAAGTATTACCAACTTCATGATCAATGTTGAAATATTTTCAACCAACTATTCGAAGGTATCACACCTTGTTAGTCATGGTGTGATTGTTAATAAATCTAGCAAACAAATTTCCTTTTTTGCACATGTTTTACATTAAAATATTGTACCATCTAAATTGGTTAAAAAACACCATATGATATATGGCGTGGGAAGTGACCCTATATGTCTTCTATAAATATTTTTATTGAAAGCTTATGTAAGAAAATTGTTTCCTGAAAATCAGATAAATGATATTTTGTTGAATATTCTATATTCCAATCCAACAACAAACTTGTTTGTTGCTCGGTTGGTTGAATTACTTAAGAGGAATTTAATTCCAAAGAAATTAGTGGGAGAAAAGCAGAACTCAAGAAGTTTGAGACCAACAAGAAAATAATAAAACAAAAGAGATAAAGTGAGAACAAGGAGAATGATAAATTGTTGCGGAATATCAAGTTCCCTATGTAAACACAAAACCTTATAGATCTAAGTAGAACACACCTTGATATGGAGAGATTATGATATCTTATTACTCAAGAAGGCGATGAGTTGATCATAGATGATGCATCAACAACCTATCTAGAAGCTATTGCGGAACTAGAATCTGAGAAATGACTTAAGGCCATGAGATGTAAGATGGAATTCATGTACATAAACAAGGTATGACCTTGGTGGAACCACATAAAGGGGTAAAACCCAAAGCATGCAATTGGGTCTTCAAAAGAAGACCAACACAAATGGTAGTGTACAAACCTATAAGAGCATATTGGTTGCAAATGTTTTGAATCTAGTTCAAGGTATTCGACATGATGAAATCTCTTCACCAGTTGACATGGTTAAATATGTCAGGATCATGCTTGCCATTGGAGCTTATTACAAATATGTGATTTGTCATATGGATGTTAAAATTACAATTCTTAATGGTAATATTATTGAGAATGTGTACGTGACATAGCCTAAAGGTTTTATAAATCTATTAATGCAAATAAAGTTGGTAAGCTACAAAGGTCAATATGTTGATTGAAGCAAGCATCGTAGACATGGAATCTTTGATTTGACAAGATAGTCAAAGAGTTGTTTTCTTTTAAAAATGAATATGAAATATGTGATTATAAAAGATTTAGTGGGAGCATGTTTCTATTCCATATAATGATGGGGGATAATATCCTGGTACTACATATATTAAAATCTGGCTAGGAAAGTACCTTCTCTATGAAGGGTTTAGGCAAAGCGTCCTATGTGATATGAATCCCGATATATGAAGATGGATCTAGAAATCTTCTTGACCTAATTAAGAACATATAAATTTGTAAAGATGTTGAAGGGATTTAACATATAGGAATCAATAATAGAAGGTTTGTCCATTTTCCATGGGATCAATCTCTTAAGAGCCTAGTGTCCTAGTTCTTATGAAGAATGGTAAGCATTAGTAAGAAGAAATATGCATTCACAATTGGATCTATCATGTATGCTATATAATGTACTCATGTTGTTGTCTTGTATGTATTGGGTGCAACGAGCGGATATCTATCACATCCCCACTAGAATGCCATAAAGAACATCCTTAAGTACTTTAGAAGAACTAAAATGATGTGTTACTTGGTTATGATAATAAGGAAGAGGTGGGTATAATAGGTTACACTGATGCAAGCTTCCATAATTAAAAATTAAAATTAATGATACAATCTAAATTTGTATTTGACCTTAAAATGAATATTGTAAGCTGGAAAAGTTTCTAACAAGAGATAGTTTCTTACTTTCTACAGTTAGAAGCCAAGTCTGTTAGTGTATTGAGAATAGAAGAAGATACAGTATGGATCAAGAAGTTCATATAGATGAGATTATGGGAGGCTGTAACTGTTAATGACATAGTAGATATACTGTGACAACAATTGATCTAATGGTTAGGCAAGGAATCCTAGATAGCATGCTACAATACTTCAATCTAATATGAGAAGTAGTATAGAGAGGAGACGTGAAACTTGCAAAATACAGATTAGAAGCAAATGTTGCTAACTCACTATAAAAGTGTTTGTGCAGTAGACACATGATGGACATGTTAAGATCACATTAAATAAGATTTTTGGGTGACTGGCTCTAAGTGCAAGTGGAGTGTATTGGCTTGTATACCTATAGAGCCAATCATATGATGATTGTGATTGGGCATCATATACTTGATTTTGATAATGATAAAGGTAATTTTGTTTATCATGTCTGTCTCAATCATCAGATGATGACAGAGACATAGTAGATGTCTAAAGAATGATGTTACTTGATGAAATATGTCTTCCAATTGAGGACCAAAGCAATGAGATCATATGTATGATAAGAGTACATACATTCTTGTTATGTCCTAGTCAGATACTAATATGGAAGAAAAATGGACAACAACAATACTTTAGACTAGAGTGTGTATTAACTTATGATAGAGTCTCATTAGTCATGATATAAGATATGAAGTCAAGCACACCGATACATGTTAGAGCACATCGTATCAGAAAAATCCACATTGAGAGTGATAGATGGATACCACGAAATGGTAGTTAGAATCAGCTCTCATAGTGACAATGGTGATTGTAGTTCTTAGTCCTGAAGTCACTACACCCATCACATGTTTTTCAATGTATTTAGATGTCATACAACATGACGTGGAATAAGGTTTGCCACAAAGGTGATGATCAGGTGCATTGAAATACATGGAGATTGAGTGTAAATGATTTACATGGGGTTTGTCCCTCCTACATGCTTTGATATCCAAGCTACTTGATAAGAGAGACTGAGAAATGTATGGACACACTCGTGTGACTCAATGTGTGATATGTAACATCCATCTTAGACAGTCTACTCTAGTTTACAGAACATGTATTGAATGTTGAAGAGGATGATGATTCCATGCCTTGAGTTCAATCTAGATATTAGAGACAAAGGAACTATACGATCATTGTAACACTGATCGCAAATTGTAGATTGAAGTTGTTCTCCAACTTTTTGAATTACTTGGGTAGCAATCATGTGTTGCTAGATACCTCTCATTATTTCTGATGTCATAAGTTGGTTATGGACATTCACTACCAACGTAATTTGGGACCTATAGGGTCAAAATAGGAGTTTAATCATGAATGATGTTTAACTTGATTGCTAAAGTGTTTAGATACTCAATTTAAACAAAAATGGTTTCAAATTGACTGACTGGAATGTAAATTGACCGGTTCAAGCATTGAACTAATCAATTCAAGTGTCACATCAATTGCCGACAACATTGACTAAACTATACCAGAATTAGGGCATCAACTGATTGGTTCACTTAGTGAACCAATCAGGTCAAGGTTTGAATTTATCAGTTCCAGTGTTGAACCATCTGATTCAATGATCAATTTGATTAGATCAAGGAGTGATGCTGACATCATATTGTGCATTAATCATATATTGAATACCAATGTGATTTGGAAAGGAAAACTACCTAAACCAACTGATTCAAGACTTGAACCAACCGGTTAACCTATGAACCAAATAGTTCAATAGTTAGTTGACCATTTCACTGTTCATAGATTACATAAATTCATGAAATTTCTTCTCTTGGACATCCATATGAACTAGAAACCTTGACCCTTGCCATCCTATGTAAAGGGGTTCAATCAAGGCTTTCAGAGACACAACAATCTCTCTAATAAGTTGTTGTCCTCGATGGTTGTGGTAACGAAGAGAGTCCGAGCAAGTCCTACATGTGAAATGGAGGGAAGAAAGGGAGAGACAACATGGGAGAGAGAATCAACCCTAGCAGATTGACATTCAAAGGAATAATGCCTCCTCATTGGTGGTCTATGTGGGCTACTACAAAGGCAAGGAGGTTCTTGTCTGCCGCTTGGAGGACTAAGTCAACTTCCATCCCTGGTGATCAACTAGGAGGCTGTTGTTGATTCTCTCCAGGTACAACTTAAGGAAAGGTTCACACTACATCAAGGGATTATCTCTAGACTTGTTTCAAGACCAGGTATAACCTTGCAAACCCTCTTTTCCATTACAAAGTTGCTAACGCGATCTACTATCTAAGAAGAACATGGTAGTAAATTTTTTGTTTCCTCTGTCATATCTTATGTCATATTTCCCTACAACGGTATCAGAGCCATGCCAATTTACTATTAATTGGGATTTTATCGATATGATCAAATTTTTGATTTTGTCATTTATATATTACATGCAATGTGAATATTTAAATGATTAATGGTCATATTCGATTAAAATACCACATACAATCCCTATATATATACATATAGTATTTGAGGTTCTATATCTAATATAGTATTCGATGATCCAATTTTTAGGGTTTCTATAGCCAATATAGTATTTGAGGTCCAATGATATTCGTGGTTGGTAAATCCCAAGGAATTGTGACTTCTATTAAAAAATAGTTTCTTTTTAACAACAACTAGGACTATAACGCCATAAGAGGTTCAATAATGTAAATTCAATGCCATTTATCTACATGGAGATGATTAACAATAATTTATTCGATTTGAGGACATATGGAGTTAAGTCCCAATAAATAATGAAAGATGGTATACGTCTTGATGATACAAAATAACTTGAACTTGTGGTGATGATATTAGATGTAAATGGATGTATAGTATGAGTTCAATATCCTTATATATGTATCCATCTATAGTATCTTAATTGATGGATCAACTTATCGAGTTTTGGTACTAAATGCTTACTTAATGTGATTTACACTAGGAGTTATCTTATTTTAGATTCTAGAGTTAAAGAATGTTACTATATGAAGTTGTCAAGGTTTGAATATTGAAAATAAATGTTTAATTATATTCATTGAGGACTAAGGATGTTGAGATAGTCGTGGCATTCAATATGTCACACAATCATGAGGATTGTGAAGCACTCTACATTAGTGTGGCATGGCCCGATCTGGTTCGTCCTTGTGATCCTACAATGTGGAGCTAGTCACCTACCTCAAAATCATGTGGGAGAGGGGATTGGTCACAGTTGGGCACCCATCCCTCCATGATTTTAGGGGTGATCAACCCCATATGCAGGAGCCATGTGCTTCATGATCATAGGATCTTTCCAACAAACCCTCAGATGGGGCATGGAGTGCATGGACAAGGGAGATAAATCTATGCTTTCTTGACTCTCTCCATGGCTCTTTGCATCTAGTTACCCAGGGGGAGGAGGGTTAAAAGGGAGACCAATCAATTGATTCTTGGATGAGAAAACCAACGCCACACCTACATGATTATACCTGCAAACAAATCATCCCTAGAAGTAGCAATACAGGAGCTCCAAAAGTTGGGTTCGATTGAGTAGGATGAAGGTCTATCAGAGAAACCATCGAAACATGGATGCAGTAATCCATGAGAATCTACTAGTAGTGATGCCTCGAAACCCTTGACGATGTTAAATGCAGAGGAGGTCTCAAGGAGAGTGAAGCCACAATCGGATTCCCCTTCCTCCGCCAGCTCCACCATGCCCCCTAGCTAGAGGATAGATAGTGCCCAACAACACTTCCACATCATGGAATCTTTTTAAGGAGGTTCTGGAGGCCACCATGAATCTTCTAGGCACCTCTGTACGCCATGGAAGACAATCCCGTGCATCCCTCCCATTGTTAACAATCAACCCTTCAGAGGAAGAGACTATAGAATAGAGAAGAAGCAACACATGAGTGAGAGAGAGAAGAATTAGGGAGTCAATCCACAAGGGTTAGATCTAGATAGATTAGCTAAATATATAAATGTCAACAAAGTTGGTTCAATCCAAAAGTCATCCGGCTAAGTCACTACTAAGTAAGAAAACTGGTCAACTCAAATGATTACTGCTACTAACTTCACTTGATTCCCCAAAAAAGTAGATAAGAAAGTGTCCTCTGATAATCAATCATGAGAATCAGGGTTTCGAGCCTCTCCATGAACTTATATGGTGCTTATCAAGCACCCAATTTAGAAATCAGATGGCTAGAGAGTTACCCAATAAGGTAAATGAGTTTTAAATCTTTAGAAATTCAAGTAAGCTTAGAAAATATACTATAAATAGATCCTATGGCCACATACCCACAAAAATGTATAATTTATTTTAGGACCATTAGATGAGTCTTTTGAAGAATAATAAATGATGATTTCAAATATAGATAATTATTCTCAATTTTAGGAATAGTTAACTTGAATAATTAGCAAACAAAGTATATTAAACGTGAGAAAAATTATTATGAACCCTAATATTTTGAGAAAATTTTGTATTGAGTCTGATTTGAGCATTATACCAAAATATTAGGTCCTTCTTCATTAATGCATAATTATATACTTGAAACCTCATATTAATTTCAAAAAACATTGTAAACATTAGAAAATTATGAAAATTGAACCAAACCCTAATTATGGCCTCATGATCAGTAAAACATAATTAGAGACAAGTTTTGGTCAGTTTAAACCTAGGTTTGACAAACCCTAATATGGACCTAAATACAATTATTAATGATGAACTTTGTATTAATGATGATTAACTATTTTTAATCTTGTGATGACCTGATTATCTAGATGACCATGGAGGTATAAAGAATCTCTAAACTTAGGTATGTGGGCTTTATTTATGAATATGACTATTTTTTATGTGCATTAAATATGAAATATTGGATTCCATATTTGTGTATAGTTCTTGGATGCATATTATTGTATTAGGCCTTCGCCATAACATCATGAACATAAGTAAAGAGATGGGTTGTATGTACTGTGTGAGATATGTATACTCTCTCTGTCTCTATTAAGACTAAGGTCAGCACATCCCCATTGACCTAGCGACAGGGATCCCCATAGCCCAAGGGGTAGGGAGGGCCCAAAATAAAAGTAATTAGGCACTGACACACTTAATAGTACAACCACATCAAAGACATGCTTAAATAAATGGTTTACCTGATTCTCACTCTAAATAAGCTTTTCTTTTTATTTTCTTCTTTCTTCAAATCTTTCAAGTATGCAGGCACAATATATATATATATATATATTTATATTATATATATATATATATATATATATATTTATATATCTATATATACATACACACACACACACACACATATATATATACATTTATATACGTACATATATATATACATATATACACATATATACATACATATATACACACACATATATATATATATATATACATATATATACATATATATAT
The DNA here is from genome assembly GCA_963693085.1 of Alisma plantago-aquatica. Lineage (NCBI taxonomy): Eukaryota > Viridiplantae > Streptophyta > Magnoliopsida > Alismatales > Alismataceae > Alisma > Alisma plantago-aquatica. Next base: position 648,916,359 of record OY856410.1, read on the forward strand.
ATATATATATAAATTTATATACATACATATATATATATATATATTTTTTTTTCTAGGTTTAGAGCTGGCATGGAAGAAAAGATAAGAAGTGAGCAGTGTTCAGGTTGTACCTATCATGTTAAGATCCTATTAACATACATCATCAGACTTGTGTACAATTCTCTTTCAATATGAAATTGTAGTTTGTAACAATTCATCTTGTAATAAATTTACATGTTGAATGTTGAAAAATTTTATGGTGTATATCTATGGTTGAATGTTCATGTATGCGCAAATTGCTTCTGCAACGCACTTTAATACAATCACCCAACATTTTTAGATTTGTCCTCTTGGGCCTTCTAAGTCTCAAGATTGCAGAATCTGGGGATGTTACAGTTTTTGTACAGATCTTGACCAACAACAAGTTGCTACATATATTTTAAACCTTAGGTGGTTGTAATTTCTTATGGATCCAATGAATTACAATAGTATGACTTTAACCATTGTTTGTGTTTTATAATTGCATATTATTATTTGTGGATATAGCATGTATATTATACGTACTATAAGAATGTGGTGATTGGATATGTGTATGTATTTATATAAAATCCCTTAATAAATATTAAGTCAAATATTCTTTATATGTGCAACACACATGAAAAGCTTGATCGACTATGTGTGGGCATTTCAAGCGTGGTGTGCCATCCATCTCGTGGAATTGTGATGGTAGTCATGTGGGCCTGTCAAGCAGTTGGGTTGGCTTTTGGGTTAGACTTAACTAGGAGATCTTAATGAGATTAAGTACCTAGAAGCATGCAAATCACTATAAAAAAGAGTTGTGCATACCATCTATCCAAGAATTGCATAAGTTCCAATTGGCAAAAGATGCCTACATTAATGATTGATTATGGACGCTGGCATTCACCGACTAATAAATTAATTATTTTAGGTTTTGACTCACTAGAAGTTTGTACAATGTAATCTTCCAAATTGAAATATGAGGGCTATCAATTAAAACAAAATGGTGGGAGAGATAATTTAAATAAAGGCTTAATTAATATTTTCAAACTTATTAGATCAAATCAAATAAAGGATACTTTGACATAAATTGCAAAAATTTATTTTTAGAAACTAATGGCAAATTGAAATACATTTTCTTTGTGATCAATATATGAGATGGGAAAACTACACAGGATTAACTGCAAAGTCTTATTTAGGACTCTGAGAAGTGTTCTTTCCAATGAGCAATAGCTCTACATCCTTGAAAGAGAAGTGTCAGAGGAACCCGCTCCAAATGTTCCAAGACTGAATGGAAGCTTACTTGAAGCATGCCAATAATGTCATAGACATCAAAGACCTTATGTTGAGTTATATAAACTAAGATTTGCATGAACAACATGAAAAATTGGACATTCTCAAGATGGTAACACATCTTTAGAATCATGTAAAGCAAGAAAGGTATAAAGTCTTCAAATTGTTGTTTGAGTGCAAAATGACAGTGCAAGATATAGTAGAGCCCCATCTGCTCAATATGATTGGGAATGTGGAACATCTAGAAAGATTGGGATTTCTTTTAGGTCAGGAGTTGGCCACCATATGATTATGCAATCATTTTCATAATCATATAACCAGTTTATCGTGTGCTATCACTTGAGTAAAATGTCTGAACAACTATTGGAGTTTCTTGGCATGTTGAATGTATGTAGAAGCTCGTCTAACAGAAGACACCAAGATGGTTAGACACCCGGTTTGTTAGTGAGAGGTCCCAGGATTGGGCCCAGGCCACGGGATGAATAGAATGGGCAATTTAAAAAAAAAATGTATGTCGAAGCATAAAATGATGAAGGATGAACCCGTGATAATGATTAGTGGAAAAATTCTAATGACAAATGCAAGGCCAACAAAAGTTTTGAGGCTAAGCTTAAGTCTAAGTCTTCTGTACTTAGGATAAGGAGAAGGGTCAGTGGAAAAGGAATCTATTCTTTTCACTTAAAGAAACAAAGGAAGTTCCACCATTGTCACTAGTCTGGATATTGGAAAGGGACATTCCCTTTTTATCTAGAGGAACTCAAGAAGAAGAAAGAGATAAAGATCTCCACTTCAGGACCTGAGAAAAAGTAAGCTAAAATTGTGCGATTGTACCTACCATTATTGAAAACATCATGTATCTTGTATGGAAAAAATATTATGAATAAATTGATGTTTCATTTTAAAAAATAAGATCTTATATGGAAACTCTGTAAATCTCATAATCTATACTTATAGTTGTAGAGACAAATATGTGTAACATATAAATTAAATGACTCGATGACTCACATAATGAATACCTATAACATTGTCATCTAGAGCCCATAAATGAGAAATGCATTTCTAGAATGATGGTTGTCTAGACTCTTTTGGTTAATGAACCAATAGAGATATGCAAGTTTTATTTATTGGATAATATGACAAATGCACCTTCCACTACATGTAGTTGGAAATCTATTATTCTATTAGGGCTCATACATACTTATGCATATAGACCTTTCAGAATAAATGCTAAAGGTGGTTGATAGTACATCATTTTTAGATACAAATGATCTCAATAGATATGGTAGATCACATTTAATGAAATACAAAACTAAATCTCATGAAATGTTCAAGAAGATCATGAATGAAGTACATAGCCCACTTGGTAAAAGTATTAAGACACTTCAATATCATCAATGTTGAAATATTTTCAACCAAGAGTTTGAGGACCTTTTGGAAGACCTGGATAGTGTATGACAATCAACTCCACTTCAAACATAATGATTTATCAGAAAGAAGGTATCACACCATGTTAGTCATGGTATGATTATCAATAAATCTATTTAATCTTCGAATTTCCTTTTTGAAAGATGCTTTACACTAAAACAATTTACCATCTAAATTGGTTCAAAGACGCCATATGAGATATGGCATGGGAAGTGTCCTGATATGTCTTTCATAAGGATTTGGATTGAATGCTTATGTAAGAAAATAGTTTCTTGAAAAGTTTTTTCCACAAATCACATAGATGTTTCTTTGTTAATACTACTTTTATATTCCAATCCAACAACAAAGTGTTTGTTTCTGAGATGGCTAAATTCCTTAAGAGAAATTGAATTATGAAGGAATCAGTGGGAGAAAAGAAGAAATTGATAAGTTTGAGACCAATAAGAAAAAAATTAAACCTAAAGAGGTACAATGGGAACAATGAGAGCCAGAAATTGTTGTGGGATCTCAACTTCCTTATGTAAATACAAAATGTTATATATCTAAGTAGAACATGCCTTGACCTATAAAGATTATGATATTTTATTACTCAAGAAGGTGGTGAGATAATCATAGATGATATGTCAAAAACCTATCTAGAAGATATTGAGGAACTAGAATCTAGGAAATGGATTGAGGACATGAGATCCAAGATGAAATCCATGTACACCAAAAATGCATGACCTTGGTGGAACCATGTGAAGAGGTAAAACCCCTAGGATTAAATTGGGTCATTAGAAGAAGGACATGGATAGTAGTGTAAAAACCTATAAGATAAGATTTGGTGCAAGGTTTTCGATCTAGTTCAAGGTGTTGAACATGATGAAATCTCTTCACAAATTTCCATGGTTAAATCATTAGGATCATTGTTGCCATTACAACTTATTACAACTATGGGATTTTGCATATGGATGTTAAAACTACAATCCTTAACGGGAATATTTATGATGATGTGTATGTGATATAACCTAATGCTTTTATAAATCCGTTAATACAAATAAAGTCTTTAAGCTACAAAGATCAATATGTGTATTGAAGCAAGCATACCAGAGTTGGAATCTTTGATTTGACAAGATAGTTATAGAGTTTGACTCTAGTCAAAATGAAGATAAAATATGTGATTACAAAAGATTTAGTTGGAGTATATTTCTATTCCAAATAATAATGATGAATAATTTCCTTATACTATAAATATTGAAACATGGCAAGGAAAGTACCTTCTCTATAAAGGGTTTAAGAAAAGCATCCTATGTCATAAGAATCATGATCTATAGAGATAGATCTATAAATCTTCTTGAACTAAGTAAGAAAATAGCCATTGGCAAAGATGTTGAAGGTCTTCAACATATATGACTCAATGAGAGAAAATCTATCCATATTCCATGGGATTAGTCTTTCAAGAGCCCAGTGTCCCAATTCTTGTAAAGAATGGGAACCTATGAGTGAAATGCCATATGCATTTGCAATTGGATGTATCATGTATGCAATGTAAAATACTCATCATGTTGTCTTGCACGTATTGGACATAAGAGAGGATATCTATTACATCAAAGTCAAGGTCACTAGAAAGCCATAAAGAACATCCTAAAGTACAGAAGACACATGAAAGGATCCGTTCTTTGGTTATTGTATTAAGAAAGAGTTGGATGTAAATGGTTACAACGATGCAAGCTTCTAGAATGAAAAATTAAATTCAATGATCACAATGTAAATTTGTGTTTGTCCTTAGAATTAGAATTGTAAGATGGAAAGGTTTCGAGCAACAAACAGTTGTTTAAATTCTACAATTAGACGTATAGTATTTTAGTTTAATGAGAACACAGAAGACACTATGTGGATCAAGAAGTTTATTTAGATAAAAGCACTTGAACAATAGAATCATGAAGGACATGATAAGATCACTTGGAATAAGATTAGTGAGTGATTGGCTCTAATTACAAATGGGAGTCTGTTGGTATGTATGCCCATAGAGACAATCATATGATGATTGTGATGGGGCATCATATACTTGATTTGATAATAATAAGGGTAATTTCATCTATTATGTTTGTCCCAAACATTAGATGATGACACAAACATAGTAGATGTCTATAAAATGATGTTACTCGATGATATATGTCTTCAAGTTGAGGACATGATCAATGAGATCATATGTATGATAAGAGTACATACATTCTTGTTATGTCCCGAGTTAGATATTACATTGGAAGCAAAATAGACAACAATAATACATAAGAATAGAGTGTGTGTTCACTGATGACTGAGTCTCATTAGACATGATATGAGATATGATGTCATGCACATAGGTGCATGTTACAGAATAGTGTATCAGACAGACCCACCTTGAGAGTGATACATGGATACCATGAAATGGTAGTCAAAATATGCTCTCATAGTGATAGTAATGATTGTAGTTCTTATACCTAAAGCCACTACACTCATCACATGTTGTTCAATGTATTTAGACATCATCCAACATGACCCTGAATAAGGGTTTGCATAAAGGTGATGCTCGTGTGCTTTGTAACACATGGGGATTGAGTGTGAATGATATACATGGGGATTGTCCCATGTACATGAGTTTGATATCTAGGCCAGTTGATAAGAAGGACTCAGAAATGTATGGCCATACTCATGTGACTTACTATGTGATATGTGATCTCACATGCTTCTAAGAAAGTATACTCTAGTTCAAGGAAAAATGAACTGAAAATTGATCATGGTAACAGTGACCACAGATTGTAGGTTGAAGTTGTTCTCCAATTTTCTAAATTACTTGTTTAGCAATAATGTGTTGATAGATACTACTCATTACTTGTGGTCATAAGTTGGTTATTGATATTCACTTCCAACGTAATTTGGGAACGATAGGGTCACACACATATGATGCACTTGGAATAGGAGTTTATTCATGAATAATGTTTAACTTTATTACTAAAGTGTTTAGGTATTCAATTTAAACAACAAAAATTGAAAATTGACTAAATGGACTATGAGCCGACCGATTATGTGTTGAACCGGTCAATCTAAGTGTCAGGTCATTTGGAAATAAGATTGGTTAAACAATACATAAATGATGGGACTGACTAATTGGTTCACTTAATAAACCAACCAATTCACTTAGTGAATCGATTAACTCAAGGTCTAAAATGATCAATTCAAGTGTTGAACTGCTCAGTTCAATGATCAATTGGATTGGATCAAGCATTGATATTGATGTCATGTTGTGCATTAATCGCATATTGAATAACAATGTGATTTGGAAAGGGAAATCTACTTGAACTGACTGGTTCAAGGTTTGAACCAACCATTTCACCTATGAATCGAATGGTTCTACAGTGAACTGACCATTTCACCATATGTAGCATCTAGATTTTTTTTGAAATTTCATCTTTCCTACTCCCAGATGAACAAAAAATCCTGACCCTAGCCATCATATATAAAGGGGGGGGGGTAGTCTAGGCTTTGAGAAACACAAAACTCTCTGACAGATTCTTGTCAACTCTAGTTGTTGTAACCAAGAGAGCATGATACCATCCTACCGGTAAATGGGAGGGACAATAAGGGAGAGACAACATGAGATAGTGAATCAGGTTGTTGTGTGAAGGGACAACTCCTTGTCGATGGCTCTAGTAGCATAATGTGGAGTTCCAGATAGTCCATGTGGACTATTACAAAGGCAAGGAGGTTGTTGCCTGCATCTTGGAGGATGAAGTTAACTTTCGTTCATGGTGATCAACCAAGAATTAACTGTTGATGTTGTCCAAGTGCAACTTGAAGAAAGGTGTGCACTACAACAAGGGATTGTTGCTGGACTTGCTTCAGGACTAGGTATAAACTTGCAAACCCACTTTCCCATTACATAGTTGTTGACACAATCCACTGCCTAAGTAGAATATGGCAGTAAATTTTTTGTTTCCATTATCATGTTTGATGCCATATTTCCCTATATTAAGTACATGAAAGAGTCTATTCGAGCAAGTTCTAGATTTACCAAAAACAAGACAAAATCAATGCAAGTGCACTTTTTTTTGGAAAAAGCCTCAAATCACTTAGAATAATTTGGAAATCACTTGTATTGTTGCTATTACTTATAACTAATTTGAGAAAAATATAAAATGCACTTAAAATCAAATATCCAATCACTTTTATGGAACTTACCAAAATTCATCACATGCACTTTTATCAGTAGAGTTTCCCGCTCATGAAACTCGACCGAAAAACTGTGTGGATCTAGGTATCTGTCATGGTCAGCCAAGTTTGTCCTGGTGACAAATCAACCAATACCCTATATAGGAAACTCAATTTTAAGTCGTCATCCAAGTTTCATCTAGGAGAAATTTGACCGACAATACAAAATTCTTTGTTGAATAGTTGTATTGGTTGAGTTACCTTTTTTGAAACTCGACCAACAACACTGCACAGAAAGTGCAAACACAGTATTTCTAATCATTTAAGTGTTGTAAAACTCAAAAAAAATATCCGTTACAACACACCAAAGGGATATAATTCATTTCTAAGAGCATATAATGTCTAGTAGACACCCCCAAATATAAATAGGTGCCTTTGACTTCATTCCAAGTTTTCCTTCTTATTCTCCTAGCTATTGTTTAGTGGTTTAGTCTACTACAACCACCTTTTTCTCTCAAGCTTCTTATAAATATACATCAATCTGAGTGGCATAGGTTTATTCGGAGAGACCTACTTCATTGTATACATTGTGAAGCTCTCAACTTACCTTTCCAAATATCCTTTATCTCAAGCAAAAATGGTGAAAGCTTCTTCTTAGTGAAGGTGAAGTTGAAGTAAGAAGATCAAAGAGAAGAGTGGGTTATTCCTTCAAGATGGAAGACTTGTTGCAAGAGTAGATATCCTTGGTCAAGGGGGCTAGCTCGTTGAAAAAGTGGGTAAGTCCTTGGGAAGGTAGAAGACTCTTGCTCTAGGATGGGTAGGTCCTTGTAAGGTTAGTTTATCCTTTCATCCTTTAAAGGAAAGCTAGGTACCCTTGACCTTAGAGCAAGGCGGTCATATTGTATCTCTTATAATGGAATATAAGAAGTGTGTAATGGTTGCAAATTGTAGAGATTGACCCTCTAGGTAGTGGATGTACATATCCTATTTTGGATTTGGAACCACTATACATAGCTTGTGTTCTTGTGCTTGTTCAATCTCTCTCATCCTTGATATGTATGCTTAGTTACACTCAAATTTTATATATGCAACCTTATCTTGTGATATAATTTGAAGGTCTAATGAATTTGGTTTAAGTGTTTTAAATCTATTCAACCCCACCCCTTCTAGATCACATTGATCCAACAAGTGTTATCATAGAGGGTCTTATCCAACCAAGTTCTCCTATGAGAGGAGAAAATGGGTGAGAATTTGTTGGGGTTCCTTAACATAGAAGGTGGATCCTCTATGCATTCTCCCATATTTGATGACACAAACTTCCTCTATTGGAGCAGAAGGATGTATTTATACCATTAAGGGATGAGCAACAAGATGTAGAGAGTAGTTCCTTCTCCATACAAGTAACCAGAGGGGGACCTGGCTACTTGGAATGAAGTTTCCATGAAGAAGTCTAAATCAATGCCAAGGTAATAAGCACCATCTATTCAGCCTTCCCTCCCACTAAATCCAACTGGATTTCCACTTGGGATATATCTAATGAGATATGGGCTAAGCTTTGTGCTATCTATGAAGGCACCAAGGAAGTTAAGGAGTCAAAGTTATACATGTTCAATGGCTTGCTTGATAACTTCAAGATGGGAAGGAAAGAAGGGATTGTTGAAATGTATGCAAGGCTCAACACTGTTGTGAATGGGTTTGCGAATTTAGGACAACCCAAGGATCAAGGTAAGGTCAAAGAAAAGATTCATAGATCTCTTCCCAAGAGGTGGAAATCCAAGGTGACCACCATTTAAGAAACAAAAAGCCTTGGTGATATTCATACTGAAGAGCTCATTGGGAACCTCCAAGCTTTTGAAGTGAGGTTTGACACTCAATGAGAAGAAGAAAAGCTACAAGATAAGGAATTAAATAAGATAAAGGATGCTACCTTCAAATCACAAGTGGATCCCATTGTTCTTTAAAAACAACTTGCTTGCCAACCCACTCCTCACTCTAGTAAAAATGAATCCCACAATGTTCTAAATCTCATTCATCTAAGGGGAAACACTTTAAGGGATAGCCCTCCTACTCCTTTACTCCAAGATACTATGAATGTGGAAAAAAGGGACATTACAAGAATGATTTTCCCAAGGCAAAGAAGTCCTAAGACAAGAGCAGATCTAAGAAGAACGAGGACTACGACAAGGAGGGAAAACTCAAGAAGAGGGACAAGAAGGAAAGAAGAGGCAAAGATGCTACCCATGCTGCTTGGGAGGAGTCTTCTTTAAGCGATTACAACTCAAATTGAGTAGGATGACATCTTTCACTAATGGCCTCAACAAGTGAAGACATAGGTAAGTGAGGTAAATGTGGTTAGTTTGCATGAACTTTCCAAAGATGCTCTCATCGGTATGGTTCTTACTTCCCATTCTTCTTACTCTAAATGCAAATCTAAAAAGAAGAGATTAGGGAAAATCATATATGATCTATATGCTAGAATTGAAAGTCTTGAACAAAATTTAAAACTTAATCTTGATAGCATAGATTATTTTCAAAGACAATTTCTTGATCTAGAACTTGAATATACTGGTGTTGAAGATGGACATGGTGTTTATCTAATGAAAATGAATGATCTTTAAGATGAAAACCAAATCTATGTTGATGAACTTATTAAGCTAAGAACTGAAAATGCTAGGTTTCTTGCTACAATTTATGATCTTGAACCTAGACCTATCTTGTCTAGCAATGAAGTAGCAAGTTTAACTCTAAAAAAGGATTCTTATTTGAGTAAATCCCTCTGTTTATAGGCAGACCTTTTGCATGCTGAAGATGATCTCTAGTCTTTCTTCTAAAGTCATTACTCTTAGTGATGATATCCTAAGACTTAGAGAGACCTTGCAAAAGTTCAACGAAGGGAAAAAAAATCCCTAAATGAAGTCCTAGAACTCTCTACCAAACAAGTGGGTAGTAATGGTTTGGGATATGAGGGAGCACCTAAGAACAAGGCAAAAGGTAAGAAAAAGATCTAGGGGCTTCCAAATTACCTCAGAGAGACTTTCAGCTTTAAGCTTTTTTTTAAAAAAAAATTAAGTCAGGAGGAACTTTTATTCACCCTACCCTCCTTGTGTAGGCAAAACACACCAGAAATTTACAACTCCTGCTTATAATTTACAGGTGTGCTCCCTGACCCATCATGACAACCTACCATCAAAACAAGGAAACTCTCAGAAAAAGAAACCGCAAAACACATCATCAAATATGTGTCCATCTTTTAATTATATACGACACTCCTTTTCTCTCCAGGTAGATCATACCTCTAATGCGCATAGGAAGATCACTTTGATCAGTCTAGACTTTACCTTGCTCCAGCTGGTTTCCCCACATACCCAAGCTGCCCGAAGTGGAATTAATTATTTTAGGGACCAGGAAACCCATAATAGCTTCTTCCATCACCACATTCCGAATCTCCGCAAGGTATGAAGATGCTCTCCATGGGCCCACAACACCATTCCAAATGCAGTTAAGAGTTTCCCTATCATCAACCTCAAAGCAAGAGATCGTCAAATTATGGTCATTAGAGACCTTTAAGGCAATGAGACATGCTTGAAAATAAGCCACATGATAGTCCTTCTCCAACAGCCAGAAGTGGAAGGCAAGCCTTACATACACGTGCATGTTCTTCACAATCCCAGCTGTCCATCTACACTGAGAGCCCGTCATATCTTTGCCCATTCCGATGGTAAGGTTCAATTTCAAGTTGGCCATGTCCGGTGGTACCCATCTAACCAGATCTATAGCAGCGATTCTAAAACTGTGAACGTCAAAACCGGCGGCAGCCAACTTCTCTATTATCTGCTCGTCTTCTGATTTTCTAAACTTTTTCTTAGACGCAGCTCTATTAAGGATAAAACATATCTCATCCCACCTCTTCGCAGGTCTGATGTTCTTCTGCTGAAAACGCATATCAAATCTAGCATGCCAAATCATCCAAAGAATGAGAATAGTCATCTCATTTCGGAACCACACCTCTGGAATCTTGGAAGGCTTCAACAGCTTCAAGCTAGCAATGGATCGAGGTCTATACTCAAAGAACTCTTCAAATCTTGCCCAGAAAGCATCGGCCAACTGACCCTCAAACAAAAGATGCTCAATTGATTCTTCTTCAGGCTGATTGCAGCAGGCACACATGGAGGCCAAGGGAATTCTACAACTTTTGATACGATCGTCAGTAGGCAACACACCATTAATTGCCTTCCAGAAAACCGCACTTGCTCTAGGAACGGCGGTGGACCAGATCCAGTCTACATCCCTAATTGCCTTCCAGAAAACCGCACTTCATCTATGGTTTTCTCTCATTGTAAGTGTAACAATCATTGCTCTACTTTTTTCCTTATAAAGAAAAGGGGACCAACCCAAAACATGAAATGGGTCACCTAGATAGCTTTGGATCTCAAAGTTGGAATTGGACACCGATCTCTCCTTTCTATGTAGGAAAAAGGAAAATGGATTGTTGATAGATGTTGCTCCAAGAACATGACCGGTCATAGAGACCACTTCAACACTCTTACTAAGAAGAAAGGAGGTTCAACGACATTTGTGGACAATAAGAAAGGTAAATTGATAGGTGAGGATGATGTAGTTGATTTACTATTCATAATAAATGTTCTTCTTGTTGATTACCTACATCAAAATTTAATTAGTGCTAGCCAACCTTGTGGTTATGCATATCTTTTTCTCTTTATTTTAGATGAATGTTTTCTTATATATTCCCTCTCCTACAATGTCATATGTAAGGGAACTAGAAGTGGAAATCTTTATATTATTGTTCTTTATTCTCTTAAGACTATTCTTAGTAAATGACATGTTTTTTATAACAATGATGTATCTTTGTTGCATTGTAGGCTTGGTCATGTTAATATGCATCAATTGAGTAAGTTGAGCAAAAAGGGTTTGGTGAAAGGACTTCCTAAATTGGATTTTTTGAAGGATTAGGAATGTCAACCTTATACATAAGGAAAGAAAACAAAATCCTCCTTTAAATCCAAAGGAGTCCTTCGCACCAAGAGGGTTCTTGAAATTTTTTACAATGATCTATTTGGACCAATGAGAAACAATCTCTTTATGGTAGTAAATATTGTCTTGTGATTGTCGATGATTCTCCCATTTCACATGGACTTTCCTTTTGGTTCCAAAACGTGAAACCCTCATTGTTTTCTAGGCTTTTTGTAAATGAATTGAAAATGAAGCTTCTTGTTGTATTGTGTCTATCGACAATGACCATTAGGGATAGTTCAAAAATGAGTTGTTTCAAAGCTTTTGTGAGAAATCTGGATACTCACACAATTTATCGTCCCCAACCTGTATGCCTTAATAGAATGTGGTAGTTGAGAGGAAGAATAGGTCCTTACAAGAAATGGCTAGAAGAATGCATTTGGAGTACGATACTCCAAAGAAGTTTTGGGATGAAGATGTTAGCACTGCATGCTTTGTGCAAGATAGGGTTTTCAATCATCCTTTGCTTAAGAAAGCCCTATATGAGTTATGGTTTGGTAGAAAGCCTTCAATCCACTTATTTCATATGTTTGGTTGTCTATGCTTTGTCTTGAACATCAAAGACTCCCTTGATAAGTTTGATGCAAAATCTTGTAACGATGGCTATATCACTACAAGTAGATCCTTTAGTGTTTTTAACATTGAACTATCTAAAGTAGAAGAATCTATCAATGTTATGTTTATTGAGACTAACCCCTCTATTTGTAACAAGATTGTAAATGCGATGTTGTGAATGAAGTGATTCCTAGATTTGAAGAACTCAACATCAATGACAAAGAAAAAGAGGTGGTAGTTGATGAAGGACCAAAAGAGGATGAAAAGAAGGATCCTACTTCCTAGTTTGCTAAAGATCATCCAAAAGACCACATTATAGGGAATCATTTTAAAAGGGGGAAGACATGGGCTTCTTTAAAAAAAGAACAAGCCGAAAACACCTTTATCTCATAACTTGATCCAAAGAATGTGAAAGAAGCTCTTAAAGATGATGAATGAATCCTAACAATGGAAGATGAACTAGAACAGTTTGGAAACAACAAAGTGTGGACCCTAGTGCCAAGATCAAGTTCTAGAAAGATAATTTAACAAAGTGGGTCTACCACAACAATATTTATGAAAGTGGAAAGTTTGTAACAAACAAAGCAAAGTTAGTAGATCAAGGTTATAATCAATAGGAAGGTATTGAATTTAATGAAACTTATGCTCCTATTGCTAGACTTGAATCAGTTAGAATGCTACTTGCCTTTTCTAGCCGTAAAGTTTCTTTCTATATCAAATGAAAGTTAATAGTGCATTTTTGAATGGTAGAGTAGAGGAGTAATTCTTTGTGTCTCAACCTCCCATCTTTGAACATCACAAGCTTCATAACCATGCTTTTTGCTATAAGTGGCTCTTTATGTCTCAAATAAGCCCCTCGAACATGGTATGAGAAATTAGAAAACTTTTTGTTATATATTGGCTATTTCATGGGAAAATTTGATTCTACACTCTTTCTTAAACACACTTATAACAATTTTTTAATTATTTAAATATATGTTGATGATATAATTTTATGGTAGGGCTGATCTTCATCTTTGCAAGGAGTTAGTTCTCCTATGTAGAGTGAATTTGAGATGAACATGATGGTGGAACTCACATTCTTCCTTTGTTTTCAAATCAAGAAAACAAAGGATTGAAACTTCATCAATCAAGGCAACTACATAAGTAAACTTTTGAAGCAATTTGGGACTGTGAAAGCAAAGTCAATGGATACCCCCATGTCCAACACCACATAAATTGATAGTGATGGAGAAGGTGAAAAGGTAGATGTGAAGTACTATAGAGGTATGGTTGTAGCTTACTATACTTAACTACCTCTAGACCGAATATCATATTTAGAGTTTGATTGTGTGCTAAATTTCAATCAAGCCCTAGAAAATCCCATCTTATAGCCATTAAGAGGATTCTATGGTACCTAGCCCAAAACTGAAATTTTGTACTATGGTGTCTTAAGTCAAGGGACTCTACTCTTACATCTTATAGTGATGTGGATTATTTATTGATAGAAAGTGCACAAGTGGCACCTGCTTCCTTCACGGACTATGCTTGGTTTCTTGGTTCTCTTAGAAACAAAGTACAATGCTCTTTAAAGTTCAAAGACTAAATACAATGTAGCTAGAAGTTGTTGTTCCCATGTCCTATGGATGATGCAAATTCTCCAAGACTTCAAATGTTTTCTTATGATGATTCTCCTATATATTGTAGTAATACTAGTACAATAAATTTATCTTACAATCCTATAGATCACAGTAGAGCCAAACATATAGAGGTCCACCATGATATCCTTCATGACCACATTGCAAACAAAGATATCTACATCATTCATGTGGACACCAAAAATCAAATTGCAGACATTTTGACTAATCCTCTAGACAGAGAATGATTTACCTTTATTAAATAAAAAATGCTTATAACTTGTCTTGTTGATAATTCTATGCCTTCTAGCTAAGATGGTCACCTGTCTATATGTTGTTTCTCATTAAATGCTTATCATGTACATGTTTGTGCTATAAATGTGAACTTTCAATTCTTTATTTTTGGTGTTTTTACTTTATATTGCAAACGCCTATTTTGTCATCAAATAGTAGCCAATGATGAGTAAAAAGTACCTTTATATGTTCAAATACATGATAGGATAGAGAAATGCATTTATATAGTGGTCTAGGACTCTCGAAATAAATTTTATTTCTTGTTTACAAGCACCTTTGTCGACCGAGTTTGTTTTGGGGAAACTCAACCGACAAGATGACCACAGATTGAAGTTATAAAAGTGTGAGATGAGTTTCTCACTAACAACACTATTGCATGGAAATTTAAGGGACTATCGACCAATTTTCTCCCTCTCAACTAGAGAAAACATGACTGACCAACCCCTTTTAGAGCTCATCCTTAAACCCTAAACTCTCCCATACCATCTCCTAGCCTTCTCTAGCCCCATTTCACCTTCCCTAGCCTTACATATGTTGGTAAGTATGCCCAGAGAGACAATCATATGATGATTGTGATGGCATATTACATAAAGGATTTGATTGATGATAAAGGTAAGCTTCTAATTTATTTGATTCATTCAGTTATGAGATAATGAGTAAACATAGTGAATGTATAAAGAATGTTAATTACGCAATCATGTATGTATTCAAGTATGTGACTTGAACAATTAGATCCTAAAGATTCTAGGAGTATGTAAGTATTTTCTATGTCCCTAGTCAAATGTTATTGTGGAAGGTAGATAGACAACAACACATAAGACTAGAGTATGGGTTGGTTGATGACACAATCCAATCATTCAAGATATGCAATATCAAACCAAGCACACAAATACTTGTTAGAGTATAGTGTATCAGACAGACCCACCTTAAGAGTGACACATGGAAATCATTAATTATGGGCATAGTCATCTCTCATAGTGAAGGCATTGACTGTGATTCTTAGACCTGAAGTCACTACGGTCATCACATGTTGTTTGGTGTGTTTTAACATCATCCATCGTGATCCTGAATAAGGGTTTCCATAAAGGTGATGATCAGATGTGCTATGACACATGGGGATGATTGTGAGTGATGTAGATGAGATTTGTACCTCCTATAGGAGTTTGATATCATGGTTACTTGATAAGAGAGACTGGGAAAAGCAAGCGCATGCACATGTGAATCAATATATGGTATTAAGATCACATATATCTCAAATAGTCTACTCTAGTTCAAGGAACATGGATTAAACATGGAAAGGGTAATCATTCCTTACCTCAAGTTCAATCTGGATATCAGAGACAAATTAATTATATAATCACTTTAGCACCTATCACGGATTGTAGGTTGAAGTTATTCTACAACTTTCCATTCACTTGGGTAGAAATGATGTGTGACTAGGCACCACTTTTTTATTGTGATGTTATAAATGACTTATGAACATTCACTACCAATGTAGCTTGGAACCTATAGTGTCACACACATAAGAATTCACTTGGAATAGGATTTTCATCCTTAAAAATAATTAAATTGATTAATAAAGTGTTTAGGTATAAATTTTGAGCAACAAATTAATTGACTAGACTCCCAACTGGTCAGTTTAAGTGTTTAACCAATCAGTTGGAGTGTCAGAATGATTGGAAATGGCATTAGCTGAATTTTGGATGAATCAGGGCTCAAACCAACCTGTACAAAGAGTGAACTGACAGGTTCAAGGTTGCAAAATGACCAATTCATGTGATTAGACACCCAATTCATGGGATAAATTTGTTTGCATCAAGGATTAGTGCTGACGTAGTTTGTGCATCATTTGGATTAGAATTGCTAATTCAATTGTGATTGGGACACATGATGAGACGACTAGTTCACTAGGTGAACCAATCCACTCACCTGCCAATTGATTGATTCACTGGCGAAACTACCATTTACTCTGCCATAGGTTGCAAAAATTCATGAGATTCTTGTCCTTTTTTCTCCCACTTAGACTGGAAACCTTGACCCTGACCCTCCTATAAATAGAGAGGTACTTGGAGCTTCACAGACATAACTCAATTACCTCTGAAAATTGTTTGTCTTCTCTAGTTGTGGTAATAGAGAGAACCTGAGCAAGTCCTACCTGCTAAAGAGAGGGATAACAAGGGAGAACAATTGCGGGGGAACACCTTCACCAAGACCTAGTTCAAATCATGTCCAACATGAACTTGTCCTGCTCCCATCCTTATCCCTCCTACAACCTTCCCCAACTACTGACTATGCTTCCTACACATATGATTAGTTCTACTCTGCTCACCAGCGTATTACTTCCACTCCGCCTCCTACCTTTGGTGAGACCTAGCCCTATTTCTTCTCATACTTAGCTTGATGTCTCTTAGTTGCTTGCACTCCCAGGTGGCCCTACAACTGCCATGATTTCTGACTATGATTGGGTTTCTATACCCAACCTGGGGAAAGCCAACGATTTTCTTGATTGTGGCATTCCTGGGAAGAGAAAAACCATCGATATAATGGTCATCATTCCAATGTTCTTCATGAGGTTACAAAGATGGCCGATGATGATATTGTTGGGAGGATGGTGATGAGGGTGATGGTGATGAAGACGATGGTGATGGTGATGAGGACACAACTGCTCCTACCTCTAATGCACCTTCAGAGCCAAGCAGTGATGAAAACTACCAGCCTAATTAGGATATCGACCGGGATGACCTTGATGTTTTGTTCCTAGATTCTAGAGTGCTCATATATATGTCTTTTTATAGGTTATCATGTGTTTTACATTGGGCACTACATCTGAGGACCACCATTTTTATATTTTGTAACTTTCTTCCCTGTTTTTAGTTTTCATCTTGAGAGGACTTATTTTTGTTGTAACATAATCATCTGTACTTTTAACTCTATGTTATGCTACATTTCATGAGTTATAAGTATTTTCTTCCATATTTTGATTATGACTTTAGTATATTTGCTGTCTCTCTAGCTGCATGTTGTGTTTGCAAATGGTGATTGTATGTGGTGTTTGTGGGTTTGGATAAGACATGTTTTATCTCTTCTACCCTCTCCCTTTTTGATATGAGAAAGGGGGATAAATAAGCTTAGTGTATATTGAATTTGATCCTTTTCTAGTTAATTTTTTGAAATATCATGTGACTATGAAAGTGAACTAAAATTTTACATATATGTTATGCTTATGGTTTTGGAGGAACTCACCATGCAGTTCAAGGTAAGCATGAATTAAGGGAGAGCAATTGCTATTGTACATTCATGTATCCCCCTACATTCACATGGTAAAATTTTAAAATTCTAAGTTTTTTTTAATAATTTAAGGAATGGTTTGTCATCTTCAAAAAGGGGGAGAATGTTGACCATATATTTATACATTGTCCACATTTTGATGATGACATAAGCATTCCATTGATATGCATCTAACATATCTATTTGAGATCAATTTTAGGTATTATATACATGAAAAGAATGAATTCAAGCACACCCTATCTTTACAAAAACAAGACAAAATCAATGGAAGTGCACTTTTGTGGAAAAGGCCTCAAATCACTTAGAACAATTTTGTAAATCAGTTGTATTGATGCTATGAGTTATACTTATCTGAAGAAAAATATAAATGCATTTAAATAGAATATCTTAGCACTTTTATGGCACTTACCAAAATTCATCACAAGCACTTTTACCGGCCAATTTTCCCTCTCATGAAACTCGACTGACAGAATATGTGGATCTTGGTAACTGTCAGGGTCGACCGACTTTGTCCAGGTGACAACTCGACCAACACCCTACATAAGCATATTAATTTTTAAAGTGTCATCCAAGTTTCATATAGGATAAACTCGACTAAAAACTCAAACTTTCTTTGTCTTATAGTTTTATCAGTCGAGTTACCTTAATTGAAATTCAAATGACAATATTGTACTGAATGTGCAAAAAAAGTGTTTCTAACTGCTGAAGTTTTATAAAATAAAAAAACTATTCATTGTAAGACCCCCAAATGAATAGAACTCATTCCCAAGTGAATCTACTGGCTAGTAGACACCCCCAACTATAAATAAGTTCCCTTGGACTTCATTCCAAGTATGCCCTCTTATGCTCCTAACTATATTTGAGTGGTTTAGTCTACTAAGAGACTATTTCTCTCTCTAGCATGCTATGGATCTACATCAATCCGAGTGAGGTAGGTTTATTGTGGGAGAGCTGGTTCATTTTACCCCTTGTGAAGCTCTTAATTTCCCTGTCCTAATCTCCTTTCTCTCAATCAAATATGGTGAAAGCATCTCCTTGGTGAAGGTGAAGTTGAAAGATGAAGACCAAAGACGAGAGTGGGTAATTCCTTCAAAGCATAAGACTTGTTGCAAGATTAGATCTCCTTATTCAAGGCAACTAGCTCATTGTAAAAGTGGGTAAGTCCTTGTGAAGGTAGAAGACTCTTGCTCTAGGATCAAAAGTTCTTGTAAGGTTATTGGCTCCTTTGATTCTTAAAAGCAAAGCTAGGTACCCTTAACCTTAGAACAAGGTGGTCTTATTGTATCTCTTATAATGGAATATAAGAAGTGTGCAATGGTTGCAAATCCTAGAGATTGTCCCCTCTAGGTAGTGGATTTACCTTTCCTAGTTTTGGAGTTTGGATACACTATACATAGCTTGTGTTCTTGTTCTTCTTTGAATCTCTTTCATCCTTGCTATGTATGATTAGTTGCACTCAAATTCCATATATGACACCTTATCTTGTGATATAATTTGAAGGACTAATGGATTTGGTTTAAGTGTTTTATCTCTATTTGACCACACCTTTTAGAGACAATTGATACAACACATCCTTCAGATTAGTTCAAATAAATCTGAGATTAGATCGGATATGCTTAGGCATGTTTGGGACAATGGTTCACTTAGATCACATATCCCGAAACATGTCAAGGATACTGATTCACATTCTTTCTCTTCCATCCACAACCCTAGCCACCACCAAAGTGAACTAGAGACATAAGTTGACAGTCTTTCATGGAGACATGCTCCATAATAGGATGTGACCAAATATTCAGTCTTCGTTTGAGTAGTTGTGACAAAAAACTTTGATATTATCTTCCCCAAAAAAGCTATGTATGAAAATTTTCTACCTCTCTTATTATTGTATCATTAATATTATTAGAGACAACATTCTTTACTAAGATGTGGGGATTAGCATTGTTTGTCCGTATAACTGTTGTTATAAAATTTATTACATTTATCTATTATATGGTTTTTTATTCATTTATTATATGCTCTAAAATTATGTGAATCATATCATTTGTTTGTTACAATCATTATAGTAGAGACCACAACACATAGAATTGCAATATTGAACAAAGGAATAGAGCCACAAATGACATCCTGCAAGTAGTTCTACTAGATGATTGGGTAGTGATATGTGGGCATCGAGATCCCCTATCCATTAGGAATTTAATACATGTATGGTTTGTATTCCGAAAGTATGTGAATCAACATGGTTCTAGTCTAATTATAAAAAACTAATGACTTGTAGAAATTATAATATTTATGTAGATAGTGGAATTGAGACTCGTGTCTTGGTTGTTTTATCATTAATTCTTACTTTTTTAACGTCTTACTTATTTAGATAATTTAGTTTATCAACCAAATACAAAAATATCATTGTTAGTCACTTTTCTTAATTACACTGAAACTCCAATTTCTACTTTAAAATTTTGTTTGTATGGTTCTATTCTTAAGTATATTACAATAATGTTTATTTACCTTCGTGTGGTGTTTGTCATACTATTATTTTGCCAAAAATTAAGATTTTTTATCTTAGTGAATTTGAAGATACGAATGAATCACATCAATTTTTGGCACTGTTGTCAGGGAGAATGAGAATTTTTGAAATTTAAATCCGTCGAGACAAAATTAGGTTTTATTTCATTCAATCTTATTTTTGTAATTTTTTTATAAGTTTTAGTTGTTTAATAATTTCTTGGTTTCTTTCTATAATTTGTAGTATTATTATGTTTATAATTCATTTGTTTAATTTTTAGTTTATTTTTATAATATTGGGTTTGGTTCCTTAATTTTTTTATTGTTGTTTTTTCTTTAAATCTAATTTTTTTTTAATTTATTATCTCTATACTTTCTATAAAGAAAAAGATGTGTATCTCTTCATCCTGTTAACCAGTGCCACAAATTATAAAATTTATAACCTAAAAACCCAAAAGGGTCCTCAAGACCTACTTTAACCCCTCGAGGGTTGTCACTAATTTAGTTGAGAATAATAGAGTCATAGAGGTCCAATCTAGTCCTCTTGGGGTATATAACCAAAGTTGTTACACCTGCATCCCACAATTACCACTAAGAATGAGATTATGGCATAAATTTGATGAAAATTCCGTAATTTTTTTTTCTCTTTCTTCTTTCTCTAAAATATATTGTAATATCACTTACCGAACGATAAGTCTTGATTAAACATAACAAAAAGATACAACAAAACTTGTTTATTACATAGAAGCAACAGTTTCACACTTAATATACATCATGTACATTATATTTTAAACTTTTCTCTTTTCTCACTCTTTCAATCCCAGGATCCAAAGGAAGAATAAGAGACCCTCTAACTATTCTAACTACTCTTCTTTCAAGACCTCTGTGCTACTCTTGATAAAAGTTGGCTTACATCTCCTCTGGAAGAGCTATTCCTTTACCTAAAAAATTGTTCAGTAGATTGGTGAGGTACTGGCTCATTGAGTAGAAAATCAACATGTAACCAAGATATTTATGATGTGTACAAGTAATAAAACTAAAATACAATCATGTAAGAATGGTAGTTTAAAAACTATAATTCACTCAGCATGGCAGTAGTACAGATATTGAATGCAATTATTTACATTATTTTAAACCCATTAATTAAGCCTCTGGACCCACATGAGGTATACCAAAACATGTGGAAGTATCACAACAAGCTACGATCTCACTATATAAGACTTAGAAGCATGCTCAGGTTCCTATGTCTTTAATGTCAAAACTATGTATGCAGCTGGCATCATCCCGTCTGCCTCTTGGCAGCTAATGGGAGTGATCAGATATCTCAGACTCCACCTCTCAACTTAGGTACTCCGACGATGAGTCAAAGCCCTCAGGCTTAAAGAGCATCAGTGGACCTACTGACCCCTGATCACTACAACATGTAGCACAAGTACCACCGACATTCCCACACGGAGTTGGGTACCACACAACTGTAAGGAGTTTTCCCTATTGGTTGAAACCTCGCACCCTATTGGTACACTCTAGCTTACCTTGATCTGGACTACCTCCAGTTGGGAAACTGTTTCCTCCCCACAACACATGCCTCATCTTATGAGGATTCTACAGTGTCCATGGCATCTAATGTCTAGTGATATTTAGTTAATATAATAGGTATCATCATAGTAGCTAATGATTACCCTATTTCTAAAAATTAAGTGTCTCACATTTAAATAATAAATCACTAAATAATTTTCATATATCTCACAACCATACTCCAATTCATAAAATATGAACTAGGGAAAACTGTGTTTTTGGTACCTCAATTTACACATTCATCACCTGTCAAATCACAAAGATTCACATGACAACTTTCAACATGGTAATACATCACTAATAATATGATTAATAATTCATTTCAACTACTGATATTCACCAAATACATTTATTCAAGCCATCACATATATCATAGAGAAAGAATCAAACACTAGAAACTATTATTTGAATTGGTATGCTTTATATCATGGTTAAGAGATGATTATCTACTCACATACTTCACCCAAGATCACTGATCTTAGCCTTTTCACCAACTAATCTCATATCTTAGCTCACATGAGTTTGGATCAAGCTTTAAACCTCAATATCTCATTTAAAATAACCTTTTAATGTGTTTCCCAATCCTAAAGAGGATCTGTTGTAGGTAGAAGATAAAGATCGGAGGTTAATCCAAACCTCAAAATTGCTGGATTAGGGATCTTGAGCAAGGAAAAATGAAGAGAAGGAAGAATCAAGGGTTAAACCTACTTACCAAAAGGAAAATGAAGAGAAGGAAGAATCAAGGGTTAAACCTACTTACCAAGTCCAATCTATAGCAACCCCTTTGGATTTCCATTGTTATTCACGTTCTTCCCTAAAAATTTCCCCAAAAATCCCCCTCCAGGTCATCCTCTCATACAGAAAGATATATGGAACGATAGAGGATTGAATAGCGGTTCAAACACAATTCACATTTTAAAAAATGGATAAGTATAGCTCGTGATATGATCGTTTTACGATTGGATGTCCTGGGAGGCATCGGTCGCGGTCGCGGTCGCGGTCGCGGTGTCGGTCACGGTACTCAATACATGTTTACTAAAAAGGACATAACTCTCTCATTTTAACTCCAATTTGATTCATTCTTTTTTTGTTAGATTCATAATTAAATTATATACAATTATAAAATATTATTTTGAAATAATATTAAACGAAACATTATTTATTAATTATTTCCTCCAATGTCATTTACTCTCTTCTTGCATACATGTATGTGTTAATGCTATATTAACTCCAACTCAGATCTTCATAGTAGGCTTAAGTCATGATTATGAGTTGCCCAAATAGGTATTTAATGTTACCAAAGTTAATATAAAGTACAAGGTAAACTATTACTAACAAAACCATGAAAAGCATTAAGATTATCTTAAATCGCTAGGATTACCAGCAAAGCTAGGAACGGGTTGTAACAATTCTCCTCCTAAAATAAAAATTTTGTCTCAAAATTTTTAAAAGAGAAAATGATACTTATTAAAAATCTCCGTCTCCACTTCCCAGGTAGCTTCTTCTATACCACGATTCCTCCAAAGAGCCTTTACTAGGGGTATCTCTCTCTTTTTAAGCTTTTAAATTCTACAGTCTAGAATTTGAATTGGTCCTTCAATGTATGAGATATCCTCTCTCAACTGTATAGGATCTGGGTCTACAATCTTCTCTGTACCAGGATGACACTTCTTCAACATTGATACATGAAACACATTATGTAAATTGGCTAACTCCAATGGCAACTCCAATTTATATGCAACTGATCCAATTCTTTGAATGATTGGATAGGGACCCATGTATCTAGGAGTTAGTTTGCCTCACTTTCCAAACCTTAGCACACCTTTCCATGGTGAAACTTTCAAATAAACCTCATCCCCAATCTCAAATTGAAGTGGTCTATGCCTTTTATCTGCATAGCTTTTCTGTCTGTCCTTAGCTGCCTTCAACTGTTGTCTGATCACATATATATTTTCTATGGTTTCTTCCACCAATTCTCAGCCTACAATTTTCTTTTCTCCAACTTCATACCAACAAATTAGAGATCTACATTTTCTCCCATACAAAGCTTCATAAGGGGCCATGCCTAAGCTAGAATGGTGACTGTTGTTATAGGTGAACTCCATTAGACTGAGATCATCATCCCAACTACCACTGAAATACAAACATATGCTCTCAGCATATCCTCCAGGGTTTGAATTTTCCTCTCTAACTGTCCATCTGTCTGAGGATGAAAGGTTGTGCTAAATTTCAACTTTGTTCCCAAGGAACGGTGCAACTGATTCCAAAGCCTAGATGTAAATTTAGGATCTCTATCAGATATTATAGAAATAGGTATTTCATGCAATCTGACTACCTCATATATATAGACTTTGGCTAACTTTGGTGTATCCCATGTTGTCTTAATTGGTAGAAAGGGAGAAGACTTTGTTAGTGTAACTACTATTACCCATATTGAGTCGAAACCACATGGTGTCCTCGGTAATCCAACCACAAAATCCATGGTGATATGCTCCCACTTCCATTCAGGGATAGGAAGTGATTGCACAGTACCTACAAGCTTCTGATGTTCAGAATTAATTTGTTGACATACATCACACATAGCCACATACTCAGCCACATCCCTCTTCATACTTGACCACCAATACAACTCCTTTAGGTTTCTATACATCTTTGTGTTACCTGGATGCATTGCATACATAGAAGAATGGGCTTCCTCAAGAATCTACTTCTTTAACTCTGTGTCATCTGGCACACACAATCTGTCATGTAGATACAACAACCCATCATTTGAAAATCTAAACTCTAATCTCTTTCCTTTTGTCATATCATGAATGATCTGTTGGAATTCTCTATCACTATGCTGAAGCTCCTGAATCTGATCATAAAATGTAGTTCTAACCTACATTTGTGCAATCAATCCACCTTGATTAGACACATTTAGATCCAAATTCATCTCTCTCATCTTAACTAACATGTCTCTTTTTACACATGTCATTGAAAACATTTCTGCAGACAATGTTGACTTTCTACTTAGAGCATCTTCTACTACATTGGCCTTTCTTGGATGATAATCAATGGTGACATCATAATCCTTTATAAGCTCCAACCATCTGCGTTGTCTCAGATTGAGATCGCTCTATGTGAAAATATACTTTAGACTATTATGATCAGTAAATACCTGACATGATTCACCATAGAGATAATGATGCCATGTCTTTAGAGCATGCACTACTGCTACCTACTCAAGATCATGTGTGGGATAGTTCTCTTCATTCTTCTTAAGTTGTCTAGAAGCATAGGCCACCACTTTCCCTTCTTGTATAAGAACACATCCCAAACCTCTCCTGGACGCATCATAGAAAACCACATAGCCCTTATTTGCCTCTAGTAATATCAGGACTGGTGTTGTAGTTAGCTTTTTCTTTAAAATTAGGAAATTTTATCCACATGACTCAAACCAAAAAAAAGGTACATCCTTCCTTATTAAGCATGTAAGAGATGTTTTTATTGCACTGAAGTTCCTTATATACCTCCTATAATATCCTGCTAACCCTAGGAAACTTCGGATCTCAGTAGGGGTCGTCGGTTTCTCCCACTGAAGAACAAATTCTACCTTCTTAGGGTCAACACTAACCACTTCTACTGATATGACATGTCCAAGAAAAGATACTTTTTTCAACCAAAACTCACATTTGTTGAACTTAGCATAAAGTTGATGTTGCCTTAACAACTCCATGGCTATCCTCAGACATTTCTCATGTTGTTCTGCATCTTTAGAATATATAAGGATGTCGTCTATAAACACTACTATGAACTGATCTAAATATGGTCTACAAACCCTATTCATTATGTCCATAATGGTTGTAAGGGCATTTGTTAATCTAAAAGACATAAATACAAACTCAAAGTGCCCATACCCCATTCCGAATGCTGACTTAGGTACATCAAATGCCTTTACCCTTAGCTAATGATAACCTGACCTGATATCTATCTTTGAAAAGATCGTTGCCTCACAGAGTTGATCAAATACGTCTTCAATCCTAGGCCAAGGATATTTATTCTTAATTATTATCTTATTCAACTGTTTGTAGTCTATACATAACCACATGATTCCATCCTTCTTTATCACGAACAGTATTAGAGCTCCCCAAGGTGATGTACTGGTTTGAATAAATCCTCTATTCAACAACTCTTGTAATTGGGTTTTCAATTCCTTTAACTCCCTAGGTGCCATTCTATAGAAATGTAATGCTACTGGATGGATACCAGGTAAAGTCTGTATCTTAAAGTCAATATCTCTTTCAGGTGGTAAACCCGGTAACTCATCAGCGAAGACATCTGAAAACTCACATACTACTAGAATATCTGCTAGTCTAACTGCTCTTTTCTCTACCCTAGCATCCACCACATGTGCTAAAAAGGCCTCACACCCCTTTCTCATCATCTTATCAACTACAACAGTTGATACTATACATGTGGGCAAGACTTTTCTATCTTCAGTAAAGACACATGAAAAACCACCTTTGTTACGTCCCCAGATTTTCACCTTCTCAAAACCCCATGGAGATTAGAAGATAAAATCTGAAAACGTTAGCAATTGTATCAGATAGCGATGTGGAAGCATAATACGCATACATGAACATACAACCATAACATTTCTCACTAATAGCATGTATATATTAATAGAACATTACTTATTACAACATGAATTACATTTACATATTAAAAGAAGATTTACAAGTCTATGAACATGTATGCTAATCAGGATCTACACAATAGGTATGACCTGAACAACTTCTCACTCCCATCTTTTTCCTCCCATGCTATCTCTGAACATAAAACATACGTGAAACAGTGAATCAACACACAAGGTGTTGTGCACGTGGGTAGAAAGATACATACTAATATGTTTGCATAATTGAAATAACTTGAAAAAAGAAAGAGTAAAGGTAAACATTGTTTAAAGAGATAAATAGGTAAACATTCCTTTAATTGCATTCAATTTGATGCGGTTGTACTACACATACTTGCACTTGACTTACATCTAGTGTGGGGAATATAGTATCATCATACATCTAACATGGGCCAAGGAATCATACATCAATGTTAGGCAACATACATCTACACCAAGCTATGTGCTCTAGTAGCTACAACCCATCATACTCATTTATGTTCTATTATATTTTGCGAAGTATAACTCATACTAGTTCAACCAAGCAATCATATCCAAATACGAGAATTCAAGATATCACATATCATAGGCAACCAGTAAACTAGTCTTATACTTAATAAAACTCACATACCTGAGTTCAAAGATTCATAGATATCTTTGATCATCTAGAAAATCTGGTCATCACCTAATTAATAACAATTAATCATCATTAATACAATGTTCACCATTATTAATGATATTTTAGGTCCAAATTAGGGTTTTGGTCAAACCTAGCTCGATGTGATGTTAGGATGGTGTCTAGCATTTTTAGTCTGATCTATATGTCATTAAAAAGGTCTGGTATGATTTTCATATTTTTCTGATAACTGGTCTATTTTCTAGAATTAAAAGGAGGGTAGAAGCATCTAATTAGTCTTTAATAGAAAAGGACCTATTATTTAGATACATTACTCAGATCATAGTCTAAATATGGATGTATATCATCATAAGGGTTCTAGGACAATTTTATGAGAATTAATCTCAATTGGATATTATTTATTTCATTCAATAAACAGTTAAATGGAGCATTATAAACTAATTTAAATAGCACCAACCAATGTGTCATAAAAGTATGTTCTATAGGTTTCATAAGAAAGAGCACATTTTTTTGAGTCTAAGGATATTTTTGGTGAATTTATTGGGTAAGAGAGAAATTTATTATGCATTTTCTAAGGTAGTGCTATCTTCTGAAATTTGAAGATAATTTACCTGATTGGGAATTTCCAGGGTTGTTCGATCTTGATCCCAAGGCTAGGATGCATATTGGGTGAGCCCAGCTGGTCAGGCTATCAAAGTGAGTGACCCTCCCAAAAACATGATTGAACCGGTCTGGTTCAGGGAGTAAACAGACTGGATCTACAGGTTCACTGGGTTTCTTCTCGCAGAATCGACCCTTCTCCTTCAGTTCTCGCGTTCTCCATCTCTTGAGTGGGCAAGCGTCATTACACTGGAAGAACTCCAATCGACGAGCATCCTCTGCCTCTGCCCGAAGGTTGTGCCACAAGGATGGACTCCTGACTTCTCCTCCTCAAAATCTCAAACATGGCTTCTAGACAAGAACGTGGTATCTGCCCCTAGTGCCTTGCGAAAGAATCCAGGAACCTTGGCAGTAGCAGGTGTCCTCTTCTTGTGCCCGTCATCCCTCCTGTAGTCTGATGGGAAACATAAGGCAACTGCGCCTATTGGCGCGATAGTGGAGCTCTGCTTGGAGCATAGGAAGAAGTTGCGGGAGCCGAGCTTGATGAGCTTCTCGTCGGGTCCAGACTTTCGAGGCTGAACTATGAGTAGTGCAACTCGTACCACGCTGGATCTGTCGTGGGGAGCAGCGGCCTCCTCCCTTCCTTGCATAAGCCGTGATGGCGGCCTTGATTAGGTCGGCGACGGTGGAAATCTGGGGAGATGTGGCGTGCACGGGGCCGAGACTATGCTGGACTGTGACGTTGAGGAGGAGCTTGGCTGGGACCCTACTTGCTGGTTGAGCCTGATTACTGGCGGCAGCAACCATCCATTCCCTCTCGCCTCCGCAGTACAGCGAGAGGAGTGGGGCACTCTCTGAGCAGTGGGACAGAGGCATCATGGTATTGCGGGAAGACAATGAGGGATTGCAGAGACTGAGGCCTCTGGAGGAGGAGGGAAGCCGAACCGGGGTCGTGGTCGTGGATCATGGGATAAAAAAATAAATGGTGATGCGAGGTCTGACGTGCCTCGGTTGCGTCCTCTCACGGGTCACCGACGCTGTAGTGGAGGCCGAGAGCGGCAAGGTAGAGCCTAAGGCTGAACGTCAGGTAGGGGACTGGCATATATTCGAGTGAAGGGGGAAGAGAGGGTGAGTCAGCTGATGAGAAGAGAAGAGAAGATCACCAGCGGAGTATCCTTTCGCTTTCCTGGCGACACTTAGTGAGAATCCTCCTCGTCAAGTGAGAGTCTATTAAACGACCTATTTTGGCAGATCTAGCCTCCCTCTTAGAGTTACAGGTTGAGGCAGTCAAAGCCCAATGCCACATATGGCCAACAACTCCGAAAGATGTGTGGTTGAAGACGAAGCCTAATACACTGGATCATTCTCGAGTGAATCTAATGCATACTTGAGCAAGCTGCGACTACATGATGGGACATTTATTGAGACCTCCATCCTAAGTTCAACCATATTCCAAAAATCCACATTGTTAACTAAAATCTAAATCATCTTTTTGACTTCTAACTTCCATATCTCATAGTAGAAAACTTTAAATAATATGGAATTCTAAACCTAGGTCCAATATCACCAAATGGAGTTTTTGACCATTTTTGAGATCAAACAAACATTAGTAACATCTCAATTTAATTCCTCAAATAGTCTCATATAACTCTATAAACCTCATTAATCATCAAACATTGTCGTAACATGTTCACTCTCATTATCCCGATCATTATACATCCCAATATTCATAAGTCAACCATCTAAATTCATGTATTCTCTAATTCATAGAAGAAGAAGTCATGAGTACTCTAAAGTGGTACATATATAAATATGTTGAACTTATGCTACACATCAATTATCATCTAAAATCAACATCACAGGCCCGACTTATTTAATTTGATTCTATAATACTTCATAATCCATCAATATCTATTGTATTTTTAGGTTTGTCTTCACGAACTATATTGGGTATGAAAACCCTAAAATCCAGGGTCATCACATTCACCCCACCTTAATTAGAATTTCGTCCTCAAAATTCAATGAATATCATACTCGAGTTGATATCAAAGAGTCCAACTGCATATATGTCACCATTTCTAGGTGCCAGGGATATGAATATGAACCCTAAGTTATTATGTTAGATTTCAAAGTATCTAGGGTGTACTCACCTTACCTTAAATAATTCGAAACACCATCTCATGTCTTAGTCATAATAGGGCATTCTTTTGAGTTAATAATTACATAGCCAATCTCCCTATGAAATAGATTTTTATCAATACATCAGAAGTTGAGAAGGTATTATTTAAGGTTTAATTATTCACCCTACTCACCTATGTAAGGTGCTACAAGTCTCCACATCATTTACTAGTGACATTTTCACACTTAAAATCCTTCTTTTGGTTTGAGATCAACATTGTATTAGGATTTCATCATTAGAGGGGATTTATCTTCATCTTTGATTTCATTACTTGAGAAGGGCTTACTTAACATGCTTAAATATTAGGGTTTCACCCTATTGTGTGAGAGTGATCATTAACTAGAAGCATAGATCTAGAATATTTGGGGTTAGGATCTTTATTTTATGTCATCTCATATATGATGCAAACATATCTTTACTTCAAGCTCGAGTCTCAAATTGATATATTTCATGCATAATATGAAGGGTGAGAGAACATACCAAATTAAATTTATAACAATTTCAAACTTATATCTTTCATGTATGGTAGGGGGGATATAGAATAGGTCAAGCTTATCTAAGTGACTTTTCATGCTTAATCATTGCTATAGCTCAAGTGAGGTTTCTATCATCATATTTTAAGAAAAAGAAGGGGTGGGATCAACATATGTAAGTATCTTATGCACAAGGCATTTTACTCCAAGAACTAGCATTTCATATATCACCTCACTTATAGCTAATGATGAGATTCACAAACATATGCCACTCAAGCTAAGACCTAACTCAATCAAAAGGATTGTTTTCTCATTATGAGTTACCTACCCATCATTTTTATCTAACTCTCACATATAGGGTTGAATCATGCAAAAAGACTCAACTCAACACTCAAGAGTAATCTAGTGTAGGACATTTTTTTTTAATACATATCTCATATATTGGAGGCTAGGTCCTATGACCTTCTCCCTGTGGGTCTTTCTCTATAGTTCACCACATAACTCATCCTACCACTAGACATCCCCCTTGTATAAGAGCTTCAAGCTCATGCACACTCATCTCTTTCTTAACTTAGCTTATCTTAAGTAGGAAAAGGGAATGTACTTTCATCATTACAACTTATCATAGATCCTCTAAGAGTGGATTCAACTCATATAAAACTCAAATCTTAATAAGGAAACTTATACCATCATAGTTAAAGTTAGATACGATTCTATATGCTTATTTCCTTCATCTTTCTTTTTTCTACCTATCTATCACATAATCTTATGAGGCTCTAGACTTCTAATCTAGATCTACTCTCTCTTCTAGACTGATGTCACTCCCTTTCACTTAGGTTGCATGAAAACTAACTACTCTCCAGTGTGAGGGACACATTTTTATATTTACATATATATAATAAAATATTATATAGTTTTTCTCCAAGAAAGAAGACGTCAGAGAAAACTGTCGAGGTGTGAGCCGATTGGGAAACAAAACCAAACCAACAAACTCAAGTATCCAACACACAGTAGATAGTCTAGTGTCAAGAAACCTAGTGAAATGGTGAGCACATGGTGTAGACTAGTGTATCTACCCAATACATATGAGCTCTATACGGAAAGGGTTTCAGACACTTGTCTAAACCTAGTTCTCGAACATCTAGGTTCTAACCTAGAGGCTAGGTCAAACCTAATTCCTATAAAACAACTTACTAAGTTTCTAGGTTTGAAGTGAAAGGTGAAGTTTAGTTTTATGTTTCACGGTGAGCAATTGTTAGGTGTAGCTATTGTTCATGCTCTGATACCAACTATGACATCCCTGGATTTTCAACTTCTCAAAACCCCATGGAGATGAGAAGATAAAATCCGAAAATGTTAGCAATTGTATCAAATAGAGATGCGGAAGCATAATACACATACGTGAACATACAACCATAACATTTCTCAATAATAACATGTATATATTAATACAAGATTACTTATTACAACATGAATTACATTTACATATTAAAAGAAGATTTACAAGTCTATGAACATGTATGCTAATCAGGATCTACACAATAGGTACGACATGAACAACTACTCACTCCCATCTTTTTCCTCCCATGCTATCTCTGAACCTAAAACATATGTGAAACAGCGAATCAACACACAAGGTATTGTGCACGTGGGTAGAAAGATACATACTAATATGTTTGCATAATTGAAATAACTTGAGAAAGAAAGAGTAAAGGTAAACATTGTTTAAAGTGATAAATAGGTAAACATTCCTTTTATTGCATTCACTTTGATGCGGTTGTACTACACATACTTGCACTTGACTTACATCTAGTGTGGGCAATATAGTATCATCATACATCTAACATGGGCCAAGGAATCATACATCCATGTTAGGCAACATACATCCACACCAGGCTATGTGCTCTAGTAGATACAACCCATCATACTCATTTATGTTCTATTAGATTTGGTGAAGTATAACTCATACTAGTTCAACCAAGCAATCATATCCAAATACGAGCATTCAAGATATCACATATCATAGGCAACCAGAAAACTAGTCTTATACTTAATGAAACTCACGTACCTGAGTTTAGATATTCATAGATATCTTGGATCATCTAGACAATCTGGTCATCACCTGATTAATAACAATTAATCATCATTAATACAATGTTCACCATTATTAAAGATATTTTAGGTCCAAATTAAGGTTTTGGTCAAACCTAGCTCCATGTGATGTTAGGATGGTGTCTAGCATTTTAGTCTGATCTATATATCATTTAAAAGGTCTGGTATGATTTTCATATTTTTTTGATAACTGGTCTATTTTCTAGAATTAAAAGGAGGGTAAAAGCATCTAATTAGTCTTTAATAGAAAAGGACCTATTATTTAGATACATTACTCAGATCATAGTCTAAATATGGATGTATATCATCATAAGGGTTCTAGGACAATTTTATGAGAATTAATCTCAACTGGATATTATTTATTTCATTCAATAAACTATTAAAAGGAGCATTATAAACTAATTTAAATAGCACCAACCAATATGTCATAAAAGTATGTTCTAGAGGTTTCATAAGAAAGAGAACATTTTTCTGAGTCTGGGGATATTTTTGGGGAATTTATTGGCTAAGAGAGCAATTTATTATGCATTTTCTAAGGTAGTGCTATCTTCTGAAATTTGAAGATAATTTACCTGATTGGGAATTTCCAGGGTTGTTCGATCTTGATCCTAAGGCTAGGATGCATCCAGGGTGAGCCCAGCTGGTCAGGATATCAAAGTGAGTGACCCTCCCAAAAACCTGATTGAACCGGTCTGGTTCAGGGAGTAAACGGACTGGATCTACAGGTTCACTGGGTTTCTTCTTGCAGAATCGACCCTTCTCCTTCAGTTCTCGCATTCTCCATCTCTTGAGTGTGCGAGCATCATCACACTGGAAGAACTTCGACCAGAGAGCATCCTCTACCTCCGCTCGAAGGTGGGGCCACAAGGACGGACTCCTGACTTCTCCTCCTCAAAATCTCAAACAGGGCTTCTAGACAGGAACGTGGTATCTGCCTCTAGTGCCTTGTGAAAGAATCCAGGACCCTTGGTAGTAGCAGGTGTCCTCTTCTTGTGCCCGTCATCCCTCCTACAGTCCGACGGGAAACATAAGACAACTGCGGCTATTGGTGCAATAGTGGAGCTCTTTTTGGAGCATAGGAAGAAGTTGCGGGAGCCGATCTTGAGGAGCTTCTCGTCGGGGTCCAGACTTTTGAGGCTGAACTACGAGTAGTGCAACTCATACCACACTGGATCCACCGCGGGGAGCAGCGGCCTCCTCCCTTCCTTGGCATAAGCCATGACGGTGGAAATTTGGGGTGATGATGACATGTACGGGGCCGAGACTATGCTGGACTGTGACGTTGAGGAGGAGCTTGGCTGGGACCCTACTTGCTGGTTGAGCCTGCTTAGCGGTGGCAGCAACCATCCATTCCCTCTCACCTCTGCGGTACAACAGGAGGTGCGGGGCACTTTCTGAGCAGCGGGATAGAGGCGGCATGGTATTGCGGGAAGACAATGAGGGATTGCAGAGACTGTGGCCTCTGGAGGAGGAGGGAAGCCAAAATGGGGTCGTGGTCGTGGATCATGGGATAAAAAAATAAATGGCAATGCGAGGTATGACGTGCCTCGGTTGTGTCCTCTCACAGGTCACCGGTGTTGTAGAAGAGGCCGAGAGCGGCAAGGCAGAGCCTGAGGCTGAATGTCGGGTCGAGGACTGGCATATAATCGAGAGAAGTGGGAAGAGAGGGTGAGTCAACTGATGAGAAGAGAAGAGAAGATGACCAGTAGAGTATCCTTTCGCTTTCCTGGCGGCACTTAGTGAGAATCCTCCTCGTCAAGTGAGAGTCTGTTAAATGACCTATTTTGGCGGATCTAGCCTCCCTCTTAGAGTCATTGGTTGAGGCAGTCAAAGCCCAACGCCACATATGGCCAACAACTCCGAAAGATGTGGGGTTGAAGATGGATCCTAATACACTAGATCATTCTCGAGTGAATCTATGCCATACTTGAGTAGGCAGCGACTACATGATGGGACATTTATTGAGACCTCCATCCTAAGTTAAACCATATTCCAAAAATCCACATTGTTAACTAAAATCTAAATCATCTTTTTGACTTCTAACTTCCATATCTCATAGTAGGAAACTTTAAATAATATGGAATTCTAAACCTAGGTCCAATACCACTAAATGGAGTTTGTGACCATTTTTGAAATCAAACAAACATTAGTAACATGTCAATTTAATTCCTCAAATTGTCTCATATAACTCTATAAACCTCATTAATCATCAACATTGTTGTAAGATGTTCACTCTCATTATCCCGATCATTATACATCCCAATATTCATAAGTCAACCATCTAAATTCATGTATTCTCTAATTCATAGAAGAAGTCATGAGTACTCTAAAGTGGTACATATATAAAGATGTTGAACTTATTCTACACATCAATTATCATCTAAAATCAACATCACAAGCCCGACTTATTTAATTTGATACTATAATACTTCATAATCCATCAATATCTATTTTATTTTTAGGTTTGTCTTCAAGAACTATATTGGGTATGAAAACCCTACAATCTAGGGTCATCACAACCTTGTTGAAAGATAGCTTCTTTGTTCCAACAATCTAACTGGACATGATATGTCTCAAGGTAGTCCACACCCAAAATGATTTGAAAAGAATTAATATCTAAGGGTATGAGATTAACTGCATTGTATATCCACTAAAACTTAACTGAAATCCATGACATACTTCTGTCAAAGCTGAGGATTCAGCTAGTGGAACTTTTAACAACAACTCATAAGATAAATCCTGGGCTAGAAGATTTAGTCCACTAACTATTGATCTTTGAACAAAAGAATGTGTTGCACCAGGATCTATTAATATTGTAATAGAAATGTTGTTAAAGAGAAGCATCTCACCTGTCACAACTCTGGGTGAAACTAGACCTTCAGATGGTGTCATTGAGAAGAAGCGTCCAGTAGTTGTCCCTCTACCACATTGTCCTCATAGTCCACTACTGGTACTAGGTGCTCCCCCTCTAGAACCTGAAGCCACTGAAGAACTTTCCCCTCTAACTGGAGCCTGCCTATGTGGAGTGTGAAACTGTAATTTTGAACCTTGTTTTGAAACATAAGGAAGCTTTGGGTAGTCCCTTTTTATATGTCCCATCTGTCCACAATGAAAACATATTGGAGTGTTAGTTCCCCAGCACTGACCAAAATGTGCCCTGTCGCAATTGTCACATATGGATGCATCATGTCTATGAGGTCCTGTCACTGACACTAAAAATGCTAAAGACCTAGTTTGAGGTGTCCATGTAGATTGTGTATTCCATCTACTTGAATTGGGCCATCCTCCACTAGGTGAAAACGTAGATCCTTGTCTCCCAAAATAGTTAAGTCCTCGTCCTATCTTAGGAAAGAAACCACCACCCCCTCTGTATCCACCACTACTTTGTCCCCCTCTATTGAAGTCTCCAGATCTTTTCTTACTCTTAGACTGCTTACCAACATTAACTGACTCTTCTACCCATCTCGATGCTTCCACAAATTTCCCAATGTTTTCTTTGTGTCTTCAACTAATGGTTGACACAGTGTGTCTAATCTCTGATATTTATCCTTCTTGAAATCTTCTACACTTTTCTACATCCACAAGTACATAACCGGTGAGCACGTAAGGCCGGCGAGCACGGAGCGTCGGTGACCAGAGAGGGAGAGGGCCTACGAGTAGAGAGTCACCAGTGAGCACAGAGCCGTCGGCAAAAATAGAGGGACGATGAGAAGAGAGGGAGAGCGGCAATATCGATACCACAAAGCAGCGGCGTGAGTACGGAGGGCAGGGAGCGGCGTGCCAGCGGAGCATAGAGTAGCGGAGGCGCGAGCACGGAGCAACGGTGGGCGGTAGAGCACGGAGCAGCGGCGGGCGGCAGAGCACGGAGCAAATTGCCAAACCTATTTTCGTGGGGATAAAATAGATAAAGGGGAACAGTCGGCTTCGCGCGACACTATAAAGTTAACCATAAGCATTTGTTATTTAAAAAACCGATGCTAATAAAAATAGTAGTCAGTTACCATAGAAAAACCGACGCCACAGGGGGTGTAAAAGTTTTCGCGTGGTCAGCGCGGGAAACCCATTGGCGTCAGGTATTCCAAACCAACCGACGATTAAAATGCGGCTAATTTAGTCGTCAGTTTTTTAGTTAATAACCGATGCCTTATGTCAAATTTTGAAGGTAATATTTTTCGGTGGAAAATTTGGAATTGGCGGTCGATTTTAGGCGTCAGTTTCTTATTAATAAATCGACGCTAAATGAAAAATGATACCCGTGTCTGGGTGCCATTCATAGATAGATGTCGGTTTTTTTGTTTAAGTGACGTTGTATGTGTTAGGCGTCAATTTCCTGTATACAACTGACGCCTGTGAATGCGACTTTATAAGCCATTTCTGTAGTAGTGATCATCAGGTACAAGTTGCATATAGAAATTTGCAAACCTTGTGAAATGTCCCTCGTATTCACCAATTGTCATACTTCCTTGTCTGATATTCTCTAACTGTTTAATCTTATCACTTAGGAAGGTAGGATGAAAATACTTAAGGTGAAACTCATCTGCAAAGTCCTTCCAGGTCATCTCTGCATTTCTCCTTTTATCTTCCACTCCCCACCACCATAGCTCAACATCTCCCTTGAGTAAATAGACTGCATGATTGATTTGCTAATCTTGTGATAACTCCATTATGCAAAAGAGCTTTTTCAATTGTCGAAGCCACACCTCCGCCATAGCTGGATCTATTGTTATAGAAAATTTAGTTCCACCAAGCTTCTTCACCAACTCATAGCATCTCATCAGACCCTTATTAGAAGATGAAGACTTCCTGTCCATCTTGTATTTTTCCTTTATCTCCAGAAAAATATGATACATCCTTTTTGCCTCATTATCCTGGATACCTTGAGCCATTGCTAGAGGGTCAGGTCGGTAATGACTCTCATCTCATTCCTCACCATGTCCATGTCCTCTTCCTTCCATCTACATATTCATAACAGAACACATATGTTAGAAAATTACAATTCAAAGAGGAAAAACATCCAAATCCTATTGGTCTCTTATCACCCCTGCCCCAAACCTAAATTCATTTTAGGTTCAACCTATGCTCTGATACCAAGCTGTTACACCCACATCCCATGATTACCACTAATCGTGAGATTAGGGCATAATTTTGAGGAAAAATAAACCATATTTATTTTCTCTTTCTTCTTTCTATAAAATATATTGTAATATCATTTACTGAACAATAATTCTCAATTAAACATAACAACAAGATACAACAGAACTTGTTTATTACATACAAGAAACAATTTCACAATTAATATACATCATGTACATTATATTTCAAACTTCTATCTTTTCTCACTCTTTCAATCCCAGGATCCAAAGGAAGGATAAGATACCCTCTAACTATTCTAACTACTCTTCTTTCATTACCTGTATGCTACTCTTGATAAAAGTTGGCTACCATCTCCTCAGGAAGAGCTAATCCTTTACTTGAAAAATTGTTCAGTAGGTTGGTGACCTACTGGCTCAGTGAGTAGAGAATCAATAGGTAACCAAGATATTTATGATGTTTACAAGTAATAGAACTGAAATGCAATCATGTAAGCATGGCAGTTTAAAAACTATAATTCACTCAGCATGGCAGTAATACATACATTGAATGCAACAAAAGGATAACCAAACTATTTACATTATTTTAAATCCATTAATTATGCCTCTGGACCCACATGTGGTGTACCACAACATGTGGAAGTATCACAACAAGCTATGATCTCATTGTACAAGACTTAGAAGCATGCCCAGGTTCCCAAGTCTTTAATATCAATACCATGTTTGTAGTTGGCATCGATATGTTTGCCTCTTGGTGGCTGATGGGAGTGGCCAGATATCTCAGACTCCACCTCTCAACCTGGGTACTCAGGCGGTGAGTCAAAGCCCTCAGGCTTAAATAGCATCAGTGGACCTACTGAGCATTGATCACTACAACATGTAGCATAAGTACTACCAACATTCCCGGTTGATGTTGGGTTCCACACAACTGTAAGGAGTTTGCCCTATTAGTCAAAACCCCCACACCCTATTGGTATGCACTGGCTTACCTCAATCTGGACTACCTCCAATGAAGAAACAATTTTCTCCCCATAGCACATGCCTCATCCTGTGGGGATTCTATAGTGTCCATGGCATCTAATGTCT
This sequence comes from Alisma plantago-aquatica, assembly GCA_963693085.1. Taxonomy (NCBI): domain Eukaryota; kingdom Viridiplantae; phylum Streptophyta; class Magnoliopsida; order Alismatales; family Alismataceae; genus Alisma; species Alisma plantago-aquatica. The sequence goes on from OY856410.1 coordinate 648,954,936, forward strand.
AGTGATGTTTAGTTAATATAACAAGTATCATCATTATATCTAATGATTACCCTATTTATGACAATTATGTGTCTCACATTTAAATAATAATCACTAATAATTTTCATATATCTCACAACCATACTCCAATTCTTAAAACATGAACTAGGACAACCTATCTTTTCGGTGCCTCAATTTACACATTCATCACCTATCGAATCATGACAATTCACATGATAACTTTCAACATGGTAATACATCACTAATAATATGAATAATAAGGCATTTCAACTACTGATATTCACCACATACGTTTATTTAAACCATCACATATATCATAGAGCAAGAATCAAACACTGGAAACTATTATTTGAATTGGTATGCTTTAAATCAGGGTTAAGAGATGATTATCTACTCACAGACTTCGCCCAAGATAACTGATCTTAGCCTTTTCACCAACTAATCTCAGATCTTAACTCACATGAGTCAGGATCAAGCTTTAAACCTTAATATCTCATTCAAAATAATATTTTAATGTGTTTCCCAGTCCTAAAGAGGATCTTCTATATGTAGAAGATAAAGATCAGAGGTTAGTCCAAACCTCAAAATCACTATATTAGGGATCTCAAGCAAGGGAAAATGAAGAGAAGGAAGAATCAAGGGTTAAAACTACTTACCAAGTCAAATATATAACAACCCCTTTGGATTTCCGTTGTTCTTCACGTTCTTCCCTAAAAATCACCCCCAAAATTTCCCTCCTTGTTGTCCTCTTATAGAGAAAGATATCTAGAATGATAGAGGATTGAATCCAGGTTCCAACACACTTTGTTTTGTTAAACATGGATAAGTATAGCTCGAGATATGATCATTTAATGATTGGTTGTCCTAGGCGACATCAGCCACGATCGCGGCACACAACGCAACGGCAGTCGCGGTCGCAGTGTTGATGCAGCGTCGGTCGCGGTTGTGGTGTCGGTCGCGGTACTCAATACATGTTTACTAAAAAGGGAATAACTCTCTCATTTTAACTCCGATTTAGTTTATTCTTTTTTTATTCATAATTAAATTCTCTACAATCTTACAATATTATTTTGATAATATTCTCAAATGAAATATTATTTATTAATTATTTCCTCCAATGTCATTAACTCTCTTCTTGAATAAATGTATGGGTTAATGCTATATTAACTCCAACTCGGATCTTTATAGTAGGCTTAAGTCATGATTATGAGCTGCCCAAACAAGTATCTATGGTTACCAAAGTTAATATAAAGCACAAGATAAACTATTACTAACAAAACCATGACAAGTATTAAGATTATCTTAAATCTCTAGGATTACTAGCAAAGCTAGGAACGGGTTGTAACAAAAGTAATAGATTTTGTAATGATTTAATTGAGCATGCTAGAGGAGGGAAGTATTAATAATAGAGCCTCCTGACTTCCCCAATTTGTTTTAGAAATGTGGTTGCTACAATCATGACATGTGCGGCTATTAAGAAAATGCTATAATGGCTAACATACTAATGTGTAGGAGTGTTTTTGCACAAAATTCTAGGATCAACACCAAGTGCAAGGGATATCCTGAATTGACTCTTGATGCAGTCTAATTTTAGGGCTTCATCGTGTGTATTATTGCACTTTCATCACATCTATACCTTCTAGATTACATGTTATTCCCTTCAATTTCTTAGGGTATTTCAAAAAAAAAGGCATTGGATTAAACTATACATTTTAGCCAGCCAGGATGAGAATTTTCACTTATAAAAAAATGATTGGGGTTGGGTATACTTTAAAGTTTATCAAAATTTATTTTCTTTGATTGGGGACAGAAAAACGTGTATGGATTTCACTCACGAGGATTAATCAAAAGGAACAAATTTCTTTGTCTGAGATTTGATAAATACTAGATTTGACAAATAGCCACATAAACACAGACCATATTTTGCCCTTTTTGATTGAGAATCATATCCATGGCTACTGCTATTTTACCAGTTTGTCTGTCCCCAATAATTAATTCTTACTGACCGTGCCATATAGGAATAATCACATCAATATCGTTTGAAGAGGCTCATATACAGAACATATTGAAATAATACCAAGAGTAGGTGATTCAATTAAGCGAGATTCGGAAGCTACAATTTCACCTCTTACTTATTGACATAATTTGCATATTTTTCAGGTACTTGGACCACACTTGAATGGAAGAGAGAGAGAGAAGAATAATCATAGGGTTTATCTATCCCTAGAGAGACCCAAAGTAAAGTCAAAAGCTCCTTCATCCTACCCCTAGCGGCCAAGTGTCAACTAAAGTGAAGAAGTCCAAGGAAACACAAAGTCAACTAAAGTGAAGAAGTCCAAGTACACGCTCTAAGTGTTGATGAAGAAGCTAAGACGACAATGATATAGCAAATCAGTTGTTATGGTCTACTCAAAATCATAGAGACAAGGCTAGAGATTCGAGTCAACCATATAGATGTGCAGCACAGCATGGCAATGCTAACATGACCCAGAACGGTCATGTCGTACAACATGATTGTGCTTCCAAGAATATAGAATGGGCGTGTCACTTAGAATGGACAACACTCCCTAAAGACAAAATTATCATGGTGACCAGCACAACCATGCTACCAATGCCTCACCACGGTCGTGTCACCAACCTTCCATTCTCCCAATTTTTTTACTATAAATTTTCACCATTTCCATCTCAACCATTCATCTCCACCACATCCATATTGACCACTACCCACCACGATCGTGTTACCCAACATGGACGTGCTATAGAGAACCCTAGATGAAAACTTCCATTGCATTTCCCATTTTACCCCCCATGTGACCTAGTGCTTCCCCGTCACCTATATATACATAGGTGGCAGATGGAGCCCAAGGATAGATACTCCCTATCCACCCTTAGCTCATCATTTTCTTCCCTTAGCTAGTCTACCTCATTCCACTTCCATTTCACCATTTCCACTGCTAAAACCCTAGTTTCTTAGGGTCTTGGCCACTTTCTACCATCATCCCATTCCATTCCACCTTGGAGGAGGGAGGATGATTCCCTTGCAACATCTGGAGAGGAGGATTCCTTCATCTATACTGGGCTCCATGCCTACTTCTACCTCTTTCATCTCCATTTTTTGCATTTTCTTGTTCTATGAGTAGTTAGGCCCTTAGGTGGGGTGTTTGGGGTCAAAAATGTTAATTTGATATGATTTTTTCATAAAATGATATGTAAGGATTATAATTTCTTTTTCTAATTATTATATACTACTTCAATCTCATTTTTCTTAAATTTCTTTGTGTTTTGTGCTTGAAATCACCTAGGATTCCTAGAAAATGGATAATATGTATAGAATGTGTGAATTGTTTCTATGTCCAATTAATGGATCCCTTGTCAACTATTCCTATACCTAACCAAATCTCCTACACCTCAATGATAGACACAAGTAGCTGGTATAGGAGCATTTAGTGTAATTATCTTGGAGCCTTCTCAAGGCTAGAGTGTAGGTGATGTGATGTGTAAAACCTCACTTCCACCTTCCATTACTACCCTCAACCCCTAATTACCCTAGGAGTTCCTATCCTTGAAACCTAGGCTTAATTAGATCCTAATTGAATTACACCTAAATCCTAATCCAAGTGAGCCTCGTAAGGATGGGTAGGTGGTAATTACCCAATACACACTTACCGTATCCATGGATAATTAGTAGTTTAGGGAAATTCATTATCCTCTATCTTGTTATTTGTTTTGGTGATCTAAATGGAAGAATAATGTTATCACCCACTACCCAATTGACAAGTGCATCCCTCAGATATCCCACACTTATCTTAATTGCATTAAAACTCTAATTGCCTCCTTACTTTTCTAGTCTTTACTTGTTTAGCTCTTTACTTGCTTAATTAGTTCATTGCCTTGTTCTTTCTTTGTTCTTGCTAGTTTTGGTCTTTAAGTGCTCTTTTGGCTAATTTTCTAGCCTAGTCTAGTGTAGATCTCTTCTTGATTTTCTTAGTATAACTTGCTCATTTTCTTGCTTAGCTTGTCTTTCCTTGCTCTTTAGAACTAATTGTCAAGGGTAATTTATGTTTTGATTGATGTTCTCCTTTAATTGCTTGTTCAACCCTTAGTGTAATCAACAAATAAACCATCAAAATTTTAAACCCTGGACTATGTAGTAGGAACCAAGACAAGTCTTACCTAGCTTAAGTGCCCCCTTTTCTCTCTTGGGTTTGACCCTAACTTGCCGCTTTCGTATATTATAACATGACCGCATGTGCTTGCGGGTGAGTGTGTGAGTTTATGTGAGCGTTCCTATTAGAGCTTTATAAATTTTGAAAGATTCCAAGTGCGTCGTAACCCTTGTGGCATGCACAACTAGTCAAGATTTAATTGATTTAGGTGTGCATACCTCGGGGTTGGGTAAAACACACCAACTCCACAAGACAAATATGCCTTTCAGAGACTCAACATCGAGCATTGTGTTAGACTCCTTAAGGTCATATATGAATCTAATTACAATAAAAAAAATAAGGAATACTATGAGGAGTCATTTTGTGAAGATGGTTTTTCTAAAGAGGTAGGGTACCATTAATAATATTTTGGGATTTATGGTGGAGAGTCTTACTATGCAAATTATTACTCACCTAATAGAGATGAGAGGATGGATACCCTCTAAAATATGTTAGGTGGCCAATAAGAAATACTAGATAATCAACAAGAAATGCAAGTTGATGGAGAAGCATGGAGCAAATGATTGAAGGAACAACTAGCCCATCTAATAGCACAACTCTACCAACTAGTTACACATTTGATGATTAATCAGAGATCTCATCGAGAAAGATGGAGCACTCCACATACATGACCAATGAGAATGATGATGTTTGTGCACTGTTGATACAACAACGCAAGATACATTGACTATGGCACATAATGAGGAGTCAAAGGCATATGTTGATATCATGTAGGACCCAAATTCTTCTATTAGTTTTATGATTGATTGGGACTAAGAGCATGCACAAACACATAAAAATATTTGTCATCTTGATTTTTAGATGAGACAGTTCCACCCATGCCAACTCTACATGTTTTATATGCAAACCCAGGGGATGAGAAGAAGCTAGAGGCATATCTTGCACATGATTTAGTACATGTTGGTAGCACTAGTTGGAGATTTATCACATACTACCTTAGCCGCAGAAGAAGGTAGCCCAATGTTAGTCTTCATGCAAGAGCATACTTTGAGGATTCCATACAAGAACGACTCCTACATTGTGCCTCTTATTTTAGGTCCACATGTAGCTACTGCACTACCTCCACAAATAGAGGATTTTCTACATGTCCTATTAGATGGGATATGGGGTGAAAAGCAACATCACATCAAGATTTCAGAAATTCTTTTTGAGACACCATGACCACCACATCATATATTGCACTATGGATCTCTCATGTACAAGGTGTAATCCCTTGTCCATACACTTTTTAGCTGGGCCTTTTATGAGTTGGAAGAACAACCACGATAAGCATTGAGTATTTATTCCCCTCAATCTTGGGTTTAGTGTTTATTCAGATGAGTAAATTTCTAAATTTTGGGTGGAGGTTGGGTGGTATGTACTCTTTTCCACCCACATTACTTGCTTTACATTTTTTTCCAGCATGTTTTCTTTGCGTATCTCAATTGCACATAGATTGCTTGCATTGCATGTAGCTTGAAACTATTATTATTATAGTTCTTAGTTCTTGGAATGTGAGTTGATGCCATCATTTATCTAGATTAGATATATTATTTTTATATTTCATAAGCATCATTCATAATGTGAATCCCTTAAAGGAAGTAAATCATTTTGTAATGTTATATCATAAATTGCCAATCCTAGAACATATTATGTCACCTAGGGCTTTAATTTATATCATTTTGTGGAAACTATGGCAAGTCATATGGGATTGAGAGGAGTCAAATGTAACATTTCTCTCAGTGACTATGTCACGGACTAAAACACAAGATAATATGAGTATCTCTTAATTAATTATTCTTAGACTTTAAACAAGTATAAATTTTATCTGTTAATTTTATTCTACGAGTTGTGCGAAAAAAAAATCATCATGTTGCCACATTAGGACTCGTATACATAGAAGCCTAAGCTCGGTTCGATTTGAGACCGAGACTATGAAGTCTGGGATTGGGTTACCCGATAAATCTATATTAGTTTATCTGCATTCAGTCCTACTTGTTTTTTTTAGATCTCCCCATTGCGAGAACTTATTAGATTGGTTGGCCCCGTATCTTGTATTCTTCAGTTTGACATATAAAACACAATAATACAATAGACATAGTCGATCTTGGACCGAGATTTTAAATACCGATGAGAGCAATACTGGTTTGGTCCAGATTAAAGCATTATGGAATTCAAAATGGTTCTTGTCAGTTCGTTTTCTATCAAATAAAACAAAACAAAAACTAATTTGGGCTAGACACATTTAGCGCCTACATGGCACAAAAAGACAAAACCTAATTCGGAGCATTTTCCAAATCAAGCAAACGTGAAACAAAATGATGTTGTTTTCCCTGGGCAAAGTATTATGCTATCTATGGGCCAGTGTCCATAGTATTAGCTCTCCCGTGGCTCATCACCCACAGAAGAGGGTAAATACCCCCGACCGAATTGACAACCATACATGTTCTCTACGAATGTCATGGTAATTAGCAGGCAGTGTCGTGTCAAGAAGCGAATGAAGGCTTGTGAAGGGACCCTTCACCGTTCTACCCGATCTGATGCCATGGGGCTTGGTCGGCGGCTGATTAGCCTAGTCAAATTTTCCTTTCTCTCGCCCATATTGCTTTGTCTGCCTTGGACAGTAGGAAGCGACTCAATCTCTGAAAATGAGAGGCTATAAAACCCCCATAGTTGTGCCTCACCCAGGATCAGTTTTCTCATGCTCTCAACTCTTCTTCCTTCCCTGATCCCCCATCTCCCCTTCCTCCATCGTCTCCGCTATACATTGTGCCTTTTTCAACCACGTTCAATTTTCTCATATGCGCAGCCGTTGTTACTCATCAGAACCTCAAAGGAACTACAGAATCGCATGCCCTTCCTAATCTTTTATCAGCGTTGGAATTCAAAGACTACAACACTTGGTTATTTTTCTAGTCCTTCTTGTTCTGAGAGTACGCGATGGTTTGAGACCATTCTCACGGGTGAAAGAGAGAGGGTCGGCTATCGATAATAACAAGAAAAAGGGTCACTTCCTTGCTTTTTTTGCAAATGCACGATTGACAGCCTTACTCATCAAAATCCATTGGTACATTAGCATATTCATTTATGAATGGTCATCTGATTCATGCTTATAGATATGCTTAGTTAGTTTGCAAACTAAGCTAAAACACCAATAAAATGCGTTGTTGTATACTTGGAAATGGGGAATGGAAGATGAATTACGTTAAATTAAATGAAGAGTCTACTAAACATAGAAACATGATTTGATGACATAATACATACTCATGTGATTTACTAATAATAAGAGTGTCGTACACTTAATAGGATCGTGGTTCAACTTCATCTAACTTGGAACAATATAACTATATATGCTTGGTAAATGGGTTGCCATAACTCGGGAGAGTAGTCCAAACTCGAGGGTCATTTTGTATTATAACTTTGGCATACGTCCTAATTTTGATTTCCATATTTTGAAATAGGAAAGTTCAATGATGTTGAAGCAAAATATTTACATCAAGACTAAGCAACTTTATAAAGGTATGTTGCCCTTCTATTGGGTGAGTAAGCAGGGGTTTAGCCCCTTGTTGATTTATCACCTTTCAACATTATGTCTCATAAACATTTGAAATTACCAAGTGAAATATTACCACCTACATGTTGTTGAATGTCTACTTAATGCTTACTTTTGTTGACATAATTGTATATCTGGCATATGTTATTTGAGTGAACCCTAGTGGAGGGAGCGGTGACCATAAGTCTCCCGGTTGTCTACGTAGACTGAGGATTTTCCTCCTGGTGTGCACTAGTATGGCCTGCGGGCCCAGAGGCAGGAGCAATTTCTTAGCCTCGGTTGACTTGGTAGATGTGGATTGAGACACATCAGTGGGTTAGCCTCAGTAACACTGCCAGATGTCTATCAAAATAATTTTATTAATCTATTGCTTAATGTTTCTTGAAATATTTCTATAAATCATACATACATTAATGTTTGATAACAATGTCTCATTTGAGCGTGTTTTATTTATCTTTTATTATGTTCTCACTCCTGCTACTCGAATGGGGTACATACCATCTTTTGCTGAATCCTAGTTTTCTCTATTTTCATGTATAAATCACGTAACTTCAGGAGAGGAAGCAGACTACTCAACTACAACAACAAGTTAGAGCACATTGCCAAAAATCTTCATCATGGACATGGATAGGTGTTCCTCTGTGCTAAGCTATATTATTAGGCAGATGTGAAACTTTTTGTAAACCCTATACTATTTTGGTTTGTAAGGGTATATAAATGAAAAACTTTGTTGGGCTGGACTTGTTGTTGAAAATATATCTTTTGTTTCTGGTAAATACTCTTTCCTTATCCAGTGATCCTTAAGGCCATAGACTCAAGTTTACTTTTTTTGTTGTGAATAAATGAGGATCACTGGATAGTGGGCCCACATGACTACAAGATCCTCACGATCTGGGCATCACAGATTAGCATAACTTCCATTGGGAATTCCTTTATTTTGCATGTTACATGATGCATTTGAATTGAATGTTAGGAATGTTCCTATATGCTACATATAAAAAAATGAGATGCACAACTTCATCCTCTTCTACATTTCTTCCACTGTTTTCTTAACCCCTCATTCTCTAGAAATAAGCTAAAAGTCAAAAATAGTATGAAACTCCAAGATTGGTGCATAACACCCATCCTCCCTCTATCGCTTCTTCCATACTCCTCCTATGTAAGAGGGTCATATCATCAATATAAAAAAGATGCCAATGGGGACACAATAAAAGAAATTAGTGTAATTGTAGAATAAATGTATCAAATAGAGGAGAATTCAAAAATTCTTCTTCCACACCTCCATTCACTCTATTTTCTACCTAACACATTCTTCCCATCTTCAAACTCTATTCTTGTGTAAATTTTATAAGAAAATGCAAAATGATATAAAACATCAATGGTATTACGATCCTAACACTGTAGGTTTAGACATGAAAGTATGTTTGTGAAATGAAAGTCAAGACAGAGAATGTGGAAAGTTGTATAATGTGATTTTAGAAAATTGGGTTTGCTTTGACATGTTCCGTGGTAGTGGCCATAAATATATTGAGATGCAAAGTATGACATGATGGTAGTATAAGTTGGTAGTTTTGTTTATGATTATGTGTTACTCGAGGACTAGCAACATTTATGTGAGATGTGATTTTAAGAATTCATATTCATCATATTTTAAAGTATTTTTGACGCATTATATATTTAATCTTACATGTTTAATTATATTTCACTTCATATTTATCTTATTTTAGGATTTTAGTGGTTTATGTAATTTATTTGGTATTTAATATATTTTTGGTATTTTATCATGTGATTGATGTATGATGAAAAGAGAAGCAAATATCCCTCTCAAAGGCCTAAGAATTGACCAAAGATTGCATATCCTCACTCCCAACTCTAACAATTGCGGTGAGGACCTCGGTCACACCCTAACTTTTAGAACCTAGCAAGTACATAATTAAGATAATGATGAAATCAATTTAACATTGATTTATGGTTACAATAAGGTTCCATCTAAATTTCATGAAAAAGCATGTACAAAGGGTTCTTTGGTATAATTTGCTTAGTTTTGTAATACCCTCAAAGTTGGGGAATTTAATATTTTTTTATGATATGAGGTGATAATAAAAGTACATTAATGAAGAAAATATGATGACTCTAGTTAATGTGTTTGAGCCCAAGACCTAGTTAAGGTTTTCATTGATCAAATGTATCATTAGGATCCTTCATTAGGTGGGAAGAATTATAACATCCTAGAAACTTGAGTTTAATGACTTGCTAGTGTCTAAACATATCGATGGACCTCATTATACTTAGAACCAAAACCAAGGTCAAGTCAATGACATTCTTATATCATGAAAATGTATGTAGAGTGAAGTGTTGAAAATAATGGACCGTGACACAAAAAATGAATATCCATATCATGTTCAATGATTATGATTAATTTTATGTAGTAGATCTTATAGAGATTAAAACCCTTGTGAGGTTGTTCAATGGATTTGAGGATCTATAATCATTCATGCATATTAATATATGTTGAGATATGTTTGTGAATGCTCAAGTTAGTATTAATATTACAAGTGATCAACGTATCTTGAGGTATATTCTCGTCTTTGTCACGATCATAATTGTTGATGTATATTCGGATGAGTGGTTATTTGATGTTTCTAGTACAAAAAGAAAAAAATAATTGAATCGATTATAACATACATTGTGAATTTTCTATGCATAATGATTTATATGAGGACATTTGAACGTTGTCTTTGTAATTCTAATGAGATCTAAGCTACAATATATGCAAACCTATATGAGAGGCTTTATAGGACAGACAAAAAAAGTGTATGTGAGGTTGAGAGTATGATTGAGAAATGAAGAAACACTCTCTAGAATTTACTGTAATTAGGATCGTCGTGTTGTTAGTTAGGCAGTTTCATGGTGGCATTAAATTATTGGATCAAACATACTATATCTATAAATTCGACAACCCACTCATATGTCTAGGATATATGAGTCATCATGCTTTTTGCTTGCGTGGATATTAATCGGTTACTCCGTCTCCTACTTGATCCTAAAAGAACTGAGTATAAAATAGATAATAATTATGATTTGTTACTCAACAACCGAATTATAGTTTTTGAAGTCACAACCGAATTATAGTTGACTGAGAGATACCGTTCTTTTTTATTGGTCTAGTCCAAGGAAAGTATCGGAGGAGATTAAATGAATACTCATAAGTCAAGATCATCGCTCTCCAAATCTAGACTCTTTATCCATCATAGACGTGCCAAAAGCCAGCGAAATAAATCTACCAACTAGAGATCAGTCTAAAAATCCTGGAGTTAAACCTTCTTGTGACCAAGGGAGAGAGAGATCGTCCCCTTTTTCTATTCCATTGACTCTTACATGTCGATGAGGGAATCAACTAAGGCCGTATGGTGGGGAGTTACGCAAGTTTGCCTGCGCATCTTTGAAGCAGCATTCGGTGTCGTCACATGATAATGGTAGGGCTATTTGGGTTCTGAACTATGAGGAGGACCTCCATGGAACCGCATAGGTCTCACATCCCGTAAGTAAGGTAAAAGGACATCCAATCTAACTGCGTCTTTCGTCATCCTGATAAAATATCCCCCCAACAATGCTACTGTGGAGGCTGACATCCCCGATTGAAAAGGCCTCAGGGAGATCAGATCATGGGTGAATGAGTGCAGAGGACACTGAATACAAATGTATTTAAGCAAGTAACATAGTCCCTTTGAACGAGAAGAAGAGCAGCTTCAGCCTGGTTCAGACGGATCCAATTGAAAGTGGATCTTGTATTGGATCTACAAGTATAGGAAATTTATACTCAAGGCTATCTTTTCAACGCAAGTTAGAATTTAATTGCGCATTCGAGGTAATGGGTCATGTCCATTGCATTTTATTATTTTTATGATTTATCCTATTCATCCTTTCAAAGTAATTTAGATATTAAGTTACCTACAAACATGTAGTTATTAATGTATATCTCATATCCAATAATACTTTTGCTAATCAGAATTATGTAGATGGAGTTATTTTGTGAAAATATCACATTCTAGGTATTTAAACTATTATCTTTAGATATTTAGTATTTATTTATTCAATTCAATTCATTTCTCAAGTCTTTAGACACAAATGTCATATATCTTCTATAAGAATTTAATTTAGTCATCCATTAAATAAGAGTTTCAGATTAAGATTTATTCAGACAACAAGAATCTAGATTTCTGATTTTAGATTTAGATTACTTATTGTGAATAGTCATAAATTAGATCCACATACCTAATAAGAGTCTCAGATCCAACCTCAGTTATTTAGTAATTAAGATACAAATTTAGATTTAGATTCAGAGTTCAAATTTAGGCTGAACTCAAAATTGTAGAGTAGAGATTTAGATTTAGATTTAGATTCAGAATACAATACATGTTCAGTTATAAGTATTAAATTTTTGTATAATCTAAGTTCAACTTCAAAATTTTGTAAGTTTACATTTAAGATAACTAAGTCAAAACCTTCACATAAGACATTATATGATAGTCATCATTCAGTCAGTCTCAGGATGATTCAGAGGCATCTATTGTAAATTTAGAGGAGTGGTTACTCCAATTCATAAGTACTTTGGTACCAATTAGGGCGTAGTCACACCAATTCAGAGATACTACGGTATCATTTAGAACCATGTAGTGCCAATCAAGAGGTTCAATATCAATTCAGGGTGTAGATACATCAATTTGGGAGGACTTACCGTATAATGGTGGCCAATAATCAGATAAAAGATACAAATAAAAGACACATCAGTTCAGTGTAAGTTTATAGATTTTAGATTTTATCAACTTTTAGTTATAGGACATTCATGTTTATCTTATTAGTAATTCTGTAACATCCCTGACCTGGGTTATTAACTAACCCTAGGTGTTTTGCCTAAATATGTAATTAAATCCTTGTGATTAACTTTGGGCATGTAATTAAGTTCCTCAGAAACATATATTTCAATTTTGCTCCTTTATATATATAAAGTTGTAGCATTGTTTTGTAATGCAGAGACCTATGTGCAAATTACCCAGTTAAGGGATTAACTTGCAAATTGCACATGTTGAGATGTTCCTCGGATGTTGAGACATCATGAGGATGTTTATGATGAAGTTTGAGGGATTTCCCAAGCTTGAGCACCAAGGTGCAGTTGTGGAAGCAACCCCTGTATTTGAAAACCCTAAATTGGTGTAAAGTGCAATTTACCCAATTTGAGGGGTGCAACTTGTAAAATACATCATCTAAAATATATTTTATGACACTTGGCATCATTTAGAAGAGAAATGATGAAAAGGTCACTTCATTTGAATAATCATATAATAAAGAACACCTTTGTGATTGAATAATCAAGGTGTATGTGTAATAGCCCTTTTATGTGTATGCTTTAGTGATGGGTTGATCCTCTTTGCCTTCAATTCTTGACCTTAGAAGTATTTTGTACTTAGAAATAAGATGTGGGGACGTGCAAAGAAGAAAGGAAGGACTTAGATGAGAAATGAGGAAAGCATATGTTCTTATGTTGAAATTTCACCTAAGTATATATACTACCTTCCCCACTTAGCAAGGGAACGACCCTCTTCTTTTCATTTCTTTTCCCCTTGCTCAAAACCGACTAAGGCTAAGATTTGGAGCAGAGAAGGACGACCAAGGGTCCTAGGTAAGTTTGGATCATCCCTTTTGCTTGAATTCATGGAGGAAACTCATTTTCAAGGTTGGATTCATGGCTAGCTCACCTAGCTTTATCTTTCTAGCCATTCCTTTTCAACTTTCCTTGGAGAATACACCTTGGCCGACCTATGGAGCTCAAAGACGCCATTAAAGGCTTGGAGCTTGAAAGTTTGGAGCTCAGGGAACAATCTTTAGGTGGGTTTTATAACTCTAAACCTTATGCTTTGATTATACATCTCTCTCTTTGCATTTAGTTGCTAGTTCTTCTTCTTCCCTATCTTCCCTTGCATCCTTGCAAGCAAATCCGTGAGGAACTACTACTATTCTCGAGCTAGAAGATGAGGGTGTTATTTCCTATGCTTATTCACGAATTTTCTACTTTATGAAACGACCTTGAACCTTTGGCCAAACGGGTTCATACTCGTTTAGAGGCCAAACGGGTTCACCAAGGTTGGTTTTCCCAAATGGGTTCCAACCCATTTGAGGGCGTTGACCAAGCGACGACCATTTGTGGTTCATGTTCATAATTATGTAGGCTAATCACCCACCACGTTTGAGGGATTAACTCCAAAGGAATCGTGAAATATAGGCTAACCAATTAGCAAATCTAATTGAATTAAGTCCTGATTTTCAACCTATTTAATTGGACCTTTTTGGGCAAACGGGTTCCAACCCGTTTGAAGGAGTTGACCAAGCATTGACCGTTTGGGATTACTGTTCCTAATGACATTGGTTAATAACTCACCAAATATTATGGATTAATTCGAAATGAGTCATGAGTTGAAGGCCAATCAACTAAGCAATCGATTTGAATTAAGTATTGATTCACCAAATTGAATAACTTGAACTTTTGCCCAAACGGGTTCCAACCCGTTTGAGGGCATTGACCAAGTGTTGACCGTTTGGGATTCATGTTCATAATATATTGAATTTATTTTCTACCAAGAATCATCATCTAATTCCTAACCAATTAAGAGTTGAAGGTACTTTAATACCCTAACCCTAATCGGGTCAAAATTACTGATTTAAAGAATAGATTGTGTTGAGTTTTGGGTTGAAGGACCCAAACGGGTTCCAAACCGTTTGGGGGTCCTCCCAAACGATCCCACACTCGTTTAGTGACATTCCATAATCGTTTGGAGGTCTAAGGTGAAAGGAATTTGATGAATTGAGGGCCCAATCACAAGATATTGATAATTGATGAAAAGTGTTGATTTGTAATATAATTACGGTTCAACCCTTATCAAATCAACTTAGTTTTTGGTCAAACTTTGGCCAAACGGTCTCAAGACCGTTTGGAGTTCATCCAAACGATCTCAAGACCGTTTGGGCCAAGTTTGGGCCCAATTGGAGTTCAATTGATAGGTTCAACCTTGTTTTGAGTCACATTGTTGATAATTGATAAGTGATCGATTGGAAACCCTATTTGGATTAGATTTAACCCTAATTGGCTTGCAATTGAAGATCAAATTGGTGACCAATTGATTGAGGCTCATCCTATTTGACTCAAATTGTAAGTGGTTAATATGGCTTGGGCCAATTGAACGTTTCAACATAAGAAACCCTAATCAAGTTGACCCTTTGAATCACCTTGGAGGTCCATGCGGTCTTGAGCTTTTGAACCCAAACGACCTCAGGGTCGCATGAGCCCAAACGAGTGCACACTCGTTTAGACCCAAACGAGTCTACACTCGTTTGAGTCCAAACGAGTCCACACTCGTTTAAGGCCAAACGAGTCTACACTCGTTTGAGTCCAAACAAGTCCACACTCGTTTAAGGCCAAACGAGTCACACCGGTTTAAGGATCTTTTGTGTTGAAGGTTGAAGGTTAAACCCTAACCTAGTTGAAGATGTTCAAAGATGTTTATACTTAACTACTTGAGAACACAAATGGTTCAATGATGATCTAATCTAATCCATGATGGAAACATAAGTCATTAAAGGACTAAGTGACTAATGGTTTGACCCATGATGATGATCAATGGGTAATTTACTAAAATACCCTTGAAAGGTTCAATTGAGTGAAACCTTGTTTTAATCAAACCCTAATCACTTGAAAGTGATGTGTTGACTTGTGTTAATCAATAAGGACTTAACCCAACCTGATCTAGAGTGGTGTTATCACCATCTACCAGTATGAGGAGAGAGAAAGTATCATTAGAGAGAGAAAGTATCCTTTTATGGTGGAAACTCAAGTAAAGTACCTTCAATACACATGAATGTGCATAATTAGGGTATGATCCACCTATGTGAGATCATGAAAACCCTAATTATGATAGATGATGAATCTTAACCAAATCTGAGAGCATCATTGAAGATGTTCCTCATACATGATGATGTTATGAGTTCATTTTACCATAATGTGAATAATAAACCCTAATTCTAGGGTGATGGCATGTAATGTGAATAATAAACCCTAATTCTAGGGTGATGGCATGTAATGTGAATAGTAAACCCTAATTGATGAGAATCAGGGAACTTAGCTCTTATGGCAAGAGTGGAAAGTATAATTCTTGATTTGAATTGCTTTTATCAGTTGAATTAACCTTACAGGTTCTGATATAAAGATGATCATATCCAGGTATGGATGATGATGCTATATTCATTGAAAGAATGTTGTTAGCTTTATGAATAGTAAAATATCTTGATTCCTTGCCAATGGCAACCTATGAATTAAATAGGATGTGAGAGCCATAAATACCATCAAGGTCGTGCTTTAGAGATGACTTGTGATGAATGTATTGAGAAATGATGATTAATGAGAGTTAGGCTTGTTACATTTAGTATTCTCCTTTCATAGCTGTTATGCTAATGTTATTGTTTGAAGAACAATGTATGATGTTAAAAGAATATTGAATGTACCTAACTAATCAAGTGTAATGTAGAGCCCTGATCATAGATCCATCATTGTCAGAGATCAAATGATGGTGAAACAGGTTTTCCTAAGGGAACTCCTGGATCACATACTTTTGAGTATGTGGGGTATATGGATGTGTAGAACCTTACATCCTAGTGTAGGTGTTTGATGTAGATGTGTAATCCGTCAATCCTTCACTACAATCCCATACCATATCAGTGGACTGTAAACATGAAACCTCCTGATGACGAAGAAAGCACAGATATCCATATCAGTGGAAGATAAACATGAAATCTCCTGATGACGAAGAGAGTACAGAACGCCACTGTAACTCTAAAATAGAGAAGGACCAGATTACCCTGGTAAGCTATTATAGTAGAGACACGAGATGTCCTACAAGTAATCCTCTTACTGACAGAGGAAGGTGAAGGTCATGAGAATCCGACTCTTTCGATGACCTAGTATGATACCGAGGCACTTAGCAGTGATTGGTTGGAGTATGAGTGGTAAACCTCATCTCCACAGGGCATAAAATTAATGTTTGAAAAACATAATCCACAGTGTAGTATACGTGTTAGAGATAACGACAAGTTGATTGATTGATGTTACACTGTATAGTGCAAATGTCTTCAAGTTTCATAACTGTTGAACTCATGCTTACTATTAAATTTGATATTGAATACTTTGAAGCTTTTACTGCTTAAGTTATTCTTTGAGGTGCTATAATAAAGCTTCTGGCGGAGAGTTATAACTCTCGTTGGGACAATTATGTAAAATTGTCTCACCCCGTAGACTTCAAATTTTTAGGTGGACGTCGAGGACAGAGGAAAAGGTCTAGAAGTGACCAGTCCCAGCAGCAGCAACACCAGGAGCAGCAGTAAAATCTCAGGTGGAGATTTAGCCTGCCATGTGGTGTAGTTAGAGTCAGTCCTATGTGTCCTCTGTACTCTCAGGTCTTGGAGTCTTTTGGTCTGAGATTTTGGTTATGAGTTCTTGAGATTTTGTATCATGTTGTATATAATTACTCAAGAAGTAATTATCTGAGATGTAAATAGTTTATCTCCTTTTATGACGAAAGTTATATGGTTTCAATGCTTTATCTCAAAAAGTTTTAATTTCCGCTGATTTTTGGTATTCCGCTGCTAATCGAATCGCTTCTGCTATGTTTATATCCTGGTTTGGAGATCAGAGCCCACAATTAGTGGTATCAGATCTCTAGGTTCGCTGAGTCTACAGAGGCCTAGGACTTAGGATGTCGAGTCTATCCTTAGTATCTCTTCCTTATCTAATAGAATCTTCTACTCCTCAGGAGAAGAAGATACATAAGGATGGCAGAGCCACATGATGAGTACGTGGCAGAGAGTAGTGCTAGTGCACCTCGAGGCGGTGCAAGGGTTCCAGAAATATAACAGCCTGCACCTGAACCACCCCAGTTTGACCCAGCTGATATGGGTAACCCAGCAGTTCAAACGATGTTTGGGCAGTTTATGACTGCCATGACACACATAACTGACAGGATGCCCATGCCTGCACCTAGGGCACCTGCCCAGCCTGAAGGACAAGGTATCAGTAAGACGTTCGAGCGACTTCGTCGTGTCGGAGCTACCGAGTAATTTGGGACTGCCGACCCCGCAGATGCTGATCTGTGGTTAACAGAGTTGGAGAAGGCTTTCAGGATTCTTAATATCTCGGAAGCTGAGAAGGTTAGACATGTTGTCTATCTTCTCAAAGGCAGTGCTGGTCACTGGTGGAACATGGAAGAGCAGAAGAGACCTGGGATAGAGTTCTCGTGGGAAGAGTTTCGTCGGGAATTTATCAATAGATATTTTCCAAAGACCTTCCTAGATGAGAAGATCTCTCAGTTTGAGAGATTGAGGCAGGGCATGATGAGCATTAGCGAGTATGAAGCTAAGTTCATGGAGTTGTTGCGGTTCTGTCCGCACATGGCTGCCACAAAAGAGGAAAGAATCAGGAGATTCAAGAAGGGTTTGAATGCTGATATATCAACCCCTGTGTCTGCCTTAGAAAACTAAGAGAGATTCTCTACCTTCGTTGAGTCAGTCCGAAGGATAGAGAGATCTGTGGTTGAGAAGAGGCAAACCCAGAAAAGATATCCATAGTTCCAGGGTTCTTCATCTAGGGATTCCAAGAAACCTAGATTCTCTGCACCTAACCCTCCACCACCCAGATCAAGTTCCCAAACTCAGTGGTCACCAAGTAGAGGCAGGGGACAAAGCCTACCTCAACAAGAGACTCGTAGTTCAGCATTGATGTCAGTTACTGGACCACCAAGACCACAACAACTGGAGAGAAGCTGCTACAACTGTGGTAAGGTGGGACACTTGATGAAGGACTACCGATCTAAACCTGTCAGTATAACACAACCCTAGAGACAGAGTCAACAAGGATCACAGAGAAGACAATCTCAAGGAGCAGCTCGAGGACGCGGGCAAGCGTCTCAAGCTGGATCATCAGCACCACCTCAACACCAGGCGATAGCGAGGTTCTATGCGATGAACCCACCAGATGCAGTGGTCAATCCACGGGTAGTGGCAGGTCAGATGGAACTTTTATATTCTTATGTCTACATCCTGTGTTGTA
Organism: Alisma plantago-aquatica; assembly: GCA_963693085.1. Classification (NCBI taxonomy): domain Eukaryota; kingdom Viridiplantae; phylum Streptophyta; class Magnoliopsida; order Alismatales; family Alismataceae; genus Alisma; species Alisma plantago-aquatica. The sequence continues at coordinate 648,973,843 of OY856410.1, forward strand.
TCTGTTCTAATTGACCCGGGTGCTACGTACTCTTTTATCACTCGGAGAGCGATTCGTAACTGCAATATGACGGTTAGTCATAGGGCAGATAGCTTGTTTTTGGAGACTCCGTTGAGTGGGTCTGTCGTTTTGCAGGAGGTATGTTCTCCTTGCATCCTCTTCTTTTCTGATCATTGCATTCAAGTGGACCTTATACCACTTGATATGCAAGGATTTGATATAATCCTCGGGATGGATACCTTAGAAAGGTATAGAGTTGTCTTGGATTGTGAATCCAAGTTGGCTGTGTTTGTTGATGAAGGAAACACATGGATCTTTCAAGGTGAAAGAAAGATTCTGCCCACCTGTCTTGTATCAGCTATGGTTGCTGATAAGCTGTTGAGGCAAGGATGTTATGCATTCTTGGCCCATGTGGTAGATGTTACCAAGGAAAGTTCCAATCCTACTGAAGTTCCCATAGTCAGGGAATTCGAGGATGTGTTTCCTAAAGAACTTCCTGGTATACCACCACCTTGGGAGATTGATTTTGAGATCAATTTGGTCCCAGATACGAAACCCATAGCCCAGACACCGTATAGGATGGCGCCTGCCGAGATGGCAGAACTCAAGAAACAGCTTCAAGAGTTTTTGAGAAGGGTTTTATCCGACCGAGCACTTCACCTTGGGGTGCTCCGGTCTTGTTTGTTAAAAAGAAAGATGGGTCAATACGATTGTGCATTGACTACAGACAACTCAATAAAGTAACAATAAAGAATAAGTACCCTCTGCCGAGGATTGATGATCTCTTTGACCAGTTGCGTGGTGCAACAGTCTTGTCAAAGATAGACTTGAGGTCTGGATATCATCAACTCCGAATTAAGGATAGTGACATATCCAAATCTGCTTTTAGGATAAGATATGGTCACTATGAGTTCACGGTTATGTCGTTTGGACTAACCAATGCACCAGCTGCATTTATGGAACTCATGAATAGAGTTTTTCGACCCTTCCTTGATCAGTGTGTTGTAGTCTTCATAGATGACATTCTGATCTATAGTAAGGATGCTCAACAGCATGAGAAGCATCTTCGCCAAGCTTTGACCTTGCTAAGAGAACATAAGTTGTATGCTAAGTTTAGCAAGTGTGAGTTCTGGCTGCCGGAGGTATCTTTTCTTGGACATGTGATATCTTCCTCGGGAATTCGTGTTGACCCTGCAAAGGTAGAATCTGTTCTACAATGGGAACAACTGAAGACACCGACGGATATTCGAAGCTTCTTGGGGTTAGCTGGTTACTATCGAAGGTTTATTAAAAACTTTAGCTCTATAGACTTACCTTTGACCAAGTTAACCTGGAAAAATGTTCCTTTTTCTTGGAGTGATAAGTGTCAACAGTCCTTTCAGTTGTTGAAGGAGAGGATGACAAGTGCACCTGTGCTTGTGCTACCTGAGCAAGGAAAAGGATATGTAGTCTTGTGTGATGCCTCCAAGAATGGACTTGGATGTGTGTTGATGCAGGATAAACAAGTGATTTCTTTTGCTTCCCGACAGCTTAAGAAGCACAAGGAGAATTATCCAACACACGATCTAGAGTTAGCTGCCGTGGTTCATGCATTGAAAATCTGGAGGCATTATCTCTACGGAGAGACATTCTAGATTTTCACAGACGACAAGAACCTTAAGTATATCTTCTCTCAGCATGAGCTTAACATGTGGCAACGTCGCTGGATGGAGTTAATCAAGGACTACGATTGTACAATTGATTACCATCCAGGGAAGGCCAATGTTGTTGCAGATGCCTTGAGTAGGAAATCAGCAACATCAACCATGGATAGAGCACAACTAAACTCTTTAGTATGTTCTAAGAGAGATATGCTTATCTCTTTAAGGAAAGACAATGTACAGTTGAAGGTGTCATTGTTAGCTGGGTTGATGGCTGAGATGCATATTAAACCTACCCTAAGAGAGCAGATTAAGGAGGCACAACATGTTGATGCTGTAGTTCAGCAGATTAGATCAGAGTATGGAAATGAGAAGCGAGATAGTTTCCATGATTCAGATGATCATGTAGCATGTTATCATGGGAGGATGATAGTGCCGGATGTGGATAACTTGAGGAAGTTAGTCCTGGAAGAAGCTCATTCTTCAATGTATGCTATGCATCCAGGGAGCACCAAGATGTATCGTAATTTGAAAGAATTGTATTGGTTGCCTGGAATGAAGAAGGATGTTGCAGAGTTTGTTTTGAGGTATCCTGTGTGTCAGCAAATTAAAGCTGAACACCAGAAGCCTGCAGGAACAATGCAACCTTTACCCATACCACAGTGGAAGTGGGACCATGTGACCATGGATTTTCTTGTTGGCCTACCCAGGACAAGCAAAGGACATGATTCCATTTGGGTAGTTGTAGATAGGTTGACTAAGATAGCACATTTCTTACCTGTCAAAACAACCTATTCTGCTGAAAGGTTATCACAATTGTATGTTCAAGAGATAGTGCGTTTGCACGGGGTTCCTGTCACTATAGTTTCTGACAGAGGTCCCCAGTTTACAAGTCGCTTTTGGGAGCAGTTACACAGAGACTTAGGCACCAAGCTAAGGTTTAGTACGGCCTTTCATCCACAGACTGATGGACAGTCGGAAAGGACCATACAAACCTTGGAAGACCTGTTGAGAGCATGTGTTCTTCAGTTTACCGGAAGTTGGGATCTACACCTAAGCTTGATAGAGTTTGCCTACAACAATAGCTATCAGCATAGTATTGTTATGGCACCTTATGAAGCTTTATATGGTAGACGTTGTAGATCACCCTTGTGTTGGTTTGAGACTGGTGAACATCAGTTCTTAGGACCTGATCTTGTGCAGCAAACTACATAAAAGATTAAGGTAATACAGCAACAGATTAAGACTGCACAAGATAGGCAGAAATCTTATGCTGACAAGCGTCGTAGACCCTTAGAGTTCGAGGTTGGAGACAAAGTGTATCTCAAGGTCTCGCCTTGGAAAGGAGTCCTTCGTTTTGGAAAGAAAGGGAAGTTAGCTCCTAGATTTATGGGGCCTTATCCAATCATTGAACGGATTGGAAAAGTAGCCTATAAACTAGATCTGCCACCAGAGTTACAGAGGTTACATCATGTGTTTCACATTTCTATGCTAAAGAAATGTCACCCAGACACTGAGTCAGTTCTACAACCTATGGAGGTAGAATTGAATGATGATATATCTTATGAGGAAGGACCAGTGTCAATCCTTGATAACAGAATTAAAAAGTTAAAGAAGAAAGATATAAGCCTTGTGAAAGTCCTCTGGAACCACCGTGGTGTTGAAGAAGCCACATGGGAACTAGAGGATGAGATGAGAAGGAAATACCCTGCCCTTTTCTCTTAATACGTTTTATCGATTTCGGGGACGAAATCCTTGTAAGGGGTGGATAATTTGTAACATCCCTGACCTGGGTTATGAACTAACCCTAGGTGTTTTTCCTAAATATGTAATTAAATCCTTTTGATTAACTTTGGGCATGTAATTAAGTTCCTCAGAAACATATATTTCAATTTTTCTCCTTTATATATATAAAGTTGTAGCATTGTTTTGTAATGTAGAGACCTATGTGCAAATTACCCAGTTAAGGGATTAACTTGCAAATTGCACATGTTGAGATGTTCCTCTGATGTTGAGACATCATGAGGATGTTTATGATGAAGTTTGAGGGATTTCCCAAGCTTGAGCACCAAGGTGCAGCTGTGGAAGCAACCCCTGTATTTGAAAACCCTAAATTGGTGTAAAGTGCAATTTACCCAATTTGAGGGGTGCAACTTGTAAAATACATCATCTAAAATATCGTTTATGACTCCTGGCATCATTTAGAAGAGAAATGATGAAAAGGTCACTTCATTTGAATAATCATATAATAAAGAACACCTTTGTGATTGAATAATCAAGGTGTATGTATAATAGCCCTTTTATGTGTATGCTTTAGTGATGGGTTGATCCTCTTTGCCTTCAATTCTTGACCTTAGAAGGAGTTTTTCCTTATAAATAAGATGTGGGGACGTGCAAAGAAGAAAGGAAGGACTTAGATGAGAAATGAGGAAATCATATGTTCTTATGTTGAAATTTCACCTAACTATATATACTACCTTCCCCACTTAGCAAGGGAACGATCCTCTTCTTTTCATTTCTTTTCCCCTTGCTCAAAACTGACTAAGGCTAAGCTCTGGAGCAGAGAAGGACGAACAAGGGTCCTAGGTAAGTTTGGATCATCCCTTTTGCTTGAATTCATGGAGGAAACTCATTTTCAAGGTTGAATTCATGGCTAGATCACCTAGCTTTATCTTTCTAGCCATTCCTTTTCAACTTTCCTTGGAGAATACACCTTGGCCGACATGTGGAGCTCAAAGACGCCATTAAAGGCTTGGAGCTTGAAAGTTTGGAGCTCAAGGAACAATCTTTAGGCGGGTTTTATAACTCTAAACCTTATGCTTTGATTATACATCTCTCTCTTTGCATTTAGTTGCTAGTTCTTCTTCTTCCCTATCCTCCCTTGCATCCTTGCAAGCAAATCCGTGAGGAACTACTACTGTTCTCGAGATAGAAGATGAGGGCTTCATTTCCTATGCTTATCCACGAATTTTCTACTTTATGAAACGACCTTGAACCTTTGGCCAGACGGGTTCATACTCGTTTAGAGGCCAAAGGGGTTCACCAAGGTCGGTTTGCCCAAACGGGTTCCAACCCGTTTGAGGGCATTGATCAAGTGACGACCGTTTGGGGTTCCTATTCAGAATTATGTAGTCTAATCACCCACCAAGTTTGAGGGATTAACTCCAAAGGAATCATGAAATATAGGCTAACCAATTAGCAAATCTAATTCAATTAAGTCCTGATTTTCAACCTGTTTAATTGGACCTTTTTGGGCAAACGGGTTCCAACCCGTTTGAAGGAGTTGACCAAGCATTGACCATTTGGGATTACTGTTCCTAATTACATTGGTTAATGACTCACCAAATTTTATGGATTAATGCGAAACGAGTCATGAGTTGAAGGCCAATCAATTAAGCAATCGATTTGAATTAAGTACTGATTCACCAAATTGAATAACTTGAACTTTTTCCCAAACGGGTTCCAACCCATTTGAGGGCGTTGACCAAGTGTTGACCGTTTGGGATTCCTGTTCATAATATATTGAATTTCTTTTCTTCCAAGAATCATCATCTAATTCCTAACCAATTAAGAGTTGAAGGTACTTTATTACCCTAACCCTAATCGGGTCAAAATTACTGATTTAAAGAATAGATTGTGTTGTGTTTTGGGTTGAAGGACCCAAACGGGTTCCAAACCATTTGGGGGTCCTCCCAAACGATCCCACACTCGTTTAGTGACATTCCATGATCGTTTGGAGGTCTAAGGTGATAGGATTTCGATGAATTGAGGGCCCAATCACAAGATATTGATAATTGATGAAAAGTGCTGATTTGTAATATAATTAGGGTTCAACCCTTATCAAATCAACTTAGTTTTTGGTCAAACTTTGGCCAAACGGTCTCAAGACCGTTTGGAGTTCATCCAAACGATCTCAAGACCGTTTGGGCCCAAGTGGAGTTCAATTGATAGGTTCAACCTTGTTTTGAGTCACATTGTTGATAATTGATATGTGATCGATTGGAAACCCTAATTGGATTAGATTTAACCCTAATTGGCTTGCAATTGAAGATCAAATTGGTGACCAATTGATTGAGGCTCATCCTATTTGACTCAAATTGTATGTGGTTAATATGGCTTGGGCCAACTGAACGTTTCAACATAAGAAACCCTAATCAAGTTGACCCTTTGAATCACCTTGGAGGTCCATGCGGTCTTGAGCTTTTGAACCCAAACGACCTCAGGGTCGCATGAGCCCAAATGAGTGCACACTCGTTTAGACCCAAACGAGTCTACACTCGTTTGAGTCCAAACGAGTCACACTTATTTAAGGCCAAACGAGTCTACAGTCGTTTGAGTCCAAACGAGTCCACACTCGTTTAAGGCCAAACGAGTCACACCCGTTTAAGGATCTTTTGTGTTGAAGGTTGAAGGTTAAACCCTAACCTAGTTGAAGATGTTCAAAGATGTTTATACTTAACTACTTGAGAACACAAATGGTTCAATGATGATCTAATATAATCCATGATGGAAACATAAGTCATTAAAGGACTAAGTGACTAATGGTTTGACCCATGATGATGATCAATGGGTAATTTACTAAAATACCCTTGAAAGGTTCAATTGAGTGAAACCTTGTTTTAATCAAACCCTAATCACATGAAAGTGATGTGTTGACTTGTGTTAATCAATAAGGACTTAACCCAACCTGATCTAGAGTGGTGTTATCACCATCTACCAGTATGAGGAGAGAGAAAGTATCATTAGAGAGAGAAAGTATCCTTTTATGGTGGAAACTCAAGTAAAGTACCTTCAATACACATGAATGTGCATAATTAGGGTATGATCCACCTATGTGAGATCATGAAAACCCTAATTATGATAGATGATGAATCTTAACCTAATTTGAGAGCATCATTGAAGATGTTCCTGATACATGATGATGTTATGAGTTCATTTTACCATAATGTGAATAATAAACCCTAATTCTAGGGTGATGGCATGTAATGTGAATAATAAACCCTAATTCTAGGGTGATGGCATGAAATGTGAATAGTAAACCCTAATTGATGAGAATCAGGGAACTTAGCTCTTATGGAAAGAGTGGAAAGTATAATTCTTGATTTGAATTGCTTTTATCAGTTGAATTAACCTTACATGTTCTGATATAAAGATGATCATATCCAGGTATGGATGATGATGCTATATTCCTTGAAAGCATGTTGTTAGCTTTATGAATAGTAAAATATCTTGATGCCTTGTCAATGGAAACCTATGAATTAAATGGGCTGTGAGAGCCATAAATACCATCAAGGTCATGCTTTAGAGATGACTTGTGATGAATGTATTGAGAAATGATGATTAATGAGAGTTAGGCTTGTTACATTTAGTATTCTCCTTTCATAGCTGTTATGCTAATGTTATTGTTTGAAGAACAATGTATGATGTTAAAAGAATATTGAATGTACCTAACTAATCAAGTGTAATGTAGAGCCCTGATCATAGATCCATCATTGTCAGAGATCAAATGATGCTGAAACAGGTTTTCCTAAGGGAACTCCTGGATCACATACTTTTGAGTATGTGGGGTATATGGATGTGTAGAACCTTACATCCTAGTGTAGGTGTTTGATGTAGATGTGTAATCCATCAATCCTTCACTACAATCCCATACCGTATCAGTGGATGGTAAACATGAAACCTCCTGATGACGAAGAAAGCATAGATATCAATATCAGTGGAAGATAAACATGAAATCTCCTGATGACGAAGAGAGTACATAACACCACTGTAACTCTAAAATAGTGAAGGACCAGATTACCCTGATAAGCTATTATAGTAGAGACACGAGATGTCCTACAAGTAATCCTCTTACTGACTGAGGAAGGTGAAGGTCATGAGAATCCGGCTCTTTCGATGACCTAGTATGATACCGAGGCACTTAGCAGTGATTGGTTGGAGTATGAGTGGTAAACCTCATCTCCACAGGGCATAAAAGTAATGTTTGAAAAACATAATCCACAGCGTAGTATACCTGTTAGAGATAACTACAAGTTGATTGATTGATGTCACACTGTATAGTGCAAATGTCTTCAAGGTTCATAACTGTTGAACTCATGCTTACTATTAAATCTGATATTGAATACTTTGAAGCTTTTACTGCTTAAGTTATTCTTTGAGGTACTATAATAAAGCTTCTGGCGGAGAGTTATAACTCTCTCTGGGACAATTATGTAAAATTGTCTCACCCCGTAGACTTCAACTTTTTAGGTGGACGTCGAGGACGGAGGAACAGGTTTACAGGTGACCAGTCCCAGCAGCAGCAGCACCAGGAGCAGCAGTAAAATCTCAGGTGGAGATTTAGCCTGCCATGTGGTGTAGTTAGAGTCAGTCTTATGTGTCCTCTGTACTCTCAGGTCTTGGAGTCTTTTGGTCTGAGATTTTGGTTATGAGTTCTTGAGATTTTGTATCATGCTGTATATAATTACTCAAGAAGTAATTATCTGAGATGTAAATAGTTTATCTCCTTTTATGAAGGAAGTTTTATGGTTTCAATGCTTAATCTCAAAAAGTTTGAATTTCCGCTGATTTTTGGTATTCCGCTGCTAATCGAATCACTTCCGCTAAGTTTATATCGTGGTTTGGAGATCAGAGCCCACAAATTCAATGCCACTTACTTTAACCTAGGTTTTCCTTTGTGCATGGCTGAGGACGGGATGTTTTTATATACTAATCTTCAGGAAGAGAGGTCAAGATATGGGATTCATTTATAGTTTAAAGAGGTTTTCTTGGTGGGGTTCCATATGCACGATCTGAGATATTAAGATAGAGTATAGGTTTTAGCATCATGTATATAGGTGTAATATACCAAATTTTGACATATTCTCTTTTTGTCCCTTTTCTAAGCTTTTCCTTTCCTTTCTATCCTTTTTGGCCTTGATGTTTAAATTGTAAAATTTATAGTGGTTTAGTGAACATTTATTCACTATTTATACCAATAAAAGGGTTTATGCACAAGTACCTCTAAGAAAGTCTATTTAAGGACCTTAGTTAGGTGTTCTAAAGCTTAACCTAACATTTTTATGTACTTTGTAATTATAAAATGAGCCTAAGTTTCAAATTTGGTTCAATTTGAATGTTGTTTATGCAAGTTATGCAATTTTAGGTACATTCGGGACATGCATTATAATCCTTAGATACTCCCTTTCCATTCCCGAAATTTTAAACCATGGGGTACCTAGTTGTGCTTTGATTTGAAGGTGTTTCTCTCCAAGGGCATTTTAAAGATTACCCTCTTTATAAATGAGCTAAACTTTAAAAGCTATCCACCAATACAGTTATTTCTTTGATTGGAGGACGGTGGGGATGGCCTACAAGTCTCCATGGGCTTTTAGATTCCACATTTGATACTCAAGAAGCCTCTATGAGCTGTCCTCTTGCATGTCCATGAAGCCCTAGGCTAAGGACACATGGAAAGTCCCATAGACACCTCATGCTTGCCCCCTTCTTTATATAGCCATGTATACCCCTTCCCACCTCCCAATTCTAAAACTCTTTCTCTCCTTCTCTTTCCTCCGGCTTTGAGCATCATTCCTACTCTATTTGTCCATGAATGTTCTATCCTAAGGTAAAAGAGGGTGCTTACGTTGGTGTTGAAGTCTCCCAGGGTTCCAAATTTTCTCTATTTAGGGTATTTAAAGATCCTTCTTGGTGATTTTGACCAAAAATAGTAAGTGTCCTCCTTTCCTTCCCTGTTTTATATTATTCTTCTTCCTACCCCCTTCTTCCAGGTCATAAGCAAGGACTTCCATAGTAAAACCCCACCTAGAGCTCTTAAACAACTCATCTCCATGTTCTTTTGCTAGGGTTTTTCACCTCTATAGTGGAAAAGGTACTTCTTACTAGCTTGGTTTACTAGGACTCCCAGATCCATATGATACCTGTCTGGCCTGAGATGACACTGACTGTCTAGAATAGCATGCCTATATGTAGTAGTAGCCTTAGGCACCTAAGTTGGATAATCCTAAGAACCTAATATGTTGACCTTGTCTTTCAGGTGTAATGACTTGATTGATGATGGATACCCAATAAAGTTGTCTTATGTCCCCTAGAACAACATGTTTGGATAGTCTATCCCTAAGAACCTAGACTTTGAAGTTGGTGTTTCGTAAACAATCATAGTACATAGTGGAGGTGTGATGGATCTTGTACATGGGTTAGTTAGACACACCCTTTTACCTCTGGATAGTTTGTCTGGGTAGGGCAAACCTTTTAGGGGTGGAGAGTAGTTAGTTTGATGATGTTTGGGTAGTTATATTTCAAGGATAAAATCCTTTTCGAGGGGATGGAGTCATGTAACATACCAAAATCTTGCTACATTGACTCTAGAAACCCTAACTGCATGATTAGGAGGATATTTTTCTTGAATCCTTATTTTTGAATAAACAAGTCATAGTTATAACCTGACATGCTTTTTTACATACTAATAAACATATAATGGTCATCTAATGAATAATTCCTATGTTTGAACCCTAATGAATATTTAATACACGTGATCTGAGTAACTCACTTATTAGTGGATATGCATGATTTGACCATGTCATAAATTGATAAATGCTAATGATACGATGAGCAAGATAATTGTAACCTAATCTTGTATTTAAAGCATACTAAGAATGTATATGTAAGGACCCTGACCTTCGTTTTGGGCTTACCCTATTTGCTTTGCCTAAACCTTGTGTTTTTCCTGATCACCCGAGGTGTGATTAGTGTTTGTTGTGGGGTTGAGGTGAAATTTGCAATTTACCCAAGTTCTAGGGTTTCTGTGCAAGCTTGTCACCTTGAGAGGCCTCCTTGTCTCTTTGCATCCTCTAGGGTTGAGCGTTGGGTGGCTTGTTTGAGTTGTTTTGGGCTTCGTTTGAGCTTGTTTAAGCTTGGGCTTGTTGTTGGGCTCGAAGCCCTTCCTCCTTGCTTGAGTGTGTCGGGCAAGGGAGTGCTTGGTGCCTTGTGTCGTCCATGGTGTGTCAGGCAAGGGAGGTGTATCGACCAGGGGGTGATGGTGGGTGTGATGAGTTTCCAAGTTGGGCGACACACACCCCTCCACCTAGCATCGTTTGTGTCACCCTTTCTTGGACACATGGAGCTTGTTGCTAGCAAGTGGTGATACCTTGGACAAGTGGTATGTGGGGTGTTAGCATGTGGCATGGCCCTTGGGTGTACCTAGGACGGGTGTCACCTTGCTTTGGTCTCCCCTTTACCCTCTTCTATATATGTCTCTCTTTTCTCTTTCTTGGGATCTCTTTGCCCCTTAGCTGTTTGCTCTCCCTTGGTGACCAAGAATAGGGAAGGAAAGTAGGTGGCCGATATAGCTGTTGTTGTTGCTACTTTCTTCTTCCTTGGTGGTGGACGATACTTATTGCTACTGATTTTGCTTCCATCTCCAAGTTTGTGGCTGAAGCTTAGAGCTTGGAGCTTGGAGTTGTACTTAAGGTGGGTTACATAACTCCTAACCCTAACTATACTATCTCCTTTACATATTTTTATGTTATTTTGATTGGCTATGCTTGTTTCTTTAGTGGTTATGTTTCTTCCCTACATGTTCCCTAGATTATGTTGGATGATATGTGGTGTGTTGGTTTCCCTTATTGTCTCCCAACCCTTTGGATTAGGGGATCTTTAGCAAAATCCCTCTCTCACTTTAATGTTGAGAGGCGAGCTTAAGGTTCCTTAGTTCAAAGGTGTGTGTAGTGTGCCTGTGAGGCAATACCCCTCTCTTCTTGGACTTGATAGGGGAGCCTATGGTGTTGGGTGACACAGTGGTTGGCTTGGCCGATAGAAGGTTTTCCTACCCTAGTTGCACGGTATGCCTTTAGGGTTTTACCTTTGGTAGGTGCCTTGGGCGATAGGGGGGCAACTATATATTTTTTGGTGTGTTCTTGGGTAAGACCCATATCTCTCTCCTTGGTCTTGAGAGGTGATCCTGTGGCCTAGATGTTTGGGCGATATGTTGAGTTGGTTGGACGATATGGGTGTTGTCCTACCCTTGTTGCCCGATATGCTTGAGGTAGTGCAAAACCCCTCTCACTTGGTTGTTGAGAGGTGAACCAACACTTTTGGTATCCTTGGGCGATATGGTATGGATGGTTGTGATGCGATTGAGACCTTGTAACCCTAGTAACCCAATATGGTTGTAAGTGTGGTGACCGATATCCCTTTCCTACCCTAGGGTTAGGGTTTGGAAGATATGGTTGGTTGACACCTAGTTGGTCCTTTGGCTGAGATATGTGTTCTGGAGGAGTTGAGCTCTTGGGGTGATATCTCCCTTTTGTGTTGACCTCTTGGGTGTCATGGCCTTGCCTTGCATGATACCCATGATGGGTAGTGATGCCCGATATCTCTCTCTTCCCCTAGATCTAGGGTTGGGCGATACAATAGGTGGTTTCCTTGGTGATCCCTTGGGCGATACAGTAGGTGGATGATGTGTTGTCCCCTTGGACGGTAGGGCTGATCTTTGGGTGATGTCGTGCCTGCTATGGGGCATTGCACATTGCCTGGAATAGCATCACCCGACATAGCACTGCACGTTGTGGTGCTTGCCTGATATGTTGCTATTTCGCTTAGGCGATACAGGTTGCACGCTTTGGAGTTGCATGTTTTATCTTGAGGAAGTGCTACCCGATTTCAACTGGCTTGTGCTTTGCCCGGTATGGGTGTTGGCCGATAATGTCGTCCGACATAGCTGGATAGGTCTGGTTGTAACTGTTGCAACTTTAGTGAGGGTTGTGGTAACCTTTGGTGAGGGCCGCTGCACCTATGGTGAGGGTCGTTGTGCCTTTTGGTGAGGGTTGTTCCCTACCCAATATGCTTTTGTGAAGGTTATGTTCTAGATTTTCTTGAAACCCTAATATTATTTGGAATGTTATATGTGGAAGTTATGTATATGCATGGTCATCTAATGTTGCACAAAATATCTCCATGATGAAGTGATTATCTACTCTTGAGCATACTGACCATGTAGGTTTCATCAATTGAGATGTGTACTTAGGTATGAGCTATAATGATGTCATTGGTGACATTCTCTTGATAGTGAGATAATGAGGAACACTATGTGTTATTTTGACTATGATGAGACATGATGAGTGTTGCCTATGTAATTGGTAACATATTCTTAATGATGGGATGGAATCCCTACGTTGATTGGCAAGAGGCCAAGTGGCAATATGTGATGATGGATCCTTGAGATGGATCATGATGATGTTGATGACATTGAGAATAGCAGTAATAGTGTGACAACAGAATGATGGAAACTATGTTGTTTACTCTTGTTTATGGATTGCTTAATACAACTTGGTTGATCCCAACAATCCACTTAAAATGCATTAATTAATTACATATGAACCTTTCATGTAGTTTTCCCTGACCATAGATCCATCATCATCAGTAGCTGGTGATGGCGAAATGGGTTCTCCTACGGGTTAACCCGAAACGCATATTGTTGAATATGCATAGTTTCTCCTAGCCAAAATAGGAGGATTAGAGTGCAACTGCGGTTGTAAGCCTAAGATGTGTGATAGAGCATGGTGAACAGGCACATGGCTTAGGGTGATGGAGCATGGATGTGTTCATGGCTTAGGAGCACGGTGAACATGCCTGTGTCTCAAGATATACTAGCAGTGTAACCTGTACCAAGGTGGGCTAGAGAAAAGGGTAGTCTATGTGAGCTAACCCTATGAATGAGGTCATGTAAGCAAGGGACTACAGTCCTGCTTTGGTTCTCGTACACTAACCACGAGGGTAGAGGTCATGGAGTCTGACTCTTCCATTGACCTTGTATGGCACCATCTTTGGGTTTCACAACCGAAGGTTGGATTTGAGCATTAAAACTCAATTCCTCAGGGCATAATAAATCGTAATCCACTTGTATAGTATATTTTCTTAAGGCAAACATAGATAATTGGTTGAGGCTTTGTTTGTATATTTTCCCTATTTATATATTGTAGCTAATTACATGTTCATCAGACGTTATGATAAGATCCTATAACACTTGTCTTATCAATCATGTTCCATATATTATCTATTTATATGCCTCTTAGATATCCTGGTAAGACGTTATAGAGATAGTTCTGCTCAGTATGTTTCATATATGATCTACTTATATTAGTTACCTACTTTATCTGTTCTAGCTCTCCTTAGGTTTTATAGTTTGATAGGGAGTTATGTTTCTCGTTGGGATTGTGTGTGTCACCCCGTTGGTTTAAAACCTTTTTAGGTGGACGTGCTAGATGTGGTGGTGATTATGGTGTTGTAGCTGAGCAGTAAGAAAAATTGTAGAAGGCATGAGATGGATATGCTGCTTTTGTGATTGTTTAGTAGTAGATTCATAGAGTCATCATTCGTGTACTCTCAGGTCCTTGGAGGTGTTTTGACAAGGTTTCACAATGTATAGTTGATATGGATTTCTTATCCTATTGATGACCTGGCTAGGTATGTTATGTACATAAATAGGTGGTGAACTCTTGTGTTTATAGGAAAGCTAGATCCTATGAGTTGTGGACATGTATCAAGTTTATATATATTTATATAACATGTTTCTTTGCAGGATGTGGATCTGGTTGTAATAGTTCCTTCCTTATCTGCTTTCCGCAATCAGTTTTAAATAAACTATGTTTTTGGTAATACGATGTTTATGATGGTTCCACATGTTTTCACGTGGTGTTTTGCTATCTTTGTGATGGCGGGATGTCACAAGTAAGATGGTATCAAAGCCCTAGGTTCATTGAGTCTATAGGGATCTAGGACTAGGTTTGTATCTGTTCTTGTGATTTTTCTAGATTTTCTTATAATGACATCATGCTCCAGCAGAAGATAAACCTAAAAGATTTTTGGAAATCACGAAGAGCATGCTGTCGAGAGTAGTGCCACTACATCCGTTGATGGAGCGAGTGTGCATGAACATGAAGATTTGGTGCCTGAGGTCCCCCAGATCGACCCAACCATTCTTGAAAATCCTGTCTACCAGCACCTCATGGGATAGGTAATGACAATGATGAATCTCATGGTGGAGAGATTACATGTGCCTCCACCAAGAGCATCGGTTCCCCATGGTGAATCTTCGGGCATTGGGAAGACCTTTGAGTGGCTTCGCTATGTCAGAGCTTCAGATTATGCTAGAACGGCTGATCCAACGGATGCAAAAATGTGGCTGACAGGTCTTGAGAAGGTCTTCTGGATCCTCGACATCCTCGAGACAGACAAAGTCAAGCACACTGTCTACCTTCTGAAAGGTAGTGCTGGCCACTGGTGGGCCATCGAAGAGGAGAAGCGACCCGATGAGGTGATCTATTGGGACGTCTTCCTGCAAGAGTTCATGAGTCGATACTTACCGAAGACGTACCTGGATGAGAAGATCATCTAGTTTGAGCATTTGTGCCAAGGATCTCTGAACATCAATGAGTATGAAGCTAAGTTTATAGAGCTACTGAGGTTTTGTCCTCACATGGTGGCAACAGATGATGAGAGGATCAGACTGTTTGAGAAAGGTTTGAGTATTGAGCTGACAACACCTGTTGCTGCTTTAGAGAATCGGGAGTGGTTTACCACGTTTGTGGAGTCTGTCCAAAGGATTGAATGGTCAGTCAAGGAGAAGAGAGATGCCATGTCCAAGAAAAGGCCTGCTTAGTTTTAGAAACAGAGGTTTGACAGCCACAAGAAGCCGAGGTTTTCTACACCTTCTATGATGCAAGGTTCTAGTGCACCATCTCAGTGGTCGCCATGTAAAGGAAGAGGGTGTGGTTATTCACCATCCAGAGCCTATAGTACAACTTCAGTAGCAGTGACAGGGCCATCTAAGCCATAGTTAGGGGACATGTCATGCTATCTTTGTGGGAAGACAGGGCATATGAAGTCGAATTGCCCAAGTAGAGATGTCAAAGTAACACAACAACTGAGACAAAGTCAGTAAGGATCAGATAGAAAGTAGTCTAGTGGTGCTAGACGGTGAGGATGTAGCCAAGCATCACAAGCTGGATCATCTGCTCAAGGAAGCAGAGGGCATGGACGACATCAAGCAACGACTCGATTCTATGCTATGAGTCAGCCTAAGGCAATAGTCAACCCGTGAGTAGTGGCAGGTCAGATGTAGTTATTTCATTATAATTTGTCTTCTTCTTGCTTTGTATCTATTTTGGTTGACATGGGTGCTACGCACTCTTTTATCGCTCGTAGTATGCTTGATAGTTGTCTTATACCTGTTAGTTGTAAGAAAGATAGCTTGTTGTTCAAAACCCCTCTTGATTATTCCTCGATGCTTTGAGAAGTGTATCCATCTTGTATTCTATCCATTTTGGGACACAACGTACAAGTGGCTCTCATACCACTTAATATGCATGGATTCGATGTAATCCTTAGACTGGATATCTTAGAGAGGTATAAGGTTATGCTGGATTGTGGTTCCAAGCAAGCATTGTTCGCTGATGATGGCGAGAAGTGGATCTTCTAGGGAGATAGGAAGATTCTTCTGACATGGTTGGTATCAGCTTTGCTGGCAGAGAAGTTGTTACAGCAAGGTTGTCGAGCATTTTTGGCACATGTTGTGGATACCGAGGCTAGAGGTCCGAGTCTTCAGGATGTGACATTTATTAGAGAGTTTGATGATGTGTTTTCCGATGAGTTTCTCGGTTTTCCCCCACCTCGAGAGATTGACTCTGAGATCAATCTAGTTCCAGGGACATAGCCAGATGCTCAAACATCGTACAAGATGTCTCTAGCTGAGATGGCAGAGCTAAAGAAGCAATTACATGAGTTGCTGGATAAAGGTTTCATCAGGCCGAACACATCGTCGTGGGGTTCTCCATTTCTATTCATGAAGAAGAAGGATGGATCATTGTGTCTATGCATAGAATATCAGTAGTTGAACAAAGTTACTATCAAGAACAAGTATCCATTGTCGAGGATAGTTGATCTATTTGATCTGTTGTGTGGTGCTACTGTGTTCTCAAAGATCAATCTATGGTATGGATATCATCAGTTGAGGATCAAGTATGAGGACAAACCAAAGTCAGCTTTCAGGGTGAGGTATGGTCACTTTGAGTTTGTGGTTATGTCGTTTGGGCTAACCAATGCACTTGTTGCTTTTATGGATCTGATGAACTTGGTGTTCTATCCATTTCTAGATCAGTTTTTTGTGGTCTTCATAGATGACATCTTGATCTATAGTCAGGACAATCAATAGCATCAACAACATCTTCGATAAGCGTTGACTCTCCTTTGCCAACATCAGTTGTATGCCAAGTTCAGTAAGTGTTAGTTCTAGATAAAGGAAGTGACTTTCCTGGGTCATGTGATATCGAAAGAAGGAGTCAGAGTGGATCCCAAGAAGGTGGAGTCAGTTGCCGAATGGGAGAAACCGAAGACACCAACTGAAGTTCGTAGTTTTCTGGGTTTAGAAGGATACTACAAGAGGTTTCTAAAAAACTTCAGTGTGATCATGTAGCCATTAATGAAGTTGACTAGGAAGGATGTACCTTTTGTTTGGGATGATCATTGTCAGTGAGCTTTTCAGAAACTTGAAGGAGAAGCTGACTAGTGCTCCAGTGTTGGTGCTGCCAGAGCCTGGGAAAGGCTATGTTGTTTTGTGTGACGCTTCCAAGAAAGGCTTAGGATGTGTGCTGATGCAGGAACATCATGTAGTTTCTATTGCTTCATGACAGCTTAAGAAACATGAAGAGAGTTATTTGACACATGATTTGGAATTGGTAGCGGTGGTTCATGCATTAAAGATTTGGAGACACTATCTTTATGGGGAGGTATGTCAGATCTTTATAGATCATAAGAACCTGAAGTATATCTTCTCGCAGAGTGAGCTGAACATGCAACAATGTCATTGGATGGAGTTGATCAGTGATTATGATTGCACCATTGAGTATCATCCTGGTAAGGTGAACGTGGTAGATGATGCACTTAGTAGGAAGTCTTTTTCTCTTCCTATGAAGAAGGCACAATTGAGTTCTTTGATATGCCATAGGCAAGATATGTTCGTCTCTTTGGGGCAGATGAATGTACAATTAGAAGTCCTTTTGTTGGCGGGGCTGTTGGCACAGATCCAAGTGAAGCCTACATTGAGACAACAGATCAAAGAAGCACAACAAGTAGATGCTACAGTTCAGTTGATCATATCAGAGTTCGGTAGCGAGAAGCACGATGGTTTCCATGAGTCTGAGGATGGGCTAGTTTGTTACCATAACATGATGTTGGTTCCCGATGGTAATAATCTAAGGAAGTCAGTGCTCAAGGAAGCACACACCTCTATGTATGCTATGCATCCAGGTGTCACCAAGATGTATCACAATCTGAAGGATCTGCATTGGTGGCCCGAATTGAAGAAAGATGTGGCCGAGTTTGTGGCTAAGTGTGTGATATGCCAGTAGGTTAAGGTTGAGCATCAGAATCTGGCAAGTACATTGCAACCCATGCCAATACCATAGTGGAAATGGGATCATGTAACCATGGATTTCGTAGTTGGTCTTCCAAGGATAGCTAGAAATCATGATTCCATTTGGGTGATAGTGGATAGATTGACAAAGTCTACCCATTTCATACCTGTGAAAATGACATACACAACAGAGAAGCTTGCTAAGGTGTATGTGGATGAGATAGTGTGTTTGCATGGTGTGCCTGCAATGATAGTATCTGACAGAGGTCCTCAGTTTATGAGTCATTCTTGGGAATAGTTGCATAAGGCATTGGGAACATAGTTGAGGTTCAATACCTCTTTCCATCTGCAGACAGATGGACAATCTGAAAGGACTACTCAGATTTTGGAAGATCTTCTGAAAGTTTGTGTAGAGCAGTTCCTAGAAAGTTGGGACATGCATCTCAGTCTGATAGAGTTTGCCTACAATAACAGCTACCAGTGGAGTATCAACATTGCACCTTATGAAGCCTTGTATGGTAGGAAGTGTAGATCCCCTTTATGTTGGTACGAGCTTGATGAGTATCAACTTTTTGGTCCTGAGTTAGTGCAATAGATGACAGAGAAGATCAAGGTGATACATCAACAATTGAAAGTAGCACAAGACAGAAAAAAATCCTATGTAGATAATCTTCGTTGACCTCTAGAGTTCCAGGTGGGAGATAAGGTGTATCTGAAAGTCTCTCCATGGAAAGGCATGCTAAGGTTTGGAAGGAAAGGAAAGTTGGCCCCTAGGTATATGGGACCATATCCAGTGATAGCATGTGTTGGAAAGGTGGCTTACAAGTTGGAGTTACCTCCAGAACTGTACATGTTCCATCTAATATTCCATGTTAGTATGCTGAAGAAAATTCATCTAGGAACAGAGACAGTGATACAATCAGTTGAGGTCGAGCTTGATGAAGATGTGACCTACGAGGAAGGTCCAGTGTTGATCCTAGATAGATGAGTGAAGAAGCTAAAAAGGAATGACCTTGTGCTTGTGAAGGTTCTCTGACATCATCGTGGCATCGAGGAAGCCACGTGGGAGCTCGAGGAAGAGATGCGGAGGAAACATCCCTCACTTTTCTCTTCAGATTTCGGGGGCGAAATACTTTTGTAGGGGTTTATGGCTTGTAAGGACGCTGACCTTCATTTTGGGCATACCATGTTTGCTTTGCCTAAACCTTGTGTTTTTCCTGATCTCCTGAGGTGTGGTTAGTGTTTGTTGTGGGGTTGAGGTGCAACTTGCAATTTACCCATGTTCTAGGGTTTCTGTGCAAGCTTGTCACCTTGAGAGGTCTCCTTGTCTCTTTGCATCCTCTAGGGTTGAGAGGATGGGTTGGGCGCCTTGTTTGAATTGTTTTAGGCCTCATTTGAGCTTGTTTAAGCTTGGGCTTATTGTTGGGCTTGAAGCCCTTCCTCCTTGCTTGAGTGTGTTGGGCAAGGGAGTGCTTGGTGCCTTGTGTCGTCCATGGTGTGTCGGGCAAGGGAGGTGTATTGGCCAGGGGGTGATGGTAGGTGTGACATGTTTCCATGTTGGGCGATACACACCCCTCCACCTAGCATCATTTGTGTCACCCTTTCTTGGACACATGGAGCTTCTTTCTAGCAAGTGGCGAGACCTTGGACAAGTGGTATGTGGGGTGTTAGCATGTGGCATGGCCCTTGGACAAGTTTACCGAGGACGGGTGCCACGTTACATTGGTCTCCCCTTTACCCTCTTCTATATATGTCTCTCTTTTCTATTGCTTGGGATCTCTTTGCCCCTTAGCCGTTTTCTCTCCCTTGGTGGCTAAGAAGATGGAAGGAAATGAGGTGTCTGATATAGTTGTTGCTGCTGTAGCTTTCTTCTTCCTTGGTGGTGGCCAATATATCTTGCTGCTGATCTTACTTCCCTCTCCAAGTTGGTGGCTGAAGCTTAGACCTTGGAGCTTAGAGTTGTGCTGAAGGCGGGTTACATAACTCCTAACCCTAACTATACTATCTCCTTTACATGTTGTGATGTTATCTTGATCGACTATGCTTCTTGCTTTAGTGGTTATGTTGCTGCCCTACATGTGCCCTAGATTATGTTGGATGATATGTGGTGTGTTGGTTTCCCTTTGTGTCGGCCTACCCTTTGGATTAGGGGATCTTGAGAAAAATCCCTCTCTCTCTTTAAAGTTGAGAGGTGAGCTTAGGGTTCCTTAGTTGAAAGGTGTGTGTAGTGTTCCCGTGAGGCAATATCCCTCTCTCTCCTTGGACTTGAGAGGTGAGCCTATGGTGTTGGGTGATACAGTGGTTGGCTTGGCCAATAGAGGGTTGTACTACCTTGGTTGCATGGTATGCCTTTAGGGTTTTACCTTTAGTAGGTGCCTTGGGCGATAGGGGGGCGACCATACCTTTGTTGGTGTGTTCTTGGGCAAGACCCCTCTCTCTCCTTGGTCTTGAGAGGTGAGCCTATGGGCTAGATGTTTGGGCAATATGTTGAGTTGGTTGGCCGATATGGGTGTTGTCCTACCCTTGTTTTCGGATATGCATGAGGTTGTGCAAAACCCCTCTCAATTGGTTGTTGAGAGGTGAACCAAAACTTTTGGTATCCTTGGGTGATATGGTATGGACGGTTGTGAAGAGGTTGAGACCTTCTAACCCTAGTAACTCGATATGGTTGTAGGTGTGGTGACCGATATCCCTTTCCTACCCTATGGTTAGGGTTTGGACGATATGGTTGGTTGACACCAAGTTGGTCCTTTGGCCGAGATATATGTTCTGGAGGAGTTGAGCTCTTGGGGTGATATCTCCCTTTTGTGTTGACCTCTTGGGTGTCATGGCCTTGCCTTGCACGATACCCATGATGGGTAGTGCTTCCCGATATCCCTCTCTTTCCCTTGATCAAAGGTTGGGCAATATAGTAGGTGGCTGCCTTAGTGATCCCTTTGGCGATACAGTAGGTGGCTGATGTGTTGTTCCCATGGATGGTAGGGATGATCTATGGGTGATGTGGTTCCTACTGTGGGGTGTTGCACGTAGCCTGGAATAGCATTGCCCAACACAGCATTCCACGTTGTGGTGCTTGCCCGGTATGTGGTTGTGCTTCTTGGGCGATACAGGTTGCACGCTTTGGTGCTGCACATTTTATCTTGAGGAAATGCTACCCGATTTCAGTTGGCTTGTGCTTTGCCCGATATGGGTGTTGGCTGATAGTTCTAGCCGACACAGTTGGATAGGTCTGGTTGTAACCACGGAATCTTTAGTGAGGTTTGTGGTAATCTTTGGTGAGGGCCGCTGCACCTGTGGTGAGGGTTGTTGTGCCTTTTGGTGAGGGTTGTTCCCTACCCGATATGCTTTTGTGAAGGTTATGTTCTAGATTTGCTTGAAACCCTAATATTATTTGGAATGTTATATGTGGAAGTTATGTAAATGCATGGTCATCTAATGTTGCACAACATATCTCCATGATGAAGTGATTATCTACTCTTAAGCATATTAACCATGCATGTTTCCTCAATTGAGATGTGTACTCAGGTATGAGCTATAATGATGTCATTGGTGACATTCTCTTGATAGTGAGATAATGTGGAACACTATGTGTTATGTTGACTATGATGGGACATGATGAGTGTTGCCTATGTAATTGGTAACATATACTTAATGATGGGATGGAATTCCTATGATGATTGGAAAGAGGCCAAGTGCCAACATGTGATGATGGATCCTTGAGATGGATCATGATGATGTTGATGACATTGAGAATAGTAGTAAAAGTGTGACAACAGAATTGATGGAAACTATGTTGTTTACTCTTGTTTATGGATTGCTTAATACAACTTGGTTGATCCCAGTAATCCACTTAAAATGTATTAATTAATTATAAATGAACCTTTCATGTAGTTTTCCCTGGCCGTAGATCCATCATCGTTAGTAGCTGGTGATGGTGAAATGGGTTCTCCGGCGGGTTAACCCGGAGCACATATTGTTGAATATGTGGGGTTTCTCCTAGCTACAAATAGGAGGATTAGAGTGGAGCTGCAGTTGTAGACTCAAGATGTGTGATAGAGCATGGTGAATAGGCCCATGGATCAGTGTGATGGAGCATGAATGTGTTCATGGCTCGGGAACACAGTGAACAAGCCTGTGGCTCAAGATATACTAGCGTTGTAAGTTGTACCAAGGTGGCCCATAGAAAAGGGTAGACTGTGTGAGCTAACCCTGTGACTGAGGTCATGTGAGCAAGAGACTACAGTCCTGCTTTGGTTCTTGTGCACTGACCACGAGGGTAGAGTTCGTGGAGTCTGACTCTTCCATTGACCTTGTATGGCACCGACTTTGGGTTTCGCAACAGAAGGTTGGATTTGAGTGGTATAGCTCACTTCCTTAGGGCATAATAAATCGTAATCCATCCGTATAGTATATTTTCTTAAGGCAAACATGAAACATTGGTTGAGGCCTTGTTTGTATAGTTGCCCTAGTTATATCTTGTAGCTAATTACATGTTCCTCAGATGTTATGATAAGATTCTATAAGACTTGTCTTATCAATCATGTTCCATATATTATATGATTATATGCCTCTTAGATATCCTGGTAAGATGTTATAGAGATAGTTTTGCTCAGTATGTTACGTATATGATCTGCTTATATCAATTACCTACTTTATCTGTTCTAGCTGTCCTAAGGTTTTATAGTTCGACGGGGAGTTATGTTTCTCACTGGGACTGTGTGTCTCATCCCGTTGGTTTAAAACCTTTTTAGGTGGATGTGCTACATGTGGTGGTGATCGTGGCATTGCATCTGAGGAATAAGAAGAACTGTAGAAGGCAAGAGATGGATATGCTGCTTTTGTGATTGTTTTTTAGTAGAGTCCTAGAGTCATCATCCCTGTACTCTCAGGTCTTTGGAGGTGTTTTGATGAGGTTTCATGATATATAGTTGATATGGATTTCTTATTGTGTTGATGACTTGGCTAGTTCTGTTATGTACATAAACAGGTGGTTAACTCTTGTGCTTATGGGACAACTAGATCCTATGAATTGTGGACATGTATCAAGTTTATGTATATTTATATAACATGTTTCTTTATAGGATGTGGATCTGGTTGTGATAGTTCCTTCCTTATCTGCTTTCCGCAATCGGTTTTAATTAACCCGTGTTTTTGGTAATACAATGTCTATGATGGTTCCACATATTTTTGCGTGGTGTTTCACTATCTTTGTAATGGTGGGATGTCACAGTATAGATGAAGAACAATGATCATATTGACCTAAACCCTAAGTTGTAAATATCTAACCTTAAAATATGCATCCATAATGACATTCATGATATACATAAATGATGTATAATCACTAACCCTATATTAATTTATATATCAAGTCATCAATTTGAAATGCATATCACCTTGCTCCCTAATACACACCTAATTAATCACCTAATCATGACTTGGTAGATGAATCAGATCATTAATAGATAGTATATTCCACTTTGTTCACTAAAATATATATAATGACTTTAAAATGGATAGGAAGTAATTGGATTCACGTAAAAGAGCATAATCAATCATAAGAACTGAATAAATGTGAGAAAATGATTATGATGACATTAATGTGAGTAAGAAAGTTAATGTGACAATGTTTGATGTAGATGTAAATGATTAAGGTGACATTATTTGGATTAATTAAACACTTAATAACAAATTGAATAAGATTTCTTATTTCATGCAAAATAATATGTTATAATTTAGTAAGTTGATAATAGAGTCTAAACCCAAATTATTAAGGATAAAAATATAGAATATTAATATTCTTTAAGATAATTTATTACAACTCTAATTGTGCTAAAAATCCTAACGATATTAAGAAGAAATATACATGGTTTGTGCATAATAATGAAATATAACCCTTTTTGAAAAAGTGGATATGACATGACACGATTAAAAGAATAATGATAATGTGATATCCTAATAAATATAATGCTAATAACCCAGAAATGTTAAAAAGAAATCTTAATAGAGGAACCCTTGGTGATCCTTTAGAACCTGACCTATGAGAAGTTTCTTGTACTACCAAGTAAAGTTTTGGTGGAAGTTTTATGGTTTGGGGGAAAGAACCTGGAGTTTGGTGGTGAGATATTACATACCCACCCATCTCTCTTTGCTGGAGATTTTGAGGATGAAATCCTCTTTATGGGGTGGAGTGTTGTAACATATTGAATTTGGACATATTCTCTTTTTGTCCCTTTTCTAAGCTTTTCCTTTCCTTTGTATCCTTTTTGGCCTTGATGTTTAAATTGTATAATTTTTAATGGTTTGGTGAACATTTATTCACTATTTATACCAATAAAAGGGTTTATGCACAATTACCTCAGTGAATGTCTATTTAAGGACCTTAGTTAGGTGTTCTAATCCTTAACCTAACTTTTTGTGTGTTTTGAAATCATAAAATGAGCCTAAGGTTCAAATTTGGTTCAATTTGGATGTTGTTTGTGCAAGTTATGCAGTTTTAGGTACATTCTGGACTTTTATGCAATTTACCCAATTGGGAGGTTTTATTTGTAAATTATCACATGCATTATAATCCTTAGATATTACCTTAACATTCTAGTTATTTTGAACCATTGGGAACCTAGTTACACCATGGTTTGATGGGGTTTCTCTTCAAGGGCATTTTAGAGATTACCCTCTTTATAAATGGGCTTATCTTTAAAAGCTATTAACCAATGGGGTTATTTCTTTGATTGAAGGACGGTGGGGATGGCCTATAAATATCCATAGGATTTTAGAACCAACATTTGATACTCAAGAAACCTAATATGAGATGTCCTCTTGCATGACCATGAAGCCCAAGACGAAGGACACATGGAAAGTCCTATCGACACCTCATGCTTGCCCCCTTCTTTATAAAGCCATATCTACCCCTTCCCACCTCCCAATTCAAAAATTCTTGCTCTGCTTATCCTTCCTCCCACATATAGAATCATTCATACTCTATTTGGACACGAAGGTTCTATCCCAAGGTAAAATAGGGTGCTTACCATGGTGTTGAAGGCTCTTAGGGTTCCAAATTTGCTCTATTTAGGGTTTCTAAAGCTCCTTCTTGGTGATTTCGACCAAAACTAGTAAGTTTCCTCTTTTCCTTCCCTATTTTTATGTTGTTTTTCTTCCTACCACCTTCTTCCAGGTCATAATGATGGCCTTACATGGTAAAACCCCACCTAGAGCTCTTAAACACCTCATCTCCATGTTCTTTTGCTAGGGTTTTTCACCTCTATAGTGGAGAAGGTACTTCTTGCTCGAGATAGAAGCTTTATTCAAAAGACCAGTCTCTATAGTTTGGGAACCGTGCTTCTTGAACCTTTCCACCTTCCTAGAGGTGAGTTTTATAACCCCCTTCTCATATATTGCTTACAACATCCTTAAAACTCACACTTCTATGTTTAAAATCGATGATCTCCATCTCTATTTACCATGTTCTTCTAGGGTTTTGGTTTCTTGCTGTTTTACCTTCTCTAGAAGATCTAGTTTGGTTGCCTATGCATATTAAACCCTAATCTTGGGTAAAATGGTGTTTAATCTCTCTCTCTCACACACACACACACATACAAGGATTTCTAACTTGTCATTTCTAGATTGGTTAAAATTGAAAAATTCATATCTTTTAATCCGCTTATCCAAATTTGACAAATAAATATGTTTTGCAATTAGAAAATTAATATATATCTAAAAAAAATATTTTCAAGATCTTATTTCGAGGTTTTTTGAAGGATGAGTTTTTTAAAATGAATTTAATGCATAAAATCCATAAAAATTACATCTTAATTATAATAACTTCAAAATTAACATAAAAATATGTTTTCTTGATCAAGAGAACCTAATAAGATCATTGGTGACGTTTTAAGAGTCTAAATATGAGTTTTTATAAAAAATTATAGAATTAAAGTTTCTATACATTAAGGTGCATTATGTACTCTACTACATTCTAATACATTGAAAATAGGAAAAGTGGTACTTAGATTCAATTAAAGTGGTGAAAGTTAGTCATTGATATCAGTAAGAGAGGTATGTGCATTCCTTACACCCTATGTTGAGATAATTGCAACCAAACCCTATAATTCCCTAATTGGGCTTAAATGAACCCTAAATCTTGTATTCTTGAATCGTTTGTTATATATGACTTTAAATAAAAATTGTTTCCCTTTTGTTTGGGTCATGTACCCTACAACCATGTTCTAATTTATATGATGCTTTTACTTGCCATGATTTATTTTCTAGCATCTTGATTTTATGGACTATTTAGTTATAGTAGCGGTACTTATGTACAACCACCCATAGATAGGGCATGTATTAATTCACCTTGGAAAATTTCTTATTCTCCCCCATAAATATCTGTATAGGTGATTGGGAATGTATTAATTCTCCCCTCACCTATAGGTTGAGGTCCGGTAGGTGCCTCAACCCAACTTAATTAATTTAGTCAATATTAATCAAGCATGCAATTCCTTTACTATTTTAATGTTATGGAAAACATCTATTTTGATTATGCCTCATACTCTTGTTCTCTTCATCTTATGATGAAATTTTAGCCTTTAATTCCAAGTTATTTCTTTTTCTTTTGTTCTTGTTCATTATTTGACACATACCTTGTATTTCTCTCTCTTGCGGGGTGATTTCCCAACCACCCATGTTTAGATCGAGGTGTTGAACATGAACAAGGAGAACATACCTTCCAACATGGAACTAGCTCTTGGAGATGTTGCTTGGAGATAGATTTGAATTAGTTTAGACTTCCCTCAACTTAGATCCTTATGTTGTATCATACAGGTAAACCCTTATGGGATGTTATGATATACTTTTGTAATCTTTTGTAAAAATTAAATATAGTCATTTTTTTAATTTCGTTGCTACTGTTTGGATGTTTTGAGTATCATTTATTGAAATTTGATAGTTTTACACCTATTCCAGTGTCCCTGTGAGTGTGTTTGGAATGGATGTTTTATTCTTCAAATTTTTAGTAAGGAGTGGATCCCCTCTCGAGTCCCACTCCTTACAATAAGCTTTTTAAATAGTTTAATATAAGCATGTTTCTTTTCTTGAAAATTTATGACAATTTATTTCTTAGACAGTCTATAATGGATCATGTCTATCATTATTGTAGCGCATATCATGTTACCAATACAGCCTAGTTGAAAAAAATAGCTTCTGCTCATGTGAAAAGAAAATCAAGGTGTTACAATATGGTATCAGAGCAATAACATAGTTGGACACTAAGAAAATTCTCATATTCTTTATTTAGATTTCCCCAACTAGATGCCAAGTGAGACTATAGATATTTATAAAGACAACTAGTAACACTGGTTATAAATGAAGTGAGTGAAAAATAGTAGAATACATGCTTGAGGTTTGAACATGCAATAAAAGTTGAGATATGTATTAAGATTAGTGTCTAGATGCTTGAGGTTTTTATGTTAACTTTAAATTTGTGTGCATCTTGCCCTCTCTTTTTCCCACATGTTTGTAATATGTGACACAAACTTATGGGGTTTTGTATAGGGGATGTAATATGCATAATTATATACTTATTATGCTTGTCTTTCTCTTTCTATTGCATATTGTATGGGACATATGTACTGTTAGGCAAGATACATATAATAACACATGGCACCTTCAGATGTATGACCTGTCGGCATGCACCAACAGATGAAAAAAAATGTTGACTCAAAATTTGAGGTAGATGGTTATGTAAACCTAATCGTATACCTATTAGAACCTTACAATGCACACCAAAGGTACATATGCTGAAATTGAAGAGTGACTTGGCTTTAAATTGGAATAATTATTGTAAGGAGATGCAGTCTTTTTCCTACTATAGTGAGAATTATTGAACTCTTGATGTCCTTAGGCCTTCATCCCAAGAAGGGATTTCAGTCACAAATCTAATCAAGATGCTTGGTAAAGAAAATGCATGAGTATAATAGAATTTATCTCATGAACCAAACTTAATCAAATGGTATGATGATTGCTAGAGGCGTATAAAGGTTATTGAGGTTATACATGAGGATGATCTAAGCACATGGGAGACAAGATATGTGATAGTATTGATTAGTGATCTAGGATCACAATCTTTTAGGGGTTTAGATGATTTTCACATGAGAAAGAGCCTACAGAAGTTGCTTGACTAATGTTTGATTCAATATTCCTAAGGATATGAACATGTTCATTAGAGAGTAGTTATTCTAACTACCTTGGGTTCACCTAGCATAGAAAACATGATTGGATGAAAATTTTTGTTTGAATAATATTAAGAAACTAATGTATGTTTTTGGTTCCCCAAGCAAAGAGGGCATGGTTTTAGAATGAGCACAATGTAGGAAGCACTATGATATTAGGTTTTGTGAAGAAATAACCATAGATGACGAACTAATTGCAAGTAGAAAATCATGATAATAATAAACAACTGTGAAGCAACACTTAATGATCCATCTGCTAAAATATCAAAACCCTAGCTTGGTTCCATAAGAGGAAAGATAAACTACAGCCTTGACTATAGATTTTGAGGGTTGGCACCCAAAGTAGGATCATTATTGGATCTTGTCATCTTAAAAGATAGAAAGGAATCATAGATTCCTACCTCTTGGAAAGGTCATTTTGACCTAACAATGTAGTATATGGTTAGAGGAGAAGTAAGTTTGAATGACTTTAGCGTGGGATTTCACGAACCAACGTATGTGGTCTATGTTCATGTGTATTCACTTATTAAGATCATAATATCTACATGTTCTCTAAAGAAGACTTTCTTGATTTATGTAATACTATATTCTAAGATATTAAGATAAGACATGCCTGTAAGATTTTGTACTTTCTTATGTATATCCTTACTATGCATAAAACCTCATGTAGAGACATCTTAATAAGGATTCTTAGAATGATGAAGATCTAAGAATTAACTATGCAATACGATAATAAGGTTTGAATTCACTAAGTTATGATTAAGTTTGCAAGATAAGATTTTGTAAGTCTCATTTTTTAAGATTTATGATTTAAGGTTTAAGCTAATGATTATGACCATGAGATTAGAATGCATTAAGACTCATGTTAAGACCAAATTTTATAAGATGAAAGGAGATTATGGAGTTTGACCCAGGCTCTAGTTCATGTCAACTTAAGAGACATGACACATGCACTTAGTGCATGTCATGAGGCCTAGGCCCCTAATGCAAGCCGATTCATATACATAATTTAGGCCCTATGTGCAAGTTCTGTGACTCAGAAACTTTAGTGTTGGTCATGAGACCCATGTACCTTAGTACAGGTTTCTAGAGAGAGGTATGTAAAAAGAAATAATTAAGAGTAAAGAAATAATATTCATTTATGTTTATGATTTTCCTATAGTTTTCCATGTTTCTCATATAAGATAGTTTAATAAAGTTGTTACACCTAGTGAGTTATCTACGAGAAGGTCATACTTTAAAGGTGTCTATGAGACTTTATGACAATTTCTAAGACCTTAAGTATGTAATGTATGTGAAACCCTAAGGGGGTATCCTCCTACAATTTAACCAAATTTCAAGGATGAAATTCTTAAAAAGTTGGGTAGAATTGTCACACCATAGTTTTTAGAATCTAGAAGCACATGATTAAGTTATTGATGAAATCAATATAATATTGATTTATGGTTAAAATAAAGTTCCATCTAAATTTCATGAAAAAGCATGTACAAAGGGGTCTTTGGTATAATTTTCTTAGTTTTTGTAATACCCCCAATGTTTGGGAAATTTTTATTTTTGATGATATGTGGTGACAATCAAAGTTGATTAAATAAGAAAATATGATGACTCTAGTTACTGCGTTTGAGCCCTATACCTAGTTTAAGTTTTCATTGATCAAATGTATAGTTATGAATCTTCATTAGGTGGGTGGAATTATAACTTCCTAAAAACTTGAGTTTTATAACTCAGTGGAGTCTAAACATATCGATGGCCATCATGATACTTAACACCATAACCAAGGTTGAGTTTGTGACATTCTTATATCATGAAATGGTATGTTGAGTGAACAGTTACAAATAATGGACCTTAACATACACAAACTAATATCCCATATCATGTTCAAAGATTATGATTAATTATATGTAGAAGATCTTAGAGAGCTTAAAATCCTTATGAGGTCATTTAATAGCTTTGAGGTATATAGTCATTCATGCAAATTGATATATGTTGAGATATGTTTATGAATTTGCCGAAGTTGGTAATCAACTTACAGTCTTACATGTGATCAATGTAGCATGTGGTATATTTTAGTGTTTGCCATGATCATAAATGTTGATGTATATTAGGATGAGTGGTTATTTGGAGTTTCTAGTACAAAAAAATCATCAAATCTATTATAAGGCATGTCATGAATTTTCTATGATATACGATTTATATAAGGACATTTGGAAGTTTTGTTTTTATTTCTAACAAGATTTAAGATACACAATATGAGAAGATTTATAGGACGATCAAATAAGAATATGTTGGGTCAAGAGTATGATTGAGAAATGAAGATGAATTCACTAGAATTTACTATAATTAGGATGAACGTGTTGTTAGTTATGGAGTTTCATTGTGGAATTAAATTATGGAATCTTACATACTCTATCTATAAAGACAAACCACTCATATGTCTAGGAAATATGAGGCATCATACTTCTTTCTTATGTTCAGATGAAACAGTAACTTGTCTCCTAGATCCTAAATGAACTTTTTATGAAATATATAATAAATACGATTTATGACTCAATCACTAAATTGTAATTGATTGAGAGATGCCTTTATTTTTTATTGGCCTAGTCCAACAAAATTCTCAGTATCCGCATGCAAGATTGAGGAAGATCGCCCCTCTCTAAATCCAAACTCTTTAATTATCACATATGTGTCAAAAGCCAACAAAATAAATCTACCAACTAGAGATTAGTCTAACAACCTTGGAGTTAAACCTTGTTGTGGATGAGAATGATAAAGATCAGACCCTTTTTCTTTTTCACTCCTCTATTAAATTTTACATGTGGGTGAGGGTATCGACTATGTCAATATGCTGGGGAGTTATGCAAGATTGCCTTGCACATCTTTGGAATAGTCTCAAGTGTCATCACATGATGTTGGTAGGGATCTTTGGGTTCTAGACTGTGAAGAGGACCTCCATGGTACCGCATAGGGCTCACAACCCTTAGACAAGGTGCAAGTACAACCAATCTACCTACATCTTTCATCAGTGTGATAAAATAACCAGCCATCAATGCTATTGTGTAGGCCAACATCCTTGATTGATAAGGCCTCGAGGAGATCAGATCATAGGTAAATGATTGTAGAGGAAACTGAAGAAAAGGTATTTTCAAAAGTGCAAATTTCTAGAAAACTAAGTAAACTCATTGATGATTCTTAGAAGTTGAATTCTATTTTATTGGGAAAATAGAGTCCCTTCGAATGAGAAAAAGAGCATCCTTCATCCCAGGTCAGACGAATCCAAATGAAAGCAGGTCTTGTACTGGATACAGAATTATATGAAATTTGTATTCAAGGATATCTTTTCAATGCAAGTTAGAATTCAATTGCACATTCGAGGTAAGTGCATCAAGTCCATTGAATTTCATTTCTATTATGATTCATCTTATCCATTCTTTCAAAGTGACTTAGATATGATGTTACTTTCATACATATAGTTATTAATGTGCATCTCATATCCAATAACACTTTTAGTAATCAGAATTTGTTCAGATGGAGTTATGTTGTAAGAATATCATATTGTAGGTATTTGAACTACTTTCAGACACTTAGTATTCATTTATTCAGTTAAGTTTGTTTCTCAAGTATTTAGACACATATGTCATATATCTGATATCAGAATTCAATTTAGTCAGCCATCTATTAAATATAAGTTTTAGATTAAGATTTATTCAGACCATAAGAATTTAGTTTTTAAATTTTAGATTTCGATTACTCATTGCAATAGTCATAAATTAGACCCACATACCTAAAATGATTTTGATGAGATCATTGGTATGGATTGGCTTTACACCTATAGAGAGTAGATTGATTGTAGGGAGAAAAAGATCCTTATCAGGACACTTGGTCATCCACACTTTACCATTCAATGAAGGAGAGATGCAACCATCAGCCTATATATGTCAGCTCTAATGGCCAAGCAGATGATATCCAAAGACTATCAAGCTTTCCTAGTAGTAGTCACCGAGCCAGAGCCTAAGGGGCGACCCCTTGAGGAGATAGAGGTAGTCAGGGAGTATGCAGATGTGTTTCCAGATGATCTACCTGTGATTCCCCCTGAGAGAGAGGTAGATTTTTTGATAGAACTAGCTCCCGGGACAAACCCTATATCTAAGGTACCCTACAGGATGACCGCTATTGAGTTGCTCGAGTTGAAGAATCTGTTGGGTTTTACAGGAGGCAGAGAAGCAGCAGAAACAAAACTTTTCTCCCCAAAACCCAGAACAAATGGAATCACGTCAACATCTATATAATAGGAAAGATGGTTTGTGGATGCATGCCTTGTCCCGAGGCTTGCTCGGCGACAGTACCTTGCGCCTTACGCGGTCTTTACCTCTGGTCTTGGATGGTGTTTGTGCAACTCTTGGTCACACCAGGACTAAAGACTCCTAGTCTCACTAAGACTATCGGGATTGATAGCTGTCCTCCGAGCGGAAGATGTCTCCCGCCTCTGCATTCGTCCACATGAACTGCCTAGAACTCCGATCTCCTTGTCCCACAAGGAATCAGAAGGAGTCATACCCTCCTGTCGGCGTACTAGTCGCAAACACACTCTCCTGCCACCAGTCGCTTTTTGCAATTTTCTTTCCCTTGTTTTGCCTCCCTTATCGGGTAGCACTTGCGCAGGCTCTCTCTGTTACCAAAATCAGAGAGAATGACAACTTTACAGAGCAACTGGTTGTACTGAGTTGTACTTTGAGAATCCCCCAATACCCCTATATATAGGATGGTCATGAGACATGGTTCTTTATCTCGAGCAATGCAGGACTAAAGCAGGAGTAGAAGGGTTCGAGATTTTCCACAAAAACAACCAACTGTGTAACCTGAACCGATCGTTTCATTTCTGAAACAGTCAGTTGGGGATCTGAGCCGATCGGTTGACACCTCAACTGATCGTTTGGGACCAATGAAATGGTCGATTCACTTTTGAACCGGTCGGTTCATGGTCCTGATCAGTTCCTGATTGACTTTTCTTCTTTTGTTTCGAATTGGTATCAAATACCAATCCTTGTTCCAATCAAATTGGGCAAGCGAAATGAAAAGAAATTTCTCACCAATCTTACTTTCCCAACTTGCTCGATTGGACCAGTTGAACCGATCATTTCAACCTTTCCATGAGCCGATCGACTGACCAGTTGAGCCGATCAGTTCACCAAGATCAGCCGATCGGTTCATCACATGAGCCGATCAGTTGGGAGTGCAGATTGTGCAGAATTAGTCAATCACAGTTTCAATCAATCTGATATCTAATCAATCAGTCCAACACCTTGAAAACTATGATACTGAGCTATCAATTGATTGAATATTTAATTGAACTATTAAAATCCTTTAGTAATCAATCTAAACATTGTTTGTGGACAAACTCCTATTCCAGGTTAAATCCTATGTGTATGACCCTGCAGGTCCATTTCACATTGGCAATGAAAGTTCATAACACTTATGACTTCACAAGCAAAGAGCAGTGCCTAGTCACATATCAGTGCTACCCAAGTGAAATAGAAAGTTGGAGAACAACTTTCAATCCTACAATCCGTGAATGGTGTTATAATGAATGTATAATTCCTTTGTCACTGATATCCTGATTGAACTTGAGGCATGGAATAGTCATCATGTCAACATTCATTCATTTCCTTGATCTCAGAGCAGACTGGGTGAGATGTGTGTGACATCAATATCACATATTGATTCACACGTGCATGCGCATGCCTTTCTCAATCCTACTCATCAAGTGGCCAAGGACATCAAACTCCCTCAGGAGGGACAAATCCCATATTTGGCACTCACCCCTCAAATGCCCTATGTGTCAAAGCCACTCAATCATCACCTTTATAACAACCCATGTTTCAGGACTGCGTTTGATGATGTCAAAGTGTACCCAACGACATATGTTGAGTGTAGTGATTTTAGGTCTAAGAATCACACTCACCACCATCACTGTGAGAGCCAGCTGTGACTACCAAGTCATGGTTCCATGTGTCACTCTCACGGTGGGTCTGTCCAATACCTTGTTCTTTAACAAGTACCTATGTGCTTGGTTTGATATCACTATATCATGACTAATGAGATTCTGTCATCAACCAACACACAATCTAGTCTTTAGTATTATTGATGTCTATGGTTATTTCCACAATAACAACCGACTAGGGACTAAACAAGAATGTATACTCTTAACATCTGTATGATCTCATCGTTTAGGTCCTGAACCTAAAAGCATACGTCATTGAGTAAAACCATTCTTTAGACATCTATCTCGTTACACCATCATCTCAGAAACAGTTTAAACATATAGATCGGAAATTGCCTTTATTATTATTCAAATCATTTACAAAGTATCCCATTACAATCATCATATGACTTGCTGTATGGGCATACATACCAACAGAATCAACTACAAGAACTTCTTGGTAAAGGCTTCATTAGACCAACTTCCATCACCATGGGGAGCACTAGTTCTCTTTCTAAAGAAGAAGGATGAATAACTCCGGATGTGTATCGACTACCGAATGATCAATCAGGCTTCCATAAAAAACAAGTATCCTTATCCAGGATAGATGACCTTTTTAACTAGCTCAAATCTGCATGAGTTTTTTCCAAGATTGATTTGAGGTCTGCCTACCACCTAGTGAGAGTTAGGAGTGAGGACATATTGAATATGACTTTACAAACCTATTATGTCCACTATGAGTTTGTGGTAATGGAGTTTGGGTTGTCTAATGCACCCAATGTCTTTATGAACCTCATGAACAATGTGTTCCAACCCTTCCTTGACTCCTTTGTCATAGTATTCATAGACGACTACTGATGTATTATGATGACCTAGATCAACACCATGAGCATTTGGGTAGAGTGCTTGATATCCTGAAAAAGCAGAAGTTATATGGGAAATTCTCAAAGTGTAAGTTTTGGATAGACCGTGCCATGTTCCTTGGACACATCATATCTGGAGGAATGATCGCCGCTGATCTAGAAAAAGTGTCAACCGTTCAGGATTGTCCTACACGGAAGAACCCCTCTGAGATCTGCAGCTTCTTGGGTTTTGCTGGATACATCAACGCTTCGTCAAGGATTTCTCAAAGACTACTTTGCCGCTCACCAAGCTGACTCAGAAGGATGAGAAGTTTGTGTGGTCCGAAAAATGTGAAGCTCGCTTCTAGGAGCTAAAGGAGAAGTTTACCAGAGCTCTAGTGTTGACTCTACCCTTTGGTAATGGGGGTTTCATGATCTTCATTGACACATAAAAATGGGACTTGGATGTGTATTGGAACAGAATCACCATGTGGTTGTATATGCCTCCCAAAATCTCAAGCCCAATGAGGTGAACTACCTGATGTATGATTTGGAGTTGGCTTCTATCATTCATGCTTTGAAGATACTATCTATATGGATGTACCTTCAAGATATTCACTCATAATAAGAGTTTGAAGTATCTCCTAATGCAAAGGGATCTGACTTTGAGACAAAGATAGTGGATGGAGTACATGAAGGATTATGACTTCACCATCACCTATCAATCTAGGAAAGCTAATGTCATAGTTGATGCTCTTAGTCGAAAGTATCTCAAGTGCATAGCTATTTAGTCTAGCTAGTGGTGGAAGTTGGAGGAGCTTGTGGAGTGGACTCTACAACCGTTATAGCATCGAGTTCATTTGGCCAACATCCAGATCAAATTATATTTGTTGAGCAAGTTAGTGGTTGCTCAGTTGACCACTTTAGAACTTGGAAAGATGAAGGGCTTGTTAGAGAAGTCGCAGACTCATCTCTCAGTGGGAGTAGATGGTGGATTCCTCTATGAGAATCATATCTGGGTTCTTGAGGATTCACCTCTGAAGGAGCATATCTTACAAGAGGCTCATGGTTCCAAGTACGCGGTACACCTGGGCACTACAAAGATGTTTAAGGACCTACAGAGATACTTCTTGTGTCTAGGGAGGAAGAAACACCTAGTAAAATATGTGACTAGGTGTCTTACATGGCAGATGGTGAAGGCTAAACACCAATGACCCAATATACTTTTACAATCGATAGAGATTCCAAAGTGGAAATAGGAATAGATCACCATGGATTTCATGGTGGGTCTACCCCAGAACAAGAGAGGTCATGATGCGATATGGGTTTCGGTGGATCGCCTTACCAAGTCTACACACTTCCCTACCTTAAACACCACTGCCAAAGTGTGGGATCTAGTGAAGTTGTACATTAGAGAGATAGTACAATTACATGCCTGGAACTCCGATCTCCTTGTCCCACAAGGAATCAGAAGGAGTCATACCCTCCTGTCGGCGTACTAGTCGCAATCACACTCTCCTACCACCAGTCGCTTTTTGCAATTTTCTTTCCCTTGTTTTGCCTCCCTTATCGGGTAGCACTTGCTCAGGCTCTCTCTGTTACCAAAATCAGAGAGAACGACAACTTTACAGAGCAACTGGTTGTACTGAGTTGTACTTTGAGAAGCCCCCAATACCCCTATATATAGGATGGTCATGAGACATGGTTCTTTATCTCGAGCAATGCAGGACTAAAGCAGGAGTAGAAGGGTTCGAGATTTTCCACAAAAATAACCAACTGTGTAACTTGAACCGATCGTTTCATTTCTGAAACAGTCAGTTGGGGATCTGAGCCGATCGGTTGACACCTCAACTGATCGGTTGGGACCAATGAAATGGTCGATTCACTTTTGAACCGGTCGGTTCATGGTCCTGATCAGTTCCTGATTGACTTTTCTTCTTTTGTTTCGAATTGGTATCAAATACCAATCCTTGTTCCAATCAAATTGGGCAAGCGAAATGAAAATAAATTTCTCACAAATCTTACTTTCCCAACTTGCTCGATTGGACCAGTTGAACCGATCATTTCAACCTTTCCATGAGCCGATCGACTGACCAGTTGAGCCGATCAGTTCACCAAGCTCAGCCGATCGGTTCATCACATGAGCCGATCGGTTGGGAGTGCAGATTGTGCAGAATTAGTCAATCACAGTTTCAATCAATCCGATATCTAATCAATCAGTCCAACACCTTGAAAACTATGATACTGGGCTATCAATTGATTGAATATTTAATTGAACTATTAAAATCCTTTAGTAATCAATCTAAACATTGTTTGTTGACAAACTCCTATTCCAGGTTAAATCCTATGTGTATGACCCTGCAGGTCCATTTCACGTTAGCAATGAATGTTTATAACACTTATGACTTCACAAGCAAAAAGCAGTGCCTAGTCACACATCAGTGCTACCCAAGTGAAATAGAAAGTTGGAGAACAACTTTCAATCCTACAATCCGTGAATGGTGTTATAGTGAATGTATAATTCCTTTGTCACTGATATCCTGAATGAACTTGAGGCATGGAACAATCATCATGTCAACATTCATTCATTTCCTTGATCTCAGAGCAGACTGGGTGAGATGTGTGTGACATCAATATCACATATTGATTCACACGTACATGTGCATGCCTTTCTCAATCCTACTCATCAAGTGGCCAAGGACATCAAACTCCCTCAGGAGGGACAAATCCCATATCTGGCACTCACCCCTCAAATGTCCTATGTGTCAAAGCCACTCAATCATCACCTTTATAACAACCCATGTTTCAGGACTGCGTTTGATGATGTCAAAGTGTACCCAATGACATATGTTGAGTGTAGTGATTTCAGGTCTAAGAATCACACTCACCACCATCACTGTGAAAGCTGACTGTGACTACCAAGTCATGGTTCCATGTGTCACTCTCACGGTGGGTCTGTCCAGTACCTTGTTCTTTAACAAGTACCTATGTGCTTGGTTTGATATCACTATATCATGACTAATGAGATTCTGTCATCAACCAACACACAATCTAGTCTTTAGTATTATTGATGTCTATGGTTATTTCCACAATAACAACTGACTAGGGACTAAACAAGAATGTATACTCTTAACATCTGTATGATCTCATCGTTTAGGTCCTGAACCTAAAAGCATACGTCATTGAGTAAAACCATTCTTTAGACATCTATCTCGTTACACCATCATCTCAGAAACAGTTTAAACATATAGATCGGAAATTGCCTTTATTATTATTCAAATCATTTACAAAGTACCCCATTACAATCATCATATGACTTGCTGTATGGGCATACATACCAACAGAATCAACTACAAGAACTTCTTGGTAAAGGCTTCATTAGACCAACTTCATCACCATGGGGAGCACTAGTTCTCTTTCTAAAGAAGAAGGATGAATAACTCCGGATGTGTATCGACTACCGAATGATCAATCAGGCTTCCATAAAAAACAAGTATCCTTATCCAGGATAGATGACCTTTTTGACTAGCTCAAATCTGCATGAGTTTTTTCTAAGATTGATTTGAGGTCTGCCTACCACCTAGTGAGAGTTAGGAGTGAGGACATACGGAATATGACTTTACAAACCTATTATGTCCACTATGAGTTTGTGGTAATGGAGTTTGGGTTGTCTAATGCACCCAATGTCTTTATGAACCTCATGAACAATGTGTTCCAACCCTTCCTTGACTCCTTTGTCATAGTATTCATAGACGACTACTGATGTATTATGATGACCTAGATCAACACCATGAGCATTTGGGTAGAGTGCTTGATATCCTAAAAAAGCAGAAGTTATATGGGAAATTCTCAAAGTGTAAGTTTTGGATAGACCGTGCCATGTTCCTTGGACACATCATATCTGGAGGAATGATCGCCGTTGATCTAGAAAAAGTATCAACCGTTCAGGATTGGCCTACACAGAAGAACCCCTCTGAGATCTGCAGCTTCTTGGGTTTTGCTGGATACATCAACGCTTCATCAAGGATTTCTCAAAGACTACTTTGCCGCTCACCAAGCTGACTCAGAAGGATGAGAAGTTTGTGTGGTCTGAAAAAGGTGAAGCTCGCTTCTAGGAGCTAAAAGAGAAGTTTACCAGAGCTCTAGTGTTGACTCTACCCTTTGGTAATGGGGGTTTCATGATCTTCATTGACACATAAAAATGGGACTTGGATGTGTATTGGAACAGAATCAGCATGTGGTTGTATATGCCTCCCGAAAGCTCAAGCCCAATGAGGTGAACTACCTGATGTATGATTTGGAGTTGGCTTCTATCATTCATGCTTTGAAAATACTATCTATATGGATGTACCTTCAAGATATTCCCTCATAATAAGACTTTGAAGTATCTCCTAATGCAAAGGGATCTGACTTTGAGACAAAGACAGTGGATGGAGTACATGAAGGATTATGACTTCACAGTTACCTATCATTCTAGGAAAGCTAATGTCATAGTTTATGCTCTTAGTCGAAAGTAGCTCAAGTGCATAGCTATTTAGTCTAGCTAGTGGAGGAAGTTGGAGGAGCTTGTGGAGTGGACTCTACAACCGTTATAGCATCGAGTTCATTTGGCCAACATCCAGATCAAATTATATTTGTTGAGCAAGTTAGTGGTTGCTCAGTTGACCACTTTAGAACTTGGAAAGATGAAGGGCTTGTTAGAGAAGCCGCAGGCTCATCTCTCAGTGGGAGTAGATGGTGGATTCCTCTATGAGAATCATATCTGGGTTCTTGAGGATTCACCTCTGAAGGAGCATATCTTACAAGAGGCTCATGGTTCCAAGTATGCGGTACACCTGGGCACTACAAAGATGTTTAAGGACCTACAGAGATACTTCTTGTGTCTAGGGAGGAAGAAACACCTAGTAAAATATGTGACTAGGTGTCTTACATGGCAGATGGTGAAGGCTAAACACCAATGACCCAATATACTTTTATAATCGATAGAGATTCCAAAGTGGAAATAGGAATAGATCACCATGGATTTCATGGTGGGTCTACCCCAGAACAAGAGAGGTCATGATGTGATATGGGTTTTGGTAGATCGCCTTACCAAGTCTACACACTTCCCTACCTTAAACACCACTGCCAAAGTGTGAGATCTAGTGAAGTTGTACATTAGAGAGATAGTACAATTACATGGCATACCAAGTTTGATCATTTCTGATCGGGACTCAAAGTTCACATCCTAGTTGTGGAAGCAGGTAGAACTCGGTACAAGGTTGAAGTTCAATATAACTTATCACCCCTAGACTGATGGACAGTCAGGGAGGAAAATTCAGACATTAGAGAATCTATTGAGAGCTTCTGTGCTTGATTGGGGTGCATGGTGAGAGCAGTACTTACCTTTAGCTAAGTTTTCCTACAAAAACAACTACCAAGCTAGTATCGGGATGCCTCCATATGAATCTCTATATGGGTGACCGTGTCAGTCACCTCTTTGCTGGAATGATGTTAGTGAGAGGAACTTGTTGAGGTCAAATGAGATCCAAGTGTATGTAGATAAAGTTGGTTTGATCAAGCAGAGGATGAAGAGAGACCAAGATTGACAGAAGTTGTATGTCGATGCGAAGTAGACTGACTTATAGTTCACTATGGGGGAACATGTGTTTTTGAAAATCTGACCGCTCCGAGCTATATGTAAGAAAATAGGGAAGATGAGTCCCTAATACGTGGGTTCGTTCGAGGTGTTGGAATAGATTGGTGAAGCTGTATACTATCTGGCGTTACCCCCTCAGTATAGTATGATGCATGATGTTTTCCATGTGTTCAATCTGAAGTAATATGTGCAAGATCTATGCCATGTGCTGAGCATTGAACCTATTGAGCTTCAAGGGTGGCTGACATATCCTGAGTCACCAGTGAGGATTCTAGATACTAAGGTGAAAGAACTCATATGTATGAATATAGAGATGGTAAAGGTTCTTTGAAAACACCATGGAGAGGATGAAGCTACATGGGAGCGGAAGACTGACATGGAAAAAGCATATCCTGACTTATTTAGTTGATTGTTGAATTTTATGGGCAAAATTCTTATAAGGAGGGGAGGATGTTATAAGCTCAATTTTCAAGGGTTTGGGTTGAAATGTAATTTCTCCATTAAAAATATATGATTATGAAAATTGTGTGATTTAAGCTCTTTTTTTGGATTTCTTTGCTAAATGTCTTTTGCATGTATGTCTTATGGGCCTTGTTGAATAATAAGCCCAATATGGTTAAAAGAGAATAAATATGAAAATAAATCTATTAATAAGAGAATTGAAATAATGTTAAAGAATAATGTGGAATTATCTAGAAGGCTAAGAGTTTGTTCATAATGAAGTGGATTTCGAATCCATATGATTTGTTGTGATACAAAGAATCCAAATAGAGAAGATAAAAGTGAAAGAAAGAGAAGATATAAATAAACTATGATAAATATATATAATAACTTGCATATAAAGAAAACACCTCTTTCCTTTTGAATTTGGGACTCAAACTTGGGATATGAGTATATAATGCTAAAACAAGTTTTACCATAACATTTGGATGAAAAAGGATAAACGAGGAGAGAGTTATGGTATTTGCAAGTTTTCCAAAAGTGAATGGATAAGTGATTAATCATAATAAATGTCACAATGTAATTGCAAATAAAAGTCAGATTTGTTTATAGTGCGGGTGATATGGACCCTAGATCTCATGATTTGGATCGCAGATCTCACAATCCAATGGCATTGGGTGCACGAGAGCTCTTGGAATCTCAGCTGACAAGCTCAGGAGACATTCCTAAATCAATTGACCCTGACATTGTGGGACTTTTGAGGAAGGTCTGTGATTTCCACAATTTGGTAGGAACTAGATTCTCATGTGAACCCTGCCCTATATAAAGGGGGTATTGTACGACACCAGCAAACCCAAAAACAACTCTCGCGAGGTGGGAACGAGTAGACGAATGAGTTGGTGCCTTCAATTGGAGTTTTCACCCTAACCTGTACCATCATGGCAGAGTAGTTCTGCTAGAACCTTGTGTGATGACGTCCCGGTGGTGGTGAGAATAAAGTGAGGAATTGAGGTGGTAGGTGAGTTTGGCGAGTCGGGACAAAGCTACCAGTGCTCTTGGTTTGCATGTAGAGTCACCAGGGCTCAAAGTCAATCTGTGAGTTGACCATCGACTCACTAAGGAAAAGCAAGCCAAGGTTGATGATAACCCCATGTAGAATTACCTGTTTGCCCTTCCGGTCCTTCGTTCCAGGTAAGGGCAAGGTTGTCCTTTCATTATATTTTGCTTTGGGCACGAGGCACGCTACTTCTGGGCTATGTGTCGACACAGCGTGAGCTGATTGAGTCATGCCTGACCCCACTGGCGCTACTCAAGCGAGTCAAGATGGACACGTGTCGATCCCTGATTGGCCAGAAAAAGGTTAATTAGTAAAAATTGTAACTAATTTTTTGTAAATTGTATGAAGACAATTTATATATGAAAATTAATCAAAAAAATATGTAGATTGCAATAAAAATAGTTTTAGAGCTTGAATCTAATCATACATAGAAAAGTACCTAATGTTTTTATCTTTAATTCTTTTATGACTAAGAAACCCTAATTTGATGTTTTATGAAATTGTAAAGAGTAATATGGATGTCCTATGTGAATATTATCCTATTATTGATAAAAAGGATGTTTTGAAACTAAATAGATGATCCATATGTTTAATAGGATAATTTAGGGTTTCATATAGATAATATGCATTAATGGGCTTAGAAAACCTAATCTAAGTGTTAATGGTTTTTTAAGAGTTATATTTCGAGATACTTTGCATATGATGATATTGGGTTGATCCTAAGCCAAACTGATAAAACAAGGGATTTAATATGAATAAGTTGAGTAATTAGGGTTTTGAAAATATAATTATTGTTTTAGGGATCTATGAACGTAAAATA
Source organism: Alisma plantago-aquatica (assembly GCA_963693085.1). Lineage (NCBI taxonomy): Eukaryota > Viridiplantae > Streptophyta > Magnoliopsida > Alismatales > Alismataceae > Alisma > Alisma plantago-aquatica. The sequence continues at coordinate 649,016,883 of OY856410.1, forward strand.
GGAAAGTTGTAAATAGATCTAAAATAACCCTAATGAAACCCTAATTCGGATTAGAAACCCTAGAAAATGATTCTGAGTCAATAAAGTGAGTACTTGATGAGTATGTAGTAAATCGGTTGTACATGCTTTTTCAGGATTACATTCTTGTGTGTGATTAGCTTGATTACTTGCTTGGATTGCCTAATTGGATTGGATTGTGCTTATTTCATGTGAAATCTCCTTCAGGTATGTGGTTATTTATGAGTACTTGCTTTAGTTTCCCGAAGTTTTCTGATGTTTTATCAATTGCATGGAAATAAACTACTTGGATGATTTTATTTATGCAATCTTTAAAGTGAATATGATTATCACAATTTTAGTATATATATCATTGTATTGAATCTACATACCATATCTGGATGTAATATGAGAGACCAAGCCCTGAAGGGAAGGTCAGAGATGGTCAAGCCCTGAAGGGAAGACCATCGGGCACCCAGAGTGGTGACCCCAAGTACCAAGCTCAGGATGGAGAAGGTATCCTTAAGTTCCTTGTAAGGAATAAACCCTAAGAGAAGGTATCCCAGAGTATGAATAAAAGCGATTGGGAAGTCATATAGAAAAACATAATCTTGCATTGTAAACAACTATGTGATGTGATTAGGTTGTTAAAATATATGTACAATATTTTGGTTGTCACCGCATACCAATAATTTTATTTATACTGATCGATGTTTTGTTTGTCAGAATTTTAGGAATATCTAAAATTGGACAAATAGTAAAGTGGAATTTGTGAAGAATAAAGTTAATCCATAAAGGAGGATTTTGTTTGATATTATTCCACTATGGGTAAACATCCCAGATTCCTATTTTTGAATGGTATGTGAAAAGTAAATTTTTATCCTATTTTAAGCTTAATCTTTGGTAGAATTTAATAATTATTTTTGATTGTTTGCAAAACCATTGATCCTATTTTGGGATAAAGACAATGACTTATTGGTCTTCCTTAATTGGGGGTTACTAGGAAGAGGGGTCATTATAGATATTCCTTTGGGATATAGGTATATCAAAATGTTTGATGCAAAATTTTATTGTTCAATATGTGAAATTATGGTAGTCTTTGTAAATCCCTAAGAATATTTTCTTCTACCTTGGTCAACTGGACAAGCATTTGAACAAGGATTGATATATTTGTATGTTGATCAGATATTTTATACAACTAATTTGACCTCATTCATGATACTTAGATATTTACATGAACAAATATCTACTACTTTAATATTTTAAATGGTGATATTATACCAAATATTAATCTAAAATGAATTATTTGGACCACATCCTTATGCACATTTGGGATGCATTTGCATAAATAAACCTTCCCTCGATGTTGTGTATCTGATTCATGGGATAGTCTCTGACGGGACCCTGTTGACTACAACGAATTAAAGTTGCCCTTAATGAACCATATGAATGTGACCTATAGACAAAAATATATAGTCATTATTTAGTAGCTGATCTTGTGACTATCTCATTCAAAATAATTATTAATAATAATTTAATATTTGATCATGGATGTAATTTTAATTTTCATGGTTGGTTGAATATTTGAGTATCACATTCAAACCATCTTTTCATGTCCAGACATCCCTAAGGACGCTACACGTGTACCAAAAATGTTTGTAAAGCTTTCTCTCACTTTAGGGTGACCTTTAGTTCCTTTCATGAAGATTTCAATTGTTATGGTCATTCCAATAATTTACCTCCATATCAAATCTTATTTTAAAGTTTGTTTGGGTATACAATTTTGATTCATTAGTTGTCTTCATTAACACTTGTTACAATTATATTTGTTTCGAAACCAAATGGAGCAAACTCATAAAAGAAATGCCAATAGGCTGACCTTCTGGATGTCTTTCACATTCCAGAAGGTCACTATGACACCTTCTTATGGAAAGCTCATGATTCTCTTATGCTTAGGGTTTATCATGAAACTACCAAAAACTTTTAACTACCACCATATTTAGTAGTACTTAAATTTTATTTTTTTCATCAACCCACAACTTGAATGTATTTAAAGATTCACTGGAGGATAAAATACATAAACAATCCCTTTCGTGATGATAAAGATGATTTGATTATCTTGGATTCTAATTATTTTGGGATATTAACATTGATTCAACCCTCTAGAATACATTTTTCTTAATTTTCTTCTGTGACAACAAATGTGACTTCTAGTGCAAGATTCTAAAAACCTCGTTCTTGATGCCATAATACCTAGTTGACTCTTCTCTAATCCATAGCATTGGTGAAGTCCTTCCTGCTCTTATATGATATAAAGGTTCAAATCCACCCCTTCCATTCTCAAACGTGATTCATCTTGAATCACCATCTTCATATGATGAGGACACTTGTATGTATGATCAAGGATATAATTTTTATCTATATTCAAAATACAAGGATTTCAGATAACTTAGTTTGGCACTCTTACCACGAATTTTTAATACTAAACTTAAATTTGAATCACATATAGACCCATATGCTTTAGAAAGAATGGTTTCTAACCATAAGTTACACATGTATTCTTGTCTTATAAATGAGTATTTTTCAATATCATAGAAAATAACAAAAGTGATTTTTTTACCCACATGGCACTATTGGAAATAAATCCTTGTAATTGCAAAGTGTTTTTTGGTTTCGATGTGAAATACATATAACCTATTTCTTAGATGCCCATATTGAGAAAAAAAATCACCACATACATCTCAATCTTATTCTATCATCACATAATAAGAACCTCTCTCTTCTAGAGGAGACTATAAACACAAGACCCCTTATATCCTTTTTTGGTGCATGTAAATATTAACAAAATCCCTTTCTATTCTTAGCAAACATATCCCCAAATATAAGATGATCACTATTCTATGACACAAATCCTCTTTTGATTCTCTCTCTCCCATACTGAGGAATATTTCCACTTAGTCATTTGTCACACAACCGCCCAATCCCCTCCTCCTTTCCCTCTAGATAAATATTCAATAAAAGACAACAAAATCTTCCACATAAGACACCTAAATACCAACCTACCCTGGCTGATGGCCCCTCAAAAATTCACCTAACCCATAAAGCCCGACCATGATCCTCCTCATACAACATGCTATCACACAATCACATATTAAACCTTCACCCACACAACCCCAACCCCTCCCATGGCTTCTCTTTTCAAAGTGCCCCTCCTCAACTCAATCCTAAAAATGATACTATTTGTGACATATACCACCATCAGTCGATCATATACATACATGCAATCTACAACCATCCCTCATAAAACAATACATAACACGTTATAACCACACTCCACCATCTATAAGTCCCTCCTTACATATATTAATCCTTAAGATTTTTTACTTATTATAATTGTGGTCTTAAATACCTTAATTGCATGATTGAACTTCTTATAAATCAATTTGTTGGATAATATATCTATTTTACCTTACGCTGCATTATGTTTTCTTCATTATGAAGTATAACATGCTTTATTGACTCAAATGCAATCTCACTATATGTTGTGATTTTGATAAGAATTTGGTATGCGTCATAACTTAACTAATTCTGTCATTATTAATCATGCTTGATTTGTTCTTCTTAGATGGATCTAATAATAGATTACTGGAGTTTTAACCCTTTCTCTTTGACTTGAACCTTGTCAGTGTGTGTATGCAGTGTTGTGTGTGTGCTTGGTCGTCTGTGGTCCGAGATCAATAGGGTCATCAGACCCATGATCTCATCAGTAGAGAAGACCAATAGGAGCCCATCTTTATGCATAGTTTGTTGTGGAAACATAGAGGGACCAACAAAGAATCCTCATATGCAAAATGAAAACCATAGAGCACCTCATCTGAAAAGATCACATGAGCATGTGATCAATGGCTGACGTCCAAGATATAGATGAGAACATGGTTTCTATCAACTGACAAAGATTCTAAACAAGAAAGTATGTCCCTATGTTGGTAGTATCCCTGAGAGCATCCTATGATGATTGTAATGGAACACTTTATAATTGATTTAGTTATCCATAAAGGCAATCTTGTGAGTTATGTTGCCATTGGTTTCAAATAATGAATGAGTATAAGATTTCCTAAAAATGACTGACTCAGTGACATACGATCTTGATTTGAGAACCTAAAAATGCTATAATGTCTACTCTAAGAGTACTTATCTTATATACGTCCTGAGTTAGATGTTAATGTGGAATTAGGACGAAAACAATACATTAAGACTAGTATGTGTATTGAAAAATGACTATGTCTCATTTTTCATGATATTTGATATCAAGTCAAATAGATCGGAACTTGTAATGAAAAAGTTTAGCGGACACCGAACTTGAGTGTAATGCAAAGAATCTATAAATGGCAGTTTGAATCAAATCACAACCTAACATTGGCGACTATTTTCCTTAGACCTAAAGTCATGGAAATAATTACATGGTATCTAGTGTTCTTTAGAACTACTATGGGACTTTTAATAAGGGTTTCCGTACAATTAGTGTTCGAGTATGCTGTGATACATTTGATTTATAGTGAGTAACATCGATAGATGTTTTACATCCCAATGGAGTTATACTCTTACCACTTGATGATTGAGATGATGAAATTTAGGGCCATGCTCATGGGAGTCATTATATGACACTGACCTTCTATGTATCTCAAATAGTATAATCTGGATCATGAAACAAAGGTTGAACAATGCAGTTATGATGTTTCCTTGCCTTAGATTCAGTCTGGGTATGAGAGAAAAAGGGATTCTAAGATCACTGTAACATTGATCAAACAACAGGTTGAAGTACTTCTCTAACTTATCCAATTACTTAGGTGGCAATCAAATCTTACAAGACACCAATCATTTCTTGATAATTTGTAATTTGACTATAGACATCACTACCAACATAATGTGGAACCTATAGGATCACACACACAATGCACAAGGAATATGAGTAAAATAATGGACACAAGATTAATTGGTTTACTAAAAGGTTTACATAATCAATTAGATCAATGATAAATTTTTTGGTAGTCCAATGAGACAATAGGAATGTCAAATCATTTCAATGCACAATCTGGCTGATCAAGTGGATATTCCAATTATTTATCTATGAAGAGATCCATCCCGAAAAAGATAAATATGATGATTAACTAGAAGTTTATTCAATCAACAATACATGATCTAGATGAATAATTCTATAGCATTCATATGCAATTCAATTGACCGCATGTACTGTCTATTTGACAAACTAGATGTCTATGAATGACCACATAGATTACTTCTTATATATTTCCCAATTTCTTTTAAAAAACATGCTTCCGTTCTTTCCTATCTAATGGGACATGAAAATAGGGTTTTGGCTACACCTTTTCATATGTGAAGCCTAGAAGTTATTACCTACAATGAAAAGAGAGAGAAGAAGATAGAGTGCAACATTTGCATGTTGTTAACAAAAGGTTTCTCATTCCTAATTTCTCATGTAGCGTGACATGGAGTTCCTATTCCTCTACATCAACTATATAGGGATGTAGACTCTTTTGTGACTGCATTAAGAATATGTCATCAATATATATTTGCCATATGCATATACCCTTATGATCAATGCCTCTAGCACTACTATAGACAAGGTATATCTGCACCCCTCCTTGATACATTGTTGTTGATGAGATCAGATCTTGGAAAATATGGAAACTATTTTTTCTTCTATTGTTCCTATCATCTTTATTTATCATAATTAATGTGTCAGAGCTTGTAAATATATGGTGTATTAGAAGTTAAATCGATACCATCAAAATTTTTATATCATTTTGTGCAATTTTAGGTGTTGTGAATCATAAAATCTGTTTTCATAAACTATTTAATTCTGCTTACATCATAGATCTATACTTATTGATATTTGAAATGCGGCCAACAATGGAAATATCAAATTTTTCATAGTAGACAAAAGTAGAACTCTATATAACTTTTTAAGGGTTCTACCTTTGAAATATTGTGAGCAGAGTAATACCCTTGACCCAAAACCAGCTTACTAGGGCATTACCCTACCTATCCCACCTAATTTAAATGGATGTAAAAAATCATGGGGATTTTCCCACATGGAAAGCTGTAATATTTAATATGTGCAAGCATATGATATGTTATATCTATATAATTATACCTGACATGTTCACATAAAATTTTGTTTGGTGAATGCTTGGATGATTATGGCCAAAGTCCCCATTATGTGTGAACATGTTGTGGCCATGAAGGATATTTTTGGTTAAGTATTTGGCTAGGATGTCAAGCCTCATCTTGTTGTATATTATATGTAATGGATTCTATTATTTCTCAATTCCTTCAAATGTAAATTGAGTTTTCTATGTAATATATTATTAGATAACAATAGAATATGTTTCAGATGACTTATAATGATAAGGCAACCTTCAAAGTACAACTCCAAAGAGTGTCCATAGAGTTATTCATGATGGTGCAACACAAATGTTGGATTATGTGGGAATATATGTTAATGATGAATACTATGCAAAGGACCTTAGGTGGATATCAATCCTATGTGGCTCAAGACAATTCCATTAGTATAATACATAATGAATGTTGCATGTCTATGGAGTGTAACTATGGATTGTGGATAAAATGTGTATATGCTATATATTAAAAGTATGCGATTTTTTATTTGTATATGTATAAAAACAAAATCCATAAGATGAAATATTGAATCTTTGATGCTTTACATTGTACAAGACACATGAAAATCTTGGTAAAATATATTTGAGAAGTTCAAAGCATGGTGCGACGTCCATCTTGGAGAAGTGTTATAATAGATATGTGGGTCAACCAAAGAAGGGTGCATATGTTACTATGTTGGCCTTTAGATCAAGCATTATGAGATGATCTAAATAAGATTAAGTAGGTAAAGGCAAATAGATGGTTATTATAAACGATTGTGCATCAATCTATCAAAAGTTGAATTAGATGAATTTGGTAAATGTTGAGTACTTAATTCATCAACTTGTGGGTGTTTAACCAATGTTGTCTCCTTACTAGGTTACATATAGATCTTGAACCACTAGGTTATTGTTCACTGCAATCTTCAAAATTAATAGTGAGGGATATTAATTTGAAATGAAAATACTGGTAGCAACTTTTTTATTAAAGACCGCATTTTTAATCGTAATTTTTTTTAGAATTTATTGTTAACTCTTGCAAATATTTCTTATAGATCAAATGTAAAACAAAAACGACCATTTTCCATTGTGATAGGTCCTTAAGAAGGGATAACATAAATATAGATTTTACACATTTTTGAACAATAGGTCTATTATGCTCATTACTAAACTTGTTGAAGAGATGAAATAGAAAAAAGGTCTATCTTTTTTATCCGAGATTGAATCAATCATCAGCAAAAGAATTAGTCCAAAAATTAGAATACATTTCAGGAAAATGAAACTTCCATTGAAGAGAAGTATACGTGAGACACAATCTAATAATTGATTGGTCTATTTCAAATAGCTTACTATATGAGAATTTCATCATAGTATTTATAATACCTAAAGATCTAATGAGACTATTTTAGTATCACACATGAATGTAAGTTCTATGTCCTAGATACACCAATAACAAATAAATAAATAGAGTCGGAATCTTATCATAAGCATTCCAAGGAAGTCATGTAGATCAAGTGCCTCATTCTTTATTCGATAAATAATGAGCTTTTGAATAAACATGATATCATAGGAGTGTTTGATAAGGCAATACATCTCAAGATCATGTGCTAAGAACAAACAAGGCAAGAGAGGCATGATGCCTCCAAGGAACTATTTTAGTGCAATACAGATGGAGGTGATTCAGTAGGACACCACGTTCTTAATTTAATTGTGTAAGTGGAAATACTAGGGACATAAGGATTTCCTTGATGTCAAGACTTGGCCAAGGATTTAATCCTAGGATTATTTTCTAGAATCATAATATAAATTTGTAATAAACTAGAACATGAATGATTTTCTCAAACTATTGTCAGAGCTACTTGGCATGTTGAGAACAACTACTAGGAAAAAAATAATAAAGACAAGCAAAAACCTATGTTGATGGTCAACAAAGGAAAAGTAAAGTACAAGGTTATAGAAAAAGATAAGAAAATCTTTAGGTTGATCAGAAGTCTAAGTCATCAGCACTAAGGCAAAAGGAAGAGTGGATAAAGAATATATTTGTCACTATTTTCATTGGGCTAGACATTGGAAATGAAATTACATTCTCTACCTAGAGGAACTAAAGACAATAAATAGGGATACAAATATTAACATCAAGTATATATTTCATTAAGATAAATATGTATAATTTTTTATCACAAGATTAGATATAAGATTTGGATCACACATAAGTTTGAATATGCATGATTTGAAAATATGTAGAATTTGAAAAGAAGAATATCCTTATCGGCCTTCATGCTCATCTATGTCTTAATGATATCTTCAAAAAAAATCATAAATGGGGTTCCTTCATGATAGATATATATAATGAAATCACATGGCCCTTAAATCTTTTCCATGCCAAGATTTTCATCTTAGCTATTGTAGAATTTACTTTCTCATGTATATTCAATATAATGAGTGATTATCGCATATACCCCCTCATTGCATTCAATTCTGATGACCCTCATAATGACAAACTAATTTTTTTAATGAATGCTAGCACCCACCTATGGGGAAGCCCAAATGAGGACCATACCAAACTTCATATTCCACAAATCCAATGAGTATATTAAGCAAATAACACTCAAAACAAAATCCCTTGACATCATCATAATCCCAAATGATAAAGTAACATGTGATCCACCCTATTTTGAGATAAAAGTGTATCACACTTCTCCAACCATTGCTATATTGAAAAAACCTCCTTACTCTGGGTGAGGAAAAGCCAATGTCCCTTTGTTCAAGATTACACCCTTCTAGAACATCATAGTCATTACTACCTCTAAACCATTAGAATACTCCATCACTTCCTCATTGGATATCAATATATTCCCACTTATCATCACCCCAACTATGAAAACCAACAATTCATGAAGAACTTGTGGCTAGAAATAGTTCTTTTTTTGGACATATATCCATGGATCTCCCACACAAAAAGGATTGTGTAGCTCCATAAAAAGTAAATACTGATGATATGATGGTTGATTCTCATACACCATCCTCATCAGAGTTAGGTTCACACACCAAATCCTCAAGCACGTGGGAATCCTATGCCCCATTATCGAATAACTCATACCCACATTCACCACTAAATACTTACAACAAGTGGTCCAATCACAAAAAATGATTTCTCTTTGTGATGGTTTATGTTTCATTTTATCACAAAATATAGATGGGAAAACATTGTAGAGCATATTTATAAAAATATTTTTGGGTCAGATTATGACAAAAACATAGATATCAATAAGCCATCTGGTTCCTTACACATGCAATAGTTCTCCTTTCACCCTACAACCATTTACTTTATTACTTAAATGTTGGTCTAGTCATGGAATATTAATCATTTGGTTTCATGACACTATAAAAGGCTTCTACACCACATGCATGTTTGTAAATTAGTCATCAACATTATACAAGAAACCAAAGTAAAAAATTCACCAAAACATCTCCATAAAAAGGGTGGTCTTAGGATGAAGTGTTTGTTACAAATATTAGAAGATAATTGTAGTGGTGGCATATTTATAGGTTGGAGTTATAGACTCCTCATTCTATTGTAGAATCTCAAGCTAAACAATTCCATTGATATCACCTACCATGAAATCACAATAGTTAATACATCGAGAATGAAAACATTATATGATGAATGCTTATCAATAAGAGACACTTTTCTTTTGTATCTCAACTTCCTTGGAATTATTGGTGATGTCTTTAATATTATTGGTGATTGCTTTGATATTATTGGTGATGGCTTCAATATTACATATTTCATCAAAGACAGATCCAATCCAAGCATCAAAATCATTCAACATATGATTTCATACAATGACTTAATCAATAATCATAACCTAATAGATCACAACATATTAAGAAATTCCTATACATGAATAAGAAACAAAAACCCATCAACACTTCTTAAACTAGAAAAATTCATATAAAACCCAGATTGGGATACATTTCGCCTAATATCAACATCAAATATAGGTCCAGAAATAATCTCTGACCACAACCCATCAATGAAAACCCTTACCATGTCCCTTGGGGTCATAAGCCCTAGTTGAATTATTCTAGATTAACCACCCTTTCTTCAAGAACATTGTATACACAACATAGAAAAACTCCCTCACAAACTAAATGAAACCCCCATAAAGAATCTCATATTCACTTTGTAAAAAGTCTTATAGATGTAAAAAATTGGGCTATGGAAAAATATCATCATCCCTATAATAGTTTAACATATTATTCAACGGTATAATGACATAAAATCCTCTAACACACTCTTTTATATCCCAAATACACCAATCACAATTAAAAAGACTACCCAATCTCTCAAAGTTATTCTTCAAACCAAGAAACATACTGTAAACAAAGATATAAGACCTCTTGGTCAGAAGAAGGTAACAAAATATAGTTTCCCATAGTGTTTTCTTGTCATAGTACAAACAAAACACAATCAATTATCTGTTTATCAACAATACTATCACTAGGCCAGTGAGGAGATGTACATGTGGTCAAGTACGACGTCCACTGACAAAGGGACCCTAGTTAGACAACAACTACCATCTCGATTTACCATCCTTTGGGAATCCAACCTCTTCTATAATTTGAGAAGGAGGATAAAATCTTTTCCCTCTAACTCAACAATACTATCTCAAGGAATAAAACTGCCACATTCAAACATATTGTGTCCCATCTCAAAACATTACCCAATAAATATTCTAACAAAAAAACATTTTCTAGTTTTATCTCAACCCCTCCTACATTTGTAATAGAACCATTCATTATCTAGATGCAAATACAATGTCATGTACCCCAAGTAAAATATGTAAGTCCCTAAACATAGACAAAGACAAATCACTTGGGCTGGATGGGCTCTCTTCCTCCTTCAATACACACTGAGACCTTTTCGCACAAAGTCTTATGAATATATTCAACTCCTTTTACTTCCACCTTGACCCCAAGGCCCATATTTTGATCGTTAGCACTATATATCTTTACCTCATTTATGAAAAGCCAACCCAAAATTGAAATTCAAAATAGACACATTACCCTTCTCAACTATATTTACAAATTTAACATGATAGATCTATGTTTCAGACTCACATCTAACATAACCACATTAAATATGACAACTAATATATGTTAATGCAAATGAAATTCTCAAACATTACATTCTAAATGAACTTTGAAAAGGCTTTTGATCACCTATATTTCCCTTGCTATGGAAAATTCTTGAGAACCACGTGTTTAAAACACATTGATAATTTGTATCAAAGCTCCTTGACCCAAAAGGCAACATTGCCAATATTAACTTTAATCTTGGCCTCATTTCTAAAATACCAACCCAAGCATAAAATTCAATACATACACATTTTCCTTCTCAACTATATTTATAAACATAATGACAAATCTCTATGTTGCAAAAACTCACTTAACCTAACCCCTTGATTTCCAACAACCAATCTACTTTGGTAAGGGTATGTGCGTTAATGTCACCTAGCTTAATGCAAATGAAATTCTCAACCATTACCATTCTAAAAACTGTTGTCTTGACATAAAAACTTTGAAAACAAATTTGACCACTTCAAGTGGCCCTTCCTATGGAAAATTCTTTAGAAACAAATGTCTAAAACACATGGATTAATTGGATCAAAGCCCTTGTTTCATCTTCTTCATTCCTAGTTCTTATAAGTTGTGCATCCCATGTTTTCTCAATTTAACAAATGGCATTCATCAAGGTGACCCAATATCACCCTTGCTTTTTATTCTATGCACATGGTGCCTCATCTAAATTATCCAACTTGTAAGAACCATAGGGCCCCATTGACCCCATCATCATTTTTAGTTTAATTATAATACTCTATTTTATTTGTGGATGACACACTTCATTGTATCAAACCCACACTCACAAACAACATCAAGATCATTCTATGCATTTTGCAACACACATCCAATATAAAAATCAACTATAACATGCCATATCTCCTAAGCTACCAAACCTTGCTACAAGATCTCAATGCCTTTACATATATACTTAAATGCAACTTGGGTTTTCTCCCCAATACAATATCTAGACCTACCACTCATCCACAATCCCTCAAGTCATCTGTAGGAACACAATTGTTTACAAAGTAAAATCAAAACTCACAGATTGGATTAACCCCTCCCATTATCTTATTGGTTAACTAAAACTCATCAACTCATTCCTCTTCGATATCCCCACTTATTACATAAGTTGCATCCAATAACTTACAAGATTACTTCCTACTTGAGCCAACACAAAAGGGACTTTTTATGGAACTACAAAAAATCTCATCATATCATCTACGAAGTTAATTCACTTCCCGAATTTGAGGGTGGTTGTAGCATTACAAACATAAAAAAATCTTGCTTTTCCATTTGTAACCTCTATACAATCCATGATCAACCTGAACTCCATTGGTTTAAACTAGTGACATCCAAATAATAAAAGGAACACTCATTATGTAACCCTATCTTATTATATAAATTATTCTTAATTTGAAAACACATTGCAAGATAAACATATTAATTATTCTAATGATCATTTCTACTAATGATGCATTCACACACTCCTTTTAGAGTGATCAATGGTTCTACAAATAATTTATGTCTTCCTAAAAAATAAAGAACCCTACAAAACTAAATTACAATATGAAATGCCAAAAGGTTCACTTTTAACCAAAAATCGATAGTTTCAAAAGTTTTTCCTCACCACCTTCACAAATAATACCCTCACAATGATTCTTAATTATAGCATCCTACCACACAAAAATCATGTATTTACCTTGTTATAGTGTACTTATATTTCTATAAACAAAATATATAACCACCTCTCCTTCGTTGGTTTAACCACCCAATTCCTGAAGTCATTCTTGTTGCTAAATACTAGAGGATATATCACCCTTTTCATCTTATTAGGCTTGTTCTCCATAAGAGACTCATATATGGGTCATTTTAATTACAGCCTATGATGGGACAATGTGTAATACATACCACACATTTTCAATAACTATCATTTTTCTTTATGTATATGACAACACTATGACATAAATGTCCCTACTGAAGCACTAAGGAGTGATGATACATGCCTCTACAAACATGACATGTTTGGTTCCAATATTTCCAAATTGTATCCATCCAAATATTATATGTATATTTTTTTGAAATATCTTGATATGAAGAAATCGAATGATATTTGATAATAACTACAAAACACCTCAAAACATTCTATTATGTATCCATACTTACCTAACAATTTGTGTCTTATTTTTCTCATGTATGTAATGGCTTTGATTATGACATGTTCAAAAAGCAAGTTCGTGCCCTCCAAATGTCATAACAAAACTGGTCATGACTCCTCTGATGGACATCCGTCAACACCACCTACTGGCTATGATGATTTTAAGGTTCTAATATCCTCAAAGGCACCAACTTACGAACTAGATTAGTTATCGAAGATTGCGGCTAGGGTGTCTACGGGCTCTAGGGTACGTAGGGGGGAGGGGGAGGTGGTAGAAACAACCTAGGAGAAAGAGGCATCGGAAGGGGAGATGGGGCACACACGGGCAGGGTGAAAGCAGCAAGATACATACCTTTCATTGAAGGGTATCACAGGAAAGACACAGATCAATCGATGGAACTAATAGGAACATGTAGTGAAATTATTAGGTTTTCAATCCTTGGCATCAACTTCAAGTTCAAATTTCCTGGGATGAGAGGTAACTATGAACATGATGATTTTATCACTATGGATGGCATAGAAAACATAAAGGATGCTTCATTCAACCCTTTCCCACCATTGGGGGCATCGAATAAACTTGTTGGAGCTTCATAAGACTGGGAAAGGAGAAGGTAGAGACTGATACTGAAGGAGGCCAACGAAACCAATGGAGCTGAGGCTAATTAGTTGTTCAAGGAGACTTTTAATTCTTCAAACTCTCTGTCTAATCTGGATTATTTCTTAGAAAACCTCTATGAAAGGAAACTTGATTTATCAGATGTCACTTTCAAGGTGGTCGAGGGGCGAACTACTCTCTAGATAAAGTCCAAATGCGAATGAGGATCTTGTTAGACCTTGGAAGTACACAGTGGTCCTGAAACTCATCAGCTCATATGTGGTTACATGACCATGAGGGACACATTGAAGACTCTGTGGAATTTTGTGGGGAGATTTAACATGTTTGAAAGTCAACATGAGTCACTATGTCATCCAAATTTCATGCAAACAAGACATTAATATTTCTCTTATTGGAGTCCATGGAAGCTCTTTCTCTTTGTCTATTATTTGGTTGTGTGGCAGTGGGACCCAACTTTTGCACCCTTGTCTAGGACTTCCCAGGTACTTGGTGACATGGATTAGAATCCTAGATTTACCCTTACACCTCTATTTCCCAATGATTTTTTATTACATTGGGCTGGCCTTAGGCTACTGGGTGAAAGTAGACTCACATACCATGGCTAGAACTAGAAGAAAAACCACTAGATTTAAAGTTGAGGTAGACACCTCTAAACAACTCATTCATACGATTCTGATTAATAAAGATATCTATCAGGTGGAATACGAGGTTTTTCCAGACCCTTGTGATAGATGTTATAAGTTGGGTGATGCCCTGAAGCACTACCTAATGAATGTAGATACCAATAACTAAAACATCGTGACAAATGAGAATGGTCCCAATACCTTCCTAGGAATACAACAAAAAAATAATTGCAAACCAAAAAGGAGGAAGGGCACAATCCAATTGACTCAGACACATCATAAGGACACAAATACTAAAGAGGCCTCCGATGAATAAAATTGGCTCTTAAACCTTGTAGATCTAGTCAATGACTAAATACAAGGGGGGTTGATACAACACCGTCAGAAAATATGAATGAAAGAATGGATACAAATACTATGCAAAGGTCAAAAAAGATCTAGAAAAGGAAGAAAATTCATTCATCTGATGATAAGAGGGAAGTACTAAAGAAAATTCATGGCAAAGAGGCCAATGAGAATAATCAAAAGGAGGAGCATGTCTCTATAAATGTTGAGGTGGATGAGGTCATTAATGTTGAAGACAATAATAATAATTCCTCTGATACAATTGAAACAACTACTCCTATATGCACTATGGATGAATCACCAAGAAAAACATCAGAAATCAACATGGAGAAGACAAAGGACAACCTTGTCAAAGATACATAGGAGACTGTAGAAAGGATGATGGAGGACTTCGACATTAACCCTAAACCGATCTCAAATATCATCCCCACCCCTTCCTCCAGGACGGAAATAAAAAGCAATGGAACAAAAATAAAGACAACTAATCAAAGCCTCCCTATGAGCAACACTACAACCATTTACATCAGGCGAAAGATGGTGATAGTGCGGAAGAAGTTGGTACAAAGAAGGAGAACATCGATCCATCCTAGTATGTCCCTGGCACATCAATAGCATGCCACATTTTACCCCTCTCAATCTTTTGTTAATATTAGATACACCCTATTGAAATACTAGGGGAACAAGAAATCTTGATACTTGTCTGGTCCTCAGGGATACCATCTCACAGAAGAAACCCATACAGTGGCTATCTTGGAACCTCGAATTAGTGGATCGATTGCAACTAGAACTATCAAAGATCTGGGATTTTCTATATTGTATCACTATGGAGCAATGGGATTTGCAGGTGGCATATGGGTCTGTTGGAAGGATCTCGACTATGACATCTAAATCATCAATTGTCATTGGAAATTTTTTACTTGTAAAGTGAATAATTGTACGTTGATTACATTTTTTTACACTAACCCCCATATTTCTATTCACAGACTGCTCTGGAAACATATCATTAATATGGGCACTAAATTCACTATCTCATGGGTGGTGATCGGTTACTTCAACATGACTCCATCTCAGGACAAGAAGACAGGGAAAATTCACTATGACCTAAATGAAGCAAGTCTTTTTAGTAACTCCCTTTTTGAAGTAGGCCTCTTGGACATTGGCTTCTTAGGAATGAAGTATACTTATTTCCCTGGAACACTCTAGGAGCTCTTGGATTGCACTGTAGCCAATGTAGAATTCATCAATAGGTTCCTTCAATTTATTGCAGAGCATTTACCCTGATCGAATTTGGACCATCACCCAATCCTTCTTAGATCCACAAATTGTTGTACTTTCCAACCCAAGTTTTTTGTGAAGGAATCCTAGTCGAAGGATCGTAACTTCTAGGACATGCTACTATAGAGTTGGAAATCTGATCTAGAATTCCATGAAGTGCTCAAGGAATCAAAAAGCAATATACTGAATTGGGTGTCTGATAAAAACAAATAGATTGGAAGAGAAAAGAAAAAGCTATTGCGGAACCTCAATATCCTACAAACTAGCTTAGCGAATAACTATGATAGCATAAGGACTGAGTTCATTTATGAAATGGAATCAAAATACAACGACATTTTGAAATGGGATGAGGATGATCTAAAATACAATAGTCATATTAATTGGCTTACCAATGATGAAAGTAATACATTTTTTTACAATGCTTATGTGAGGCAATATATGAGACATAATAATGTCACTATGTTGAAGAACCATACTAGAGAATGGGTCACTGAATATTCTGACCTTAAGACCATGATATGTCATCACTTTAGAAGCATTTTTATTGAGCCATTTTATGCTAACTATGAGAATATTCATGACTTTATTGGTTCCTTCAAATTCCTAACAATGGAAGAGAGTGAGGTCCTCATGGACACCCAAAGTTGGAGGAAATTTATAAAATTTTGTTTGCCTCTAATCCTCATAAAGCCTTAAGTCGGATGGCATTGATGGGTCCTTCCTGATTAAAATATGGCTTACTATCAATCCGTCCCTTCTTTCCACCATTAATAGTGCAATGTTAGGTGCTCAACTTACTGGTACCTTTTGTAATGCTAGTATTGTCTTCATACCTAAGGTTGCTAAACTAGAGTTACATGAACATTTTGATCCAATCTATTTGAATAATATTGGCCTAAAGTTGACATCCAAAGTCATTATAGAACATTTGAAGGGCTTCCTTTCTCGATGGATCTCCCCAAGTCAAAGTGCTTTTATGTCTGGAAGACAGATTCGAGTAATATTTGCAATAGCACAAAGAAATTATCCATATCATGAGTAGAAGGTGTTAAAAAAAAATTATGGCCATCAAAATCGACCTTACCAAAGCTTATGACAAGATGACATGGCCATTTGTATCGGATACTCTGATAAATATTGGTAACCTAGAACCAATCAGGATGTACATTCTCAACTCTATATCAGGGGGTGAAGCTTCAATTATATGGAATGGTAAACTTGTAGGCACATTCAGGGAAACTAGGGTTTTAAGGCAGGGGGACCCTTTATCCCCTTACCTCTTTGTTCTTTGTTTAGAATGCCTGAGCTAGTCTATTGAATCCCTAGTCTGAGAGACAAAGTGGTCACCGTTCAGGCTATACAACAATTGTGCCATGATCTCTCATATGTGCTTCGTACATGACATGTTCCTCTTTGACAAGGTAGACGTAGCTCAATTCAAGACCATTAGAAATTGTTTCACCAAATTTGGGATGTTTTTTGGCCCAGAAATATCAATGACTAAATCCTGAATTCACCTTGCAAAGAGTTTTCCTAAAGGAACAATAATAAGGATTTGCACAGTTGGTGGATTTGCATAGTCTGACAACTTGGGTAAGTATTTCGGAGTACCACTAATTCATGGAAGAGTGAATCTCTACATGTATGGAGGTATTCTAAATAAAATTGCATCTCATATAAATTCTTGGATGACAAGGAGTCTCATCCTATCTGGTAGAGTATGCCTTGCCAAGACTACCCTGATGACTATCCCCAGCTACATCATGCAAACATCAATAATACCTTTGAATATTTGTGATCAGTTGACAACAACATTCAATACTTCATATGAGGAGGGAACAATAAGTGTCATCCATTGTCTCTAGTATCCTGGAATAAGATTACCTACAACAAGAAGCATGATGGCCTAGGTTTGAAGTCTATGAGAGAATTGAACATGGCTATGATAGCTAAACACACTTGGGACTTTAGTACATGATAAAACTCAGCATGGTTTGCAGAGCTCTACTCCAAATATATGAATTATATAGGAAGAAACTTGCCTTATATCTTGAGATTAGGGAGGAAGATTTTCAATGTAAAGAGTTTGTCATTAACAACTCCATGATTATTGACTGAATGGAAACACAACTAATGTCTGGAAAGATAGATGGTGGAGAAAAGATAATATCCTCCAAAAACTATTTATGAAACCTATTCCCTCTGATCTTCTTCATTTAAATGTACCCAACCTAGTGAACTTTGACAATGAATGGGACATTGAGTTCCTTGCCAACTGGCTACCTCCAAAGGTTGTAAAGAAGGTATTTAATATTTTTATTCCGATTGATATAGATGAATCAGATGTCAGAGCTTGGAACCACACAAACTCTGTAAGTTCTCAATCATAAGTGATGATGACAAACTCCATCATAGGAAGGATATAAGATCCCCAGAAAGTGGGACATCATCTTGAAATCAAAGGCGTCTATGAGGATAACGTTGTTTTTATGGTTAGTTTGGCATAATGTCATCTTAACCAATAGATGAAGAGCTACTCGACACATCATCTCTGATAGTCTCTACCCCATATGTAGTTTAACAAAAGAGAAAACTCTAGATTCTCTTAGGGATTGTACTCTCACGACACAAGTTTGGAGAGAACTCATTGATCACAACAGATGGAACAATTTCTTCTCAGTTACGGACCGTTGGAGTTGGCTGACGAAGAATATTACATCTGACATTAATCATAAACTTACATTTATGGTAGGCTATTGGCTGATCTAGAAAAGTAGAAAGTAGGATTTCTTGGAGAAGATAAAGAAACCTAGTGCATACCTTGGTCACCTAATCATCAGGGTGGTTGCTTTGACAAAGATAGCTTGGGAGAACAAGGATAAGGAAAAAGATGAAGAAATCAAATATAATGAGATGTAGAGGAAGCCACTTGCAAATAATATGAAACTCAACATAGATGCTACCTTCAATAATAACCAGTCAAGCATTATAGTTTTTTTGAGACATTGAAGGTAAATAGCACAATGGGTGGGGGAAAATGATTAAGGTAGTTAGTGTTCTAGAATAAGAAATTTGTTCAATACAACTTGCACTCAAGGTGGGACATGACTTATATTGTGCCAATCTGAATATTGAGATGGATTCCAAATATGTAAAGGGGGAAACTGAAGGTGCGACTGATGATAATTCAAAGCTTTCAAGATGGATACTCGACATCAAGAAGATATTGTAGAGTAATCGACAATGTTCCAACATCAAATAGGAACATAACAAGGTAGCTGATTTTCTTGCTACATTTCATCAAGAAATGCATTGTTGCTTCTATTTCTATAGAAGACCAACCAGGGAGTTGATTGAGGTCATTAACCTTGAGTCCTATAATTGTCATAGAACTATCAATTTTCCTTCTAGTTCAGACAATGTAGAATGTATTGATTTATATATTTTTTCTTGCATGAGGGTGGGGGGGGCAAGATCAATAAAATCCCTCTGACTTCACTAAAAAAGAAGCACCGACTTCCTAATATGTCTGCATCTCACATGGATCAAACTGCAACTACATATTCAACATACTATTTATGTTTGTATGAAACTAGGGGGCACATGTGGAACATCCACTCCAATTTTGTTTGGGTTGCATAAAGGATTATCCCCCTCCCACTTAATCAATCACACACTATAATGTATATATTAAGTGAACACTAATTTCTTTGATCCTACCTCAACGATTCTAGTGTTTTCATGATCTACCTCAGTTTATTATATAATGGTTACATTACTACTAGAAGAATCAAGTGATAAGTCAGATGGTGTGACTCTTATAGAAACATATCAATGTCCCAATAAGGGGACCAATTCTCCTGTGACCATTCTTTGTGCCCATTTATGTGCTCATGATATCTCAATTGTTGGATTGTGAGTCCCACGGGGCATCGTAGGCCTAGGATTCAATGATCACATTGTGCCCAACATAGAGGATGTGAAACCCCAATGAGGGACCAACTATGCAAGTTCCAATTGTTTTTGGTTCACATTTTCCAAGGCACATGCATGATACATGTGCTACTTGCATGTTAAGTTCAAGTATAATACATTGCTAACAATCACAATTGACATTAGAACAAACCTCATTTAGTCTATTTTTCATAACTTTTTGTCAACTTTTTACTTATCATGTGAAGAGTCAGAAATCTAGTGGAGGAACTCATCCCAACTACACTCCGTTTAAAGGATGTAGTAGTTGCACAACATGCTAACACAGAATCAACTCCACATGAATACTAGAGAAACTATATATGAACATAGGAGAAATTGCTCCCAGATACTGGCAGAATATTGTACAACAATGGTGCAACTTCACTTGAAAACTATTCCATCTCCATGTGCTCACTTGTTCACCTTCAAACTAACACTGGGTGACATCCACAATAACATTACAATTGCTTCTCCATAATACTAGTGCAGCAGCTCCAAACAATGGATCAACTTTTACTTAACAATAGAGTAGATCTACTGAATCAATAGAGTAGATAGGATCAAACAATAGAGAAGCTCCTCCTAAGAAGTGGGGTAGATCCTCCTGAATAATAGGGACTCCTCTCAACTAATGAAGTAGATGCACATAAACAATGAAACTAATTTACATGTATATTGGAGAACTTCCTCCCATACAATGGAACATTTTCTCTCAATTAGTAGATCAACTACACATGACAAATTGAACTGCTCTTGAACAATCGAACAACTATACATGAATGGCAAAGTATTTGCAATCAAACAAATAGAAAACTACTCCTAAATAATGGAGAATATTTCTCCTAAAGAATGGAGTAGCTACACCCCAACATTAGAGTAGTTCCTCCCAAATAGTATAGTACATTCTCTCAAAGAGTGAAGTTATTCCTCTAAAAAACTAGAGAACATTATAATCAACAATGAAGCAGCTTCTCACGAATAAAAAATACTTCACCCAAAATAGTGGAGAAGTTGTAAAAATTAGGAGGAATATCCAACTCCAACTCTAGAAGGATAGCTTCAACTTCTCTATACAATTGATATGGGTTCTCTTGTCCACATCCACATGACAAAACCATCCATATATCCTATCACCCTACAACCTCCTAGATACACCAAGGACATCTTTACTAGCTCATTGGGGAAACAACTTTGCAACATGTTGCTTTTTTCATGACACACCTTACCTCATCCTCTCATCTGGGGAGGTCTCCTTTTTTGGAAACAACATTAATACTACAACAGATCCTCGAGTTGTAATTACACTAGTTTGTTGTAACATACTTTCACCAAAACTTTGATGCCAACGTATTTTTTAACTTTCAAAATACAATAAATCAAGATGCATTGAAGACTTTTTTCTTAATACCCATCAACAACTACTCACCACCCTAACACCATCCAACATATCAAAAGCATCACACAAACTAGGAAGAACAACAATACACATACTCACAGAAACATAACAAAAAAGAACAATCAAGTTCTTCGACAACACAAACAACACCATAAATGTTTTCAACAACAATATATCTAGATATAACCCTAGATAACAACACCATGACCACCCATCACCATTCAGCGAGATTTGAGGTTTCTCCACTTCTTCATGAAGACATTGATAATAAAAATGTTTATTGGAAACATAACTTTCAACATCTAGATCATCGAAGATGAGCACAACATATTTATTGCCATCTCCACATGGAAGGAGATTATAACCCAGATGAAATTGGTTAAGAAGTTGCTTATCCACCTTAGACTAGATGATCAAAACATCATCAAAATCTAGGAATCAAAATACAATATGGAGACTTGAACACATCTTGTTGCATACTACCTAGAGCTGGGCAAATCAAAGCTCCTCAACATTGACTCATCAAATTATCATTTATTTTGTTTGAGATATCAACCAAGTCCCCCTGGGATGGAGGTCAATTGACTCAAGGTCCAATTCATCCACCACTGCAGATTCATAATTATCTCTCTAGGAAACAACATCATCACTTCCTTGCAATTACATAGTTAGTAGCCATGGAGATAAACAACAACCTCTATTTAGGTATGTTCTCTCAAACACTCACTCTTCCAATCATTTGCATGTAAAAATACTATCAGGTGAACCTTCAATCAATGCAACTCATGTTAAATGCATTCCTAGATATTAATGGTTCTTACATCATGTCAGTCACTCCTTAGACAATCATCATCATCCCTTTAAAGAGTTTTATTGATCATTCTTTTCTCCCTTATCTTCCTATCCCCCCTCTTCCCTTAAGCTTGGATAACAATACATCTCCTTTGCAGGTACTGCCCCTGCATGGACTTTGGTCACTCGTAGATTCAAACCGAACCACAGACCTATCCATTACATAAAGTCTTTTAGAACTGGTCATGTAAAATATCGTTGAAGATTTCTTACTCTCTACTTTGCTTGCAAGGGCATTTGACAATACACCTTCTCATTCCCAAAAGCAAATGAAATTCCTAGATTACACATGACATCCACCTCCATGTGTATCTTATAGGGTCCCAAGAAAATCACCCATCATTAATTTCTCAAAGCACATTTATATTTTCCTATTTGTCACCCTCCCAGGTATACCCCTACTAATATTTTGGTCTTTAACCATTTTTATGCTCTCCACCAAATAGATGATATGCGGGACAAATAGCATTTCCCGTCCAATTGTTATTTGTTAAAGACACTTCTCACTTCATTGAGACATTGACCTGCAACTTTGCCATTCACCAAACCCCAACCACACCTTTATCTACACACATTCTCCTGTGCATTCTCAACATCCAATGACATCCATAACCTTCCTTTGACGCCCCCCCCCCAAGCCCAGTGTACATTCCTCAACTCCAATATGAATACCCTACTCTCAACTCTAGGACTAAGTTCCCTATTGATCTTGTAAACAATTCTATGTAGTTATTGAAGTTCTTTACATGTGGCAGTGTTCTCGTAACTATCCAAAATATCATCAAAAACCACACTATTAACTTCCTTGATGTCACTCAAAAGGTTGCACATCTTATATCAGTACATAAAATCCTCAAACCTCAAGTTCTTTCAACTTATCCATTTGTTTCTTGAAACAAAAAACATACCAAACTCGATCACTTATCTGGTGAAGTCATGACCATTCTATGTATGGACAATTTTGTCGAAGATTTACTCACCAAATGGAAGGTTGAACTAGGGTCATCTAATGCAAGCTCAGGAGGATCTAGAAGTGTCAATCTCTCTGTCTCCAATCACATTTATTAGATATTAACATCTTCCTAGACATAATGCACATTATTGGATTCACTCTCCAATTTGTCATCCATGAAACCCTCCTACCTACAATACATCAATGCATTTTGTGTATTATCTTTCAAACAAAAGATCAAATTCCATACCACCCTAATAATTAGATTTGGAAAAAGTGTTTACATGATCAAAATTGGTTACAGAGAACCCCAGTGACATCCTCACAACCTTTACCAACTTATTAATCCACCCTCCATCATGATCCTACTCAACCAATAGAAAGAAACTATCTTAATTTGGTATCCCAAAGAGACAACAAGAAACAAAAATGATATGATAAAGAAAAGATCATCAACCCAACAGTCTCCCATCATCCAAAACAAACAATCTAAAAGCTCTCAAATGTCCTCATTGTCCCTTTACCAACCACAAATCCTTGTACCTCCATTTCATCAGATCTTGCAACCCATTTCCATTCTAGAAAAACACCATTGAACACACTTTTCCTTACTAAACCAAGAAACTATTGAGAAAAAAAGTCATGTACTAAAGAAGCTTACAATCAGTGCACCATTCACACTCAAATCCTTTTTCTCTCTCATTACCACCCTGGAGGCTTACAAAAAGGAAATTTATTTCATGGATGGCGACATATGTATGTTTTTTTCTACACTTTCATCATAATCATTGCATGATGTGTCTGGGAATATATCTATATTGCTGGTAAACATCCAAAGAATTACACTTACACAAAATGCAGATGATATCAGAGATCTTGCATCATTGATTTATGTCCAATATGTTTATTGGATTCACATCCAATCTAGGCATACAATTTGAATCTATGTTAAAATCTAGCAGTTCCCTCTCAAAGAACGAACATTGTATGTGATGGAACCATAAAAATCCTATTAATAAGCCAAGAAATTGTCACAATAACTTATCATATAATAAAACATTCTATAAAAAATATCATACATTAGAATATCCCATTCCTCTAATGATAATAGCAACTTGGAATTCATATGGTACCTCTTGTTCCTATAGAAGAAGAGCTACTAATAGGTTCATTTACACACAAAGTCAACATCATCAGTCATTGGGAAACCAGAAAAACTATTTCTCCATTTCTTCTCAATATACTTTGAGGAAAACACAAAAGTGAATGGTTACAAGTATGACCATGTGGTTTCAATGGCAGAGTGGTGATGGGCCTAAAAACAAAGAATTCAATAATTTACACCATAACATGAGAGAATAGATCATCACCATTACCGTCACCATCCATAATCATCATGACCAACATACCTGGTCTTTTACAAGCATTCATGGAGAATCTGGTCATGAAAAACAAAACATTCTTGATGAAATCCATGACATAGCAAATTATTTGACATTCACACCCAAGTTAATCACAAGGGACTTCAACCTCATGAGAGTTAACATTTAACACCAAGATACTCATGCGACATTGAGTCAATATTGCTCTAGATTGAAGCATCACAAAGTTGCTACATGTTAGATTTCCATCTTCTTGACCTTTTGGCTCTAAATTTGAACTACACTTGAAATTGAGGAAACCACTAGGAAAACTCAAAAAAATTTTCTATTCCCAACCATGGGAGGAATTTTAACATCTCTCCTTTACATTAGTCCCTTTTATATCTATAACATCCCTGACCTGGGTTATGAACTAACCCCAGGTGTTTTTCTTAATCATGTGATTAAATGCTTGTGGTTATCTGTTGATAATGTAATTAAAGCTCCTAAGGAACATACATTTCCATTTCTACCCCTTTTGAATAATGTTGTAATATTGTTTTGTAATACAGGGACCTATGTGCAATTTACCCAATTAAAAGGGGTTAACTTGCAAATTGCACATGTTAAGATGTTCCTGTAGTGTTTATACATCATAAGAGTGAATGAGATGAAGTGTGACTGGTTCCCCAAGCTTGGGCACTGAGATGCAGCTTGTGGGGCAATCCTTGTGCTTAAAACCCTAATTTTGGTGTAAAGTGCAATTTACCCAAAATGAGGGATGAAACTTGTAAAATACACCTTTTAGAGTATATTTATGACTCTTGGCATCATTTAGAGTAAGAATGATGAATAGGGCACTTCAATTGAATAATCAAATAAGAATGATAACCCTTATAAATTAAATAATCAAGTTATAAGCCTAATAACCCTTCTATATGTGCAACTTAGTAAAAAGCTGGCTTTCTTCACCTTTAGACCTTGGGTTTAAGATGAGTTTTTCTTAAGTATGGAAGGGAGAAACGTGTCTTAGAAGAAGGGAAGGACCTAGATGAGAAATGGAGAAACAAGTTGTCCTTATGTTGGAATTTCACCCAAGGTATATATACACCTTTTCTCACTTAGCAAGGATCGTTTCCTTCACTTCCCTTCTTATCCCCTTTCTTAGACCGACTTAGGACAGATCTCTGGAGCAGAGAAGGACGGATAAGGAGTTCTAGGTAAGCTTTGGTCATCTTGTTGCTCAGATTCATGGAGGAATTCATGGTGCAAGGTTGGTTTTATGGTCTTCCTTACTTGTTTCCTCTTTCTAGCCATCTTTTCCCAACCTTTCCTTGGAGAAACACCCTTGGCCGACCTGTGGAGCTCAAGACACCATTAAAGGCTTGAATCTTGGAAGCTTGGAGCTCAAGGAACGACCTTAAGGCGGGTTTTATAACTCTAAACCTTTTGCTTTCTTATGCATATCTTTGTTCTTGCAATTAGTACTTAGTTATTCTTCTTTCCCACTCTTCCTTGCTTTCTTGCAACTAAAACCACTAAGAACAGACCTTGATCTGGAGGTAGAAGAAGATGGGCGTGATTACCAATGTTACTTTATCAAACGGTCTTGTTTACCCCCCCCCCCCCCGGCCAAACGGTTTGGGGCAAACGGTTTGCAAAACCGTTTGAAGGGCAAACGGTTTCACAAGGTCGGTTGGAGAAAACGGTCTCCAAGACCGTTTGAGGGCATTGACCAAGCATTGACCGTTTGGTATTTCTGTTCATAATTATGTAGGATAATGACCCACCAAATTTGAGGGGTTAACTCCAAAGAAATCGTAGGTTGAAGGCCAATCAATTAGGCAAATCGAATTGAATTAAATGCTGATTTTCAGTCTGATTAACTTGAACTTTTGGGAAAACGGTCTCAAGTCCGTTTGAGTTCGTTGACCAAGCTTTGAACGTTTGGGATTACTGTTCCTAATGATGTGGTCTAATGACCTACCAAATTTTATAGGTTAACTCCCAAGGAATCATGATTTAAAGGCTAAACAATTAGGTAATTGAATTGAATTAAGTGCTGATTTTCCAATATGATTAATTGAACTTTTTGGGCAAACGGTCTCAAAACCGTTTGAGGGCGTTGACCAAGCGTTGACCGTTTCGGATTCCTGTTCATAATTATGTTGGTTAATAACCCTCCAAATTTGAGGGATTAACTCTAAAGGAATCGTGAGTTGAAGGCTAATCAATTATGTAAACCCTAATTGGATTAAGTGCTGACTTTCAACTTGATTGATATGACTTTTTGGGTTTTCTTGCCCAAACGGTATCACGACCGTCTGGGGATCATCCAAACGGTCTCAAGACCGTTTGGAGGTCACCCAAGACCGTTTGGAGGTCTAGGGTTGGATATGGTTAAGTGTTTGAAGGACAAAAGATATGGTGTTAACCCTAATCGACTAAGTGTTGGATTTGCATTGAATTGAGTTGATTGTTTGGGGTTGATTGGCCCAACCGGTCTCAAGACCGTTTGGGGATCACCCAAGACCGGTTGGAGGTCTGGGGTCAAGTATAGTTGACAAATGGAAGGTCCAAAGGTACCAAATTACAAAGCAATCAATTGCTGATTTGATGATCAACTCAATAGCACAAACCCTAATGATTTTTCACTAGAATCCAAGGGTTGGGTGAGACAAACGGTCTCAAGACCATTTGGAGGTCACCCAAGACCGTTTGGAGGTCTAGGGGTGAGTATGGTTAAGCAATTGATGATCCAATGTTACCAAGTTAAAGTGTAATCAATTGTTGATTTGGTGATCAATCCAATGATTCAAACCTTAATTGATTGACTTGGATTTTGATGATATGATGGGCAAACGGTCTCAAGACCGTTTGGAGGTCATCCAAACGACCTCAAGACCATTTGGGGTCAGGTCATACCCAATTTGGATGATGGTTCTATGGTTTCAAAGTAACTAGTCTTACATTGATTAGTATTGAAGGATCATCGATTCCAAACCCTAATTCAATTGAATCAAACCCTAATTGATGAACAATTGAGGGTTAATTAAGGGTCAAATCAGTTGAAGGTTGACCTATTAAACTCATTTGAGGTATGAGTATAGGTCCAATTGATGTTTGGTTCCATGAATTCAATGATTGAAGTAATCAACATTGGAAACCCTAATTCAATTGGATACCTTATGTAGTGGAGGTCCAATGTGATTAAATCTTTGGGAATTAAGATGATGAATGTTCTATTGATCCAATGATGATTAGTAATGATAATCAATGAAGGTATGAAGGTTGAAACCCTAATAATACCTAAGTGATTAGAATCAATTAAAGGGAGAATTCTTAATTGTTTATAGGATTAATAGCTTGATACACTATGTTAACCATAGTAGCATGTACTTGATTGAAGGGTTGATGTGACCTAATCAAGTTAAAAGAATGAAAGATTAGAATACATATATTTATATATATATATAAATATAAATCATGTAATGATCTTATGTAGCACGACCTTGCAAGGGAGCACGGCCGTGGTAGCCTTAACTTGCACGACCGTGCAAGGGAGCACGGCCGTGGTAGCCTTACTTTGCACGACCGTGCAAGGTGGCACGGCCGTGGTGTCCTATAAAGAAATTGAAAAGTTTTGGTATTGTGTTGACATTGTTATATATGCATGTCCTTATTTGTATAAGTCATACAGGTTGATATTATGAGGTGATCATAGCCAGGTAAGAGTTATGATGTCATATTCCTTGAAAACAATTATAAGCTTTTAGAGTAATGATATGTGAAAAGTATATACATTGCTTCAATCAAGGTCATGTTGTTAGATGACTTGATGCTTATATGTCACTTGGTAACAAAGTGTTATGATAATCTGAGGGTTTGAATAACCATGTTCCTGAATCATTTTATACTTAATGCCTTGAAGGCTTAGATGGTTCAATGGTTGTTTAATCTAAACCTTAATGATAACTAAAGACATTAAGGAGTTAAGTGATTAGTAGATTGACCCATGTTATGATTATTAAAGAAGATTGTCATGGTACCCTTGAAGGGTTCAATTAGATAACAACCCTTGATCAAGCAAACCCTAATGATTATAATGGGTTGACTTATTATATGTTAATCAAAGATGACTTGACCTAATCTAACCTAGAGTGATTTAAACATTATCTAGTAGTAAGAAGAGAGAGAAAGCTCCTAATATGAATGAGAATCAAGTAACATACTTTCAATATGTAAGAATGTACATGATTAGGGTATGATCCATCAAGGTAAGATCATGGAAATCCTAATTATAATGATTAATGAATCTTAACCTAATTTGAGGGCATCAATGATGATAATTTTCATATATAATGATGCTATGAGCTCAATTCACTATGAAGTGAATAGTAAACCCTAATTCTAGGGTAATAACATGTAACGTGAATAGTAAAACCTAATTTAGGGTGATCTGATAAATGGAGTAATTCAGGGTTATGCCTTTGAGTATGAAACCCTAATTACAAGTTGTAATATGAGAAATCTTTATGCCTCAAGAGCTAAGAGGTTCTATAACCCTATGTTGAAGTAAAAGAATACAAACCCTAACTAATGAAGGATGGGGTATGTTAACCCTAGTCCTGGGTTATGCTTTCAAGTATGAAACCCCGTGAACTAATTACAATATAAGAATTCTTATGCCTTATAAGACAAAGGGATTCAATAACCTTAATTGAGTGGGGTAAACCCTAACTCTACTTATGCTTTTAAGCATGAATCTTCATGATTAAAGTATGAGATGAGGAATCATTATTCTTAATCATAAAGAAAGGGATTGAATAACCCTAATTGATGTAAATAAGGGAACCTAGCCTTAGTGTAAGCATGAAGGTCCTATTCCTGAATTGAAAGGTTAATTCTGCTTTATAAATTGCTGATCTGGAAATGAAATGTTTGTTGTTGTCAATTGAATTAACCATGCAGGTTCTTATAAAAGGATGATTATATCCAGGTAAAGGTTATGATATCATATTCATTGGAAGCATGTTATTAGCTTTGTGAATAATGATATACCATGTTGCCTAATTAAGTGACATCATATAAGATTGATAGGTTGTGAGAGCCATGAGTAACATCAAGGACATGCTAATAAGATGACTTATGATGAATTAAGGGTTGAATACCCTATTCTTGAATCATAGTAATGAAATGGTTAAGAAATGATATCCAATTGATAATTGATGTGAGTTAGACTTGATACATTTAGTATTCTACCTTTATAGCTGTTGTTCTAATGATTACTGCTTGGAAACATGCTTGATGCTAAAAGAATGCTAGAATGTACCTAACTAATCAAGTATAATCATATCATGTAGAGCCCTGACCATAGATCCATCATTGTCAGAGACCAAATGATGGTGAAACAGGTTTTCCTAACGGAACTCCTGGAGCATATACTTTTGAGTATATGGGGGTATATGAACGCGAATATCCTTACGTCCTAGTGTAGGAATTGATGTAGATGTACTTTAATCTTTCAACCCTTCACTATATATTCATACCGGGTGATGTACCACAAATCTCCCGAAGAAATTACTAATACCGCATCGATGAGAGATAAACAAGAAATCTTTTGATGACGATGAGAATTCAGAACTCCACTGTAACTCTATAGCAAAGTTTCCAGAATACCCTGGATAGCTACTACAGCAGAGACACAAGATGTCCTACAAGTAAATCCTCTTACTGATTGAGGAAGATGAGGTCATAAGAATTCGGCTCTTTTAATGACCTATGTATGGTACCGACGTGATTTCTATAAATGGTCGGTTGGAGTATGAGAGGTATACGTCATCTCCGCAGGGCATAATGATGTTTGAAAAATATAATCAGCCGTATAGTATAACTGCTTAGGTTGTACTATGAGAAACAATGATTGATGTTACATTGTTGACTTTAATAGTCTGTTCAAGTTTCTAGAATACATGTTCTACATATGCTTTAATGAAGTGATTGCTTAAGTAAATGTTGTTTTACTTATTACCAAACCTGCTGTTGATATTTTCAGTTACTTTGCTTCTGTTATTCCTTATATGCTATAACAAAGCCTCTGGCAGAGAGTTATAACTCTCGTTGGGACAATTATTTAAATTGTCTCACTTCCGTGGGATTCTACTTTTTAGGTAGACGCCGAGGATGAAGGAATCCATTTAAGAATGAGCAACAACAGCATCAACAGCATCAGGGGAAGTAGTGAATCTCAGGCAGAGATACTAACTGTCTAGTCTTATAGATAGTGTATCTTATGTCGTCTCTGTACTCTCAGGTCCTAGGAGTCAGTATATCTGAGATTTTGTATCTTACCTTGTACAATTAACAAGGTGGGTTTTGTTGTAATGCTCGAGATGTGTTTATTACAGAGATGTATCAATGGATCAGTTTGTAAATGACCTATCATGTTGTTTATGAATGAGTTTTTATCTTTCGAAGATCTATTTACAAATGTTTTAAATTTTTAGTGATTTTTGATAATTCCGCTTCCGCATTCGTTAATTTGATTGTCAGTTTGGTGTCGGTCGTTTCAAGTGGTATCAGAGCTCTAGGTTCGCTGAGTCTACAGAGACATAGGACTAAGGTAGTAGAGTCTGTTCTAAGTGTCATCCAGTGTATCTGATGGTAACTTCTGCTCATAGGAGAAGAACTTGAATATGACTAGATCAGATGAGGAGTTTGTTGTGGAGAGGAACAATACTGCACCAAGAAGAGGTGCAGAGGAGCAAGCAATAGAGGGACAATTACCTAAGATTCCCCTAGCTAACCCAACCATGATAAGGAATTCTTCCTTAGGAATCACTGTTAGGGAATTTAGGGCTACCATGATGTATCTAGTGGATCAAGCACTAGCAATACAACCCATATTACCAGCTCCTAATGATGATGTTTTGGATATCAACAGAATATGTGAACCACAACAACAGGTTGAAGCAATGGTAAATGATGAAGCTTTGAACCTAGAGCAAGCCATTGCCCAACCTCAGTCTTATGAATCAGTATACAGTAATATAGGGGTTAGAATATAACCAAAGACTAGGACCTACTATGGGTGTAGGAAGCCTGGACATATTGGAAATAATTGTCTAGAAGAGAAATATAAAGGAAGAATTGAGAAAAGACCTATCCAAACCCAGGAGCAGAGATCTGGTAGTTCCAAAAGGAAGAAGTTTCTGGTGTCACCAACACAACCATGACCTAGTACACCAAGACAATGGTCATCCAGAAAGGGTAAAGAACCCTTCAGACCATACTGGGCACCTAGAATTTGCTACATATGTAGATAGGTTGGACATCTGGCAAGAAATTGCCCAGCCAGAAATGTTATGGCAAATAAACCTCTGAGGCAGAATCAGCTTGAGACAATGAATAATCCTTGAGTCATGATAGGTTAGACGAAATAAATGTTATTCTTATATGTTTTTTTATGATCTCTTGGACAAAACTGAGAAAGTAATTGATTGAACTTTTCTTGATTAATCCTATAAGGACTTATAATGTTGTATAAAATAGATGTTTCATGTTACATGCTTACCTCCATAAAAAGGATGAAGTATTAAAGAGATGTCTGGATAAAATTCAGTAATGTAAGATCTTATACTTGTGATAATAGGATAAGAGAAGGAAAATGGTAGTATACAAATGCATATTACCTTATCTCAGTATTTATATACCCTGGCCAGGTATACAATTGCAGATGATAAAGTAAATATGGAAACTCCTAGATTGTTATCTTTTTTATTGCTCTGATCAAGTAGTCATTCTGAAACAATCTAATGAGTATCAAGAAATAAGAAATATGGGAATAAGGGAGGTCAACCCTGTCCAGTAAAGATGTAAGAATAATAATAAAGATCCTCCCCATAAATGTGAAAATGTGATGGAATCATAAGATGTTTCATGAATGGTTGAAAATACATGATATAAAAAGAGGAATATGATCCCTTATTCTCTTTCTTTCCAGGGACATGGCAATCAAGTGGGTCTTAGGACACTTGATGTGCATAATATAAAGCTATTTATGTGAAGTATACCTAAAAAGGTATCAGTTTATCTTGGACTTTAGTTCCAAGTTGAGAATATATGTAACAAGTAATGTCCCAAGATGAAAGGAAGATAACACATGTGATAGGTATCAAGATAAGAATGTAATAATATATCAAATGACTTATGTTGATTACCTGGAATGGTCAACTATGAAATCAAATTAAACATGTAAAATAATATGAACATCACATGTTAGGGGTTTATGTTTTTCATAGAAATTTTTTTTTCTAAGATATCTTTCAGATAAATCCTTGATTGATAAGAAGCTTTTCCCTATAATTTGAGAATGTACAACTAATGAGAGAATTAGTGCAAATAATAAGGAAAGTTAATATGGTGTTATTATATATGATAACACAATCAAGGTATGAAAGGACTTATATAGTCTCAAATAAATGATAGAGTATAATTGTGATGTTAAGAAATGTTGATCTAACTAAGGAAAATGAGAGTATATGTTCCATATGAATCTTTCCATGAAAAGTTTGTGTGGAGTAACTATGTATTGAACAAAACTCTATGATGTTCCATAATAACGAAATGTCATTTGAAGACATAATGGTATAATGCTTAAATAATATCTGCTTTCCCTTTTCTTACTGGGATTTCGGGGACGAAATCCTTATTAGGGGTTTATAATTTGTAACATCCCTGGCCTGGGTTATGAACTAACCTCAGGTGTTTTTCTTAATCATGTGATTAAATGCTTGTGGTCATCTGTTGATAATGTAATTAAAGCTCCTAAGGAACATACATATCCATTTCTGCCCCTTTTGAATAATGTTGTAATATTTTTTTGTAATACAGGGACCTATGTGCAAATTACCCAATTAAAAGGGGTTAACTTGCAAATTGCACATGTTAAGATGTTCCTTTAGTGTTTAGACATCATAAGAGTGAATGAGATGAAGTGTGACTGGTTCCCCAAGCTTGGGCACTGAGATGCAGCTTGTGGGGCAATCTTTGTGCTTAAAACCCTAATTTTGGTGTAAAGTGCAATTTGCCCAAAATGAGTGATGAAACTTGTAAAATACGCCTTTTAGAGTAAATTTATGACTCTTGGCATCATTTAGAGTAAGAATGATGAATAGGGCACTTCAATTGAATAATCAAATAAGAATGATAACCCTTATAAATTAAATAATCAAGTTATAAGCCTAATAACCCTTCTATATGTGCAACTTAGTAAAAAGTTGGCTTTCATCATCTTTATACCTTGGATTTAAGATGAGTTTTTCTGAAGTATGGAAGGGAGAAACGTGTCTTAGAAGAAGGGAAGGACCTAGATGAGAAATGGAGAAACAAGTTGTCCTTATGTTGGAATTTCACCCAAAGTATATATACACCTTTTCTCACTTAGCAAGGATCGTTTCCTTCACTTACCTTCTTATCCCCTTGCTTAAACCGACTTAGGATAGATCTCTGGATTAGAGGAGGACGGATAAGGAGTTATAGGTAAGCTTTGGTCATCTTCTTGCTCGGAATCATGGAGGAATTCATGGTGCAAGGTTGGTTTTATGGTCTTCCTTACTTGTTTCCTCTTTCTGGCCATCTTTTCCCAACCTTTTCTTTGAGAAACACCCTTGGATGACCTGTGGAGCTCAAGACACCATTAAAGGCTTGAAGCTTGGAAGCTTGTAGCTCAAGGAACGACCTTAAGGCGGGTTTTATAACTCTAAACCTTTTGCTTTCTTATGCATATCTTTGTTCGTGCAATTAGTACTTAGTTCTTCTTCTTTCCCACTCTTCCTTGCTTTCTTGCAACTAAAACCACTAAGAACAGACCTTGATCTGGAGGTAGAAGAAGATGGGTGTGATTACCAATGTTACTTTATCAAACGGTCTTGTTTCCCCCCCTTTGGCCAAACGGTTTGGGGCAAACGGTTTGCAAAACCGTTTGAAGGGCAAACGGTTTCACAAGGTCGGTTGGAGAAAACGGTCTCCAAGACCATTTGAGGGTGTTGACCAAGCGTTGACCGTTTTGGATTTCTGTTCATAATTATGTAGGATAATGACCCACCAAATTTGAGGGGTTAACTCCAAAGAAATCGTAGGTTGAAGGCCAATAAATTAGGCAAATCGAATTGAATTAAATGCTGCTTTTCAGTCTGATTAACTTTAACTTTTGGGAAAACGGTCTCAAGACCGTTTGAGTGCATTGACCAAGCGTTGACCGTTTGAGCTTACTGTTCCTAATGATGTGGTATAATGACCTACCAAATTTGATAGGTTAACTCCCAAGGAATCATGAGTTAAAGGCTAAACAATTAGGTAATTGAATTGAATTAAGTGCTGATTTTCCAATATGATTAATTGAACATTTTGGGAAAATGGTCTCGAGACCGTTTGAGGGCGTTGACCAAGCGTTTAACGTTTGGGATTCCTGTTCATAATTATGTTGGTTAATAACCCTCCAAATTTGAGGGATTAACTCTAAAGGAATCGTGAGTTGAAGGCTAATCAATTATGTAAACCCTAATTGGATTAAGTGCTGACTTTCAACTTCATTGATATGACTTTTTGGGTTTTCTTGCCCAAACGGTCTCAAGACCGTTTGGGGATCATCCAAACGATCTCAAGACCGTTTGGAGGTCACCCAAGACCGTTTGGAGGTCTAGGGTAGGATATGATTAAGTGTTTGAAGGACAAAAGATATGGTGTTAACCCTAATCGACTAAGTGTTGGATTTGCATTGAATTGAGTTGATTGTTTGGGGTTGATTGGCCCAAACAGTCTCAAGACCGTTTGGGGATCACCCAAATGGTCTCAAGACCGTTTGGGGATCACCCAAGACCGTTTGGAGGTATGGGGTCAAGTATAGTTGACCAATTGAAGGTCCAAAGGTACCAAATTACAAAGCAATCAATTGCTGATTTGATGATCAACTCAATAGCTCAAACCCTAATGATTTTTCACTAGAATCCAAGGGTTGGGTGAGCCAAACGGTCTCAAGACCATTTGGAGGTCACGCAAGACCGTTTGGAGGTCTAGGGGTGAGTATGGTTAAGCAATTGATGATCCAATGTTACCAAGTTAAAGTGTAATCAATTGTTGATTTGGTGATCAATCCAATGATTCAAACCTTAATTGATTGACTTGGATTTTGATGATATGATGGGAAAACGGTCTCAAAACCGTTTGGAGGTCATCCAAACGAACGCAAGACCGTTTGGGGTCAGGTCATACCCAATTTGGATGATGGTTCTATGGTTTCAAAGTAACTAGTCTTACATTGATTAGTATTGAAGGATCATCGATTCCAAACCCTAATTCAATTGAATCAAACCCTAATTGATGAACAATTGAGGGTTAATTAAGGGTCAAATCAGTTGAAGGTTGACCTATTAAACTCATTTGAGGTATGAGTATAGTTCCAATTGATGTTTGGTTCCATGAATTCAATGATTGAAGTAATCAACATTGGAAACCCTAATTCAATTGGATACCTTATGTAATGGAGGTCCAATGTGATTAAATCTTTGGGAATTAAGATGATGAATGTCCTATTTATCCAATGATGATTAGTAATGATAATCAATGAAGGTATGAAGGTTGAAACTCTAATAATACCTAAGTGATTAGAACCAATTAAAGGGAGTATTCTTAATTGTTTATAGGAATAATAGCTTGATACACAATGTTAACCATAGTAGCATGTACTTGATTGAAGGGTTGATGTGACCTAATCAAGTTAAAAGAATGAAATATTAGAATACATATATTTATATATATATAAATATGAATCATGTAATCATCTTATGTAGCACGACCGTGCAAGGGAGCACGGCCGTGGTAGCCTTAACTTGCACGACTGTGCAAGGGAGCACGGCCGTGGTAGCCTTACTTTGCACGACCGTGCAAGGTGGCACGGCCGTGGTGTCCTATAAAGAAATTGAAAAGTTTTGGTATTGTGTTGACATTGTTATATATGCATGTCCTTATTTGTAGAAGTCATACAGGTTGATATTATAAGGTGATCATAGCCAGGTAAGAGTTATGATGTCATATTCCTTGAAAACAATTATAAGCTTTTAGAGTAATGATCTGTGAAAAGTATATACATTTCTTCAATCAAGGTCATGTTGTTAGATGACTTGATGCTTATATGTCACTTGGTAGCAAAGTGTTATGATAATATGAGGGTTTGAATAACCATGTTCCTGAATCATTTTATGCTTAATTCCTTGAAGGCTTAGATGGTTCAATGGTTGTTTAATCTAAACCCTAATGATACCTAAAGACATTAAGGGGTTAAGTGATTAGTAGATTGACCCATGTTATGATTATTAAAGAATATTACCAAGGTACCCTTGAAGGGTTCAAGTAGATAACAACCCTTGATCAAGCAAAGCCTAATGATTATAATGGGTTGACTTAATCTATGTTAATCAAAGATGACTTGACCTAATCTAACCTAGAGTGATTTAAACATCATCTAGTAGTAAGAAGAGAGAGAAAGCTCCTAATATGAATGAGAATCAAGTAACATACTTTCAATATGTAAGAATGTACATGATTAGGATATGATCCATCAAGGTAAGATCATGGAAATCCTAATTATAATGATTAATGAATCTTAACCTAATTTGAGGGCATCAATGATGATAATTTTCATATATAATGAGTCTATGTGCTCAATTCACTATGAAGTGAATAGTAAACCCTAATTCTAGGGTAATAACATGTAACGTGAACAATAAACCCTAATTTAGGGTGATCTGATAAATGGAGTAATTCAGAGTTATGCCTTTGAGTATGAAACCCTAATTACAAGTTGTAATTTGAGAAATCTTTATGCCTCGAGAGCTAAGAGGTTCTATAACCCTATGTTGAAGTAAAAGAATACAAACCCTAACTAATGAAGGATGGGGTATGTTAACCCTAGTCCTGGGTTATGCTTTCAAGTAAGAAACCCCGTGAACTAATTACAATATAAGAATTCTTATGCCTTATAAGACAAAGGGATTCAATAACCTTAATTGAGTGGGGTAAACCCTAACTCTACTTATGCTTTTAAGCATGAATCTTCATGATTAAAGTATGAGATGAGGAATCATTATTCCTAATCATAAAGAAAGGGATTGAATAAACCTAATTGATGTAAACAAGGGAACCTAGCCTTAGTGTAAGCATGAAGGTCCTATTCCTGAATTGAAAGGTTAATTCTGCTTTATAAATTACTGATCTAGAAATGAAATGTTTGTTGTTGTCAATTGAATTAACCATGCAGGTTCTTATAAAAGGATGATTATATCCAGGTAAAGGTTATGATATCATATTCATTGTAGCATGTTATTAGCTTTGTGAATAGTGATATACCATGTTGCCTAATTAAGTGACATCATATATGATTGATAGGCTGTGAGAGCCATGAGTAACATCAAGGCCATGCTAATAAGATGACTTATGATGAATTAAGGGTTGAATACCCTATTCTTGAATCATAGTAATGAAATGGTTAAGAAATGATATCCAATTGATAATTGATGTTAGTTAGACTTGATACATTTAGTATTCTACCTTTATAGCTGTTGTTCTAATGATTACTGATTGGAAACATGCTTGATGCTAAAAGAATGCTAGAATGTACCTAACTAATCAAGTATAATCATATCATGTAGAGCCCTGACCATAGATCCATCATTGTCAGAGACCAAATGATGGTGAAACAAGTTTTCCTAAGGGAACTCCTGGAGCATATACTTTTGAGTATATGGGGGTATATGGATGCGAATATCCTTACGTCATAGTATAGGAATTGATGTAGATGTACTTTAATCTTTCAACCCTTCACTACATATTCATACCGGGTGATGTACCACAAATCTCCCGAAGAAATTACTAATACCGCATCGATGAGAGATAAACAAGAAATCTTTCAATGACGATGAGAGTTCAGAACTCCACTGTAACTCTATAGCGAAGTTTCCAGAATACCCTGGATAGCTACTACAGCAGAGACACAAGATGTCCTGCAAGTAAATTCTCTTACTGATTGAGGAAGATGAGGTCATAAGAATCCAGCTCTTTTGATGACCTATGTATGGAACCAACACGATTTTTATAAATGGTCGGTTGGAGTATGAGAGGTATACCTCATCTCCGCAGGGCATAATGATGTTTGAAAAATATAATCATCCGTATAGTATAACTGCTTAGGTTGTACTACGAGAAACAATGATTGATGTTACATTGTTGACTTTAATAGTCTATTCAAGTTTCTAGAATACATGTTCTACATATGTTTTAATGAAGTGATTTCTTAAGTAAATGTTGTTTTACTTATTACCAAACCTGCTGTTGATATTTTCAGTTACTTTGCTTTTGTTATTCTTTATATGATATAACAAAGCCTCTAGCGAAGAGTTATAACTCTCGTTGGGACAATTATTTAAATTGTCTCACTTTTGTGGGATTCTACTTTTTAGGTAGATGCCGAGGACGAAGGAATCCATTTAAGAATGAGCAACAACATCATCAACAACATCAGGGGCAGTAGTGAATCTCAGGTGGAGATAGTAACTGTCTAGTCTTATAGATAGTATGTCTCATGTCATCTATGTACTCTCAGGTCCTAGGAGTCAGTATATCTGAGATTTTGGCATGATTCCTCGAGATTTTGTATCTTACCTTGTACAAATAACAAGGTGGGTTTTGTTGTAATGCTCGAGATGTGTTTATTACAGAGATGTATCAATGGATCAGTTTGTAAATGACCTATCATGTTGTTTATGAAAGAGTTTTTATCTTTCGAAGATCTCTTTACAAAAGTTTTAAATTTTTAGTGATTTTTGATAATTCCGCTGCTAATCGCTTCCGCATTCGTTAATTTGATTGTTAGTTTGGTGTCGGTCGTTTCAATATCTATCTCAAATTAGTTCTCTTTCCTACTAAATAAGATATACGAGCCTTGAAAAATAAC
This sequence comes from Alisma plantago-aquatica, assembly GCA_963693085.1. Lineage (NCBI taxonomy): Eukaryota > Viridiplantae > Streptophyta > Magnoliopsida > Alismatales > Alismataceae > Alisma > Alisma plantago-aquatica. The sequence continues at coordinate 649,056,743 of OY856410.1, forward strand.
CATTACATTTTGAAGGATTGTAGACTAGACACTCTAATTTCAAACAACACATTCTATGACATTGCCCTTTACCAATCAACAAACTAGAACTAGTATGGAAGATCCAAAAAAAATTAAATGTATTAGACAATCCCTTAAATGATGGAAACACACCACTTCTAGAAATATACACTAAGAAGTTAGAGACACAAAATATATACTCCTCTATTTTGATAGTGACCCTTTTGAGGATTATTCATAGATCATTGATGTTAATTTGAGATAGAACACCTATTATATCAAAATTATAGCATGCAAAAGAAAATATCTAAAATCAAGTGGATGAAAGAAGGACACAACACCACCAAATTCTTCCACAAATATTGTAATGACAAAATCAGGAAAATTTTGTCCAGAGTCTCAACATTCACGGTCAAATTACCCAAATTAGACACATTATCACATCAATTATAGAATACTTTCATAAACTTTTCAATTAGAAAAACATATATCCCCACATTTACACATCCAATAGGATTACCTATGTCCAACCCATATCAACAATCCAGTCAGACTTACTGACTTCTTTACGGACTTGGATATTAAACTAGTTGTTGACTAGTTGGCGGAAAACAAATCTCCATGGCTCGATAGTCTCAATTTAAATCTCTATAGACACATGTTGGAAATGTACATTCAAATTTCCATAACATTTTCTAGTACATACACTTGTACTATGACATCTCCCCCTAAATTTTCATCCTTAATCAATCTCATATTGCATGTATCATAGATGTTAATCTTCCCTATACGGTCCACCAAATCAATCCTATCAACCTCATCAATACATCTTGTATTTCCAATTGCCACTTCTTGACCATCATCAATGGAACACCATTTTCTTATGTTAAAATCACTTACAATCTCTGACAAGGTGGTCCTCTATCACCATATCTATTCATTTTCATCATATCAGTCCTTAGCAAGATGTTTAAATTATGGGTGTTCCATAAACTCATTCCAACCATTAGAGATTATAAAAAAAATAGTTCAATAAGCAAATGAAACTATCATTTCCATAGATCCAAGAAACACCAACACTATAAATATTGTACACAACCTAGTCTGTTCTCATACAACACGGGCCTCAGAATCAATTTCCAAAAAATTAGCAATTATTGGTACACATGTCAACATTCAAGACTTAAATTGCTACCTATTTCTACATAATAGTAAGATATAGACTTTCCCCTACACCTACCAAGGACATCTAGTCTTACCATACTTCTATCATAAAACCACCTCGAATCCTAGTATTACCAGGCTAAACAATCTCTTTTTTGCATGCATGACCCATTTCCTCAATTTGACGGGTAGCCTCACTCTCCTCAACAACTATCTCAACTCTCTCATCACTTAATTTCAACACTATATCCCCCTCCCCTATAACATTCAAAAATCATCGAACATATTAGGAGAAAATTCCTTTGTAAACAACTGCGTAAGATAATCAACATGCCATAATGGGACAATATATGTGCTCCATAAAATTATTAAGGATGGGGCATCATGAGCATTAAAGCTCATGCCTCAACCTGATACACAACATCAACGTGACTCTCTTCTCAGATCAAGAATTCATTTGGAAAGAACTATTAATAAATAAAATAATACCATAAAAAACCATGCTACAAATAGCAAGGGCCATACACTCTATCAAAATACATAAATTGCCACTTATACATCATCCAAAATTGCATCAACATCCTAGTGAACTACACCAATTACATTAAATTCCAGATAGACCTCTGGTACCATGGACTTCCTATCCAATAATAGAATATTGATGTTGACATTCCATGCCCATTATCCCACATCATCGTAGGTCAAGCACTACAATTAATAGAGACTTACCACAACAACCACCCCAAAATAACTCTCAATGATGTTTTCCCTCCTAACATGCTATCACACATTCTAAAACAACTTGAAATTAAAAACAACAAGAACATCACCTAAAGATGAAGTAATATATAATGCCTTAAACATGAATACCTATTCTACACATACTAAGGCCAAACTTTCCCATAAATTACATTTGAAAGTCACCTACCCACACAAACTTAAACCTTTCAATTAGGTTATCTTGTATAATAATATCCTCATAGGTCATAATATTCATGAGAGAAGATTCAATGGGACACATATTTTCCAACTTTTCACCCAACTCAAAGAGACCATACTACATCTATTCTTCAACTACCACACAAACATTATACTGGGAGATAACTACTTCCACACTAAGTCACCACCACTACAACTATCTACAAACATAGAGCATATGTTTTCAATAGCCAAGCCAACACATGCTATAACATATCAACATAAGGAAATTTTGGCTTCCTACTATGGACTATATGGACAAAAAAATTATAGACATTCCAAATATGATAAACATGAAACCCGTAGACTCATCAGAAACATACGTGATTCATGTCATAGATTTTACTTTGCATATTTACAGGGTCCTACAAGCACAACAAGAATCACCTATCCCAATTCAGAGTAAATGCTATTTCGTAGAAAACTTACATTAATGAGGAGACTCTAGAGGACACCAATGATTTCTAAAGATCATCATTCACTTAGAGGCCTACTCTCAGGGTGCCTCCCCCTTATTTCCATACAAACCATCATTTTTTATTTGATTTTATGTTGTCCCATGGATCAACTTTGCACTTTTGGTACATCATATTCAATGATCACATCTATAAGATGTAATTAGTATGCAGTCATATTATAATTGTTTTATTTATGCAATGAATTTTACATCATAAAAAATGGAGCATTATTCTTGAGCAATGTCATAGTCATACATGAAAAATGGAGACTAGTGGACCAAGATAAATAATTACAAATAATAATATTTTTTGTAAGATTTAAACCTAAGGCATGTTGCTCAGGATTAACATACTTACCACTATGCTACCAGTACAACTTTTTTGTAAAATATATAAACAAATTTTAATAACTAAGAATTCCTTCTATCTATGAGTTCTCTAACTGTACAATTCCCCATAGACTAATCTAGTTGTAATGTCATTTTTGGTAGTGCATTTAAGGTGAAATATATTTGTGTCATTTCTAAAATACCATTGTCCAAATCCAAACCATGCATTGAGATATGCCTCATAGATCTGACAAATGTGACTTATCCTTCGGATTAAATTTCATTCACTATCCATTGATAAACTAAGGTTCCATCACTTGATCTTTTTGCGTCGAGATTGACTCTGCCACTGGATATAATTAACCAGAGTATATTAGAAATTGATGTAAAAATGGATAGTCTTATTATTGTTGGGGAATATTTGCACATATGTTATCCAACCATGATACTAACAAAAACAAATTATATGCATAATCACTACCAAAGCATGTAAATACAAGATAAGATAAGAACACAAGTAGTTAAAGGGGAATACCAAATTTTAACATGGAAAACCACCATGATATGTGAGGGAGGATAAACCATGGGGCAAAACTAAAGAGCCATTCTAATAAGAAGCAAAGGTACAATTTTTCATACAAGTCATTTTAATATCAGGACGAGTGTGCTATTGTGTACATCAAACTCCCATACTAGAAGAATATAAGATATTGGCCATCTGCTCCATCTCCTCATCAATAGATGGGCATGGATACTTACTTAGATTGAGATGACATGATAGTGGGTACTCAAGGATTTGGATATGCTCATGTTTAAGTTCTCAAGAATATGTTCAACATAACTAGGTTGTGACAAACACAACACATGTTGCTTCCTGCCACATATGACCAACATCCTAAGAATTCTCTGTGTTGGTCTCAAATCCTTCATTTCAAAGGCTATGGAAGTTTTGTTAGTAGTTTTCAAATTTAATTAACATCTTGTCCCACAATCAACATGCAATCCACATAGATCACTAAAATAATGAACTTGTCATTGGGAAACCTCCCAATGTAGACACATGGATTTACACTTGTCTTCTAGTAATCTTGACTCTACATGAAAGAATCAAACTTATTGTACCACTGCTTGGGATCCTATTTCAGTACGTACAAACTCTTTTTCAATCTACAGATTGTGTGCACTTTCTTCTTGAACTGAAATCCTTTTGAATGCTCAGTGAAGATCTCCTCTATTATGCCACCATGAAGAAATATTATTTTCACATCCATCTACTTAAGGTCCAGATCTAGAATATCAATCTAACCTAGAACCAATCTTGTAGAAGTCATTTTCATAACAGCACAAAATACCATTTTGCTTTGAATGATTTTGACTCAGACACTCATGTTTGAATGCACTCATTCTCCCAGGTTGGCCCATACCACTCAACCAACTAGAACTGGGATGGAACATCCAAATAAAAATAGATTGTATTACACAATCCCTTAAAATTTGGAACAACACCACTTTTGGGAATATACATTGAGAACTTATAAACAAATAACTTTTACTCCTATGTTTTGACAATGACCCTTTTGAGGAACATGCACACATCCTTACAGTTAAAATGAAGATCAAACACCTATTACATCAAAATCAGATCATGTGAAATAAAAAATCCAAAATAAGTGCATGAAAGATGGAGACAACAATGCCAAATTCATCCACAAATGATGTAATGACAAAATTAGGAATAACTCTATTCATAGTCTCAACATAGATGGTCAAACTACCAAAAATGGACACAATATCACATCCCATATAGTAAAATAATTTTAGAAGCTGCTAAACAACAAACACAACATATCCCCACACTTCCACATCCAATGGGATTCCAAATATCCAACCTATATCAATGATCCAGAGAGGCTTACTAACATCTTCATAGACTCAAGAATTGAACCATTCACTGACCAGTTGGGGTGGATAGATCTCCAGGTCTCAATGGTCTAAATTTAGAGCTCTATAAACTCATGTCAGAATATTTATGCTTATATTTTCATGTCCTCTTTTAGTACTTAAACCTTTATAATGATATTTCCCCCCAAATTCTCATAAATCAATCCAATATTGCACTCATCAAGAAAGTCAATCTCCCCTATACAGTCCACCAATTCAAGCCTATTAGACTCATTAATACATCCTACAAAATCATCACAAAAACCCTCAACACTTGAATAAAGAGCACTTAAATTATATCAGACAACAATAATGTGGCTTCTTAAAACACAAAAACATCCAAGACACGTGCATTATGGTCGGATAAACTATTCACACATGTCATATTAGGAAAATCCCTACTAGCCATCAAATTTGATTTCAAGAAAGCTTTTGACAATATTAATTAGAACTAGATCTACAACTACATGTTAGGATATGGTTTCCAGATAGATGGATACATTGGATAAAATATTGTATCAGTATAGGCCACTTATTGACCATCATCAATGGAACACCATTTGGCTATGTTAAAACCATCAATGGTCTCTGATAAGGTGATCCTCTATCACCATATATATTCATCCTCAACAAAGCGATCATTACTAGGATGATTAGATTAGGTATGCTCCATAGATGTTAGTAAAATGTTGTTCAATATGCAAATAAAACTATCATTTTCATTGATCCAAGTGATACCAACCTCAAAAATACTATAAGAATCCTCAATCTATTTTCATACATCTTGACTTTCAAAATCAATCTCCCAAAATCTATGGTTATTTGTGCTGAAGTCAACACTAAAGACTTAAATCATTACCTTTTGCCAATTTTTTGTAAAACAAAAACTTCCCCTTCACCTACCTCACAATTCCAATCTCACCATACACCTTGCCTAAAACCACCTGAAATTCTATAATAACCAAGATAAACGATTGCCTTTTCTCATAGAAGACCCATTTCCTCAACCTGGCAGGAAGCGTCACTTTCCTTAATAGATCCCTAACCTCTCTCACCACTTACTCTCTAAATTGTATCCTCCTCCCCTCTAACATTTGAAATTGATTGTATCAAAAGGGAATTCCTTTGGAAACATACAGGGCAAGAAATCCACATGGCAAAATGGGAAAATATTTGTACTCCAAAAATGTACATAGGATGGAACATCATCAACATAAAAATTCATGCCTTTTACCTAGCACAAAAAATTAGCATGTCACTCTTCTAATACAAAGGATGTGTTTGGAAATAACTAGCAATAAATATATACTATCATGGAAAAATCCCATGTTGGAATATCAAACAATGAGGGGCATCCCCTCTATGAAATCAATCAACCGTCACTCATACATCATCCAAAATTGCATCAACAACTCATGACACTACACCAAGTACACTAAATTCTGGACAAACACCAGGTACCACAGACTTCCTATCCAAGAACTACAACATTCATGTAAACATCCCATACACTTGAACCACGTCGCCATAGGACAAGCATTACCACTAATAGGGAGTTATCACAATAACTAGCACATAATAACACTGAATGGAGTTTCTCCACCTGACATGCTAGCATAAATACTACACCAACTCAAAACTAACACCAACATTCACTTCACCTGAAGATGGGGTAACATATACTCCCTCAAACAAGAATACCTCTTCTACACATACAAATGCCATACTTGCCCATACAATAACGTTAGGAAAGTCCCCTACCCACACAAACATAAAATTCTAATCTAGGTTATCTAGTATGATACTATCACCATAGATCATAATTGACATAAGAGATGTTTCCATGGGCCATCCTTTTACTAACTCTTCATCCAACACAAATAAACCACAATACATCTATTCTTCATTTGTCACACAACCTTTATACTGAGAGATCTCTACTTCCACACCTACTCACCACCACTATCAATATTTATAGAGATACAACACATGTTCTCAAAAATTAAACCAACAAATCCTCAAACATATCAACATAAAACACATTTGGCTTCCCTGATATGGACTATATGGGCAACAAGAAATTATAGATAATTCAACAATGATAAACATGACACCCCTAAACTTACTAGAAGCATACAAGATTCATATCAGCTATTTTTACCTTGCAGATTTACAAGGACTTGATGCTCTGAATAAGCACAACAAAAATCATGCCTCAATGTTGAGAAAGTGCTGCCTCACAGAGAACTTAAACTATTTAGGAGATTATGGAGGACACCAATGACTCTGAAAGACCATCACTGACTTAGAGGCATACTATTGGGGTGCCTCCCCCTTGTTTTCATACAAACTATGATTTTCTAAATGCTTTTATGTTGTTCCATAGATATTTGAATATTTTCACTTAAGGTACTCCATGTTCAATGATCACATATATGTGCATTGATTAGTATGTAGTTGTATGCTAATTTTTATATTTATGCAATGAATTTTACATCAACAATCTCACATGAACAATGGATACTAATGTACCATGATAAATAAGTAGATTAATATTTTTTTTTGTAATAAGTAACCAAAGCATGTTGCTCAGGATCAACATACTTACCATTGTCCTAGCAGTACAATTTTGTTGTAAAATGTAACAAAATGCAATAAATACGTATTTTAGTTGTGTACACGTACTCCAGCTGTACATCTCCCCATAGAGTACTCTAGTTGAAATGTCATTCTAGTAGTGCCTTTCACGTGAAATATACTTCCATCATTTCTAATATACCATTATTCAAATGAAAACCACAAATTGAGTTATGCCTCTACGATGTGAAAAATACAATTTTTTCTACAAATAGAATTTCATTTTGCACCTATTGATAAAATGAGGTGCACATCGTAAACTCGTCTTTGCTGGTTTTTTCTTTCTTTTCTTGGTGAATCAATTTGGTCAGATTTTGGACTTCTAACATGACATGCCCCTATTTGCAATGATGAATATAGACTACTGCAAACAACAAAGTTATGGTATGTTATATGCACATAAATGTAGATAGCATGCTATATGTTTGATTAAATTCCCTTGGTTGAGAATAACACTATAAATGTAAATAGTTTTCTAAAATATGGGATGCTTTTGTTGTTCTATTTTTTTACATCCATTATCCTTTTCTTATCTAAATTTTTTTGCATGTTGCATACAAATTATTGATTATGTGTAGATTTTTATTCTCTAGTAATGAATAACAAATGAGACTTATATGACGTTTTGGACAATTTCAAAAGTAATGGATACTTGTGCTCGTGTGTATTTCTTTGTTTAAGAATATGAGCTACATCTTAATTTTAAGGGATGAAGTTTCAAGTCCTAGAATCCTAGTCATGGTGTTCAGTAAAGCTTAACAGTATTACACCCTATAGACGAATTTATAGTTTTAGGACATGGATAGTGGTTGATTGGTCCGTCACATAACAAGTATGCATTCCTCTATTTATATTGTATAGGGGAGAATATGCAACATTCATAGATGCATAATTGATGGTGGATCTGGCATGAAGTGCATGTATCCTTTGCATCCATAACTTGCACAACTAAATAGGGATGCATTACATACTAGATAAGAAGGTCAGGAATTTAATACTCCAGAAAAGTATGAATATGATTGGACATGATGTTTGTTTGTTTAAAAGTCATTAAAGTAATTTTTTGGTTCAGGAAAAACCTTGAAATGTCTTATTACTTGATATGTTCTTTTATATATTTTAAGAAGAGTTCTTTCTTACTCATTTTCCTATTTTACAATTTTGGTTTTTAGACTAAAAGGACACTTCCACTTTATTTCTTAAGGAAATTTCTCAGATGGGGATATTTTTCAAAAGACCCACCCATGACACTTAGTTGGCCCTCACACTATTCCACAAATAGGAGGAGTCACTAAAGCATCAAACCCTAGCATGACTTGTTGGCGACATTGTTGACGAATGGTAGTTAGCACGTGGAGGTGGATGTGAGCGGCAATGCAACATTGAAAAGGTGATCATGAGTAGTAGTCAGGCATGTGATGGTGGTGGAAAACTAGGTGAAAAAGCAAGCTCCTCCTTCACAATGGACTCCATTGATGGAAATGGTGGTGGATACACACAATAAACCTAGGTAAGTGGCACACAAATAGTGACAAGGCAAGTGACATGATGGAAAGACCAGACAACACATGTGCTTTGATCTCAGGTAACAAATGCATATAATTTGTAATAGGTATGTAACTCTGGTGACAAATGCATCTAATTTCTAATAGGTATGCAACTCTTCTACTCTATTTCAATATTTTATTGGGTGTACAATTTTAAAGACAGTCTACACCAAAAATCCAACACTTTCTAATCCAGACACATGTTGTGCTCTGTTTTGTTTGAAGTGTTGGGTTGTGACAATAGAATTGTAGGAGTCAATATTATGTTAACACCGATGGTTTGAAATGGTTACAACTATGTTGTTTTTCCTAAATATATACACTTCATACATTATTATGTTTTCAATAGAATTTTGGCAAGTACTTCTTGGCATGTAACTAAATGATGCCTTCCTAATGTTATGAATTACTCATAAGAAACATTTCCATTAAAATGATTTTCCTAATCTACAATTGGTTACTAGCCAATTCCATTTAGTGAAATTGGAGCTATACACAATATACCAACTAGAATGTCCTATAATACACAATAAATAAACAATAGACACATTTAGTTCTCGTACACATCTTTGGTTGGATGTGAATAATTTATATGCACATCCTGAGGTTTACCTTATGGGTTGTTGATCAACAAGAGTTCGTAAACATTCCCGACTTTGAATTTTCCTTCTACACATTGATAGAGATGACCATGTCACCAACCATTGATGTTTATCTTCCATTAATGATACTGCATAGTAATGCATTATGATGAAATTGTTATACCATTTAATGACTACTTTCTGAATCACAAGGTTTCTCAAATATACAAATTTGACAAGTGTAATTTTCAATAAATAACATAACATTAAAATGGTGCCTTTGTTATAACTAGTTTCATTTTTAGCTTTGTCAATTTATTTAATGAATTGTTTCCAATTAGAAGATAAATTTACTCTCTTTTTCTCATTTATTATGTTCTCTATTTATTTTAAACCAACAATTCAATCCCTCTTCATTTGGCATACCAACTTTCTTTGGCATAGTAGCTCATTTAGAGGGAAGTTGACTAGATGCTAAGTTGGCCCAGGAGAGCATCAAGTCAGGGCCCATTCATGGGCTTGCCTAGGTGGCCTCTATTGGGTCGACTAATTTTGTTTACATATCTATAACGCCTTCTTCTTAGATCATTCAACTATCCTTCAATTGAATTTCTTCGTGTTCTGTAAATGGCAGTCAATTGCTTCCCTATCGTAGTTATTTCCATACTAGTGTCAATCTAGTAGCCACTAAAATAAATGAGTACAATTTTGAGTAAGGTCAGAATTATACCATACACACATTTTTACAATCCTATGCAACAATGATTTTGCTGAGAGGCATAAAGGATGGAATATGATCGACTTATCAAAAATTAACTTCCCCTGTCAGTGTTATAATATCTACTTGAATTCATTTTTAGAATTATTGTTGTGAGTGATCAAAAGTATAGTATCGACACAGTTGTTGGGCTTATGAGAAACATAATCTAATAGATGGAATTATTAGACCAAAACACAATTCAATTGATGCCTTCAAATTTATCAGAATTAGTTGATAGATGTTTTAGAATATTGGTAATGCAGTGATGAAAATGGTGCACAAGATGTTCCAATGGATATTGGCAATGCTATGTAGAATCTTTGTTTCTAGACAATTAATTGCAGTATTGTCATTGACAAAGTTTATGTGTAATATGTATCATTATGACGTTTAGAGCCTCATTTTTTGTAGAAGTATTTCACAATGTTGTTTAGTTTTTTTACTTTATGCACTACATAATTGTTATCTAAATTTGTGTAAGAATTATCATTTTTAATGGTTTGATCAACCACACTTATTATAAATTGGGATTTTAATTCTTCGCAACTGTGATACTGGACAATGTCAACAAGGAAATAAAAAAATGAGAAAGATCTTAAGACTAAATCTAAGTCTAATATTTATATATTTCCACTACAACTAAGTGTAAAAAGACCCTCTTTTTTTGGGTCTTATTATTAAATTATATTATGAATTACATGTTTTTGGTTCGTGGTCAGATGTCTTAATACTGATTCGTATTTGGTAGAGATGGGACTTTACTTTGAACTATCTATATGGAGTTGTTTATCAACAATAGAGTTTTTGGTATCCCTACATAGAGGTCTTTATGTCCCAAGTTAAGTGTCAAGGTGGTAAGAGTAACATCGAGGGTATGATAAGGGCTTCAATTGGCAACAGAGTGGTTGGGAGAAGGGGCACAACTTCATCCTCGATTATTAGTCAACTCGAGGAGGTTTCCTTCACTACCTTCATTACAGTGAAATCTGCAATTATAACATGTATAACCTTTCTGTTCACGTCAAACTTAGTATTAAAATTGGATGATGACAACCCCTCTTGAGCCATCTTTACTTTTGAAGAAGACAATCATTCCCGCAAATTGTTTACTCGCATTACTTATACTCCTATCATTTCTTTTATATTTCATAATTTTGAATAGTGTCTATCTTATCATTTATTTAGTCTAATAGTTCTTTCATTTTAAATATGTTATGTCACTTCATTTTGAAATATAAATCTCTTTTATAAAATTTACTAATTTTGTTTCTATTTATCTTATATTCATATTATTTAGTGTGTAAAGCAGCCAAACAATACAAGTTAGGGGTATTATGTGATGAAGTACATGAGAGACATCTCGGAGACAAGAACTAGAAATATTCTTGAAAATGTAAGTTACTTATTTTATTCTTTTAGTTTGTTGAAACTACTAAATATATTGGATAATTTACAATATGTTGATATATTTGACATATGATTTCAGTATTATTCAAAGTATGTTGGTTGTTGTTTCAACTAAGAAGAGATCAATGAGGTCCAAAATGAATGGACGATGTGTGTTCTTGAGCATACAACAAATTATATGACATTAGTGGGCACCGTCTGTTCTTCAAAATATGAAAAATGTGTGAAACTTTTGTGGTTATTTTTCAGTTCAACTTTAAGTGTGTACTTAGTATTTTATGTAGCTATAGATTCCTATTTTATATGTTTGAATATTTATATGGATGACTGATTATTTATATAATTATTTTCAAGGTTAAATGCAAATTAATGTCAATCGTTCTTGTCTATGAAATTTAATAGAATAATTTCATATTTATTATAAAATATTTAAATATAATTAATTGATCACTCAAAATTGGTTCAATAGGAGCGGATAAACTTTAATCAATTATAGCCATAAATAATATGTTGTTAAAAGTATGTTATTACAACAAACAACACATTTTTGTAAACCACCAATATTCAATAGGTGTGTCTGGGAAACACACCCCTATTACAGTAGGTGTATTTAATGAAAGATAACATGCTTTAACTATTGTATGCATATATATATATATATTACAACAGGAACACCGCATGTTGTGAGAAAACCCTTATCACAATAGGTGTGTTTTGTGAAAGACAACATGATTCAACTATTGTATAAACACATATATTACAACAGGTCGACTACATGTTGTAAATATACCCCTATTACAATCGAGTGTGTTTCATGAAAGACAACATGTTTTAACTGTTATATAAAGATATTTATTACAAAAGGCACACCACATGTTGTAAATAACACCCCTATCACAACGAGTGTCTTTAGTGAAAGACAACATACCTGAACAATAGTATAAAATACATGTACTATAAATTCACAACACCTGTTGTATAATGCAACCCCCCGTAAGACCATGTGATCTAATACAATAATTGACAGCTATGATAAAATGGAAAAACAATTTTTTGTAAAAAGTATTTTTTGTAGTAGTAAATTGAAGAAAAGTTAAATTTCGTGCTTGAATTTCAAGATAATTTAGTGAAGTTCAATTTTGAATGGAAATTAAGGCATGGATTAAAATATATGGCTCCAACTACAAGAGTGAAAACATACTTAGAGGTAGACTTACTATGATCAGTGTCACTTACCATGTCAACATCAAGGAAGCCTTTCAGAACTTCTTCATAATCATAACACATAAAACACAAGATACATGTGCCTCCATATATATCTGAAGATCCACTTGAGCACCTCTCGGTGATCTTTCCTAGGTTGGAGAGAAATTGCTTATATTTTCAACTGCATGAGAAATAACAGGATGAGTGTGCACTATTGTATACATCAAAATCACCACAATTGAAGTAATGGGAATCTTGGCCATCTCCTCCTTGTCATCATTAGTGGATGGGAAATTCTACTTACTTTGGTTGAAATGACCAAATAGTGGAGCACTCATGCCTTTGGATATGCTCATGTTGAATTACTCTAGAATTTGCACATCATAACTATGTTGTGACAACCACAACATGCTCTACTTTTAGTCACATATGATTTCCATCCCCCGAATCTTCCATGTTGAGTATAAATCCTTCAACTGAATGGCTCTGTAAAGTTCTATCTTCACTTTTCAAATCAAACTAACATCATGTCCTACTATCAGCAGGCCATCTACATAGAGTAACAGAATAGTGAACTTGTCATTGGGAAAACTCATGTTGTAGGCACATTGATCTACACTCGTCTATGAAAGAGCTCTTAGTGATCTTAGTCATATAGTCATGCAACCTCTCTCTCTCTATAATGAGTGCTCTTACTTCTCTCTAAGAATCACATGAGATTTGAAGCTTCTCTGCCCTCTCCCCCCACAGTCTTAGGTCTAGGGAAGTAGAGTGACAACGACACCTTATATCCCTTGTGATGGAGAGGGATGTGAGGTTATGAGTAGACTAAGGGGATCTCTTTTAGCCATGCACCATCCATGGCAAGCATGAAAGGCTATCGTGTGAATTCTTCCATGAAAGCCACTAGAGTTAGTGTTGGTTGAGCTGATCCACATAGTGGTGAGGTGAAGTCAGTGGACTCTTCAACTTCTATATCTTCTAGCCTACCCGATGGAAAGCAGCAAGATCCATCCTTTGGTGGTTCCTCCATGTGTGAAGATAAAGGGAAAGCCATCAAAAACCCTTTCCTTCTCTACCCCCTCCCATTAGCAAGTCCAAGAAACTAGGTTTCCATGGCAAGGCTTGGTGGATGTTTGTCAATCCATCACATTGGGAGACTGTTTGTGAAGGCACGTGAACATCTGAACCAAGTGGTGTTTGGAGTTTCATACTCCTCGCAATCACGAAGGGACATTGTGTGTGATCTGCACCAAGGAAAACTACGATGAGGTGGAGGTTTTTTGGGGTTTCTCCCTTGTGTTATAAATGGTAGGGAGATGGCCCCATTTGGAGCTACTCATTGGTTTCATCAACCATGTTTGAAAGCTGATAGAGGATTTCTCTCTTTAATATTTACAAGGGGATTTATTCCATACCTATTTTCACTCTTTTAGGGACCTAAAATGGGTCCTTGCCAATGGTACTTGGTTCTTCAACAACCAAATCCTCTTGGCAAGAAGATGGTAGACTAACGAAGACCTTTTGGGGCACTCATTGTCGACATGTACTATGTGGGTGAAGATTGTCTTGGCCAAATCTTGGATGGATATGATACTTACCAAGGCATAAAGTGTTCTTGGGATTCCCCTTAGCATAGATTCATCCAACAAGGAGGTGGAGAAAGGATTCGTGTTGTTCTTGATGCTCACTATTAAATCCTACATGAAGTCCCTATTATCTACCCTGATGGGTCTCCTGGATTGCTCACACTCCAATACATTGGTCCTCCTGATCTTTGTGATACGTGTAACACTTTTGGCCAAGTTTAAGACAATTGTTTGAGGATCGGTGTGGAGGAATTTGGATTGTGGGGTCCTTCATCCTCACTGGTGTGTAGTGCAAAGGCTTTTTCTTCCTTAATACATGGAGACCCTATGACAATGACAAACTTTGAGGGGAAAAAATCTCCAACCATGAATGGTGTGTAGGAATTGTAGCTATCGACCACGTTTGCAAGTGTCGTCAGCAGCACCTCCAAGTAAACCCAACATTCATGACCATTATTGGGAGCATGTATAGAGTTGCGACATTTGGTCGGTGAACTGTGCAATCAAGTAATGAGTCTTCAAATACCAACTTCATTTCAAAATACAAAGTGTGTGATGTTGGTACTCTTGGTGTTATGACACTTGGGAGGAATGACATCATTGATAAGTTGTCATTACAATTCCTTTGTGGGGCATCAAGTGACGACCATATCGGGGTGCAAGGCACAAGTGGAGTGCACCAATAGTCATTTCCATTATTCTTGGTGAGAAAATGGATGGGCACACCCTTAGTGAGATATTAAATCCAATCCTTTAAGGTGATCATTCAAAACCATGGATGATAATTGCTTCCTACAATTTCTGGCTCCATTAAATAGTAGTCTTGACTCGCTTGACTAGGGCAATAATGGTTGTAATATAGTAGATTATTTGTGCAAAATGGCTCAGCCACGCAGGGCTTAGAGAAGTTACTTGCCACTCAAGTTACAAGGGACAATGATGAGGGTGAGGTTATCCCTAGCCATGATGCTTGCCACATTTATTGTGGGTCTATAATTGAGCCACTGGATGAGATGGTGGGACACAATAAGCAAGATAAGCGCACATCTAAGGTGGTGTGGTGCAGGACCCAGGAAGCAAACCACTGACATACATCAAGCCAATTGAGGTGTAACATTTGGGCCCACTGTCCTAGTCTCTAGTAGAGTTTTTCAAGTGATGATTGGCCCCATAAATCACCACTACCCTTAACTGCACACCTTGTCCTCACTCACGCTCAAGTGGGGGTCAACTTCCTAACTAGTCACCCATCCCAGTTGTAGGGACCCACTCTTTTAATTAGCAGAAATACCAACCATTAGAGATAATCCCAAAACCTAAACCCATATTATGAAATAAAACAATGAATTACCATAAAAGGTGATTAACAATACACAAAAAAACCCAGATAATTTTTTTTCTTTTCCTTTTTCTTTCTTCACAAATTCATAAATCAATGTCACGTCAAAGACATAACATTTAGATATCAGAAATCTTATTCAACTCCATTAAAACCAGAATCAAATCTTATTCTCATGTGCAGTTCAGTTTACATTAGATACATGTATAGTGATGAACAAACTTATTCTACAACCCATTCTGGGAAAGAGAGAGTACAAGGACATTTTAATCTATCTAGATTATGCTATTTATATCTTGTTTGTCATGACCTCTCCGCTGGATAGTATAATATCTAAAAACATTTGAAATAACCTCACGAGACTCATATAGATCCCTAGTGAGTGGATACATCCCACTCAAGCTAGGTACATGCATCGACATCAGATTAAATATATCAAACTTAATAGAAACATACAAATATTGAAAAGTTTAGCAGATAGTTCTATCATAAGTCAAATCTAGATTACAATGGTAATCTAACCCAAAAGATACGGTAATCACTTAAACCAATTTCAATTTTGAAACATCTTTTAGAGTATTTCTATGACCAAATCAGTAGGTACTTCTTAGTTCATATTAAGAATCCTACTACATGAGCAATAATTCAAGTTCTAAGCATTTTCAATCAATATGTAACAATAACATTATCTTTGTTACACTCCACCATCCAGACCAAGAACACATCCTATAGTCCTAAAGTTGAAGTACACATAATGCATATCTACCAAATAGTACTATCAAGTAGCAAGAAATCCAACTCACATTCAAAATGGATATAAGTACCATCATTTATAACTTGTCAACATGACATATCATAATCTATACTACTATAAAAAGAGAGAGTTTGATGCTGTGTTCTCCTTGATTCACTCTCTTCTCTCCTTTTTTCAAGGAATTTTGCTCCTACAAATATTTATTCTCACACTCTCCTATTAACTTTTATTATCTTTAATTTTGTATTTCTCTCTCCATCCCACAAAAATGTTTCCTTGATTCTCTCCTTTCAAACAATCAACACAAATATCTTTTACTGTAGGGACCCTTTTACGGATGAGTCCTCTCCCCGCACATTTTCAACAAATTTTATATGTCACGTGCATGTGCACGTATGAGTTCACTAGTATGAAATAGAAAATGTCCATAGCAACATGATTACTTTCCACAACTTAGAAGCATTATCAACAATGACAAATCATCATGTAGCAGTACAAGGAATGTAACATCCATTCAAATCATGTCCTACATGGATTATCATCTTTTATTCATTTGCCCTGAAACTTCTTGGCTTGTACCTCACCAAGTAGAAGTTGCCACACCTAATTCTCATGCCTGTGACTTACCGTCACTATCTTAGGGTATAGCAGGACACCCAAAGATATCAACAACAAACCCTGGCTACCTCAGGGTTGCCTAAAGAGCCTCACGTCCTCATCTCGAGTACACGAGATAGGAACCAAAAAAATAGTATATCACATATCACAACATTTCACATATTTTTCATTTCACATATTTCATTTCATCAGAGTTTATTCTATCTAGAGATAGACTTCACAACAAGGATTTAGTGCCAGGGCCACTGTTGATGACTCACTCCTAAATCATGGTTGTCTAACCATTAAGGTCTCTATCCACACTCCAAAAAATCCTTCTCATAATTCATCGATTCCTACAAGGAGATCTGTTTTGTTTCCCCTGTGTGGTCCTCAGGGGAAACTCACGGTGTTCAGGGCACCTAACTAGATGTTCCATTATTTCACTTGTTATTAATCTCTTTTACTCATCTTAAAAGAATTAAAAAAATCATATATCATATCTATGTATTCTCGCGTAATCAAAATAACATGAAATAGATTAAGTTTATCAATAAGGGCAATGATCAAAGCAAGCAACACAATATATCTATACATTGCAACACATATTATTATTTATATCTTCTACATCATCTCATAGCAATCAACAATAGTGGCTTACAGCCCGAGACATAATATTATTGCCCAACATTTACCCCATCAGGGTTTTATCATCATCAGTTGGCTTTCAGCCCTAGACATAATCTCATTATGTAACATTTACCTTTATCAGGGTTTCTCAAATGTAAGGAGTGCATATTAAATTCAATTTCAACATATTTCTTATTACTTCATTGTATATCACAATTCTGAACAAATATTAGTAGACACATTAGAACTAGAAATAGTAAAAGCATATAGATATCATGTATCATTCATCTTACTCAGAATAGATTTATCATACAACCTATGCTTGTTCCTTCCAATCTTAATAGATGCAAATAAATTTCATGCATATACATGCATAACAAACTTAGTTCTCTTCTTCTTTTATTTCACATTCTTCAGATGGGGTTACTAATCAACACATGTTAACTATCATTCGAAGTTCATACTATTAGTCCATTCTCATAGTGCAAGCTTTCAATTCAAGAACACATTCTTTTAAATCAATTCAAATACTTGAATTTCACCTTTTAGTTGAATTCAACTACATATATGTGCATCCCTTAATCCCTCATTTGAGATTGTCATTCACTAGAATAATTAAACTCATCATTTTTGGGTAAGAGTTAGATTCTTAGAATCATCAAATAATTCTCATCTTTTTCCTTCATTTTATATTTAGTAGTTTCCACTTTTTTCATTTCATGTTCATTACATTATTCAGACCAATCTTTCTTGATTCACTTTAGATAGCTTCTCTTCTGGTTAATGTTTATCAAATTGCAATTCTTTGTATATTTCATTTAATTTGGTTTAATCCACGTGCAATTAAAATAAAAGATTACAAACTTCATCATACTAACTTCATTAGTTTCATCTTTAACTTGCAATCACCATTAAGTACATCTTGTTCATATTGTCTCTTATATTTAGATAAGTGTACCATGTCATTGACTTATAATGTCATTTACATAATCAACAATGATCATTCTTTATTATACTAATCACTTTAACTTAAAATAATGGTTTAGGTTACATCTTCTTACATCACAATCTCTGATCATCCTTCACAGTTCATTGTTATATAACTTGTATATAAGGATCCACATTCATATGAGGGCTACTCATTATTCACTAAATTGTAATAAAACACATGCATTAGACTTAGATCATATTAGTAAGACTCTTCATCTTTAATTGAAGTATTACTACTTACATTCAACATTTCATCACATTTACAACATCATATACAAGTTCTAGCTTTATCCCTCATACTCGGCTTAATACTAAACATCTAGGGTTTTCAAGAAGTCATTCTTAATTCAACACATCATAAGAACCATCTCACTAAGTAAATTCATAATGATGCATAGAGGTTCCTTAGGTCTATTCACACACATGGTAACCCTAGTTTCCATTTTCACATATTTTATTCATCAATCATAAGTATACATTGATTAATTGACTCATTTATCTTCTTCAAAACAAATCCTAATCAGGATATATGGTCACCTCATACTGATCCTTATGTGTATATTATATTCAATTCCATTAACATCCAATAATACAGTTGTATATTACACTCTAGTACAATTTAAATATGATTCTATACATGCCAATTCGATTCCATGCATATCGGCCAATGGGATGATCTTTAGGCAAAATTCACATGAAATAGCATAGTCATCTATATGTAGGATTCTCTATGGATTCTCAATCAATATATCAGGAACTAATCAAGTTCCAAACAATGAGAAAAATTCAAAATAAGTAGAATTTGATCCTTTAATTTCTTTCTGAAATCAATATCTAGTCACATACATATACAAGCAAGGTTTCTAATTATTTTAGCTAGATAGTATCAGGCTTTCAACATGAATAAAGAGCTTAGGAGGGATAAAAACACTCACCTCAGGTTCCAATCACCTTCAATTTGTAGGTGAAACTTTGAATTCCTAGAAATCCAATCAAACTCTAGCAATTGAATCCAATTCATCCTCTCAACACAGAAAACCTAGAAATGGGGATTAGAAGAGAGAGTGTGAGAAAAGAGGGATATTTGATGTGATTTTGAATCAAATCATAGAAGGGATAGAGTCTTGACATGTGAGATAAGATTCACCATAAAATGATATGCAAAGAAGCTAAACTTACTTGATTTCATCATTTCTCAGATAATGAAACCCTTGGTCAACATTTCCACCACTTTCTCTTCTCAAAACCCTAGCTCTCCTTCTTCTCTATAATTTCATTTCTTTGATAGGAATGATGAGTTATGAGAGGTCCTTATGTGTTAGGTTAGTCATATAGATGAATTGAGGTGCTTATAACAATTGAAAACAAGCCCTTCAATGTATTTTTATTTTGCTCAGAGTGGTTGGTCGGTTGAGTTATAAACTCAACCGACACTATACTCTTCAGAACTCAAACATCGTCCAAAAATTATATAATTTGAACATAATGTCTGAAATTGAGTTTATAATGTACATTAAAAAGTTCAGATTTTTGGAATGACAAATAAATAACCAAAAATCAAATACTACACTTTTATATTGCAGTTTGCAGCATGGTTGATCGAGTTTGTCCTAGATAGAACTCACTTGATACCCATCTCTATAGATATCAAACATCATCCAAAAATTACATCAATTTAATATTTTGTCTATAATGTAGTTTCCCAACTACGGTTAAAATTTGAGATCAATTTCATGTACCAATAAAACGATGAAATTAAAATACCAGACTACTATATTTCAATCTGAATAAATGATCAGCTGAGTTTCTCTTGGGGAAACTCGGCCGACAAACAAGTCAGACAATTATTTAAATTTTTTTATTTTAAGAGTGATCATATTTAAAATATACAAATCAAATCCAAATTTCAACTAAATCAGAGTTACACACAAAATAATAAAAATAATTTAGTGTGCAACTATACTTATCAAATTATGTATTCATATGTCATCAAAACCCTAATTTGGGATAATTAGGGTTTCCAAATCTTAACCCTAATTATGTGAATCAAAGTATGATTAAACCTTCTTGTTATATTTAAAACATCAAAACTTAATTACCATCATTAATCAATCTTTAAATAATGATCAACTTAGTTAAATATACAATCATCCAAGTAAACCCTAATTAGATGACTAATTTGAAAATGGATCATGACACTAGTACTATTCCAAGATGAGAATGCTTAACTATGGAGTTCTTTATAGATGCTCTCCCAAAAAAGGAGGTGCACCTTGGTGATATTTGTAGTCCAATCATTCCGTATAAGATGTTTTTATCCAAGGCCTCAAATCCTGGGATGTTAATTACAATCTCCCCCACATAGACTCTTGACATCCTCGTCAAGACTCAACTAAATGGACCCATAATATCACCCCATTTCTGTGCAGTCCCAGAATAGATCATGGACACCCAACTCCCGAACATGAAATACCAGCGCAAGGGTGCCTAACTCACCACAGATAGCCCTTTCCGGCTTTCCTGGACCACACGACTCAAGACTGGCATGCCACATGCCCATGTGGGCCCCACCTTATGGAGGGATTATGGCTCTGATACCATTTGTAATGCCTAGTACCACTGTCCTAGGATCTACTAGAGTTTTAGAAAGATGGCTGGCCCCATAGATCCCCATTAGCCTTAACTGTGTGCTTTGACCTCACTCACTCACAAGATGGGGTCAACTTCCCAACTGGTTACCCATCCTTGTACTACTCCTAGTTGAGCACGCTTAACTATGGAGTTCTTTAGTTATGGGATCCCCAAAAAGGAGGATCATCTTATCTAAGGCCTCAAATCTTTGGACTTTACAATCTCACCCACTTAGACTCTTGACGTCTAATGAATGCATATTCATCTTAGTTTTAGTCACCACTTTTGGCCCAATTTTGCGCTAAAAGCTCTCATATGCCCCTGAATCTGCTTATATACAACTTTTCTCAGTTTCAGAAGATTACTTAGAGTTTTGATCCAATCCATTTTTCTCCATTGCAGTATTATGCATCGCACTATGTGCACTAGCATAGGAGACGATGGTCTCGCTAACTGACTAGCGGGCCTAAGAAACTTTCAATAATTTGGACCCTATTTTCGATTGCCACTGCCTTCATTAGAAAGCATCCTCATCAATCAGATGATTCATTGATGTAGGCCCATCGACCCATAGAAATACCCCCCCAGGGGTGGGATTGTTTCATGATTTCTCAACCACGTCCAATAATATGATGCCATGACTGCGGCCAAGAAGAAGTGTCACGACCGTAGTTAAGATGCAGTGTCGACCGACACTCAGCACGACTAGGCCCACCTTAGCATGGTCAGTCCAAGGCCAATGTAGTACGATCGTGACTGACACCCCACACAAGGTGGAATTGTTAGTGTAGTAAAAACCACATCAAAGTCGTCATCAAGGCTCAACTATATGGACTCATAATCATTCCCCATTTCATTCCTGATCCAAATGGCCCATATACACCCAACTCCCAATCACGACTACCAATGCAAGGGTAGCTCCATCAACTCAGATAGCCCTTTCCAACATGTGTGGACCGCACAGTTCAAAGACAGGCATGGCATATGATCATGTGGGCCCCACCTAGTGGAGGGTAATTGGCTCTGATACCATTTATAACACTCGCACCCACTACCCAAGCCTCTAGTAGAGTTTTAGGAATAATGAATGGCCCCACAAACTGCCACTAGCCTTAATTGTGCACTTTGACCTCACTCATGCACAATCTAGGATAAACTTCCCAAATGGTCACCTATCCTATTACTACTCCAAGCTAAGCATGCTTAACTATGGAATTATTTAGTGATGGGCTCCCTGAAAAGGAGGTGCACCTTGGTGATATGGGTCCAATCATTCCTTTTAAGATCATCTTATCCAAGGCCTCAAATCCTAGGATGTTACATGAGGGCTCAGAGAAAGTGATCTAATGACCATGATGATTTTGAGGTGGCACCACTCAGGCGATTCACATGCCACCTACCTAGTAGAAGGGCTGCTAGCAAGTACAGTGATGCACCCCTATATTGGTTGTGTTGGTATAGTTTGCCCAGAGAGCCAATCATATGATGATTACAATGAGGCATATGATACTTGATTTGATAATGATAAAGCTAATTCCATATATTATGTTTGTTTCACTCATGAGATGGTGACACATACATGATAGATGTCTAAAGAATGATGTGACTCGATGACATATGTCTTCAAGTTGAGGTCCTAAACAATGATATGAGACCAAATGTATGATAAGAGTACATACATTCTTATTATGTCCCTATTCAGATATACCTATGGAAGCAAAATAGACAATAGTAATACATAAAACTAGAGTGTGAGTTGACTGATGACATAGTCTCATTAGTAATGATATATGATATCAAGTCAAGCACACAGATATATGTTAGAGAATAGTATATCAGATAGACATGCATGTATACCGTGGAATAGTAGTCACAATCATCTCTCATAGTTATGGTGGTGATTGTGGTTCTTAGACCTAAAATCACTGCACTCATCACATGTGATTGGATACACTTTTACATCATCAAACATAGTCCTGAAACATGGGTTGTTATAACAGTGATGATTGGGTGACTTTGACACATGGGGATAGACTATGAGTGATAGAGATGGGATTTGTCCCTCCTACAAGGAGTATGATATCAAGGACCCCTTGATAAGCGAGACTGAGAATTGTATGGCCATACTCATGTGATTCAATATATGATATGTGAATTCACATGCATCTCAGACAATATGCTCTAGATCAAGGAACATGGATTGAATGTTGAAGAGGATAATGTTCCATGCCTCATGTTCAATTCAGATGTCAGAGACAAAGGAACTATACAATCACGGTAACACCAATCACAGATTGTAGGTTGAATTTGTTCTCCAACATTCTGAGTAACTTCGGTAGAAATGATGAGTTATTAGATTCCTCTCATTTCTTGTCATGTCATAAGTTGTTATGAACATTCACTACAATGTAAATTGGAACCTGTAGGGTCACACACATAGGATACCCCCAGAAGATGAGATTATCCATGAATGATGTTTAGATTGAGATGAAAAGTGTTTAGGTACTCAATTAAATAAACAATTCACTGACTGGACTTAGAACTATCAAGTTCAAGTGTTGAACTAGTTGGTTAGAGTGTCAGGTTGATTGGAGACTGCATTAGCAATGTCAAGACTGCCAACTTGCCGGTTCACCCTTGTGAGCCGATCAGATTGTGTGAGCCAACTGACTAGTTCACTTGGTGAAACAGGCAGTTCTTAGCCCTGCCAACTGAGGAAATTGGGATTTGCCTGGTTCTAGGAAAATTTTCATGTTTCACTTGTTCATTTTGATTGGAATAAGGATTAATCATTGCATTAATTGGAAACGATTGAGGAAAGTCAATTACATAAAAGTTTGGGAAGTGAAACGATTGGTTCTCTGGGTGAATTGATTGTCTCACACTCCCAGCTGACTGCTTCATTTGTGAACTGATCGGTTCGCCTATCGCAGTGCAAGTTATTCATGGAATTTTGAGATCCTACTCCTGAACAGACTGGGAACCTTGACCCTACCCTCTACTATAAATAGAGGGGTACTTGGGGCTTCTAAGAACACACAACTTCGAACATCAGTTTCTCTGCAAAGTTGTTGTCCTCTCTGGTTCTGGTAATTGAGAGAGCCCAAGCAAGTGCTACCCGACTAGGGAGGCATAATGAGGGAAAGACTACTACAAAAAAGCAGTCTGAGTTTGGGAGAGCAGGTTGGTGCTAGTACACCAACATGAGGGTCATCTCCTTCCTTCCAGTTATTCTAGAATGGTAGAAGTTCCAGATGGTCTGTGTGGTCTATCTATAGAGGCATGAGATGTCTTCCACTCAGGAGGACACTTTAGTTGTAGTCTGTGGTGGTGGTCAGAGTCTATGGCAAAGATCAGGAGCTGCACAAACACGTACAAGACATCACATTGAATATCTCACATGGATGCAAGGTATTGTCATTGGGCAAGCCCCATGAGTAGGTATATCTCACTAAAACCATCCTTCCCATTACATAGTCATTGATGTGATCTCCTGTTATGGGTTAATGGCCAGTAAATTATTTGTTTCCACTACTTACTCTGAGGCCATAAAAACCTGACAGTGGTATCAGAGCCACGTCAACAGACAATGTTTTGGGATAAATCAATATGATCAGATTTTGGTTTTATCATCATTTATTTATTGCATACAATGAAAATATTTAAAATGACTAATGTGCATATCTGATTAAATACTACATGCGACCACAAACTAATATACATATATGATATGATATATATGTAATTCATATGTATCACCCTAAAATGGCTTTAATGGTGGATGTGTAGCATGGTTATGGCCTATAAACCCTATGTGTGAGCTTGGTTGGTTATGGTTATTTGCATCTTGGTTTGCATATCGAGCCTCTACCTTCTATTCCACATGTAACTTGAGATAATTTGAGATCATTTCTCTCTTACCTTTGCTCCCCTCAAATTTACTTGAGGTTTCCCAAAGATTATGTAAAAGTAGGATAGTTTATTTTTTGTTACATCGAAGAAGACGACGCTCAACACCAGATGAGCCGACCACCTGGAGGACCGAGGAGGATTTCTAAGGTAGAGACAAATTGACCAGTTGATGGCCCAACCGCTTGTTGGAGGTGTCTAAACATCAGAAGACAGACTAACCAACCAACCGACTAGGACGCAAGTTGACCGTGTCATAGGATGAGTCGATCCACTCAAAATGGTTCAAGCACAAATATCTTCATCAATAGTAGGTTGCATATGATGTAGACCTTAGATGACCGTAATTCTTTGTGGCTCCAAGGAATTACACTAGGATCGCCATAATCATTGCTTTTATCGATATTTCATGTTTTCTCAGTGTGGTTATAGCATGTATATGTTGTGATTGGATATGCATATGTACTTATATAAAATCCCTCAAATAAAATATTAAAGTCCAAGATGCCTTCTATAAGAACCACACATGAAAATCTTGATCGACCAAGTGTAGGTTACACCAAAGCTTGGTGCACGGTCCATCTCGTGGAAGTGTGATGGTAGACATGTAGGTTCTACGAAAGCAGGGTGTATGTTTATCATGTCAGATTTTGGGTCAAATTTAAATGGTGATTCTTAGAGAGTCTATGATCCAGAGGCATGCAAATGATCATGGAAAAGAGTTGTGCATGTCATCTATCCAAGAGTTCAATATGATGCAATTGGCATGATGGCCTACCTAAATAGTCAAGTAGTGGGCGATCAACCAAAGATGACTCATAATTTGATGAAATATGGATCTTGGCTACTAGAAGATTGTACGCTGCAATCTTCCAAATTGATACACGAGGGTTATCAATTTGAACAAAATAGTGGGAGTGATAATAATTAAAAGCCTAATTAATATCATCAAATTTATCAAATCAAACAAATCAAAAATTGTTTTGAAAGTTGCAAAATTCTTTTGTAGAATCCAAATGACAAACACAAATACATTATCATTGCGATCAGTTCATAAATGGGATAAACTTCGAATCTAGTTTAGGACCTTTGAGAAGTGTTCTCACAAGTGAGTGAAAGCTCTATGTCCTTGGAAGACCATAGCCAGTAGAACCACCCCAAATGCGCCTATGTCTAAAATGGGTACTTACTTGAAGCATGCAAATGATGCGTAAGACATCAAGAACCTTATGCTAAGCTATATGAACTATGAGTTGCAGAAATAGCTTGAAGCATGGATATTCTTGAGATGGTTATACATCTTAAGAATCATGTAAAGCATGAAAGATATAATGTCTTCAAAGCAATGTTTGAGTATAATCAGACAGATGGAGATCAAGTATAATCCCATATGCCTAATATGATTGTGCATACAACTTAATTGTGATTTCTTATAGGTCAAGAGTTGACCAAACATATGATTCTAAAAATCATTGTGTGAATCATATATCTAGTTTATCAAAAGTTGATAAACATGGGCAAACCACTGTCTGAAGTGCTTCACATGTAGATGCCAAAGCATGAATGAAGAAAGGACAAAACCTATGATAATGATCAACAGAGTGAAGTCCATAAACTAAAGCATGGTCAAGAAGTGTTCTAAAGACAAGATTAGGTCCAAGTCTTCATCACTAAAGATATGGAGAGGGGTAAGTTGGATGGGAAATAACCTATTTATAGAGGATCTTGGGAAGATGAAAGAGATATATATCTCTACTTCAGGACCTAAGAAGAAGTAAGCTAGAAACTCTATGGAGCAAGAGTTGCTATCATTACAGTTACAATATGACATTCATGGGCATGTAATATAATTAGTGAATTTCTATTATACATCTTCCATCAATGAAAACATCATACATTTTTTATAGGAAAGAGTGTTAGGGACTGATGTTTCATTTAAATATTTGATCTTTTATGGCTATGTCTATGTCTCACTAACTATACTTGATAGTTAAAGAGACAAATGTGTATGACACATGTGACGTCCCTGGATTTTCTAAAATTTAATCTAATGTGTGACGTCCAAATTAAAACCCTCACCTCAGTGAGAATCCCAGTTTAAACATCCCACACTAGGCTAAGAAGAAGAAAATCAAGGGAGTCAAAAGGAAATAATTAGTCAGTAGCACATGCACATGAACAATAATAAAACCATACAACACATGTTCACCATTCAACATATAATTACAACATGAATTGTTACAACATTTGATATTACATATTGAACATCAAACTATACATATACATGTACTACCACTAAACTACAAGATCTTAAGACAACAGGTCCACCTGTACATCAGCTTGCCACACAACTCTCAACTATCTTGGATCTTCAAGAGCATAACCACAACCTAAACAAAAGATTACATGTGGTACACATCAGCATAATATTCAAGAATATTGTACTGAGTACACCTACATGTCTTTTATATACCTCTCATCATATCTTGGAAATAAGATAAAACTAATACTTGGCACTAACAGAAGAATATAAGAAAAGCGTACTTGAACAAGAATGTTTATTAACAAAAGAGAACACATGTATTTTAAGCACATTTCCATCATATATCTTGTACATCTGCCACCAAGGGCTTTGATGTTTTTAAGCCTTATGATCTATTACCAAAGAGTTTGAGATCATTTTATGTGTATTCTACTACCAAAGTGTTTGAGATCTAACACATGTGATGTACTACCAAAGAGTTTGAGATCACTTCAATGCACTGTACTACCAAAGAGTTTAGTGCTATCATATGATGGATCAGATATCTTATGTTTCATGTGTTCATAGCTAAAAGTATGGAAAATCATGCAACATATCATACAAGAACAATCATTTCATCCAATACCATATGCCAAGTATTTTAGTACACATATAACACAATCATATTGTATAATAAGCAAAGTAAGAGGTAATGGTGTACCTTAGATCAAGACAAACCTAATCATCATATTCCTCATGTGAACTATGTATCCCAGGTCAAACCCTGATAAAGACAAGATCACATATCACCATCACGTTCTCATCATCTTACATCTCATGTTAACCCTAATTATATCCATTTTAGGGTTTACCTTATCTCATTAGTATATTTCCATTATTACTTGCATTCTTGTCTTAGATTTATCTTGTTGATGTCATATTCCATATTATAGTTCATCAACCAAATATACTCCTGTGTACATATTTAACATTATGTCGCTTTCATTAACCATATTAGGGTTACATCACATGTATTAAGGGTGATCTTCATATGACATGAATTTTGTGTATGTGGCTGATCTCAGATTTACATATTAGCTTCCAGTTACTGAAATAAGGTCGTTCTGTAAATTTCAACATTTATTGATCTTAAATGTATTTATTGCATATTAATCAGAGTTATCGGCCCTAATTAGCCATATAAAGTAAATTACATGATTTCGTGCACCCAACATCATAATTACTGACATCATATGGATTATAAACATGATTTACGATCTACTGGTATTTTCTCATTATTTTATGCCATCGTTTGGTATTTATTATTCATTAAACAAGCATTATACATCTTACACGATATCATTGAGATTGAAGCATAAAAAGACTAATATTATGATTCTACTGTGTTCTATTCATTTTTCTGATCATTTTGGTACCTTGTTTGTATTTTTCTGATGAACAAGCTATTTACTGTGAATTATGAAAGATCTGGGAATTACTGAAATTAATTACCTTGAAATGGCCAATAGGCGGGCGCCACGTGGCTCATGGCTTGTCTTGTGCAAGCAGCCCACTCATGTCATGGACCCGCCTGGTCTGGTCCAGATTTAGGGTTCTAAACCCGGTTCAGCTTGGTCTTCGATTGGGTTTGAAGGGTCAGTTCCTTTCTCGCTTCTTCACGATCTTTGTGATCTCCATATCCGCATCGATGTGTCTGCGTGTGTGGGTTCTCTCCCACACAAGCCACTACTACAAGGAAGAGCTATGGTGGTTAGTGGCCTCCCTATACTTCACCCTCACAACTCTGCTGGTGCTTCGTCCTCTCTGAGTCATGTACTAGTCTGCCAGAGTCACAGAGGGGCTCTATTCGTGAGGGTCACCTCCGTCAGGTTCTCCAACGGTGAGGATCTCAACCACTCCATTATCCAACGAGCGTCGTCGTGCTGAGGTCAGGTTCCAATGATGAACAGGCAGATTGGCTACACTCCTCCTCATCTTCTAAGATTGCCTCACTCCAAGATGTCAGATAAGGGCATCCTTTATTCCGGTAGCATGGCTCCTTCTCCAGATCATGGTCCCTGATCTTGCGCTTGATGCAAGCGTGCACCCACGGAGGCTAGGCTAAACTCCAGTGTGGGATCAACAGTGTATTGGTATCCCTGAGGTCACACCACCTTCATTTTGTTGTGATCTGTAAGCAACGATGACTAATCGTCTCCTCCTGATTCCTCTTAACGCCTCTGTTGGCTCCTCTGTGCGGCTTCGCGTGAATGAGATCCTATACAACACCCACTTGTGAGTCCATCACCGGTCTTGATTCTTGCCACTGTGATCCTCCTCGTGGTCGTAGTTGCTGGCAATGGAGAGACAACGGTGTGGGGAGGTCTCGTTCTCTCACTCTGCAACTAGCTCATGCCTGAAAAGAACGTATGACTGCAGGTCTCGGTCATCCAAGGAAAAAGAGTTCCCCATCCTTATCACGCCATGATTGACGATCGTGGTTTCATGGGGAATCACTTGCCTCATCTTGTCAAGCACATAACTGCAACATGGGAGACATGGCCAATCCTCCAGTTCTACTCATACACATCAATTAGATACGGCCACACAAGGGGGGAGAGTGAGAATGGAGACTATCAAAACTTAGGTAGAAAGAATGAACCTTAGTCATAAATACATCAACATATTGAATATTTCACAAACTTTAAACCTATATAGCCTCTGATTGGATAGTCTAATGATCACTGAATTTTGACCATAATTTCATAATCACTTAAGTTATATTCTCTTAAATTTTGGTGCCAAAATATCATTACTTGATCCATCCAATATACACCTCAAAATGGCACATACTTAGAGGAAAAGACATGATATCGACAACAAAAGACTTTCAACATCCACTTTATTCCAAAATCTTAGAATCCTTGGTATAAACCACAAGAATAAACTCAATTGTCATTAGATGATAAAAGATCCAAAAGTTCACATCATCACATCCTATACACCTTAAAAGATATTTCATCCTCAAAATTAAGCTAAAATCCAGTCTTTCACATCATATAAATCTTAAAAGAAAATTTTGTCCTCAAATTTAAGCCATTCTCGTACTCCAAGGAAAAATTTAAAGGTCTTCGTACACAGCTTGGGCACTACTCTAGGTGCAACATAACCAAAAACAAAACTCCATATCCATATCCAAACCACTATTAGGAGGTTATAAAACATCTAGGGTGAAACACCCCTTCATAAAAGATTTAAACAAGGGTTTAGAAACTCTAGTTATGTCATGACATATCCCATATGTTAGGGTTGCATCCATATCTTACCCAAGCGTTAACGTTCCAACGATACATCATGTTATCGTGTTCTTGAGTTAACTAAAGTTAACCCATTATGTCAGGGTGTCATCAACATTTTATTGAGCTTGTTGTTAGAACATTTTCCCCATTAACATATGCCTTTTAGTAGTGAGTTAACTATAGTTATCCCACTTCATCCATCTAGATCATATCAAGGTTTCATAATCATCACGTTGTACTAACTGTCAAACTATATTTTTCATCTTTATTAAACACTAAAATTAAAACCTTGTGTAACTTGTTTCATTCATATGATCTTATTTCATTGCTCATAAAAAAATTACAACATTTACTAGTGACTTCATCACAAAATTAACCAACAATATCACATTGTCATAATTATGCATGTATATGGTTAACCATGTATGCATTGATATCTATTAAACCATCTATAGGTTTCCATCATATCATGTTTATATATCACATCTTGAGATTAGATCAAAACCTTGCATATATTATATCATGGTTGTGCTAAACAAACTTATATGAGTGGCTTGTAAAACATATATCAAACTATTTCTAGTCCAATTGAGGTTCCCTTGACCCATATCATGAGGTCAGTAGCATGCTCAGTCTCTCTAAGCTCACTCATCTCTTTGAGTATCATGTCCGGACTAGTTCTATCTTCCCTATTTGGTCTAGGGTTATCAGGTCTACCGCATTGGCACGAGTTGATCAACTTCACAAGCTCTAGCCACATAAGAATAAACCAAAACATGCTATGACATACCCTTCATAGATCTCTATCTGTTACCCCAACTCTCTATCTCATATACACCACTAGAGTCCTTCAAGGAACCACCATCCCGAGCATGAGGCTTCACATAAACTAACATAGCTACCTCGTCTAGGGTCTTGGGCTCTCTCCCTCACCCAGATGGTAGGCACTCATATCAATGTTCACATATACACATATAACCAACCTCTCTCTATCTCTAGGGTTTGGTCCTCTCAAGGACATCTCGGGTTCAAAAGAACTATAGGAATCATGCATTAGGCAACTCAACTCATTCACTCAGGAGTATTCTAGTTTAGGACATATCATATCACATATTTCTCATATTTCTCATATCATGGAGTCTAGGTTCCCTTACCTTCTCCCTGTGGGTCTCACTCTTTCTTGAGCTAACCCCAAATTGGTCCTAATACTAGAAGTCCTCCTTTGTAAAAGATCTTGACGCTCATGCTGACTCACAACCTTGTCTTAACTTGGCTTATCTTATCTCATAAAAGCCTAGTTACTTGCATCATCAAGACTTATCTAAAAACCTCAAAACTGAACTTATGTCCTCAAAGACAAACATAGATCATCATAACCATCTTATATCATCTATATAAGACTTACATCATATCTTCAAAGCTTATTTCATCTACTCCATCCATCATATATATCAAAAAGACTCTAGGCATCTAATCAAGAACTACTCTCTCTTCTAGACTAATGTCATTCACTTTCACTTAGGTTACATGACCACCTCCTACTCATACATGCGTGGGGACACATTTTTGTAATACATATGTATAATAAAATATTATATAGTTTTTCTCTGATAAAACAACTGTCAGAGAAAACTATCAAGGTTCGATCTGATTGGAATCAAAAACCAAATCTAGAAAATGAGTGTCCCACACAAAGTGGAGAGTACAGTGTCATGGAAACTAGTGAAAAGGGTGAGAACATGGTGTAGGATGGTGTAGCTGAAAAACCACTAGAGGGGGGGTGAATAGGGTTTTAAAGTTATTTTAATAATTATTTGACTCAAACAACCACAAATGAAAAAGTAAGAAGGAGACAAGGGATTTAGAGTGGTTCCTACCTTAGCAAATACTAAGGCACTCAGTCCACTACCCGGTTGCTTACCCAACCGGGATTTGAAAGTATTAATTTTATTACCTTCACAAGGAATTACACAAAATACAATACTTTATTATACCCCTTTGAACAGCCTTCACTTTGAAGTAGATGCACCAACTTGAGGTAGCCTTCTTGAAGTAACTCCAAGCTCCCCCTTGAAGTAGCCTTCCTCTTAGAAGTAACCTCCCGTTGCACCAGCCTTCTTGAAGTAGTCCAAAGTCTCCTTGTTCACCAAGAAGATCACAACCCTCTCCAATCTGCAGCCTCCAACCTAGGAGTAGCAAGGAGAGTACAAACGATGAAAGTGAACAAGAAAGGAAAACAGAAATTACAACTTATCCTTTGAAGCACAAGGCTTGATTTGCCTATATCAAGCGTATAGATCTTCTAACCAAAGTATATGGAAATGTAATTGTTGTGGATAGGAGATATTAGCCTATAGGACACGAATTTATAGCAAGGTGAAGAGTAGCCAATTGCAAGTATTGCTCAATTGCTCAAAACAGGTTGCTAATGCAAGTATAAGCTCAAAGATTGCTCAAGTATGGAATCAAGTGTGTTTATATGTCCTAAGGCATGTCCTATTTATAGGAATGACCTACAAGTGCTTAAGGACTTTCTAGACACTTTCTAGGGGTTTCTAAGTGCTTAACTAGCCGTTAGGTATAAGTTATTTGGATTAACAACGGCTAGTTAATTTATTCTGCAGTTGCTGTCAGAGTCTATCTCGGTCGAGAAATGGTCGACCAAGACACCTACTCGGTCAAAGTTTTGTCGACCGACAGTCTCTCTGGATCAAGTGTTTGCAACGTTTATCTCCAACTGCCAACTACCTTGTCAGCTGTGTCTAACGGCTACTTGGGTCTTTCTCGGTCGAGAAGTTTGTCGACCGAGAGTGTCTCGGTCGAGGATTTTGTCGACCGAGATAGACCCTATTTCAATGTTTCAAATAAAAACATTAAGTGTGTGTATGAGTGTGCATATGTGACACTATTGAAGGGGATGACCTATCTAAGTGTGGTGATTAGCTAGGGAAGATCTAACGCTTGATTTACATGAAGTCTAAGTACTTGTACATTATATATTTGTACAAGTTTACAATTGATTACATTTCATGAAATTTATAAGCATTTAAGCATATGGACTCCCTAGTGCTTTTGTCATCCACCTTATTCCTGCAACACTCAGGTAGCACGTTAGATAAACAAAAATGAAATGTTTTTCATAATCAAAACAAAGGGATTTATCATAATGTCCAATTTAGCCAACAATCTCCCCCTTTTTGAAGATGACAAACATTTCCAAAATATAAATTAAGGAAATATAAAACATGTGAGTTTCATACCTAAAATTTACCTTTGTGAATTTCTTCTCTTTGTTTATAAAATGTGTGCTTATAATTCCCCATGAATTATTGAACATGAAATCCAATTGTTTAGGGAATATAGCAACTTTCAATGTAAAGCCAAGAGTTTAAGAAATTCATTGATTGAGTTTTGCACAATTACTAAGTTTAGAGATTTATATTTATTTCTCCCCCTTTGTCATTTCAAAAAGATATCTAAGATTAATATTTGTGAGTCTTTTAGTATTGCTCCCCCTTAAATAGATATCCCCAATTATAATCAAGGTATGGATGCTCTTCATTGGATGGTCAATTTAGCCATGTTCAAATGATGCCATAGAAGGAACATATTAAAAAAATCCATTTTAATCAGTAAAGATAACCAATTCATTACAATCATGTAAGTATTACAATCATGCAAATGTAACCAAATCATGTAAAGATAACCATTTCATTACAACTAATACAAAGGACACTCCAAATCTTACTGGAAAGACTTAAGTATTACATCAATATCAGGGTCTTTTCCAAGAAATGGCTCAACTCCATAATATTGGACTAAAGTTTGCCACTCCAAAGCACCTGTCTTGGTTAAGGCATATGCTTCCAAGAAAGTAGGAACACGATCAAAGCGGAAATGAGCAGCAATGTCTTGTAGTTGCATTGAAGAAAACTGAGTATGTGTGAGATTTGTAGATGGTGGAGGTGGAGTTTGGTAGTAGTTGTAAGAGGGATTATATGGGTTGAGCATGCCAGGATTTAAAGAATAAGGATATTCATCTGGTTGATTTGGAGAGAGGATTTGCATCCTTTGATTTAGGTAGGTCATGGCATGGTGGCTATAATCTAATTGTCTGCTTAGATGATATTGTGACCCAGCAACATAGGTTAGGGTGTTTTGAATGGGATCATAGGATGGGTTAGTAGGAGGAGGTGGTGGTGGTATGTCTTGAGTAGATGTCTCACTTTCCGTCCTAGCCCTCTTGTGACCAAAATCAATTCCCATTTTCTCTACTGTGTTTTTGCTTATTTTTTGTGGTCTTCTTTCCCATGTGTATCCCATATCCTCAATTTGTGTCTTAAGAAAGTGTTGAGTGATTTGGCATACAAAATCAACATATGGGGGATTGCCAGAGAACTCAAGCATGTTCTTAAGGATGTTGCGGATAAAATTTATGGGAATACGTTTGATAATGGCATAAATTAGGCACATGCGAAAGATAGGGACTTCAGACTTGTTTGCTCTAGGATGTATGTTTGTGGAAACAATAAGGTTGACAATCCTAGCTGCATGTTTGAGATTAATGGCATAGTAGGTACCCCTATCTTCGTGACAAGTTGTATTAGAATGAAAAATGGCTCGTTTAATGTCACTAAGACTGATGGTATTGTCACCTTGGGAAAATATATTGAGTGGATTTCCAATGGTAAGGTCAAGAGTGTCTTGATATTCGTCTAAGTCGATGTTGAGCATGTCAAGAATATCCTCCTCAGTAAATCGAAAGCTATGCCCATTAACCATAGAGTAGAAAAAGTTATTTTCATTTTCGGAATGGGAGATTAGGTTTGCATAGAACTCATTTACCACTTTGGAAGAGTAGGAAGGGAAGGAAGGGTTCAGAAATTCTTTCAAATTTTGCACCTCAAAGAGATCCTCCAGGTTGACGATGCTGAGGAAGTCCATGACGTCAACTGGTCGTCGTGGAAGAGGAGTTTTGGAGGAGAGCCGGAGATAGCGATCACCATCATCTGCGTCGACGAAGGGGATGTCATTGATGATCGTCAATGGTGGGGAAGCCGCCCTTCCTTTCCTGCCAGCAACTTTCTTCTTTCCACGTGTAGATGATGAAGCCATTTCTTTGCTTTAAGGTGGAGAAGAAGCAAGAAAGTCTTGGGGATGAAGAAGCTAAAGATTTGCACAAAAATGCACTAGAGAGAAGCTATGGAAGTAAGAATATGAGAGTGTGAAGCAATGACCCATTTTTAGTCCTTTTTATAACAATCCTGTGACCCGGTCGGTCAACAATTTGTCGACCGATCGACCACAACGGTCATATCCCAGACGCGCCACTTGGCCGCCCAACGGTCGACTGGTAACGGTCATAAACGGTCGGATTCCAACGGTCATATCCCAACGGTCATTTCTCGGTCGAGCAATTCTCGACTGACATTGGCTCGGTCGAATAATAGTCGACCGAAAGTGTGTCTGGGTTCTGCAGATGTAATTTTTATTTGAAGTTTGTCGGTCGAAAGAGATAGGCTGACCGAGATGTTTTCGGTCGAGCAATCCGTCGACCGAGAAACTTTTTGTTAATGAAATTTTTAAGCTGCTTCTCAATCAAATAATCAAATTTGTTTGTGTGAGCTCCCCCTTAATTTGAGGATTCTAAGGTCACAAATTGATTTTTAAAATTTGATTTTGACCTTTTAATAAAGCTTCATGTTTTCAATATGATAAACACATTTTGAATCAAGATACTAAGATTAAGTGAAGTAAAAAGGATGTCCAAATAAGCATTGTGTCAAGCTTATTTTAGGTCGGCCTTGACTACGACCATAGCACCCCTTGGTCAAATTTTAACTTTAACAAGAGGCAATTTCTACAGATTTTATATGTGAAGTATAATTTCTGCAGAGAATGTATTTATGCCATGAAGTTTTACTGTTTATGCAAAATGGCATCTTCATATGACCTGAATTACAATGATCAATAATAATATTCATAGTTTGTATGAATCAAATATTGTTGTAGACAAACATAAGAACAAGAGCAGTGTATTCACAATGCAATGATCAAGATTGAATCATGTAATTTAATGATTATGACCATTTAAATTGTAATATACATGGTTCCTACTTAGATAGACCAATAAATACTTAGGATAACCATGTGAATTAGGAATTTCCTTGATTAAACCAATATGGTTTGTAATTTATAGTTTTAAGCCAAGCCATACCAAAATAATTTCATACATGATTCATGGATTTTCAAATTTAAGACAAACCATGTAAAGGATCATGTTTGATAAACTTTTTCAAGCAATGAATGAGGTTTGTTCAAAATCTGTCTTCATATATCACTTTTTGCAATATGTGTTAAGGATTTTCATAATCATAATGTTTATCTCATGATGCAAAAAAAAAATTTATATATTTTGTTTCAAGGAAAGTTTTCACCATTTATTCTTGATTTGAAAATTAGTCATTAATAGCAAATTCATAGCAAATAGATTTTTTTTTTTGAAAACAAGTTCAGCAGATTTAGTTCAGACTTGACAACAGAAACTTGATCGGTCGACCATTTCTCGACCGACAGTTATCTCGATCGACAGTTTCTCAACCGAGAAAGGTTCTGTTTTGTTTCAGGCCTGTTTTCAGAAATTGTTTTCAAGTAAAAACAAGAATATAAAAGTTTAAAGCTCAATTTAGTTGAGATATCAAATCATCATTTAGGTTAAATCTCAACTAATCATATACATTTTGAGAATCCAAACTAAAGGAAGTAGTTTAAGATGTATATTTTTAATTTCTTGGATTAACTTGGTGTCCTATTATGTTAAGTTGAGATAGACATAGAGATATACAACTTTAGAGTCTTTGGTCATATCTCAATCTTAATTTTATTCATTTCGTTTGGAGTTTTTGGAACCCATACTAACTCAACATCCTTTTTCTTGTAGGGACATGAGAAAGAGTAATGTCCAAGACGTAAACAATAATGACAACATATCGAATCAACCTCATATCTTTTTCTATGATTTTGTTCTAGGTTGTTTTTGGGTATATATATATGTTTGCCTTTAGGTACATACATAGATTGATTTTCTAGTGCTTGTGTCTTTCTCCTACTAGGTTTTTGATAAGATTTTCCTTTAGGATTATAACCTAGTCCTCTCCTTCCAATTTGATGATAAGAATTATTTAAGATTTTTTCAAGTGTATCATTGTTATTCAAACTACTAATCTTTTGTTGCAACTTGACAATCTCATCCATTCTCTTATTGATGTCTAGCTTTGCTTGATCTAGATTGGATAATAAGGAGTCTCTTTCTTTCACAATATTATCATAATCTAAATGTGTGCACAAAACAGGTTGTTTTTGAAGATCATTTACTTGAGTTTGCAAGTTTAACTTTTCTAGGGAAAGAAGATTGCAATTTGCTTCAACGGATTTCAGTTTAATATCATGATCTTCAATAACCTTTTTAAGATCCTCATTTTTAGATGTAAGAGCAAGAAGTTTAGCATGTAACTCATCATTTGCCTTATTAGATTTCTTTAATTTCTTCTTGCACTCAATATACTTATTATGTGTCTCTTCAAGGCTAGCAATTAGCTCTTCTTTAGATAAATCAAAAAGACTTACCTCTTCTTCTTCTTCTTCACTTATAGTAGCAATTAGACATTGTTTATGCACTTCTTCCTTCTTTGACTTCCATGGACAGCTAGGTGTTTTATGGCTTGTTCCTAAGCACCAATTACAACTTGTTGAAGATTTGTCCATGCTTTGCCTTTGCTTGCGGTTGTAGACACTATCACCCTTCATTCTTCAAGACTCAATTAGAGGTCCTTGAAGCCTACTCTAATACCAATTGAAAAACCACTAGAGGGGGGTGAATAGGGTTTTAAAGTTATTTTAATAATTATTTGACTCAAACAACCACAAATGAAAAAGTAAGAAGGAGACAAGGGATTTAGAGTGGTTCCTACCCTAGCAAATACTAAGGCAGTCAGTCCACTACCTGGTTGCTTACCCAACCGGGATTTGAAAGTATTAATTTTATTACCTTCACAAGGAATTACACAAAATACAATACTTTCTTATACCCCTTTGAACAGCCTTCACTTTGAAGTAGATGCACCAACTCGAGGTAGCCTTCTTGAAGTAACTCCAAGCTCCCCCTTGAAGTAGCCTTCCTCTTAGAAGTAACCTCTTGTTGCACCAGCCTTCTTGAAGTAGTCCAAAGTCTCCTTGTTCACCAAGAAGATCACAACCCTCTCCAATCTGCAGCCTCCAACCTAGGAGTAGCATGGAGAGTACAAACGATGAAAGTGAACAAGAAAGGAAAACAGAAATTACAACTTATCCTTTGAAGCACAAGGCTTGATTTGCCTATATCAAGCGTATAGATCTCCTAACCAAAGTATATGGAAATGTAATTGCTGTGGATAGGAGATATTAGCCTATAGGACACGAATTTAGAGCAAGGTGAAGAGTAGCCAATTGCAAGTATTGCTCAATTGCTCAAAATAGGTTGCTAATGCAAGTATAAGCTCAAAGATTGCTCAAGTATGGAATCAAGTGTGTTTATATGTCCTAAGGCATGTCCTATTTATAGGAATGACCTACAAGTGCTTAAGGACTTTCTAGACACTTTCTAGGGGTTTCTAAGTGCTTAACTAGCTATTAGGTATAAGTTAGTTGGATTAACAACGACTAGTTAATTTATTCTGCAGTTGCTGTCAGAGTCCATCTCGGTCGAGAAATGGTTGACCGAGACACCTACTCGGTCGAAGTTTTGTCGACCGACAGTCTCTCTGGATCAAGTATTTGCAACGTTTATCTCCAACTGCCAACTACCTTGTCAGCTGTGTCTAACGGCTACTTGGGTCTTTCTCGGTCGAGAAGTTTGTCGACCGAGAGTGTCTCGGTCGAGGATTTTGTCGAACGAGATAGACCTTGTTTCAATGTTTCAAATAAAAACATTAAGTGTGTGTATGAGTGTGCATATGTGACACTATTGAAGGGGATGACCTATCTAAGTGTGGTGATTAGCTAGGGAAGATCTAACACTTGATTTACATGAAGTCTAAGTACTTGTACATTATATATTTGTACAAGTTTACAATTGATTACATTTCATGAAATTTATAAGCATTTAAGCATATGGACTCCCTAGTGCTTTTGTCATCCACCTTATTCCTGCAACACTCAGGTAGCACATTAGATAAACAAAAATGAAATGTTTGTCATAATCAAAACAAAGGGATTTATCATAATGTCCAATTTAGCCAACAGTAGCTACCCAAACATAGATGCATCATATGTCAAAGGTTTCTCTTCATGTGATGTACATCATTTCCAAATAATACAACGTCCCATATCTCTATACTACAAGGAAAGAACGACGTCTAAGGACTTTCTATACACACCAGTCTAAACCTAGTTCTCAGACATCTAGGTGCTAACGTAGAGGCTAGGTCAGATCTAGTCTCTAAAAGACAACTAATCTAACCCTAAAGATTATTAAGTTCAAGGTTCTTTAGTTTTGAGTTGCATAATGAACAAATGTCAGGATTTGCAATTTTTCATGCTCTAATACCACCTGTGACATCCCCAGATTTTGTAAAACTTAATCTAATGTGTGACATCCAAATTAAAACCCTCACCTCAGTGTCTCACTAACTATACTTGATAGTTAAAGAGACAAATGTGTATGACACATGTGACATCCCTGGATTTTCTAAAATTTAATCTAATGTGTGACGTCAAAATTAAAACCCTCACCTTAGTGAGAATCCCAGTTTAAACATCCCACACTAGGCTAAGAAGAAGAAAATCAAGGGAGTCAGAAGGAAATAATTAGTCAGTAGCACATGCACATGAAAAATAATAAAACCATACAACACATGTTCACCATTCAACATATAATTATAACATGAATTGTTACAACATTTGATATTACATATTGAACAACAAACTATACATATACATGTACTACCACTAAACTACAAGATCTTAAGCCAACAGGTCCACCTGTACATCATCTTGCCACACAACTCTCGACTATCCTGGATCTTCAAGAGCATAACCACAACCTAAACAAGAGATTACATGTGGTACACGTCAGCACAATATTCAAGAATATTGTACTGAGTATGCCTACGTGTCTTTTATATACCTCTCATCATATCTTGGCAATAAGATAAAACTAATACTTGGCACTAATAGAAGAATATAAGAAAAGCATACTTGAACAACAATGTTTATTAACAAAAGAGAACACATATATTTTAAGCACATTTTCATCATATATCTCATACATTTTCCACCAAGGGCTTTGATGTTTCTAGGCCTTATGATCTACTACCAAAGAGTTTGAGATCATTTTATGTGTAATCTACTACCACAGAGTTTGAGATCTAACACATGTGATCTACTACCAAAGAGTTTCAGATCACTTCAATGCACTATACTACCAAATAGTTTAGTGCTATCATATGATGGATCAGATATCTTATGTTTCATGTGTTCATAGTCAAAAGTATGGAAAATCATGCAACATATCATACAAGAACAATCATTTCATCCAATACCATATGCCAAGTATTTTAGTACACATATAACACAAGCATATTGTATAATAATCCAAGTAAGAGGTAATGACATACATTAGATCAAGACAAACCTAATCATCATATTCCTCATGTCAACTATGGATCCCAGGTCAAACCCTGATAAAGACAAGATCACATATCACCATCACGTTCTCATCATCTTACATCTCATCTTAAACCTAATTATATCCATTTTAGGGTTTACCTTATCTCATTAGTATATTTCTATTATTACTTGCATTCTTGTCTTAGATTTATCTTGTTGATGTCTTATTCCATATTCTACTTCATCAACTGGATATACACATGTGTCACATTATAATATGAACATATTTAACATTATGTCACTTTCATTAACCATATTAGGGTTACATCACATGTATTAAGGGTGCTTTCATATGACATGAATTTTGTGTGTATGACTGATCTCAGATTTACATATTAGCTTCCAGTTACTAAAATAAGGTCGTTCTGTAAATTTCAACATGTATTGATTTTAAATGTATTTATTGCATATTAATCAGAGTTATCATCCCTAATTAGCCATATAAAGAAAATTACATGATTTCGTGCACCCAACATCATAATTACTGATATCATATGGATTATAAACATGATTTACGATCTACTGGTATTTTCTCATTATTTTATGCCATCATTTGGTATATATTATCCATTAAACATACACATCTTACATGATATCATTGAGATTAAAGCATAAAAAGACCGATATCATGATTCTACTGTGTTCTATTCATTTTTTTGAACATTTTGGTACGTTGTTTGTATTTTTTTGATGAACAGACTATTTACTGTGAATTATGCAAGATCTGGGAATTATTGAAATTAATTACCTTGAAATGGTCAATAGGAGGGCGCCACATGGCTCATGGCTTGTCTTGTGCAAGTAGCCCACTCGTGTCCTGGACCCACCTGGTCTAGTTTGGATTCAGGGTTCTAATCTCGGTTTAGCTTAGTCTTGGATTGGGTTTGGAAGGTCAGTTCCTTTCTCGCATCCTCACGATCTTTGTGATCTCCAGATACGCAGTGATGTGTCTGTGTGTGTGGGTTATCTCCCACACAAGCCACTGCTACAAGGAAGACCTATGGTGGTTAGCGGCTGCCCTATACTTCACCCTCACAACTCTGCTGGTGTTGCATCCTCTCTGAGTCATGTGCTATCTGTCAGAGTCACATTGTGGCTCTATTTGTGAGGGTCGCCTCCGTCGGGTTCTCCCCCAGTGAGGATCTCAGCCACTCCATTATCCAACGAGCACCGTCGTGCTGAGGTTAGGTTGCAATGATGAACAAGCAGCTCGACTACACTCCTCATCATCTTCTAACATTGCCTCACTCCAAGACGTCAGACAAGGGCATCCTTTGTTCCGGTAGCTTGGCTCCTGCTCCGGATCATGATCCCTGATCTCGCGCTTGACGTGAGCATTAACCCACAGAGGTTGGGCTAAACTCCAGCATGGGATCAACGATGTATCGGTATCCCCGAGGTCACACCACCTTCATGTTGTTGTGATCTATAAGCAACGATGACTGATCACCTCCTCCTCATTCCGCTTAACGCCTTTGTTGGCTCCTCCATGCATCTTCATGTGAACGAGAGCCTATCTGACGCCCGCTTGTGAGTCCATCACAAGTCTTGATTCTTGCCAATATGATCCTCCTCATGGTCATAGTTGCTGGCAATGGAAAGACAGCAGTGTGGGGAGGTTTCGTTCTCTCGCTCTCCAACTAACTCATGCCTGAAAAGAACGTATGACTGCAGGTCTTGGTCATCCAAGGAAAAGTGTTCCCCATCCTTATCACGCCACGATTGACGATCGTGGTTTCATGGGGAATTACATGCCTTATCTCGTCAAACACATAACTGCATTGTGGGAGACATGGGCAATCCTCCAGTTCTACTCATACACAACATTTAGATAAGGCCACGTAAGGGGGGAGCTTGAGACTGGAGACTATCAAAACTTAGGCAGAAAGAAAGAACCTTAGTCGTAAATACATCAACATATTGAATATTTCACAAACTTTAAACCTAAATAGCCTCTGATTGCATGGTCTAATGACCACTAAATTATGACCATAGTTTCATAATCACATAAACTATATTCTCTTAAATTTTGGTGCCAAAATATCATTACTTGATCCATCCATTACACTCCTCAAAATGGCACATACTTACGGGAAAAGACATAATATCAACAAAAAAAGACTTTCAACATCCACTTTATTCCAAAATCTTGGAATATGTGGTATAAACCACAAGAATAAACTCAATTGTCATTAGATGTTCAAAGATCCAAAAGTTCACTTCATCACAACACATGTAATGAATGACATTATATCTCAAACTTGAATGCCTATAGCATAGTCATCTATAGTGCATAAATGAGAATTACATTTCTAGAAATCCATATGATGGTTATCTACAGTCATCTATGTTGTTGAACCAATAGAGACTTGCTAATATCATTTATTGTGCAAAATGACAAAGGTTCTTCACTAGATGTAGTGGGAGAATGATTATTCTATTAAGGATTATACATATTGATGTATATAGACCTTTTAGAATAAATGCTAAAGGTAATCAATAGTACTTCAATATATTTATTGATGTCCTCAGTAGATAAGGTAGTTTGTATTTAATAAAATACAAACATGAATCTCTTTAAGTGTTCAAGGAGATCATAAATGAAGTACATAACAAATTTGGTATACCTATCAAATTTCTATATGATTGATATGGAAATACTTTGAACCAACAGTTTAAGAACCTTCTGGAAGATCATGATAATGTATCATGACAGACTACATTTGAAACACAATGATAGTGTATCATAAGAAGTGTATCAAAAAGGAGGAATCACACCTTGATAAGTTGGAGTGTGATTATTAGCTAAAACTTCAAATTTCCTTTTGGGCACATGCTTTGCTTAACACTGTGAATAAAGAGAACCAC
This sequence comes from Alisma plantago-aquatica, assembly GCA_963693085.1. Classification (NCBI taxonomy): domain Eukaryota; kingdom Viridiplantae; phylum Streptophyta; class Magnoliopsida; order Alismatales; family Alismataceae; genus Alisma; species Alisma plantago-aquatica. Next base: position 649,101,303 of record OY856410.1, read on the forward strand.
AAAATTGTGAAATCTCAAGGTTCCATAAGTAACACACAAGACTCGTGATTCTGGTAGAACATGCCTAGAGCTTGAATGATATATGATATCTGATGGACAACAAGGCAATGAGTTGATCATATGAGGAGTCAACAGACTACCTAGAAGCTAATGAGAACCAGAAACTGAGATATGGCTTGAAGCCATGAAATCCAAGATGGACTCCATGTACAACAACAAAGTATGATCTTGGTTGATCCACCTAAAGGGGTAAAATCCATAGGGTACTTTTGGGTCTACTAGTAGAAGACTAACATGGAGGGTAAGTTGGTTGAAAAGAGTTTCTAACAAGTTCAAGGTGTTGAACATGATGAAATCTTTTCAGCAGTTACCAAGGATAAAACTGTTAGGATAATGCTTGCCATTGTAGCTTAATATGAATATGAGATTGGGCATATGGATGTTAAAACCACATTCCTTAAATGGAATATTGTGCAGGATGTGTATGTAACACAACCTAAAGGTTTTATAAATCCAATAATGCAAATAAAGTCCACAAAATCTACATAGATCAATCTATGGATTGCAGTGGGCACCTCAGAACTGGAATCTTCTATTTGACAAGATAGTCAAAGAGTTTGACTTGAGTCAAAATAAAGAAGTAATGTGTGATTACAAGAATATAGTGGGAGAATATGTATATTCCATATATTGATGGGGGATAACATCCTTATACTGCAAATTTTAAAACCTGGCAACAAATTACATTCTAATGGTTTTTAGAGAAGCATCCAATGTGATAGAAATCAAGATCTATAGAGATACATCAAGAGGGATTCTTGTCCTAGGAAAGAGAACATACTTTGGCTAGATGTTGAATGAGTTTAGCATGGTGAGAGAAAACTTGCCCATGTTCCATGGAGTTAGTCTCTAAAGAGCCAAGTGTTCCTATTCTTATGAAGAATAAGGAACACATAGATAGATGACATATGCATTCACAATTGGATCTATCATGTATGAACTCATCTTGTTATCTTGTATGTATTGGACGTGACAAGAAAATATGAACAAACTATCTTGTATGTATTGGACATGAAAAGAATATACAAACTCATCATCTTGTATGTATTGGACATGACAAGAAGATATGAAATCATCATCTTGTATGAATATATGATATAAATATCATGTTATCTCGTATGTATTGGACATGACAAATGGATATCTGTCGAACTCTAGTAAGAGTTACTAGAATACCATGAAGGCCATCTTTGTGTACTTGTATAGTACTAAAAGGATTAGTTCTTTAGTTATGGTAATAAGGAAGAGTTGGATGTAAAGAGTTACACCGATGCAAGATTTAGAAATGACAAAATTGTATTTTGACCTCAGAATAGGAATTGTTAGTTGGAAATGTTCCAACATAAAACAAGTAATTAATTCTACAATAACAAGTTGAGTACCTTAGTGTTATGAAAACTATAAAGGATATTGTTTGCATCTAGAATTCCATATGGATGAAATTATGGGAGGTTTTGACCAGTGATGACTCAGTAGTAATATTGTGACAACAATGGAGCTACTGGTTAGGCAAAGGAATTTCAAATAGCATACTACGAAACTTCGACCTCATACGAGCTGTCGTACAATGAGGGGATGTGAAACATGCAATATAATGACTTAAACCAAATGTTTCTTACCCACTATAAAATCACTTGTGCAGTAGAAACATGATGTACATATTAAGATCATTTGTAATATGATTCGTGGGTGATTGGCTCTAATTGCAAGTGGGAGTCTGCGGTATAGTATGCCCAAAGAGCCAATCATATGATGATTGCAGTGAGGCATATGATACTTGATTTGATAATGATAAAGGTAATTCGATCTATTATTTTTGTCACACTCATGAGATGATGACACATACATGATAGATGTCTAAAGAATGATGTGACTCGATGACATATGTCTTTAGGTTGAGGACCTGAACAATGAGACCATATGTATGATAACAGTACATACATTATTGTTATGTCCCTAGTCGGATATTAATGTGGAAGAAAAATAGACAATAATAATACATAAGACTAGAGTGTGTGTTGACTGATGACAGAGTCTCAGTAGTCATGATATATGATATCAAGTCAAGCACACATATATATGTTAGAGAACAATAAATCAGGCAGACCCACCGTGAGAGTGATACATGTATACCATGGAATCGTAGTCAGAATCATCTCTCATAGTGTTAGTGGTGATTGTGGTTCATAGACCTGAAATCACTACACTCATCACATGTGATTGGGTACACTCTGACATCATCAAACGTAGTCTTGAAACATGGGTTGTTATAAAGGTGATGATTGGGTGACTTTGACACATGGGGATAGACTGAGAGTGATAGAGATGGGATTTGTCCCTCCCATAAGGAGTATGATATCTAGGGTCCCTTAATAAGCAAGTCTGAGAATTGTATGGCCATACTCATGTGATTCAATATAAGATATGTGAATTCACATGCATCTCAAATAGTCTGCTCTAGTTCAAGGAAAATGGATTGAATGTTGAAGAGGATAACATTCCATGCCTCGAGTTCAATCCGGATGTCAGAGATAAAGGAACTATACAATCACAATACCACTAGTCACATATTGTAGGTTGAAGTTTTTCTCCAACTTTCTGAGTTACTTGGGTAGCAATAATGAGTTACTAGATTCTTCTCATTGATTGTGATGTCATAAGTTGTTATGAACGTTCACTGCCAACGTAAATTGGAACCTGTAGGGTCACACACATTTGACACCCCTAGAAGAGGAGATTTTCCATGAATGATATTTAGATTGAGACTAAAGGTATTTAGGTACTCAATTAAATAGACAATTAACTAACTGGACTCAAAACTATCATGTTCAAGTGTTGAACTAGCGGGTTAGAGTGTCAGGTTGATTGGAGACTGCATTCGCAATGTTAGGACTACCAACTGACTGGTTCACCCTTGTGAGCCAATCGGCTGGTGTGAGCCAACCGACCAGTTCACTTGGTGAAATGGGCAGCTCACAATCCTGCCAACTGAGGAAATTGGGATTTTCCCTGTTGGAGGAAAACTTTCACATTTCACTTGTTCAATTCGATTGGTATAAGGATTAATCTTTGCATTAATTGGAAATGATTAAGGAAAGTCAATTGTAGGAAAGTACGGGAAGTGAAATGATTGGTTCACTGGGTGAACATATCGGCTCACGCTACCAACCGACTAGCTCACTTGTTAACCGATCAGTTCATCTACCACAGTGCAAGTTATTCATGGAGTTTCTAGATCCTTCTACTCCTGAATAGACTAGGAACCCTGATCCTACCCTCTACAATAAATAGAGGGGTACTAGGGGCTTCTCAGAACACACAACTCAGAACATCAGTTGCTCTGCAAAGTTTTTGCCCTCTCTAGTTCTAGTAATTGAGAGAGCCCAAGTAAGTGCTACCCAACTAGGGAGGCACATCAAGAGAAAGACAGCTGTAGAAAAGCAGTCTGAGTTTGAGAGAGCAGGTTGTTGCTAGTACACCAACAGGAGGGTTGTCTCCTTCCTGCAAGTTCCTCTAGAATGGCAAGAATTCAAGGTTGGTTCGCGTGGACTATTTGTAGAGGTAGGATATGTTTGCCTCTCAGGAGGACACGTCAGCCGCATTCTGTGGTGGAGGCCAAAGTCCATGACGATGACCAGGAGTTGCACAGACACCATCCAAGACATGGCATTGAAGACCACACATGGCTATGAGTTATTGTCATTGGGCAAGCCCCAAGACCAGGTATCTCTTACTAAAACTATCCTTCCCATTACATAGTCGTTGATGTGATCTCCAATTATGGTTTAATGGCCAGTAAATGTTTTCTTTTCGCTGCTTACTCTAAGGCCATAAAAACCCGACAGGTTGCATGCTGCCCCATTGGGTTTTCATGTATTAGTCTACTAGGAATTTCTTGTCTTTCCCTACTTGGTTTTTTTTCTTTCGACCCTTTTCTATTTTTAGACACAAACTCTTTGGGCTTGTATTGGTAGAGCCTTTTCTACTTTTGGGTCAGCCTATTTCTTGATGGGGTACTAATTGTATACTAAAGTTCATTTATACTAACCAAAATACAAATGGATATGCACTTGTTTTTAGATATTCATGACTCTACATGAAAGAATCAAACATCTTGTACCACTATATAGGGCCCTGTTTCAATATGTACAAACTCTTTTTCAATTTTTATACTATGTTCTCTTTCCCATTGACCACAAATCCTTTTTTTTTGCTCCATGTAGATCTCCTCTATTAGGCCACCATGAAGAGATGCAGTCTTCACATCCATCTTCTCTAACTCTAAATCTAGGCTAGCAACCAAGTCTAGAACCAAATCTAATAGAAATCATCTTCACAATAGGAGAAAGTATCTCATCAAAATCCACCCCTGGTCTTTGACTATTGCTCTTAAAAGATGTTTGGATTTGTATCTAATGTCCTTATTGTTGTCATCTCTCTTCATCTTGTTTACCCACTTTTTTTGTAGTGCTCTCCATTCATTGGGAAGTGCCATAATCTCATAGGTATCTCTCTTCTACAAAGAAAACATCTCCTCATGCATCACCTGATATTACTGTGTTTTGTCTCTATGAGTCTACACTTGTTGAAAAGTGTCTATCTCCCTTTGATCAGTAAGAAAATTTTGAATATTTCAATATAGGATGACGACCTATACCTGACCTCCTCAATTGCTGCTTTGAGGACTTTGATTGGTGATGATCTTTCTCCCACCTACCTTGACTATGAATCTGAATCAATCAACTGTGATTTGGAATAGGAACACTTGTTGTTCTATCACTTTGCTTTTCCAGGTGATCATGACGCTTTTCATCATTTGAAAACCGCATCGATAAAAAATTGAAGCATCAACAAACTCATCATCAAATAAACTATCTCCTAATCATGCAGTCACTACATCACCACTACCATGCTCTGTAACTATCTAACTCTCAAAGAATGTCACATCTTTGTGTTTGGTTGTGGTCTTTTGTATAACATCCCTAGACTTATAGACATATTATTATTCTTCATAGCTAATAAAGATTCATACAAGCACTTTATCATCCTACATTTTCCTCTATTCCTTTGGAACATGTGCATATTCCTTGAACCCAAATACTTGCAGATCCTTTCATGTCCATACCTTCTCAAGTATCTCAAACCCCTACGGAACTGATGGAGATCAGTTAATCAAATAGTAGGTAGTACTCACTACATTCACTAAGAATGTCTTTGCCAACTATGAAGTCTTTCCAACTATGAAGTCTTCAACATGCATATGACTTTCTCCACTATGATATTGTTCATCCTCTTAATATTAAAATTGTGTTGTGGTGTGGCAGGATCTATTCTCTCATGTTTTATGTTGTGTTGCGTGTAAAAGTCTTAGAAATCCCTAAAGGTGTACTCCCTCCCATTGTCCATACAGAGACACTTTAGCATTACCTTTGTATGCCTCTGTACCATTGTGTGAAATTTTTGAAAACACTAAAAGATCTAAGCCTTGGTCTTTAGAAAGTTGACCCACACCTTCCTAGATGCATCATTAATAAACATGACAAAATACCTTTTCCTACCTATGAATCCACCTCAAACGGATTGTAGACATACGAATGAACCAAATGTATGTGATGTGACTTCACCTTTGATATTATTTTGAAATAAAATCATAAATACTTTCCTATCAGACATGAATCACATGAGATGAGATTGGTATCCTTGGCACAAAGACTCAATCTCTACTTTGATAAATGTTGCAGGCCTTTCCAACTCATGTATCCTAGCCATCTGTGCCACAGACTCTGCCTAGTGATCCTCAATTATATGTATACTACTTCCTTTTAGCACATTAAGCTAGGTCATGTCTTTCCAATAACTGGATACCCTTTGTGATATTACACTTTCCACCACAAAAATCCAGACGACAACCTTCTCTATCACAGAAAGAATTGGATATCAAATCACAAATATGGAATATGTTGAACATCATTGAGTGTTAGCATGGAGCCCATGCTTGTTTGAACACAAATTTCTCCAATCTTAATTTTCCTACGAAAACTAGATTTTCCCCTATTCACCTTCTTCACATCTCCCTTCTTATATAAAGAGAAGAATACCTTACATGTTCAAGCATGATATGAAGCTACATCCACCACCAACTTAGAATCATGTTCATCAACACAAAAACATTGCTCCTATTCTATCATGATCTCATCATTATCATCATTCTTAACATCTGAAATTACTTCTATAGTGTTATTTCCGTCATGTTTCTTGTCATTGGTTGCAGACCTATGTTTCTTATCCTAGACATTGTAATTCTTTTTATAATGCCCTCATTTGTCCTAATGAAAGTACCCTGTACTCTTTAACTTATATCTACCATGAGCCTTCCTATGGTCTTGGAACTCACCATGGCTCTTAGATCTTCCAAGTTCTCTCATTATGTCAATACTCCTGCTCTTAGTGAATTGCACTTATGACATGTTGTAGTTTGAGGCCCGTCGTCTATTCTCTTCATTTAGTAGATTGCTCTTTTACTTGGTCTACTATCAACTTTTATTGTTATGTAGAATTGATGATTGTCACAATGAGCATCTCCCAACTATCAAGAAATAATTCCAGAAGAATTAATGATTGGAGTTTGATGTGCATAAACTACACATAAAAAACGCAAATGCATGTATCATTGTAATATAGGCCTAAAGAGGCCCGGATATCAAACACATGAAAAATGTTTATCCAAAGACTGCTACTAACTATGACCTAATCAGCTAGGCCTAAGAAACTGAATGATTGCTTTTTTAATTGACTAAATTGTAGGATTTATAACTAAGATTACTAGTTGTGATCACAATTGGAATGAATTCCTTAATATTATGGTGTCACCTCAGTTCACATTGAAATTAAAATCATTTCATTAATATTTATCTCTCCTAACCCTAGACCAAGAGGCCTATAGCAAGAATTACCTGATCTTGCAGCATAATTCACTACCCAATCTAATATAAATCTCACTCTCATAGAAATTTATTTATCAGTAAGGTGCTTTAATGACTTCTCTAGGTTATTCCCTTCATATCCTTAGGCCTTCTCTCGAAGCATGGTATAACCTATGTATCTCTACAAACTATCCAACCCTTAATCCCTTCTCGAAGTAAATAATGGTCTAACAAATCACCTATGGTGATCCAACATAGACAAGTCATAAAGCAATCATAGAGACATGTCCAAAAATTATGAGAAATATGCATATTAATTCATAAATGTCAAGTACATTGCAAAATTGGGCTACCCTTGGGTCGTAAGGAACAAAGGGGATTAGCTCCACATGATTGCCATCACCATACAAATAGGAGAAGAGAAGAAAATCCTAGCAAACATTAGAAAACTAAAGTAACCCCCTGGAGAAGCTCTTCTGAATGACTCCCTCTAACGAACGTGATGATTTGCTATCCTCTGGTTGCAAATCCGCATATTGGAGGTGCCTAAATCTCCCAAAATGTGGCCATCTCCTCTCCTTTCTCCTCTCCCGACTCTCAGCTATTGTGCAGTGGAATAGAATGTGATACCTAGGTCTGGCTGCACTCCCCCTTAGTCATAGATATGACTTAGGGCATCATTAAGTCCTGACCATTGGATTAGCAATACTCTTTAATTTGGCCTGATCATGTCAAGTTAGTACTTCTGACTTGCTGTCGATAGTATCGACACCTTTGATTATTTACAATCCTTTATAAGTTGTTGGTACTACCGAATTGACCACCGATAAGACTGAGTCTTTCTCTGAGCTTCCCTATTGGATTTTCATCACAAGTAGTTACTACCAAGACGAGCATCAGTACTATCGATATTTCTCATGGAACACCCATGTAAGCATGTCGGTAGTACCAATTCTTGTGTTGGTACTACAAAGTTTATGTGGTTCTACTTTATTCCTCTTCGTCAAATGTCAGTACCACCGACAGACATGTCGGTAGTACTGATTTGATCTATTTCTTATATTTTTTCCTGAAAAGTAAACATGGAAGGACATAAGATCGAAAATAGTGATAAATTAATTTGGAATTATGAAAATAACAAATATTTGATGTAATTAAGTGTCACATGCTACTTATGATAAATCATGCACAATTAATATTAAAAAGGGAGTAAGTCCACACAATACATAGTCAAATAGCGTGTGAAAAATGAAAATTATACAGTGCATCAAAATCCCCTAAGCATAAATGTTTCTCATCCTCGAGCAACACACCCTCAGATATATTTGACACAAGTCCATAAAAGGACATAGGATATGATTTTACTTTCTCAACTACCCCCACATGGCGGTCCCGAACTAGACTTTATTGACCACTGAACAATCAACTACTCCTCAATGACAAAAAATATCCATAAAAGTTGTCCTCCCTTAGATCAGTGAAACACTATCAAATTAGCCTCTAATATCATAGTCAATCAAGTATTTTCTTTGTGATTCATGTGATTCCCTATCTACATTTCTCTTTCCTAACTACCAAACTAATTGAAAGCAACTCTCCTTATGATTATTAAGAATTAATGATGAGATTAATCATATTTTTGGCCTATTAATAAGAGAAATGGATGGGATGAAGTAGGTGGCTTATGAAGAATCACAAGTAACTTCAAATCATGTATGCAAAAATAAAACATGATGAACCTAACATGGTGAAGGTGAGTAAATACATGAATCCTAATGACTACTATTGTGGGTGGAATGATGTATGCACTAAAAACTTCATCTGACTGATGAAAATGAAATAAAGAATGCATCATGTATACGAGTTCATCTTCTTTTGAAGAATGATCCAAAGCTATATAAGCTCGGGCATCCTTTCTACATCATTATCAAAATTTCCTTTCTTTTTTTTATTATCCCATGTTATAACATGATTGAAGAGTATTCTTGGGCTTCACTACACTGATCAAAATTTTCCTTTGTTTCTTTTTTTTCAATTTATTTTAAGAGGTATGGATGTGTATCCCTGCACTTCTAATTTCATAAGAAAATATATGAATACATGGTGTAAAATGAATGATGCAAATAATATGCAATCTACATGGAGTTGTTATGCAACTAGATGATATTCATAAGAGCTTTTCTCATTTTATTTTTTCCCATTATACAACTAATGCAATAAAATGAAACTAAATATCATGTCACCTATTATGGTATCCAATGTGATCAAGAGAAAATGATTTGAGTTACTTGATTATCTTAAAGTGGTGAATAAAAATGGATGGAAGAATGGATAGAATCACAAGACTATGAGAAAATGCCTTTCTCAAGATATGATAACCCTCTACTTCTGACCAGTGCACATGTAACCTTAAGATTTCTTTGTAAAACTTCAAATTAATGTCCCATTAATTGTTTGATCAATTCAAGCTCAAACCCCATAGTCATCCACAGTTCATGGATAATTGAGATTTCCATTCATATCAAATGTCCTTAAGCTTACTAACCCATACACTTCCTCGAGGTGATGTTTCCTTAGGAATTGGAAACTAAGCTAATTCTCATTTCAATTTTAAAATTTTCATTGCAAAGACAATGAGAACACATTCTATGATGATAACTTAATTCATGAAAATTATGCTCTAAAATTACACAATATAAATGTAGATCCTACAAATTACAAAAAAAATAAAAACAAAATTAATATAAAGTCGTTCCCAAACCCCCTTAAGCTTAAATTTGACTATGTCCTCATTGTTAAAATCCAAACCTAGAGTTGGAACGGGGGTACCAATTTCTCTGTAGGGTGGTGGAGGTGGATAATGTGTGGCTCTATGGAACAAGTTATGCTAGCATATATCCCTCTTCTTGGTGCCACAAACTTATGTCTTAGTGGTACTAATATATTACATTTCCTATTCTTCTTTAATCTATAAATGTCAGTGCCATCGGCATTTGGGTCGGTGTTGTCTACGGCCTTTTCCTGTAGCTATGTGAATTTTGTGGAGAAAATTCAGTAGTACTGATTTGGGTGTTAGTAGTATGGACTTTCTTTCCTAGATTCCTGCAATTTTTATAAGAAAAGTATGTAGTATCAACTTTGGTGTCAGTAGTATAGACTTTTCACAGACTTTAACCTAATAAGGAGTCAATAGTACCCACTTGGGTATCGGTAGTACTGACTTTGACTCTTCCTGTACACCAAAGAAGAGAATCAAGGAACCTTTTTACAAAAAATAAAATCTAGCAAGAAAATAATGAAATGCAAGTAACAAAAAGACCTAACAAATAGTAAATTACAAAAATAAAATTTGGTTGCCTCCCATAAGAACTCCTATTTAATGAACTAGACTCGACGAGTGAGATGGTTGTGAAGAATCATCTGGCAGTCTAAAATCCACTCTACCATCATATATCCCGAGTGTCAAGTAACCTCTACCCATGAAAATAATCACATCAATCATAGCTTGGAATGGACTTCCTAACATCATCTCAGATCCTTTCATCACATACTTATCCATAACCACAAAATCTACAGAATAGGTAAACTTATTGACTTTGACTAGAACATCCTCACATATCTGATACAGCCTCACAAATGATCCATCCTCCAACTTTATTGTCATGGATTTTTTGTTTGTTGCTTCAACACCAACTTTTGAAATGTAGAGAGAGGCATGAGATTTATACTCACCCTAGATTCACATTGTGTGTGCTGGAAATGTTTTCCACCTTAGGGATGGGAATGTAGAAATAACCTGGATCTTTTCTTTTTATCAACAGTCATCCTTGGATCATCACACTCATAACTTCATCAACACATAATACATATGTATCCTTTATCTGTCTTTTCTTGTTGATGAATTCCTTCAAGAATCTTCCTTATGTAGGGATTTGCTCTATTGCCTCCACAAGTGGGATGTTGATGTAGATATTTCGGAAGATATCCAGAAATCTATGGAACTGCTTTTCCTCCTTTCTCAACTTCAAACTATCCAGGAATGGAACTTGTGGCTTCTCTGTACGCTTGTGCGGAAGAACATATGGCACATTAGGGATCTTCTCCCCTAAGCTTGATTCAACACCACATTCTGTAACATAATTTGGCACATCTCATGTGGATGGAATGACCGATGTTTTCTCCTTCTAAGGTGTGGGTGTTTCCTTATTGACCGTGACAACTCCACAATGGAATAGAACCTTCCCCTATTCTTGTTTCATAGGAACATTTTCTAGAACTAGAGGTGGTGACATATAACTGGTGGAACTTTGAAGATCGTTGTCTTGCACAAGAAGTGAAGATGGGGTATCCTTGTCACTTCTCACTGACCTTGTATATACTGAATTGCATGTTTGAGCATACCACACTAGTGTTCTGCATCCCCCTAATTTTCCATATAGGCTACGGGGAAATGGAACCATAGGCACATACACCCAATCTGGCTCTGGAGTGTGATTCTCTTGTGACTCCTTAGTAAGATGTTTTGGTTCCATGACAACAGAGACAAACTTCACTTGGTGATGTTGATGAGTTGTGTCAATATTTCTAAGAAATATGTACTGAATGGGCTTCTTTATGGAGGCCACCTCAGCTTCCAGCTGATAAATTTGAATTTCAATGTTGCAAATATGTGCCTCATGATTTTGTTGCACCCATTTTGTATGGTCTAGTAAGATATCATTTTGACTCACTAGCCTACCTATCATGTATTCAATTTTATCTATCTTAATGGGGCCCCAGTCCTGTTGATACTACTATCACAGGTACATGCAATCCTCCACCGCACCGCCATATGAGGTGCCACATTTTTTCTCAAGCTTCCTTATGAGGTAGTCCATCTTCTCACTCAATACCACTATGACTTTACACTCTCTAACACTTTTAACAGTTGATGGATGTTCTCATTCATCTCCCCATGACTGATTTTTAGTCAAAATCTTCAGAATCCTGTGACACCTAGATGGATTCTTATTGAGGAGAAATCCTGATCCTGCACTGTCGAGTGTGGTACCCTCTCCTTGATGCAGCCCATAGTAGAAGGTCTTTGCTTGGCCATAGATTTCAATTCCATGTTGAGGAACCTTCCTCAACATGCTTTGGAATCTTTCTCATGCTTCAAAATATGACTCTTTTGCCTATTGTTTGAAACTGTAGATCTTCTTGACCAATACATTTGTCTTCTCGGGTGGAAAATAACACTCAAAGAAGATGTCAATCATTTGATCCCAAGTTTCTATTGATTCTGGTGATATTCTGAGAAACCATGACTTTGCATTGTATGCAAATGAAGAAGGAAATAGTTTTAGATATACAATTGTCTCTAGAACCCTATCAATCTTCACCATATCACTACTCTCTACAAAGTTATTGATGTGCGTCATTGGGTCCTCAGTACTATGACCATGGAATGCTGGTGATTTAACTAACACGACCAAACTAGCGTCTATCTTGTAGCTTCCTACATTGATGGACTACCTTTTTATCAGACCCAACTGAGCTATTATAGACGATGCCTTTATTTTCTTCCAGGTGGTCTGCTCTTCAGCTTCTGCATCACCCATCTTTGCTTGTTCTGGTTGTTCTATTAGGGGTGGTGTTTTAGGTGGTGAAGTTTAAGGTGGTGGGGTCTGAACCAGTCTTGGTGCAGAGCTACTATACTCATGTACTCTACATAAGAATTCCTCTTGAAATTCACTCTATGGAGTTGATCCTCTGTAATTAGTGCTTCTTGTTTGCACCATGTACTAGTACCATAAAATAAAATAATTACGGTGAGACTAAGTTACTAGTGGTAGAATAAAAGAATTGGACTTTGTAGCTTTAAAGATGATGGAAAAATAATAAAATAAAATAAATTATTTTTTTAGAGTGGCCAGTCACAACACTCGTACTGATTTGTTGTTGTAATTAACTAGATTGCATGAAGTAAAACTAAGATTACTGGTTTCTATCACAATTGAAATGAATTCTTTAGGATTATGGTTTCACCTCAATTCACATTACAATTAACATTATTTCATTAATACTTATCTCTCTTAAACCTAGACAAATGTGCCTGTAGTAAGAATTACCTACTCTCACAATGTAATTCACTACCCAGTCTAATATAAATCACACTCTCATTGAAATTTAATTATTAGTTAGGTGCTTTAATAACTTATCTGAGCTATTCCCTTCATATTTGTAGGCCTTCTCTCGAAGTGCAATCAAAGCTATGTATCTCCACAACCTACCCAACCCTTAATCTCTCTCCCGAAGTAATTAAATGGTCTAAGAAATCACCTATGGTGATCAGGCACAAGCAATTCATAAATCAATCATAGAGACATATCCAACAATTAAGAGAAATATGCATATTAATTTATAACTATCAAGTACAATACAAAAATGGACTACACCCATGTCCTAAGGAACAAATGGGATTACCTCTTCATGATTTCCATTGCCATACACATAGGAGAAGAGAAGAATAACATGTGAAAAATTAGAAAACTAAAGTAACCCTCTGGAGAAGCTCTTTTGGATGAATTCCTCTAACGAACGTGACAATTTGTTATCCTTTGGTTGCAAATCCGCCCATCAAAGTTGCGCGAATTCATAGAATGTGGTTGTATCCTCTCCTTTCTCCTCTCTAGGCTCTGGGATACCGTGTAGTGGAATAGAATGTGATACCTAAGTCTGGCCGCACTTCCCCTTAGTCATAGAAGTAACTTAGGGTGTCACTAAGACCCGACCGTTAGATTAACAACAATCTTTAATTTGTGTTGATCGTGTCAATTCGGTACTACCAACTTGGTGTCGGTAGAATCGACACCTTCAATTATTTGTGATCCTTTCTAAGATGCCGTTACTACCGAGTTGATCATCAATAGTACTGAGATTTTCTCTGAGCTTCCCTGTTGGATTTTCGGTACACGTCAGTACTACTGAGCTGAGCATCAATAGTACCGAGATTTTTCCTTGAATGCCCCTATAAGTATATGTGGTGTTGCGTTTGAGCGTCCGTAGTACCAATTATTGTGTCGATAGTACTGAGTTTTTGCAATTCCACTCTATTCCTCTTCATCAAACGTCGGTATGTCAGTAGTACCGAGTTGATGTATTTCTTGTAAATTCACTTGAAATGTAAACATGAAAGGACATAAGCTCTAAAATAATGAGAAATTAATCTAGAACAGTAAAAATAATGAATATTTGATGCAATTAAGTATTACAGGCTACTTATAATAAATCATGCACAATCATTATGAAAATGGGTAGTAAGTGCACATAATAAATAGTATAACAACATGTAAAAAATGGCAATTATTCAGTGCATCAGAGTTCATCATACATAACCATCTTCACGGACACTAGCTGATTGACAAGACTTTCAAATTCATTCATGTGCTTGGTGATGCTAGTATCATCCATGTACTTTAGGTTCACCAACTTGTTAATTAGTAAAGCTTTATCTGTGACAGTCTTACGCTCATATAATTCTTGAGTTTTTCCGGCAGACATTTGATATTAGTCTTTGCTGAGACATGGTGGAATACAAAAGTATTAAGCCACTTTTGTACTGTTCTAATGTTCTTTATAATTAATTTCATCCAACCTATATCAGACGTACTTTGTGACTTTTGTCCCTCACCAGATCGTATAAATGTTTACAATATATGACCCATAGCCATAATTTTATTGGGATATGATCCATAATCATTCCTATGCATATGATATGGCCCTCAGTCATTCCTATGAGACCTAAGGATATTTTTACCCATTACCCCCACATATTCAAAATATGCATTCTAGGAATTACCATAGGAAAACCTATTTCATCATCACCAACTACTGACGATGATGGATCTATGCTCATGGCTCTACATGATAAGATTTCACCCCATTAATTAAGTGCATTACCATATTCTGTTAGCATCAGTCAGGTTTTCAAAAATAGATTATTATAACAATTGCTACAAAGAATGTGTAATGCTTCTATCAAGTACTTTTTGAAGCTTTATAAAACATTGGGATCTCAATCTCTTGTCACATCATGGGCATTCTCATTCCTTAACATCTCATCATCATGATTATGGAATATGGGTATTCAAACCCTCAATTCATCAAAGAACACTTGTTACCACATATCATGTAACTAATACCTTCAGGTCATCTGACTAAGGTAAACATGATACTTGCTACACAAGCATCTCACATGGCTCTTCAAAGCCCATTTAATCTCTTGTTACCTCTTACTAGGCAACAAAGCATATTATGGCTCACAAGGCCCATAAAACAATTTCCATGATAACACATCATAGCTCATACATGGCTATGCCCAATCATCTCATGATACCTGCATGGTTAGTACACATGATAACAATTATATTAATTACATATTAGCCCTATGCAATGTAATGGTAGCATCACTATTCCCTCATTAGGGTTAGGGTTTCCAAATTCATGTCAATTAGGGATACTCATCCTATTACCGAAAATTCGGGTTATGATTTATCATCATAATGCCCAAGATTAGGGTTTCATGCACTATAACCCAAAATTAGGGTTTCACATACTTTCACCCAATATTAGGGTTAAGGATTCATATAACATCACCCCAGATTAGGGTTTCACATAACATTATCCTTTATTAGGTTTTCACATAACAATACCCTGTATTAGGGTTTCACATAACAATATCCTTTATTAGGTTTTCACATAACAATACCCTATATTAGGGTTTCACATAACAATACCCTGTATTAGGGTTCCATATAACATCATCTCATCTTAGGGTTTCACAACCCTTTACTCAAATTTGGGTTAGGGTTTTCCCATTTCATTTCAATTAGGATTTCTCAACCCATTACCTAAAGTCAGGGTTAGGGTTTCTCATATTTCTCAATTAGGGTTTCCATTCTCCATTAATTAGAGTTTTTTGATTATCTCATTAATCCAAACCCTAAATCAGTGCTTCCACATATCTTGGAGAAAATGGCATTATTAATCATACTTATCATTGTTCCATGTACTTCGGAACACACATAACATCATCAGAATACCTTATTAGGTTGCCTTAGCTTCTCACTAATGACATACACCTATGTTTATCATGGTGTATTGGAATTATTACTTTCATAGGCATCGAGTGATAACCACTTTAATTATCCTAATCACCTAAATACTTTAAATGTTCTTCCATTAAAATCATCCCTAAGATCCCTTCAACCACTTGTGGGGTTACAAGTAATTACAAGATTTGAACCAATTAGACCTTCAAACGGTCTTGGACCAATTGACCCTTCAAATGGTCTGGACCCATTGACCCTCAAACGGTCTTGGACTAATTGACCCTTCAAACGGTGTTGGTCCAATCCTCCAAACGGTCTGAGACCGTTTAGACATTAAATGATATTGGTTCAATTGAATCTCCAAACGATCTTGAACCTTTTGTACCTCCAAACGATCTTGAGGTGCTTGACCTCCAAATGATCTTGAGGTGCTTGACCTCCAAACGGTCTTGAGGTGCTTGACCTCCAAATGGTCTTGAGGTGCTTGACCTCCAAACGGTCTTGATCGACATCTTCAATCATTCTTAAGACCGTTAGACCATCAAACGGTCTTGATCTCAAAGTCCCTAAATGGTTTGAGACTGTTTGAATTAAAAATTATTAAACCCTAAATGGTCTTGAGACCGTTTGAATTAAAAATTATTAAACCCTAAACAGTCTTGAGACCGTTTGGTCTCAATTCACCAATGAAACCGATTGAACTCAAATTAGGGTTTTAACTTCAATCGATCTAGGGTTTGTAATCAAGGATCCATCAAGTGTTGAAACCTTTGGGACTGGATCAATTGTAACCATTTGATATCCATACAACCATGACACCACTTGACCTTAAACGGTCTTGAGACCATTTGGTCTCAATCGGTCTTGAGACCGTTTAACCTCAAACGGTCTTGAGAACGTTTGGTTGGTCACCAGAAGATGAAATCATTTGCTCATGATTTTTATTAAGGTGTGTGCTAAGATGAAATCATCATCTTCAAGCTTCAAACCTTCGAGATTTTCTGTGACTTTTGTGGTGATTTCAACAATTAATCAAAAGGAAATTTGTGAAATAAAAAGGAATCAACATATGATTAAGAAATGAAATCAATAATGATGTTTAAGGGAACAAGTTATATAACCCACCTACAAAGTTGAATCCAAGCTTCAAGCTTCATGTCTTTAATGGTGAATGAATCTTCCTCAACTGTCCAATGTTCGTTCTCAACTCTTTGGATGCAAAGGATGATCGAGGTTGAGTATTGAATGGAGAAAAGAAGAAAATAAGCATTGAATTTCGATTTCCACCATGAAATCAAGGTTGAAGATGACTATGGAGCTTACCTATAGGTTGGGGCACGTTATCCTCTTGCTCCTAAGCTCCTTAGTCTTTCAAGTGAGTGGAAAATGGGGTATATGTATGTGAATTTTTAGGAAAGAGAGAAAGTAGTAGAAAAATCCATCAACTCCTATTTCATGTGCCACATATCCCCCTCCCTTCCTTGATTCCGAAGCCAACATCTTTTCCTTCAAAAACCTCTCATCTATCCTTGAATAAAAATCAACCACTTTAAGCACCTTAATCATTATAATACTATTATCCATTTTTAGTGGGCAATTCTTTTTAATTAACAAATGCAAGTGGATTTCTTCACCTACTTAGGATATTTCGGTGCAACTCAAGGCATTTGGACGTCCTTGCACTATAGGATTTCAACCAAAGCCTTTTTAGTTGATTGGCACTTTAATTAATATATTTATTTTTGCATTAAATTGAATTAGGGTTTCAATTATGCTTAAATCTTGATTATTTTAATATCAAGATTCTCTCTCCTCCAAAGAGATTAAAATGAGACGCCCCTCTAATTTTATTGTCTCTACTTGATACCAAGAAACATTAGGGACTCTCAAGAAGTGGTATTTTGCATATGGAACCCTAGGTTTTGGGTAAATTGCACATTACGCCAAAACTAGGTTTTAATGCTCAAACATTGCACAATAAACTCTTTCTTGGTGCTCAGGCTTATGCTATCCATACCTCTGCATCATTATCATTCACATGATGCTTCAACACTTGCGAAACATTTTATCATGTGACATTTGCATGTCAACCCCTCAAATTGGGTAAATTGCACTTTAGTCCAAAACAGGTAAAACATTGCTTCAACAATATTCAAATAGGACCAAACTTGAAACATAAGTTCCTCTTGAACCTTAATTACTTTTCAAAGGATAAGAGCAAGCATATAATTATCTTCCTTAAATAAAACATATAGGGTTAAAGCATAACCCAGGTCAGGGATGTTACAAATTATCCACCCCTAATAGGGATTTCATCCCCAAAATCATCAAGAGAAAAGAGAAGGGTACTTCATCCTCATCTCTTCCTCTAGCTCCCACATAGCTTCTTCAATGCCACAGTGATTCCAGAGAACTTTCACAAGACATATGTCTTTCTTTTTCAGCTTTTTAATTCTTTTATCAAGGATCATCACAGGTCCTTCAACATATGGTATATCATCATTTAATTCTACCTCCACAGGTTGTAAAACTAACTCTGTGTCAGGATGAAACTTTCTCAGCATTGAGATATGGAACACTGGATGCAACTTATGCAGCTTAGGTGGAAATTCTAGCTTATAGGCTACCTTTCCAATCCTTTCAATGATTGGATAAGGTCCCATAAATCTAGGAGCTAACTTTTCCTTCTTTCCAAATCTAAGTACACATTTCTAAGGTGAGACCTTGAGATGTACAATGTCTCCAACTTGGAATTCTAATGGTCTTCACCGTTTGTCGGCGTACGACTTTTGTCTATCCTGTGCAGTCTTTCATTGTTGTTGTATTACTTTAATCTTCTCAGTTGTCTACTGCACTAGCTCAGGACCCAAAAGTTGATATTCTACTATTTCATACCAACATAAATGAGATCTACAACATCTGCCATATAATGCTTCATATGGTGCCATATCAATACTGTGATGATAGCTATTATTGTAAGCAAATTCTATCAAGCTCAGGTGTATATCCCAACTTCCTACAAACTGAAGGACACATGCCCTAAGAAAATCCTCCAAGGTTTGTATGGTCCTCTCAGACTGTCCATCTATCTGTGGGTGAAAGGCAGTACTAAACCTTAACTGCATACCCAAAGCTTTATGTAGTCATTCTAAAAAATGACTAGTGAACTGGGGACCTCTATCAGAAATAATAGTAGCTAGAACCCCATCCAACCACACTATTTCATATATATATATATATATATATATATGCAAGCTTCTCAGCAGTGTCGGTTGTTTTGATAGGAAGAAAATGTGCTGACTTAGTCAACCTATCAACTATCACCCATATGGAATAATGATCTTTGGTTGTTCTAGGAAAACCAACCACAATTTCCATGGTCATATGATCCCATTTCCACAGTGGTATAGGAAAAGGTTGCATTGTTCCTACAGTCTTTTAGTGTTCAGCTTTAACCTACTGACACACCGAACCCCGCATAACAAACTCAGCTACATCTTTCTTCAAACCAGGCCACCAATACATATGTTTGAAGTTATGATACATTTTGGTGCTCCCTGGATGCATTGCATACATCGAAGAATGAGCTTCCTCAAAGACTAACTTCCTTAAGTCATTGGCATTAGGTACTACCATCCTACCATGGTAGTAGACTACCTGATCCTCTGACTCATGAAAGCCATCCCATTTCTCACTACCATACCCCGACCTGATCTGCTGAACCACAATATCAACTTGATGTGCTTCTTTAATCTGCTGTCTTAGAGTAGGTTTTATGTGCATCTCAGCTAACAACCTGACTAACCATGATACCTTAAGTTGTACATTATTTTGCCTCAAGGAGATAAGCATATCTCTTTTAAAGCACACTAAGGAGTTCAACTGTGCTTTATCTAAGGTTGGTGATGATGATTTCCAACTTAGTGCATCAACCACTATATTAGCCTTCTGTGGATGATAATCAATTGTACAATCATAGTCCTCGAATAACTCCATCTAGTGGTGTTATCTCATGTTCAACTCATGTTGTGAGAAGATATATTTTAGATTCTTATGGTCTGTGAAAATTTGGAATGTTTCTCCATAGAGATAATATCTCCAGATCTTCAAAGCATGGACCACAACAGCTATCTCTAGATCATGTGTTGGATAATTCTCCTTGTGTTTCTTAAGATGTCGAGAGGCAAAAGAAATCACTTGATTATCCTGCATCAACACACATCCTAGACCATTCTTAGATGCATCACAGAAAACTATGTACCCCTTCCCTTGCTCAGGTAACACCAACACAGGTGCACTTGTCAACCTTTCTTTCAACAGCTAGAAAGAATGTTGGCACTTGTCATTCCAGACAAAAGGAACCACCTTCCTGGTCAACTTGGTTAGGGGTAAAGCTATAGGACTGAAGTTCTTAATGGACTCCTGTAATAGCCTACCTGTCCTAGGAAACTGCATATCTCCATTGGTGTCTTTGGCTGTTCCCATTGTAGGACATATTCTACCTTCTTAGGATCAACACAGATACTTGAGGAAGATATTACGTGTCCTAGAAAGGAAACTTCTGGTAACCAGAACTCGCATTTGCTAAAATTAGCATACAACTTATGCTCTCTTAGCAAAGTTAAAGCCTGATGGAGGTGTTGCTCATGCTGTTGAGCATATCTACTGTAATCTAGGATGTCATCTATAAAGACTACTATGAATTGATCAAGAAAAGGTTGAAATATTCTATTCATGAGTTCCATGAATGTAGCTGGTGCATTAGTTAGTCCAAATGACATAACTATGAACTCATAGTAACCATAACTCATCCTAAAGGCAAACTTAGGTATGTCACTCTCCTTGATACGTAACTGATGGTATCCTGACCTCAGATCTCTTTTAGAAAAGATAGTTGCACCACACAACTGGTCAAATAGGTCATCGATCCTTGGAAGAGGATACTTGTTCTTTATGGTTACTTTATTCAACTGTCTGTAATCAATGCATAACCACATCGATATGTCCTTCTTCTTAATAAAGAGAACTGGAGCACCCCATGGTGAAGTACTCGGTCAGATAAAACCTTTCTCAAGCAACTCATGCAGTTGTTCCTTGACCTCTGTCATCTGAGCAGGTGCCATTCTATACGATGTTTGTTCTATTGGTTGCGTGCCCGGGACTAGATTAATATCAAAATCAATCTCTTGTGGTGGAGGAACACCTGGAAGTTCCTCATGGAACACATCTTCAAACTCCCTAACTATCGATACTTCTGAAAGATTAGGGCTCTCTATTGTGGTGTCTACCACATGTGCCAGGAATGCAAAGCATCCTTGTCTCATCAGCTTCTCAACTACCATATATGACACAAGACAGGTTGAAAGAATCTTTCTATCTCCCTAAGAAATCCATGTGTCACCATCATCTGTGAACACAACTTGCTTGGACTCACACTCCAAGACAACCTTATACTTTTCTAGGGTGTCCATCCCAAGAATTGTATCAAACCCATGCATCTCAAGTGGTATAAGATCCACCTGAATGTGATGTTCAGAAAAGGAAAGAATGCAGGGAGAACACACCTCCCATAACACTACAGATCCCATCAAAGAGGTTTCTAATAACAGACTATCTGCTTTATGACTAACAGTCATATTGCAGTCATGAATCACTTCTCAAGTGATAAAGGAGTGTGTAGCACCCAGATCAATCAAAACAGATATGAAGCAGGATGAAGACATATCAGAATGAAATAGTTCCATCTGACCTTTCACAACTCGAGGGTTGACTACTTCTTCAGGTTGATTCATAGCATAGACCCTCACCGTTGCTTGTTGTTGACCATGTGCTTGGTTGTTGGGTGTCGACGAACCAACTTGGGACGCTTGTTCATGTCCTCTAGCACCACTCAAAAACTATTTCCTCTGATTACCTTTTTTACTCTGCCTCAGTGGTTGGGTAACCACTGTGTTTCCAATAGGACAATCCCTCACTAGATGTCCTACCTGTCTACACTGGTGATAGGTTCTATTCTCTTGATATGGTCTAAAAGGTCATGTTGCTGACATTGATGTTGTACTATGGGCTCTATTCAGTGGTAAACTATGACCTCTACCCTTGCTGGATGTCCACTGTGTCTGGGTGTTGAACCTTGGTGGTGTTGTTGGTGTAGAAAACCTTGGTTTCTTAAAACTTTTGGACCTCTGTCCTTGGAACTGTGTATACGCCTTCTTACTGTGGGCCTGGCACTTCTCAATCACGGACCTTGCTATCCATCTCACAGACTCCACAAAGGTGTCAAACCTCTCCCTGTTCACTAAGGCAGACACAGGAGTGGTCAATTCAGCATTCATCCCCTTCTCAAAATGATGAATCCTCTCCTCATCTGTAGCAGCCATATGCGGACAGAACTATAGAAGATCCATGAACTTAGCTTCATACTCACTAATGTTCAGTGGTCCTTGCCTTATCCGCTCAAACTGAGAGATCTTCTCGTCTAGAAACATCTTGGGAAAGTATGTACTGACGAATTATTGTCGGAATTCCTCCCACCTGATTTCAACACCTGGCCTCTTGCCCTCTTCTATTGTCCACCAGTAGCCAGCACTCCCTTTTAGAAGGTACATTGCATGCCTTGCCTTCTCTGCTTCAGGGATATTGAGGATTCTAAAAGCCTTCTCCAGCTCAGTCAACCACATATCTATGTCTATTGGGTCAGTTGTACCAGCATATTTTGTGGCTCCAACCCAACAAAGTTGTTCAAAAGTCTTGGCGGCTCCATGTCCTTCATTGTGGGCTAGTTCCCTAGGTGCAGGTGGTGGCATCCTATCCACCATATGCATCACAGTTGCCATGAACTTCCCAAATAGATCATCGAAAGCTGGGTTTTCCAGTGCAACTTGGTTAAGCTGTGGATGTTCGGGTTCTGGTTCCTCCCTAGTCTGGTTCCTTGCACCTCTTCCTGGTGCAGCAATGCTGCTTTCAACAACATGTTCTTCGTGTGATCCAAACATCTTTAAGTTCTTCTTCTCCTATATGAGCAGAAGACACTATCAAATAAACTGGAAAACACTAGAACAGACTCAACAACCTTAATCCTATGTCTCTGTAGACTCAACAAACCTAGAGCTCTGATACCAACTTAAATGTGACAACCAACACCAAATATCAGATGCGATTAATGCGGAAGCGATCATTAACAGCAGATTAACAAAAATCACTAAAAATTAAAACCATTTACAAGGAGATCCATTTCCAGGAAACTCTTATAACAATAACCAAAATATTATATACATATACATTCTGGTTCACAAAGTACATACCATGTACCTTTTGTTCTCGAGGATTACATTCAACAATAGCTCTATTAAATCTACGCATAAGAAACATAAAACCTCGAGGCATTCAATGCCAAAATATCAGATCGATCATAAAAGAACTAACTACTAACTCCTAGGACCTTAGAGTACAGAGACGACTCATAGGACTCATATCTATAAGACACGACAATCAGTATCTCCACCTGAGATGTTATTGTTGTCCCTATTGTTGCTATCCTTATCCTGTTGTAGGGTTTCTACCTCCTCGTCCTCGTCCACCTAAAAATGTTGGATCCCGCGGGGGTGAGACAATTGAAATAAAATTGTCCCAGTGAGAGATATAACTCTTTGCCAGAAACATTATTATTGTAGATAAACAATATTAAACTAAGCAGGGGAACCTTTATGGAATCAGAAGGATTTAATCATTATTTAGCAGAATAGAGCAATGTCACCTCTTAAAGTATGACAACTATAAAGTGATAAAGCAGTATATCATCTATTCTTTTTAATAAGGAATATGAAGAACATGTATAATGTTTATCCCTTTTAGGATACAATAAGCAATGTAATATCAACCAACAATATCTTTATTTCATTCTTAAGAAAATATGCTACACGACTAATTACATTTTACAATCATACCCATGCCCTGAGGAGATGAGGTATACCGCTCATGCTCCAACCGACCATGATTACGTAAAGCATCGGTACCATACATAGGTCAATGGAAGAGCCAAACTCCATCACCGCATCTGTCTCGGTCAATACAAGATCATATGCAAGACATCTTGTGTCTCTACTAAATAGCTTTCCAGGGTATACTGGCACCTTCGCTATAGAGTTATAGCCCATAGCATATACTCTTTTCAGGATATGGCCCGTAGCCAATGCCTAGTATTGTGGAGTTATAACCCATAGCCATAATTTCATTGGGATATGGTCCATAACAATTCCTGTGCATAGGATATGGCCCTCAGTCATTCCTATGAGGCGTTAGGATATTTTCACCCATTACCCCCACACATTCAAAATATGCATTGCAGGAATTCCCATAGGAACCCTGTTTCACCATCACCAACTACTGACGATGATGGATCTATGGTCAGGGCTCTACATGATAAGATTTCACTTGATTAATTAAGTGCATTACCATATACTCTTGGCATCAGTCAGGTTTTCAAACATAGATTATTATAACAATTGCTACAAAAAATGTGTAATGCATCTATCAAGTACTTGTTGAAGGTTTATAAAACATTGGGATCTCAATCTCTTATCACATCATGGGCATTCTCATCCCTTAACATCTCATCATCATGATTATGGAATATGGGTATTCAAACCCTCAGTTCATCAAAGAACACTTGTTACCACATATCAGGTAACTAATACCTTCAGGTCATCTGACCAAGGTAAACATGATACTTACTACACAAGCATCTCACATGGCTCTTCAAGGCCCATTTAATCTCTTGTTACCTCTTACTAGGCAACAAAGCATATTATGGCTCACAAGGCCAATAAAACAATTTCCATGATAACACATCATAGCTCATACCTGGCTATGCCCAATCATCTCATGATACCTGCATGTTTAGTACACATGATAACAGTTATATCAATTACATATCAGCACTATGCAATGTAATGGTAGCATTACTATTCCCTCATTAGGGTTAGGTTTTCCAAATTCATGTCAATTAGGGATACTCATCCTATTACCCAAAATTAGGGTTATGATTTATCATCATAATGCCCAAGATTAGAGTTTCAAGCACTATAACCCAAAATTAGGGTTTCACATACTTTCACTCTATATTAGGGTTAAGGATTCATATAGCATCACCCTATATCAGGGTTTCACATAACATTATCCTTTATTAGGCTTTCACATAACAATACCCTGTATTAGGGTTTCACATAACAATATCCTTTATTAGGTTTTCACATAACAATACCCTATATTAGGGTTTCACATAACAATACCTTGTATTAGGGTTCCATATAACATCATCTCATCTTAGGGTTTCACAACTCTTTACTCAAATTAGGGTTAGGGATTTCCCATTTCATTTCAATTAGGATTTCTCAACCCATTACCTAAAGTTAGGGTTAGGGTTTCTCATCTTTCTCGATTAGGGTTTCCATTCTATATTAATAAGAGTTTTATGATTATCTGATTAATCCAAACCCTAAATCAGTGCTTCCACATATATTGGAGCACATATCATTATTAATCATACTTATCATTGTTCCATGTACTTAGGAACACACAAAACAACATCATCATACATTATTATGTTTCCTTAGCTTCTCACTAATGACATACACCTATGTTTATCATGGTGTATTGGAATTATTACTTTCATAGGCATCGAGTGATAACCACTTTAATTATCCTAATCACCTAAATACTTCAAAAGTTCTTCCATTGAAATCATCCCTGAGATCCCTTCAACCACTTGTGGGGTTATAAGTAATTACATGATTTGAACCAATTAGACCTTCAAACGGTCTTGGACCAATTGACCCTTCAAACGGTCTTGGACCCATTGCCCTCAAATGGTCTTAGACTAAATGACCCTTCAAATAGTCTTGGTCCAATCCTCCAAATGGTATGATACCGTTTAGACCTTAAACAGTTTTGATTCAATCGAATCTCCAAATGGTCTTGAACCTTTTGTACCTCCAAACGATCTTAAGGTGCTTGACCTCCAAACGATCTTGAGGTGCTTGACCTCCAAACGATCTTGAGGTGCTTGACCTCCAAATGGTCTTGAGGTGCTTGACCTCCAAACAGTCTTGATCTACATCTTCAATCATTCTTAAGACTGTTAGACCATCAAATAATCTTGATCTCAAAGTCCCTAAACGGTTTGAGACCGTTGGAATTAAAAATTATTAAACCCTAAACGGTCTTGAGACCATTTTAATTAAAAATTATTAAACCCTAAATGGTCTTGATACTATTTGAATTAAAAATTATTAAACACTAAACGATCTTGAGACCGTTTGGTCTCAATTTAGAAATGAAACCGATTGAACTCAAATTAGGGTTTTAACTTCAATCGATCTAGGGTTTGTAATCAAGGATCCATCAAGTGCTGAAACCTTTGGGACTGGATCAATTGTAACCATTGGATATCCATCCAACCATGACACCACTTGACCTTAAATGGTCTTGAGACCGATTGATCTCAATCGGTCTTGAGACCGTTTAACCTCAAACGGTCTTGAGACCGTTTGGTCACCAAAATATGAAACTGATTTCTCATGATTTTGATTGAGGTGTGTGCTAAGATGACATCATCATCTTCAAGCTTTAAACCTTAAATATTTTCTATGATCTTTGTGGTGATTTCAACAATTAATCAAAAGGAAAATTGGGAATGAAAAAGGAATCAACATATGATGAAGAAATGAAATCAATAATGATGTTTAAGGGTTCACGTTATATAAACCGCCTTCAAAGTTGAATCCAAGATTCAAGCTTCACGTCTTTAATGGTGAATGAAGCTTCCTCAACTGTCCAAGGTCCGTTCTCAACTCTTTGGATGCAAAGGATGATCGAGGTTGAGTATTGAATGGAGAAAAGAAGAAAATAAGCATTGGATTTCGATTTCCACAATGAAATCAAGGTTTAAGATTACTATGGAGCTTACCTACAGGTTGGGGCACGTGCTCCTCTTTCTCCTAAGCTCCTTAGTCTTCAGCCCAAGCAAAGAAAGAAAGTGGATTCGAAAAAGAGTCTTTCAAGTGAGTGGAAAACGGGCTATATGTATGTGAATTTTTCTAGAGAGAGAAAGTAGTAGAAAAATCCATCAACTCCTATTTCATGTGCCACATATCCCCCTCCCTTCCTTGATTCCGAAGCCAACATCTTTTCCTTCAAAAACCTCTCATCTATCCTTGAATAAAAATCAACCACTTTAAGCACCTTAATCATTATAATACTATTATCCATTTTTAGTGGGCAATTCTTTTTAATTAACAAATGCAAGTGGATTTCTTCACCTACTTAGGATATTTCGGTGCAACTCAAGGCATTTGGACGTCCTTGCACTATAGGATTTCAACCAAAGCCTTTTTAGTTGATTGGCACTTTAATTAATATATTTATTTTTGCATTAAATTGAATTAGGGTTTCAATTATGCTTAAATCTTGATTATTTTAATATCAAGATTCTCTCTCCTCCAAAGAGATTAAAATGAGACGCCCCTCTAATTTTATTGTCTCTACTTGATACCAAGAAACATTAGGGACTCTCAAGAAGTGGTATTTTGCATATGGAACCCTAGGTTTTGGGTAAATTGCACATTACGCCAAAACTAGGTTTTAATGCTCAAACATTGCACAATAAACTCTTTCTTGGTGCTCAGGCTTATGCTATCCATACCTCTGCATCATTATCATTCACATGATGCTTCAACACTTGCGAAACATTTTATCATGTGACATTTGCATGTCAACCCCTCAAATTGGGTAAATTGCACTTTAGTCCAAAACAGGTAAAACATTGCTTCAACAATATTCAAATAGGACCAAACTTGAAACATAAGTTCCTCTTGAACCTTAATTACTTTTCAAAGGATAAGAGCAAGCATATAATTATCTTCCTTAAATAAAACATATAGGGTTAAAGCATAACCCAGGTCAGGGATGTTACAAATTATCCACCCCTAATAGGGATTTCATCCCCAAAATCATCAAGAGAAAAGAGAAGGGTACTTCCTCCTCATCTCTTCCTCTAGCTCCCACATAGCTTCTTCAATGCCACAGTGATTCCAGAGAACTTTCACAAGACATATGTCTTTCTTTTTCAGCTTTTTAATTCTTTTATCAAGGATCATCACAGGTCCTTCAACATATGGTATATCATCATTTAATTCTACCTCCACAGGTTGCAAAACTAACTCTGTGTCAGGATGAAACTTTCTCAGCATTGAGATATGGAACACTGGATGCAACTTATGCAGCTTAGGTGGAAATTCTAGCTTATAGGCTACCTTTCCAATCCTTTCAATGATTGGATAAGGTCCCATAAATCTAGGAGCTAACTTTTCCTTCTTTCCAAATCTAAGTACACATTTCTAAGGTGAGACCTTGAGATGTACAATGTCTCCAACTTGGAATTCTAATGGTCTTCACCGTTTGTCGGCGTACGACTTTTGTCTATCCTGTGCAGTCTTTAATTGTTGTTGTATTACTTTAATCTTCTCAGTTGTCTACTGCACTAGCTCAGGACCCAAAAGTTGATATTCTACTATTTCATACCAACATAAATGAGATGTACAACATCTGCCATATAATGCTTCATATGGTGCCATATCAATACTGTGATGATAGCTATTATTGTAAGCAAATTCTATCAAGCTCAGGTGTATATCCCAACTTCCTACAAACTGAAGGACACATGCCCTAAGAAAATCCTCCAAGGTTTGTATGGTCCTCTCAGACTGTCCATCTGTCTGTGGGTGAAAGGCAGTACTAAACCTTAACTGCATACCCAAAGCTTTATGTAGTCATTCTAAAAAATGACTAGTGAACTGGGGACCTCTATCAGAAATAATAGTAGCTAGAACCCCATCCAACCACACTATTTCATATATATATATATATATATATATATATATATATATATATATATATATATATATATATATATATATATATATATATATATATATATATATATATATATATATATATATATATATATATATATATATATATATATATATATATATATATATATATATATATATATATATGCAAGCTTCTCAGCAGTGTCGGTTGTTTTGATAGGAAGAAAATGTGCTGACTTAGTCAACCTATCAACTATCACCCATATGGAATAATGATCTTTGGTTGTTCTAGGAAAACCAACCACAATTTCCATGGTCATATGATCCCATTTCCACAGTGGTATAGGAAAAGGTTGCATTGTTCCTACAGTCTTTTAGTGTTCAGCTTTAACCTGCTGACACACCGAACCCCGCATAACAAACTCAGCTACATCTTTCTTCAAACCAGGCCACCAATACATATGTTTGAAGTTATGATACATTTTGGTGCTCCCTGGATGCATTGCATACATCGAAGAATGAGCTTCCTCAAAGACTAACTTCCTTAAGTCATTGGCATTAGGTACTACCATCCTACCATGGTAGCAGACTACCTGATCCTCTGACTCATGAAAGCCATCCCATTTCTCACTACCATACCCCGACCTGATCTGCTGAACCACAATATCAACTTGATGTGCTTCTTTAATCTGCTGTCTTAGAGTAGGTTTTATGTGCATCTCAGCTAACAACCTGACTAACCATGATACCTTAAGTTGTACATTATTTTGCCTCAAGGAGATAAGCATATCTCTTTTAAAGCACACTAAGGAGTTCAACTGTGCTTTATCTAAGGTTGGTGATGATGATTTCCAACTTAGTGCATCAACCACTATATTAGCCTTCTGTGGATGATAATCAATTGTACAATCATAGTCCTCGAATAACTCCATCTAGTGGTGTTATCTCATGTTCAACTCATGTTGTGAGAAGATATATTTTAGATTCTTATGGTCTGTGAAAATTTGGAATGTTTCTCCATAGAGATAATATCTCCAGATCTTCAAAGCATGGACCACAACAGCTATCTCTAGATCATGTGTTGGATAATTCTCCTTGTGTTTCTTAAGATGTCGAGAGGCAAAAGAAATCACTTGATTATCCTGCATCAACACACATCCTAGACCATTCTTAGATGCATCACAGAAAACTATGTACCCCTTCCCTTGCTCAGGTAACACCAACACAGGTGCACTTGTCAACCTTTCTTTCAACAGCTAGAAAGAATGTTGGCACTTGTCATTCCAGACAAAAGGAACCACCTTCCTGGTCAACTTGGTTAGGGGTAAAGCTATAGGACTGAAGTTCTTAATGGACTCCTGTAATAGCCTACCTGTCCTAGGAAACTGCATATCTCCATTGGTGTCTTTGGCTGTTCCCATTGTAGGACATATTCTACCTTCTTAGGATCAACACAGATACTTGAGGAAGATATTACGTGTCCTAGAAAGGAAACTTCTGGTAACCAGAACTCGCATTTGCTAAAATTAGCATACAACTTATGCTCTCTTAGCAAAGTTAAAGCCTGATGGAGGTGTTGCTCATGCTGTTGAGCATATCTACTGTAATCTAGGATGTCATCTATAAAGACTACTATGAATTGATCAAGAAAAGGTTGAAATATTCTATTCATGAGTTCCATGAATGTAGCTGGTGCATTAGTTAGTCCAAATGACATAACTATGAACTCATAGTAACCATAACTCATCCTAAAGGCAAACTTAGGTATGTCACTCTCCTTGATACGTAACTGATGGTATCCTGACCTCAGATCTCTTTTAGAAAAGATAGTTGCACCACACAACTGGTCAAATAGGTCCTCGATCCTTGGAAGAGGATACTTGTTCTTTATGGTTACTTTATTCAACTGTCTGTAATCAATGCATAACCACATCGATATGTCCTTCTTCTTAATAAAGAGAACTGGAGCACCCCATGGTGAAGTACTCGGTCAGATAAAACCTTTCTCAAGCAACTCATGCAGTTGTTCCTTGACCTCTGTCATCTGAGCAGGTGCCATTCTATACGATGTTTGTTCTATTGGTTGCGTGCCCGGGACTAGATTAATATCAAAATCAATCTCTTGTGGTGGAGGAACACCTGGAAGTTCCTCATGGAACACATCTTCAAACTCCCTAACTATCGATACTTCTGAAAGATTAGGGCTCTCTATTGTGGTGTCTACCACATGTGCCAGGAATGCAAAGCATCCTTGTCTCATCAGCTTCTCAACTACCATATATGACACAAGACAGGTTGAAAGAATCTTTCTATCTCCCTAAGAAATCCATGTGTCACCATCATCTGTGAACACAACTTGCTTGGACTCACACTCCAAGACAACCTTATACTTTTCTAGGGTGTCCATCCCAAGAATTGTATCAAACCCATGCATCTCAAGTGGTATAAGATCCACCTGAATGTGATGTTCAGAAAAGGAAAGAATGCAGGGAGAACACACCTCCCATAACACTACAGATCCCATCAAAGAGGTTTCTAATAACAGACTATCTGCTTTATGACTAACAGTCATATTGCAGTCATGAATCACTTCTCAAGTGATAAAGGAGTGTGTAGCACCCAGATCAATCAAAACAGATATGAAGCAGGATGAAGACATATCAGAATGAAATAGTTCCATCTGACCTTTCACAACTCGAGGGTTGACTACTTCTTCAGGTTGATTCATAGCATAGACCCTCACCGTTGCTTGTTGTTGACCATGTGCTTGGTTGTTGGGTGTCGACGAACCAACTTGGGACGCTTGTTCATGTCCTCTAGCACCACTCAAAAACTATTTCCTCTGATTACCTTTTTTACTCTGCCTCAGTGGTTGGGTAACCACTGTGTTTCCAATAGGACAATCCCTCACTAGATGTCCTACCTGTCTACACTGGTGATAGGTTCTATTCTCTTGATATGGTCTAAAAGGTCATGTTGCTGACATTGATGTTGTACTATGGGCTCTATTCAGTGGTAAACTATGACCTCTACCCTTGCTGGATGTCCACTGTGTCTGGGTGTTGAACCTTGGTGGTGTTGTTGGTGTAGAAAACCTTGGTTTCTTAAAACTTTTGGACCTCTGTCCTTGGAACTGTGTATATGCCTTCTTACTGTGGGCCTGGCACTTCTCAATCACGGACCTTGCTATCCATCTCACAGACTCCACAAAGGTGTCAAACCTCTCCCTGTTCACTAAGGCAGACACAGGAGTGGTCAATTCAGCATTCATCCCCTTCTCAAAATGATGAATCCTCTCCTCATCTGTAGCAGCCATATGCGGACAGAACTATAGAAGATCCATGAACTTAGCTTCATACTCACTAATGTTCAGTGGTCCTTGCCTTATCCGCTCAAACTGAGAGATCTTCTCGTCTAGAAACATCTTGGGAAAGTATGTACTGACGAATTATTGTCGGAATTCCTCCCACCTGATTTCAACACCTGGCCTCTTGCCCTCTTCTATTGTCCACCAGTAGCCAGCACTCCCTTTTAGAAGGTACATTGCATGCCTTGCCTTCTCTGCTTCAGGGATATTGAGGATTCTAAAAGCCTTCTCCAGCTCAGTCAACCACATATCTATGTCTATTGGGTCAGTTGTACCAGCATATTTTGTGGCTCCAACCCAACAAAGTTGTTCAAAAGTCTTGGCGGCTCCATGTCCTTCATTGTGGGCTAGTTCCCTAGGTGCAGGTGGTGGCATCCTATCCACCATATGCATCACAGTTGCCATGAACTTCCCAAATAGATCATCGAAAGCTGGGTTTTCCAGTGCAACTTGGTTAAGCTGTGGATGTTCGGGTTCTGGTTCCTCCCTAGTCTGGTTCCTTGCACCTCTTCCTGGTGCAGCAATGCTGCTTTCAACAACATGTTCTTCGTGTGATCCAAACATCTTTAAGTTCTTCTTCTCCTATATGAGCAGAAGACACTATCAAATAAACTGGAAAACACTAGAACAGACTCAACAACCTTAATCCTATGTCTCTGTAGACTCAACAAACCTAGAGCTCTGATACCAACTTAAATGTGACAACCAACACCAAATATCAGATGCGATTAATGCGGAAGCGATCATTAACAGCAGATTAACAAAAATCACTAAAAATTAAAACCATTTACAAGGAGATCCATTTCCAGGAAACTCTTATAACAATAACCAAAATATTATATACATATACATTCTGGTTCACAAAGTACATACCATGTACCTTTTGTTCTCGAGGATTACATTCAACAATAGCTCTATTAAATCTACGCATAAGAAACATAAAACCTCGAGGCATTCAATGCCAAAATATCAGATCGATCATAAAAGAACTAACTACTAACTCCTAGGACCTTAGAGTACAGAGACGACTCATAGGACTCATATCTATAAGACACGACAATCAGTATCTCCACCTGAGATGTTATTGTTGTCCCTATTGTTGCTATCCTTATCCTGTTGTAGGGTTTCTACCTCCTCGTCCTCGTCCACCTAAAAATGTTGGATCCCGCGGGGGTGAGACAATTGAAATAAAATTGTCCCAGTGAGAGATATAACTCTTTGCCAGAAACATTATTATTGTAGATAAACAATATTAAACTAAGCAGGGGAACCTTTATGGAATCAGAAGGATTTAATCATTATTTAGCAGAATAGAGCAATGTCACCTCTTAAAGTATGACAACTATAAAGTGATAAAGCAGTATATCATCTATTCTTTTTAATAAGGAATATGAAGAACATGTATAATGTTTATCCATTTTAGGATACAATAAGCAATGTAATATCAACCAACAATATCTGTATTTCATTCTTAAGAAAATATGCTACACGACTAATTACATTTTACAATCATACCCATGCCCTGAGGAGATGAGGTATACCGCTCATGCTCCAACCGACCATGATTACGTAAAGCATCGGTACCATACATAGGTCAATGGAAGAGCCAAACTCCATCACCGCATCTGTCTCGGTCAATACAAGATCATATGTAAGACATCTTGTGTCTCTACTAAATAGCTTTCCAGGGTATACTGGCACCTTCGCTATAGAGTTATAGCCCATAGCATATACTCTTTTCAGGATATGGCCCGTAGCCAATGCCTAGTATTGTGGAGTTATAACCCATAGCCATAATTTCATTGGGATATGGTCCATAACAATTCCTGTGCATAGGATATGGCCCTCAGTCATTCCTATGAGGCGTTAGGATATTTTCACCCATTACCCCCACACATTCAAAATATGCATTGCAGGAATTCCCATAGGAACCCTGTTTCACCATCACCAACTACTGACGATGATGGATCTATGGTCAGGGCTCTACATGATAAGATTTCACTTGATTAATTAAGTGCATTACCATATGCTCTTGGCATCAGTCAGGTTTTCAAACATAGATTATTATAACAATTGCTACAAAAAATGTGTAATGCATCTATCAAGTACTTGTTGAAGGTTTATAAAACATTGGGATCTCAATCTCTTATCACATCATGGGCATTCTCATCCCTTAACATCTCATCATCATGATTATGGAATATGGGTATTCAAACCCTCAGTTCATCAAAGAACACTTGTTACCACATATCAGGTAACTAATACCTTCAGGTCATCTGACCAAGGTAAACATGATACTTACTACACAAGCATCTCACATGGCTCTTCAAGGCCCATTTAATCTCTTGTTACCTCTTACTAGGCAACAAAGCATATTATGGCTCACAAGGCCAATAAAACAATTTCCATGATAACACATCATAGCTCATACCTGGCTATGCCCAATCATCTCATGATACCTGCATGTTTAGTACACATGATAACAGTTATATCAATTACATATCAGCACTATGCAATGTAATGGTAGCATTACTATTCCCTCATTAGGGTTAGGTTTTCCAAATTCATGTCAATTAGGGATACTCATCCTATTACCCAAAATTAGGGTTATGATTTATCATCATAATGCCCAAGATTAGAGTTTCAAGCACTATAACCCAAAATTAGGGTTTCACATACTTTCACTCTATATTAGGGTTAAGGATTCATATAGCATCACCCTATATCAGGGTTTCACATAACATTATCCTTTATTAGGCTTTCACATAACAATACCCTGTATTAGGGTTTCACATAACAATATCCTTTATTAGGTTTTCACATAACAATACCCTATATTAGGGTTTCGCATAACAATACCTTGTATTAGGGTTCCATATAACATCATCTCATCTTAGGGTTTCACAACTCTTTACTCAAATTAGGGTTAGGGATTTCCCATTTCATTTCAATTAGGATTTCTCAACCCATTACCTAAATTTAGGGTTAGGGTTTCTCATCTTTCTCGATTAGGGTTTCCATTCTATATTAATAAGAGTTTTATGATTATCTGATTAATCCAAACCCTAAATCAGTGCTTCCACATATATTGGAGCACATATCATTATTAATCATACTTATCATTGTTCCATGTACTTAGGAACACACAAAACAACATCATCATACATTATTATGTTTCCTTAGCTTCTCACTAATGACATACACCTATGTTTATCATGGTGTATTGGAATTATTACTTTCATAGGCATCGAGTGATAACCACTTTAATTATCCTAATCACCTAAATACTTCAAAAGTTCTTCCATTGAAATCATCCCTGAGATCCCTTCAACCACTTGTGGGGTTATAAGTAATTACATGATTTGAACCAATTAGACCTTCAAACGGTCTTGGACCAATTGACCCTTCAAACGGTCTTGGACCCATTGCCCTCAAATGGTCTTAGACTAAATGACCCTTCAAATAGTCTTGGTCCAATCCTCCAAATGGTATGATACCGTTTAGACCTTAAACAGTTTTGATTCAATCGAATCTCCAAATGGTCTTGAACCTTTTGTACCTCCAAACGATCTTAAGGTGCTTGACCTCCAAACGATCTTGAGGTTCTTGACCTCCAAACGATCTTGAGGTGCTTGACCTCCAAATGGTCTTGAGGTGCTTGACCTCCAAACAGTCTTGATCTACATCTTCAATCATTCTTAAGACTGTTAGACCATCAAATAATCTTGATCTCAAAGTCCCTAAACGGTTTGAGACCGTTGGAATTAAAAATTATTAAACCCTAAACGGTCTTGAGACCATTTTAATTAAAAATTATTAAACCCTAAATGGTCTTGATACTATTTGAATTAAAAATTATTAAACACTAAACGATCTTGAGACCGTTTGGTCTCAATTTAGAAATGAAACCGATTGAACTCAAATTAGGGTTTTAACTTCAATCGATCTAGGGTTTGTAATCAAGGATCCATCAAGTGCTGAAACCTTTGGGACTGGATCAATTGTAACCATTGGATATCCATCCAACCATGACACCACTTGACCTTAAATGGTCTTGAGACCGATTGATCTCAATCGGTCTTGAGACCGTTTAACCTCAAACGGTCTTGAGACCGTTTGGTCACCAAAATATGAAACTGATTTCTCATGATTTTGATTGAGGTGTGTGCTAAGATGACATCATCATCTTCAAGCTTTAAAACTTAAATATTTTCTATGATCTTTGTGGTGATTTCAACAATTAATCAAAAGGAAAATTGGGAATGAAAAAGGAATCAACATATGATGAAGAAATGAAATCAATAATGATGTTTAAGGGTTCACGTTATATAAACCGCCTTCAAAGTTGAATCCAAGATTCAAGCTTCACGTCTTTAATGGTGAATGAAGCTTCCTCAACTGTCCAAGGTCCGTTCTCAACTCTTTGGATGCAAAGGATGATCGAGGTTGAGTATTGAATGGAGAAAAGAAGAAAATAAGCATTGGATTTCGATTTCCACAATGAAATCAAGGTTGAAGATTACTATGGAGCTTACCTACAGGTTGGGGCACGTGCTCCTCTTTCTCCTAAGCTCCTTAGTCTTCAGCCCAAGCAAAGAAAGAAAGTGGATTCGAAAAAGAGTCTTTCAAGTGAGTGGAAAACGGGCTATATGTATGTGAATTTTTCTAGAGAGAGAAAGTAGTAGAAAAATCCTTCAACTCCTATTTCATGTGCCACATATCCCCCTCCCTTCCTTGCTTCCTAATCCAACATCTTTGCATTCAAAAACCTCTCATTTATCCTTGAATTAAAAGCAACCACTTTAAGCACCTTAATCATTATAATACTATTATCCATTTTAGTGGATAATTCTTTTTAATTAACAAATGCAAGTGGATTTCCTCACCAAATTAGGATATTTCGGTGCAACTCAAGGAATTTGGACGTCCTTGCACTATCAGATTTAAACCAAAGCCTTTTTAGTTGATGGGCACTTCAATTAATATATTTATTTTTGCATTAAATTGAATTAGTGTTTCAATTATGCTTAAATCTTGATTATTTTAATATCAAGATTCTCTCTCATCCAAAGAGATTCAAATGAGATGCCCCTCTAATTTTATTGTGTCTAATTGATACCAATAAACATTAGGGACTCTCAATAAGTGGTATTTTGTAGATGGAACCCTAGGTTTTGGGTAAATTGCACATTACACCAAAACTAGGTTTTAATGCTCAAACATTGCTTAATAAGCTCTTTCTTGGTGATTAGGCTTATGGTAGCCATACCTCTGCATAATTTTCATTCTTATGATGCTTCAACACTTGATGAACATTTTACCATGTGACATTTGCAAGTTAACCCCTCAAATTAGGTAAATTACACTTTAGTCCAAAATAGGTAAAACATTGCTTCAACAATATTCAAATAGGACCAAAATTGAAACATAAGTTCCTCTTGAGCCTTAATTACTTTTCAAAGGATAAGAGCAAGCATATAATTATCTTCCTTAAACAAAACATCTAGGGTTAAAGCATAACCCAGGTCAGGGATGTTACAATTAGAGTCATTTAATAACAAAATTGAATATGATTACATAATTTAACAATTGAATATTTTGAGATGAACATAACTACATTCAGTCGAAAAATACTTCAACTGAAGAGTGTATCGGTCGAACATTTTGTCAACCGAGAGTGTTTTTGTTTTACTGGTTGAAACATGAGATTTCTTGGTCCACAATTTTCTCGAACAATGTTGTCTCGGTCGAAGATTTACTCGACCGGGATTGTTACTGTTTTTACTACAGATTTCAGATTTGATACAGGTATTCCCTCGGTCGAATACTTTCTCAACCGAGGAGATTCTTGGTCGAACTATTTGTCGACGAAGGTTGTTTTTGTTTGTTTTCTACAATTTGTTTATGTCAGTTTGAGCTAAAATCATTGTAACATGCTAAGGTACCATTCTATTTAGTTGAGATAAGACATTAAGATATTCAAAAATGAGGTTTTAGGTCAAATCTCCACTTAATCATATTAAATTTGCTAAGTTTTGGGTCTTGGAACCCATACTAGCTCAACATCCTTTTTCTTGTAAGGACATGTGAAGGAATAATGTCCAAGATGCAAGCAATAGTGACAACAAATGGAATCAATTTCATTTCTCTTTCTATGATTTTGAGTTGTGTTTTTGGGTACAAATATAATCTTGGTCTTGGGTGCTTGAGTTTCCTAGTTTAGGTTGATAAGAGTTTTCTTTTAGAAAATATCCTAAACCTCTTCTTCAAATATAACCAGAAGAATTCTTTAGGATCTTATCAAGAATACCATTATTTCTCAAGATACTAACTTCTTTTTGTAACTTAGCAACCTCATCCATTTTCTTTTTGATATCTAACTTTGCTTGATCTAGATCATATGATAAAGCATCTCTTTCTTTAATAATAGCATCATAATCTAGATGAGTACATAGGATAGGTTGAGTCTGCAAATTATTTAGTTTTGCAAGAAATTCAACCTTTTTCTTGAGAAATAAGATCATAGTTTGTTTCTAAAGTAAGCAACTTCATATCACAATCATTTAAAGATGATTTCAAGGTAAAGTTTTCAGAAATAATATTTTCCTTTTCAAAATCAAGATTATTTAATCTAGCATACAAATCCTCATTAGTTTTAGTAACTTTCTTTAGTTTCTTTTTGCAATCAACATATTTGTCATGTGTATCTTGAAGACTAGCGATTAGATCTTCTTTTAGGAAATAAAAAAGGCTTACCTCTTGAGAATCATCACTATCATCTTCTTTGACCATGAGACACTCCATGTTCTTTTCTCCACTCTCACTATCACTTGACTCATCCCATTTAGCTTTGTAGGCTTTTTCTCCCTTCTTCTTGGATGAGCTTTTCTTCCCTTTCTTTGCTTTAGGACATTCATTCTTAAGATGTCCCTTCTTTCCACATTCAAAACACCTAGGAGAGGAAGAGGAAGAGGAACCAATAACTTTGTTAGATTTAAATCTTGTATATTTCTTACCATTTACAATTTGAGCTTCTTCTCCCTTATATCCATCACTTGTATCATCACTTTCTTGAGTCATAACCTGTGTAGACTTTAGAGCCATGTCCTTCCTTCTTCCTTGTTGTAGTTCATTCTCCCGTCTTTCTTCCTCCTCCAAGGTTGCTTCATGTGCTTCTAAGTTGCCAATGAGTTGCTCCATCCTTAGTCGGGTGAGGCCATTGGCTTCTTCAATTACAGTCACCTTAGGCTTGTATTTGGAAGGAAGAGACCTAAGAATTTTAGACACTTGATCTTATTCACTAATGGCTTTACCTAATGTATTCAAACCATTAATAATAGAATAAAACTTTGCATACATTTCACTAATAGACTCATTTGGTTCTATACGGAATTGTTCAAACTTTTGTTTAAACATACTAATTTTGGAGTTCTTTACTTAAACAGTTCCTTCATAAGTAATAGAGAGTCTATGCCATATTTAATATGTAGTTTCAAATTTTGATATTCTATTAAACTCACCTATGGAAATTGAACAATAAAGGAAATTGAATATTTTGGAGTTATGAAGGTTAAAGTGTATTTTTTATGATTTTCAGGTATTTAATTCATTTTTTAAAAACTCTTTTCGAAAAAACTCCAAAAAAATCATAGACCTATTTTTTTTTAGAAAGAGCACATTTTTTAGAGTTCAAAACATATTTTTTTTTGTATTTTTGTACAAGGGAATAAATAGTTATGAATTTCTCAAAACTGACCAATAGGAAATTGCCACATCATCTAACTGATTGAGATAAACAGAGAGAGAGAGAGAGAGTGAGAGAGGGAACACCATTCGACCCAAGATCAGGGTTGGAGATTCATAGGCAACCAAACTATATCTTATAAAATAGCAAGAAGCCAAAACCCTAGAAGAGCATGGTAAATAGAGATGGAGATGATCAATTTTAAACATAGAAGCATATTTTTTAAGCATGTAGCAAGCAATATATGAGAATGGGATTACAAAACTCACCTCTAGATAAGGTGGATAGGTTCAATAATTAAGGTTACCAAGCTTAGAGAGGATGGTTTCTCCAACAAAGTTCCTATCTTGAGCAAGAAGCACCTTCTCCACTTTAGAGGTGAAAAACCCTAACAAAAGAACATGGAGATGGAGTGTTTAATGGTTGTAGGTGGGGTTTCACCATGTAATTCTAGGGTTTCGACCTGGAGGAAGGTGGAAGGAAGATTAAAAACATAAAAATAGGGAAGGAAAGGAGGATACTTACTAACTTTGGTCGAAATCACAAAGGAGGAGCTTAAGAAATCCTAAATAGAGAAATTTGGAACCCTAGGAGCCTTCTTCACCAAGGTAGGAACCCTGTTTTACCTTGGGACAACAACTTTGTGGGAAAACATAGAAGAAACGATGCACTAAGCTATAGGAAAGAAAGGAGAGCAAGAGTTTTCGAATTGGGAGTTGGGAAGGGGTAGACATGGCTTTATTAAGAAGGGGGCAAGCATGAGGTGTCTATGGGACTTTCAATGTGTCCTTAGGCTAGGGCTTCATGGCCATGTAAGAGGACAGTTCATAGAAACTTCTTATATATAAAA
Source organism: Alisma plantago-aquatica (assembly GCA_963693085.1). Taxonomy (NCBI): domain Eukaryota; kingdom Viridiplantae; phylum Streptophyta; class Magnoliopsida; order Alismatales; family Alismataceae; genus Alisma; species Alisma plantago-aquatica. Next base: position 649,142,229 of record OY856410.1, read on the forward strand.
TTTCGGTCCTAAAAGCCCATGGAGACTTCTAGGCCATTTCCACCATCCTCCAATCAAAGAAATAACCCCATTGGTTGATAACTTTTAAAGATAAGCTCATTTATAAAGAAGGTAATCCCTAAAATGCCCTTGGAGAGAAACACCTTCAAACCAAGGTGCAACCAGGTGCCCCATGGTTCAAAAGCTTTATAATGGTAAGGTAATATCTAAGGATTATAATTCACATGATAATTTACAAAGAAAACCTACCAATTGGGTAAATTGCATAACAGTCCAGAATGTTCCTCAAATTGCATAATTTGCACAAATGACATTCAAATTGAACCATATTTAAAACCTAGACTCATTTTATGATTTAAAAACACATTAAAAAGTTATTTTAAGGTTTAGAACACCTAATAGGGTCCTTAAATAGACTTTCACTGAGGTATTTTTGCATAAACCCTTTTATTGGTACAAATAGTGAATAAATGTTCACCAAACCACTATAAATTCCACAATTTAAGCATCATGGCCAAAAAGGATAGAAAGGATAGGAAAATATTGGGAAAGGTCTAAAAAGTGAATATGTCTAAGTTTTGGTATGTTACAGCACTCCACCCCTTAACGAGGATTTCAACCTCGAAAACTAAAGCAAAGTGAGAAGGGTGAGTATGCAATATCTCACCACTAAACTTCCAGGTTGTTTCCATTAAACTTCCTCCAAACTTTAACTAACTTAGACTCCTTATTTTTCAACTGCTTAACTTGGGAGTTTAGAATCTTCTCAAGAAACCACATAGTTTAGGTTCTCATGGATCACTTAAAGGTTCCACTTTTACAATTTCTTTTTAAAATTTTTGGCTTATTAGAATTATATTCATTAGGATATCACATTATCATTATTATTCTTTTAATTGTGTCATGTAATATTTACTTTGTTTCTAAAAGAGTTCTATTTCATTATTATGGACAAACCAAATATATTTCTTATTTATGTCATTCGGAATTTCAGTACAACTAGAGTTACACTAAATTATCTTAATATGCATTATTATATCTGACCATTATCTTTAATGATTTGTATTTAGACTCCATTATCAATTGTATCAATTATTTTGTATGAAATAGGACACTTTATACAATTTGTTACAATTAATCCAAATAAATCCACATTAATTACTTATATGTATATTAGACATTGTTACTTTACCGTTCTTGCTCACATTAATGTCATCATTAATCATTCTCTCATATTTATTCACTTCTTATTGTTTATTATGAACATTTGTGTGAATCAATTACTTCTTATCCGTATTGAAGTCATTATATATATTTTAATGATCAAGGTGGGACATATTACATATTAATGATTTGATTCACATACTAAGTCATTAAGTGATTAATTAGGTGTGTATTAGAGAACAAGGTGATACACATTTCATCTTTATGACTTGATTAATCTATGATTTATGTGTATTAAAGTATGCTATCTAATTATGACACCTAGTGACACTAATGTATCATGAAAGTCATTAAGGATGTATAGGTTAAGGTTAGATGATTACAACTTAGGGTTTAGGATAACATGATCATTATTCTTGACGTATACCTTCTTAGGATGCATTAAGTCTAAAGTTAGATTACAATTATCTTTCCCATCATATCATTAGGGTTTATTGGTTTATGGCATGGGCAACATCATCCTTATCCACTATTAGTATTAAAATGTGAGTTACTCTTATTATGTGCATTAGATATTCATTAGGGTTCAAACATATGAACTATTCATTAGATGATCGTTATATGTTCTTTTGGATACCAAGAAACATGTGGTTACAACTATAACTTGTTTGGTCAAAACTAAGGATTCAAGCACACTAAATTCCTAATTAGGGAGTTAGGGTTTCAGAAGTCAAAGTAGCTAGATTTTAGTATGTTACATGACTCCATCCCCTTGGAAAGGATTTTGTCCTCAAAATCTAACTACCCAAACATCATCAAACCAACTACTCTCCATCCCTTAAAAGGTTTGACCTACCAAGCCAAACTAATCTAGAGGTAAAATGGTGAGTCTAACTAGACCATATACAAGATCCATCACGCTTCACTACACACTCTAATTGCTTACTAAACACAAAATTTCAAAGTCTAGGTTCTAGGGATAACTATCCAAACATGTGGTTCTATGGGTCATAAGGGAACTATATTGGATATCCATCCTAAAACATGTCATTACACCTGGGAGACTAGTTCAACATATTAGGGTCCCTAAAGATAAATCATATAGGTGTCTAAGGCTACTATTGCCTAAAAGCATGCTATTTTGAACAATTCATATCATCTCAAGCCAGGTTGGTATCATATGGATTTAGGAGTCCTCGTAAACCAAGCTAGTGGTGCAGAGGAAAATTTTGCCTGCCCCTGAACCCCTATCCTTTCTAGACTCCTTTGCTTTAAACTTCATGTCCTAGTAGATTCCTAAAGTACAAGCTAAACAACCTCAAGTTATGATGGTTACTTATGCATCTTTTAGTCGTAAGAATTTTAGGGATCCATTCATCATTATTCTAATGTGAAAAGGATCCTAAATCAACCCTTCACAATCCATTGATCAACTCTAGGGAAAACATGTCACTAAAAGGTAAGGCAAGTATTCTAACTAGGGATACAAAATTTAAATAGTCAGATTCCAACTACCATGGGCTCTGATACCATTCTGCAAGGAGGCGGGATCACCCTCTTACTAAAAAAATTTGAAGAATTAACATCCATTCCAAACACACTCAAAGGTATGTTGGAATAGGTATAAATTTTCCAAATTTATTATAATGGTATGCAAAATAACAAAGTGTAGCAGCAGAATAAAAATAACTGACTATATTCAACATTCATAAAATATTACACAAGCACATCAAAATCTCCCATTAGGGTTTACAACAAGATACAACAAAAAGGATATAGATAGAGGGAAGTCTAAAGTAGTTCAAATATTGTCTCCAGAACAACATCTCCAAGTGCTAGGTCCATGCCCAAAGCTATGTTCTCCTGATTCAACTCAACAACTTGTCCTAACATGGGTGGTTGGGAGAGCACCCAATAAAAGGGAAAGGAAACAAGGTATGTGTCAAAATATTAAACAAGTACAAAAGATAATGATAACATCAAAGCATAAATATATGGATTCATAACATGATGAGAGGGACAAGAGGATGAGGTATATAAAAAATAGATTCTTGCCAAAAACCAACAAATAATAATGAATTACATGAATAATCAATATTGGACTGCATTAACTAAGTAGGGTTGAGGCACCTACCGGACATGAACCTATAGGTGAGGGGAGGATTAATACATTCCCAGTCATCTACACATATTTTTGTAAGGGAGAGAATAAGATATTCCCCAGGGTGAATTAACACATGCCCTACTATGGGTTGTTGTACATAAGTACCACTATTATAGCTAAATAGTCAAATAAACCATCTTGCATAAGAAGTAGTAAATTGGCAAGATAAATAGTCATATAATTGCAATATGGTATTGGGGTTCCAAGACCCATGAAATAAAACATCAATACTAATTTTGAGGCAAGTACATAAAAAGATTCATGAGTAGAGGAAACTGGGTTCAATAAAGCCTCACTAGGGAAAGTAAGGTTGGTTCTCAAGTATCCCAACTAAAGGGTGAGATATGCACATACATAAAGAGGGATTTGCACATACATAAAGAGGGATTGCACATACATAAAGAGGGATTTCACATACATAAAGAGGGAGTGCACATACATAAAGAGGGATTTCACATATATAAAGAGGGATTACACATACCTCTTATACGATTTCAAGAACCAACTTTCATCACTTTATTGAGTCTAATACCAACTTCTCCTATTTCCAATGTATAACCATGTATCCAGATATGTTATATGCATTAATGTAACGAAAACATCTATTTTTTACTTTTTGCATAAAACTTCTATTTTGACTTGGAAATCATCACCATTGATCTATTTAGGTTATTTTGATTAAGAAAACATATAATTTAGCATATTTTGGATTTGTGAAGGTTAAAGTGTATTTTTGGTGATCTTTAAGTATTTAATTCATTTTTTAAAAACTATTCTTGAAAAAACTCCAAAAAAAACCTTAGAACTATTTTTTTTAGAAAGAGCACATTTTTTACAGTTCAAAACATATCTTCTTTTTCATTTTGGACAAGGGAATAAATAGTTATGAATTTCTAAAAATTGACTAATAGGAAATTGCCACATCATCAAACTGATTAAGATAAGTAGAGAGAGGGAGAGAGATATAGAGAGAGCACCATTTGACCCAAGATCAGGGTTGGAGATGCATAGGCAACCAAACTAGATCTTATAGGGATAGTAAAACAACAAGAAACCAAAACCCTAGAAGAACATGGTAAATAGAGATCGAGATGATCGATTTTAAACATAGAAGCATGAGTTTTAAGCATGCAGTAAGAAAAATATGACAAGGGGATTACAAAACTCACCTATAGGGAAGGTGGATAGGTCCAATAAGTACTTTTACCAAGCTTAGAGAGGATGGTTTCTCCAACAAAGCTCCTATCTCGAGCAAGAAGCACCTTCTCCACTTTACATGTGATAAACCCTAACAAAAGAACATGGAGATGGGGGTGTTTAATGGATCTAGGTGGGGTTTCACCATGGAAGACAAGGTTTCTGACCTAGAGGAAGGGGGAAGGAAGACTAAAAAAATGAAAATAGGGAAGTAAATGAGGATACTAGTTTTAGTCAAAATCGCCAAGGAGGAGCTTAAGAAAACCTAAATAGAGAAATTTGGAACCCTAGGAGCCTTCTTCACCAAGGTAGGCACCCTCTTTTACCTTGGGACAACAACTTCATGGAAAAACATAGAAGGAACGATGCTCTCAGCTAGAGGAAAGAAAGAGAGCAAGAGTTTTCAAATTAGGAGTTGGGAAGTGGTAGACATGGCTTTATAAAGAAGGGGGCAAGTATAAGGTGTCTACGGGACTTTCCATGTGTCCTTAGGCTAGGGCTTCATGTCCATGCAAGAGAACAACTCTTAGAGACTTCTTTTATATCAAATGTCAGCCCTAAAAGCCCATGGATACTTCTAGGCCATCTCTGCCATCATCCAATCAAATAAATAACCCCATTGGTTGATAGCTTTTATAGATAAACTCATTTATAAAGAATGTAATCCCTAAAATGCCCTTGGAGAGAAACACCTTCAAACCAAGGTGCAACCAGGTTCCCCATGGTACAAAAGCTCGAGAATGGTAAGGGAATATCTAAGAATTATAATGCACATTATAATTTTCAAATAAAACCTACCAATTGGGTAAATTGCATAAAAGTCTAGAATGTTCCTAAAATTGCATAACTTGCAAAAACGACATTCAAATTGAACCAAATTTAAAACCTAGGCTCATTTTATTATTTAAAAACACATAAAAAAGTTAGGTTAAGGTTTAAGACACCTAATAAGGTCCTTAAATAGACTTTCACTGAGGTATTTGTGCAGAAACCCTTTTATTGGTACAAATAGTGAATAAATATTCACCAATCCACTATAAATTCCACAATTTAAGCATCAAGGCCAAAAATCATAGAAATGATAGGTAAATATTGGGAAAGGGAAAAAAAGAGAATATGTTGAAGTTTCGATATGTTATAGACCTGGTTTGATCCTAACTTCATTTATTTATGTTCTCCTGCATTGGTTTATTCTACATTTTCTTATCTGGATCAGCTTGAACTGTTAACCTAAATTACACCTGTTGTTGTTTCATGTAATGACACAATTTAAAATTAACAATAGTCTTAAAGAAATCATTATCTATCATCAGTAACTATGGATGGTTCTGGTATGAAAATTACTGTGTAGTATGTCTAAAAATTTTACTGGAACTTATTTTGGTCTTTGGAAAAGTAGGATGCAAACTGGCTTAATGTGGTAGGGTATGATCAGTATTTAGAAGAAGATGAACCCAAAGTAGATGAAACTATTCCTGATAATGCTAATATTTGCAACCTAGAAGAAGGGTGACAATACGTGTCGAGGTTGATTTTATTTGCGTTAAACAACAAATTGTATGACTCATACTCTAAGCCACCTATTACTACATCTAAGGTTCTGTAGAAAGCATTATAAAAGAAATACAATACTGAGAATTAAGGAACTAAAAAATATTGTGTTTTTAATTTTTTTAAGTTTCATATGTTTGAGGGTAGATCTGTTTCTGATCAAACACACAATTTTCAAATATTGGTACAAGAGCTCGCTGATGTGGGCATGACACTTCCTGAGAAATTTGTTGCTATGTCGATCATTGAGAAATTCCCAAAATCTTGGGAGTCGTTTGGCATGACTCTTTAGCACCACAAAGGAGACTTGTGAATGAACGATCTCATGATTGATATCAATATTCAGGAAGAGCATCTGAAAGAGAAGACTATCAAAGTACCAACTGATGTTAATGCAACTGTTAATTTTACTACTTCTAAGAACAAGGATAAGAAATCTAAGAATTCACTTAAACCTAAGGCCAAGATCCAGAAGAAACCAAAGAACAAACCTTATTGGACTTGTAGAAAGGTTGGCCATTGGAACAAGGATTGTCCTTCAAATAAGGCCAAGAAAGTTGACACATCTACAACTGAGGAGGCTGTGGTCAACATGATGACTGCATCCTTAAACCTCAATGATGGGTATTTACCTATAAAACTTGAAGTTCTTTCTATATTTGAACCACTATATTGGATTATGACACTGGAGCTAATATGCATGTGTGTACTGACAAGTCCCTATTTGTGTCTTATCAGGCCTCTAAAGGTCAATCTGTGACTTTCAATGATTCCAACAATGTAGAAGTCAAAGGCGAAGGAAGGGTGGACTTGAAGTTTCCTTCAGGAAAGGGTCTGAAACTTCATAGAGTTAGACATGTTCCATCAATATGATGCAATATTATTAGTGGCGCAATTTTAGTTAGAGATGGTTTTAGAATAGATTGTAAATGTAATAAATATATTATTACTCGCCTTTGAGATTCTTTATTTTAGACAAGGGGTATCTTTGTGATATGGAGAACTCATTTAAGATTATTGTAGAACCTATTTCAAATTCCATTTTAAATTTGAATGATAATAGTTATTTATGCTTGAATCTTGTATCATTTGATGTTTGGAATGAACGTTTTAGACATGTTAATGTTGGCTCAATGAAACGTATGATGAATTTGAATTTATCCATAAATCTGAAATAAGCAATAATAAATGTGAAATATGTGTGCAAGCTAAATTATTGACGATGCTAGTAGATATTGTTATGTATTTTTTCTTAGAAGTAAAGAAGCGACATGGGATAAATTTAACATTCATAAGAAATAAGTTAAAACTCAGTCCGAAAAAGTACTGAAATGGTTAAGGTCTGATAGAGGAGGAGAGTATACCTCAAATTTGTTTTTGGAATTTAGCCAATTACATTGTATAGTTCATGAGGTTTGATGCATTGTATATTTGTCATTTTCACATGCTATTTTTATACTGCTTTTTGTGCACTTACTATTCATTTTCAATAAAATTTATGCATGATTTATTAATAGTATCATGTGTTACTCAATTGCATCAAATAAGCATAATTTTAATGTTTTTGAATGAATTATTATATTTCAAATACTTATGTACATTTTTGTGCAATTTCAGTACCACAAGAGTCTCACAGACTCGATACTACTGACTTCAAAAATAGGTACTATTGACATCGCATCAGAGACAGAGAAGATTCAACTTCCAGACTCGGTACTACTGAGTCCAAAAGTCAATAGTACCAAGTCTGCCCGATTAGGCAGTCTGGAAAATCAAGTTTAATCTGATAGTTGAGGATTTATTTTTCCCTAAGTCACTTCTATGACTTAAAGGGAGTTTGTCCAGACCTAATCAATCACATTCTATTCCATTAGAAGATGGTCGCAACACCAGAGAGCAGAACAACAAGGAGAATTGCATGTTCTGGAGGTTTTGGGCACGTTCGGTGGATATAATTTGTAGATTGCAGATTCGTTCATCAGTGTGGAGCGTCTTGATCATGTTTCTCCAGGGGATTCATCAGCTTTATATGTTCTCCATGTTTTTCCTTCTTCCTAGCATGTTTTTGTCCATAGAGACCATGAGTGGCTAATCCCCATGTTATTTAGGACTCGAGTGTAGCCCTATTGTACATTTTATATGGATCTTTTGTGTTAATATATTATTTTATCCTTATTCTTGGGCATGTTGCTATAAAATCATATTGAATTGTCTATGTTTTGCACCATAGGTGATTAATTAGATCTTGACTAACTTTGGGAGGAGGATTAAGGATTATAAATCCATAGTAACACATGTTTTATATCGCCCTTTCAGAAAGGTGGTTTACGAACATGAAGATATTACCCATACATTATTCGTAAAACACCTAACTAATCAACCAATTACTATGGAAATGGGTTTGGCATTAGCATAGGTAGTGAAATACACTACATGAGTGGGTAGTTCTTACTACATGCTCTTTGTCTAGGAGTGGGAGGAAAATATATTAATCTTAGATTAAAATTGTAGAGTCAATCATGGTGAAACCATAGTCCTAAAGAATTTCTTCTCATTGTGATCACAACCCATTAAATTAGTTTTCTTTCTTGCAATTAGTTTAATAATCTTAAATCAAAGTTTTCTTTGGCTTAGCTGATCGAAAAGCAGTTGGTAGTTCTTTCTTGAATTACATTTCCCCGTATTCAATATCCGGGCCTCTTTGGCCTATATTACTTCAATGTGTACTTTTGCATTTTACACGTACAATTTAGTCATGTCAAGGTTATTGCTCCATATTCACCACAATCTAATTGGATAGATGAACGTATTGAACCCTTATAGATATGGTAAATTCTTTACTCCAAACCTTAGGTCTAACCAACTTCATGTGGGGGGAAGCTTTGAATACAGCTTTCCATATTCTGAATAGAGCTCCCCACAAACATGTAGAGAGTAGTCCGTTTGAGTTATGGAGATAAAGAAAATTGAGTCTCAAATACCTTCAAGTGTGAGGGTTCCTTGCTAAGGTACTTGTCCCTGAACATCAAAGGAAGAAATTGGGATCGAAAATGATTGATGCCATATTCTTGGGGTATGTAGAGACAAGTTATGCCTACATATTCTTGATTGTGAAATCTGAAATATCAGGCGTTGAGGTCAATACAATTGCGGAATTATGTGCTGCTACATTTTTTGAGGATGTGTTTCCCATAAACTTTGGTGTTCCCAATAAAGTATCTCAATAGGATTCATTCACCACTGGTTCCATTCCCGAGCACGTGGAAAGGATGACAAATGTGGGGGTGGGGGGCACTCAGAACAAGCTATTTATGAATCTGATGATTATGAAGAAATAGTTGAACCGAGGAGAAGTAAACGGTATAGGACATCCAAGGACTTTGAAAGTGAGTTTCTCACTTACAATGTTGAGGATGATCTTGTAACTTTCAAACAAGCTATGGAATCTCCAAAAGCTAATTTTGGAAAGAAGTCATTAATGATGAAATCCAATCAATTATCTTGAATGGAACTTGGGAAATGGTGGATTTGCCTCCTGGTTGTTCTGTAGTTGGTTGCAAATTGATCATTAAGAATAAACTTAATGCAGATGGGACAATTAATAAGTATAAATCTAGGTTAGTTGTTAAGAGTTACACATAGAGGGAAGGAATAGATTATTTTGATATTTTATCTTCTATTTTTTGTATGAGAACAATCTGAGTGCGTATAACATTGGCTTCCATTTATCATCTCTCTATCCATCAGAAGGATGTGAAGACTGCGTTCTTACATGGTGATCTCCAGAAAGAGATATATATGGAACAACCAGAGGGATTTGTGGGTCGTGGGAATGAGTCCAAAGTGTGTAAAATTGTTAAGTGATTGTATGGTTTGAAATAAGCCCCTAAGAAATGGTATGAGAAATTCGATTCTTGTATATCATCGTTTGGCCTTATTTCTAATGAATTTGAAAAGTTTCTCTACTATAAAATTGTCAATGATGGATTCATTTTATTATGCTTATATGTCGATGATATCTTACTTTTTGGTTCCGATATGAAAGTAATAAATGAGACAAAGACATTCTTGTATAGCAAGTTTGAGATGAAAGATATGGGTGTCATTGATGTGATTTTTGGGCTTAAAATCATAAGGTCCACTGATGGTATAACTCTCTTTCAGTCTCACTATGTTGAGAAGATACTGGAATGGTTCGAGTACACATCACGTAAACATGTGAAGACTCCAGATGATTCATCCAAGGCCTTGTTCAAGAATGAGAGGGGCATTCCAATATCTCAATTATGATACCCTCATATTATCAAAAGTTTGATGTATCTTATGAACTGCACACGTCCAAACATTATGTTTGTTGTGAGCAAGTTAAATAGATACACTAGTTGTCCTAACAAGACCCATTGGGAAGATCTTGACAGAGTTTTAAGGTATATGAAGGGAACTTTTCCCTTGGACTACATTATGGCAAATATCCTTTTGTAGTCAAAGGATACAGTGATGCAAGCTGGATTTCCATCAACTCTGGGAGTAACGGTGTCTCAGGATATGTATTCCTATTGGGAGGAGGTGTTGTTTCCTAGAGGTCTAAGAAACATACCATAGTGTTTTGATCTACTTTTGAAGCAGAGTTGTGTGCTTTAGATGAAATTAGATTGAAAGTTGAATGGCTGCATGGACTTATGTCCAGTTTACCTATGGTAAAAAATGCTGCTTCCTACAGTTTCAGTTCACTATGATAGAACTACAACTATTGCCAAGATAAAGAGGCACAAGAACAATCAAAAACAACATAGACATATTCAAGTCGGACTCAAGTATGTAAGGGAGTTAGTGTCTAATGGGGTCATGGTTGTGGACTATGTCGGTTCCAAAGAAAATATAGTTGATCCTTTCACTAAGGTCTTACCTTAGCTTTAGTGGAAAAATCTAGGTTGGGGATGGGACTGAAACCCCTCATTATTCGCAGGCAGTAGCAACCCAACCCAACAGAGTGGAGATCCCACAAATTGGGTTCAATGTGGTAATAACAAGTTGTTGGGTGAATTGGATGACACTATGTAATTACTTTTATGCTTCATGCATCGATGTGTCTATCCCCTAGGAAGCCTACTAGTGTAATGACTGCAAGTTAGTAAGAGATTTATCTTTGAATGGTGTCAAGTCTTATGACAGGATGTTAGTAGTACATCCTTGGAGACTACAACTAAATGATTGATGTTGGGTAGGCCACAATAGGAGAATTGGGTTGTTCTCTATGATCAATCATGACATAAAATTTTGTATGCATGGCCTTCATACATTGTTTTCTTTTCTACCATGTATTTATTGTGTTGTTACAAACTTATAAACTTACACCCAAGGTTCAGGTTCAAGACTTTTGTTCACCTAGTTCATGTGGGGTCATAGTTGGATAACTTGGGTAGATTCAAACTGAAAGGTATCTGCTGAAAGAACGGTATGAAGGATTGAATGGTAGAACACACTACCCATTGGACTTTGTGGGGGATTGTTAGATATATGGCTTCTACAACCATGCATATAGCATGGGTTAAACCCAATGTAGTGCAACTAGTACATGTGAGAGAGGTAGTTTTGTCCCTAGTACAAATGGCAAAGAAGTTTTATTGCACATTGATCACTCCTAGAAGTTTTTTGGTCCTTAAATGTTGAATCACACGGGACACCAGTGTCCAAGGGTTCTAGGACGAGGGTATTCTCTCCTCCTTGCTGAGTATGGCGACCACAACACACACACAAGAATGTGCGTGCTCACCACGCCATGCCTCACCTCATCTCGCCTGGCCTGGCTGGGTCAGGCCGCACGGGTTCGGGCTTGTGGCTTGTGTGTTATTGATTCCGAAGAATGTCTTCTTTATTCTTTTTGCACTAGGATACAATTACGTAATTAATTATTCATTTAATTAATTGTTTCTTTCCTATTCGGATTTATTAACCCTAACTGGAAGGTGTCTCTTTTGTGGATTTTTCCGCAATGTGTACAAGAGAAACTGAGTGGTCGTGTCTTAATAGGAGTAGGATTACTGGGGTGTGTAAGGCTATATATATGCCTCCGGTCATTAGGGTTAAACCCATATTTCAAACATACAGTCATCAGCCATTGGAGTGCATGTTTACAAACCCTATAGCCTAAGTCTCTCTACTGCCATCGCTTCTGTGGTACTACGTGGAGATTTTCTCTTGGACGTAGCAAGTTCATCCTTTTTTACCTTCCAAGAAGAAACCTATCAGGCGGTGGTTCTAGCAATTGTTGAGATACACTGGTGGTGCACTGATTCGTCTGCAACGTTCATCATCACCACGAGCAGGACGTCTCTTCTTCAGGTTCATACCAGGTTGACTGGGAGAACGACGCCTATGAAGAAGGGAAGGAAGATGATGATTTCTTTAAGTATATCACGTTCATTTTTCTCAACGAATGACATGGTTTAATCCTAACTTTATTTATTTGTGTTCTCCTGCATTGGTATATTCAACGTTTTCTTATCTGGATCGACATGAACTATTAACCTAAATCTGAGCATAATTTTCTTTAAATGACAAGGGGAAATCCAACCTTTAAGCGGGGAGGCCCAACTCATGTCCTTTTGTGAGGGACCCCGAACTGCGACCAATTGATTTATCACTCACTGACTAAGTGATTCGTGGTTGACATGATATACACAAGAAATTTGTGGTTAACAAACAATTTCAGTTGAATATTCATTTGTATATGCGACTCAATAATAGGTTAACTTAACCTCCAAGTTGAACTACTCGAAACCAACAAACATAAAATAAATAAATAAATATATTTTGCATCAAATAAAATAAAATTGTTGTCCTTTCAAAATTTATTTTATTTTGTTAAAAACAACAATTTTATTTCACTGTGAATTATGGTATAGCATACGGTGAATATATGCGTACATGCTAAGGTCATATTCACCAAAAGTGCAAAGTCCAGGCCCATCAATTAGGTCGGCCCGTTGGTAGGAAAGATTGATAGAAAATAGTAAGAAAACCTAATCATGGAGAAACAACCCATGTCAAACTATTAAGATAGAGTGTTTATGTGGTTTTAAAGGGTAAAGTGTCACGAGAATGGGATCCCCTTATGAATCAAATTGAGAAGATAATGATAAAAGATAAACATAAAAAACATCATAGAGGCTCATTATATAGGATCGAGCTATCAAAAGGGGTGTTAGGACATCGAGAGGCACAAGGGGGGTTTGGAAGTAGAAAAAAGAGGAAAAATAACACAAAAGGGCTAATCAAACAAAAGTGGATGGGACAACATCTCAAACGAGTGGTGAGCATCATGACCATTGATGATGTCATGGAAGGACAGAACCCTTGGAGGAGCGACACCCATTTTATAGGATCCTATAGGGACTTGGTAAGATCTTATAGAATTGTGTTATCGTGTACATGTTCCATTTCTCTCTTCTTATTTTTTTTAGAGGTTGGATTGTGGAGAGGAGTGAGAAGGAATGAATTTGATTTGATGGACTTTACGCATCCTGGTGGATTTGGGGGAGTAGAGCTACTCATTGACACATAAATTAATTACACTAATAGGGACAAAGGCCTTTTATTCTTAGAAGAAGGTAAAAGGACGTGAAGTGCATATAGCCTTGCGGTTGCACCCTCATCTCTTCCAAAGAAAAAGTCGATATCCATGATTGATAAGTATTGTATATGCTAGAATTAATAGCATATTTTTACATGCAATTGAGTTGAAAATTATATTACTACAATCTATTCATAAATTTCAAAAAGTACAAGCAACAAGATACAAGTTCATTATAAAATAGACCAAATGAATTATCACGACAAACATCAATGTTATTAGGTAAGTATATAACATGACTATACTCTTGGTGATAATATCTTTGTATAACAATAATTGATTCCATATATCAACAAAAAGAGGCAATGAAAAAATATAATTCAAATTTTCCAGGTTGTTAACACATATAAAGACATTTATGATCCATAAAACCACATCTTCATACAATTTTTTACCAAAAGAAATATATTACGTCCCATTAGGAAAATTAAAATGTGTACTTTTGATGGGCACTTTATGTTTCAAAAGTGTATTCCATAATGACTTCATTACCAGGTTCTCTAAATAATTTATATGTAGTGTTAATAGCTTATTTAGAACCCCATACCCAAGAGGGATTAGGTTCTTTATGTTGTATGTGTACTTTGCTAATAATCAATAGTTGTTTCCAATCAATAAAATTTTGTTAATAAATATCTCAAACAAGTTTTGTCTTTTTGAGGATAATAAAGAATACATTTTTCTAATTCAATTTTTCTGATGTTGTTTGGAATTTCAATGAGGCGGTTAAGTCTACCCAAGGATGAACAATGCTCTTATCAAAATGACATTTTTCCCAACCAAAATGTGAAGTGTGAATCATCTCTCTGATCATGATATTGTTGTTGTGAAGGTGTTTCCATAAGAGAGTTTTTTCTCCTTTTTGTGTTGTAATTTTTATCCATAGAGGGTTAGCTTTTACTTTTTACTGATGTTGTTTTAAGGCCAAGTTTTTTTTCTTATTTTTTATCAGACTAACTTAACCTTGTTGAATATAAAGTTGTGCATGTAGTATATTTAATATACCTCATCCACCATGCACCATAGGTTATATGATAATTTTTCAAATGAGATAGTTTATTTTTCTTCAATCTGGGGCACTATCCCCTAAAAAACCCTCAAAATTTTGTCAACATTTATTCTATATTTTTAGGGAGGGGAACATAACTAAGATAGAAGGATGGTATACCTGAGAGGGATATATAGAGAAGAGTCACTCTACCCTCTCTATTGAAGAATAGTGATTTGTAACTGGCTAATCAAGTTGTCATGATATCAAGTATTGGTTGCCAAATTGAGTGTGGAAGTTTTTTCTAATATAGAAGAAATCACATATAGATGAGAGGGAACATTTATGTCTTACATTCAAATATACAAAGTAACGTATGTAAAACCACATCACAGTGATGAGAGACAACCATAGTTGATTTTTTAAGATTGTTCTTAAGAATTGAAAGGTGTTGGGAAATTCTAAGAATCCTAATAGTATCTCGAACTTATCATTTTTGGAGTGAATAAATATGTGATCGTAACATTACCAAATTGTATAAAGTCTTTCTTCTTCAAGTTTTTATCAGGTTAAGGATGTTATTGGTGACTTCCTATTGAAACATAGCGGCAAGTCGTGAGAATACAGTGACAACAAGCTAGAGTGATAGAGGAAAGCTTGTTGAAGTCCATTCTTAATAAAAAAATATCCAAAACGGGATCCATCAATAAGAATAGATAAAAGTTCACATTTAAAACATGTTTTAACCTAATGATTCGATTGATGTGGAAATTTATATTCTTTGAGGAATAAAAGATGAATTTTGTTTTAAATTTTGAACGGCCTCTTCAAAATCCAACATGAGAATCAACAATGGCTCTTTATAAAATTTGACTAGAATGTATAGTCTCATTATCCAATATATATATCCATCTTGAATTATTCCTATCTGAATTAAAAGTGGTTTGCTCCTTACTAATAATATGGTTCATGTGTTATTTGAATATGAAACTGAGTGTTTTAGCTAGTATTATATAAGATTTATTGATCAAACTAGTATGTCCAAACTGACTAATGATCTTGGCATTTATAAATCTTTTTGATGAATTTGTCGATATGTTGTTGATCCAACTAAAATCTACATCATCATACAAAAAGAGTTCAACAAAGATACTATCATGTCTTTTTCAATTGTATACCATTTGTGTCTATGGAAAGACATGTCAAACCCATCAGGGCCTTGATTTGTCTATGACCAGTGAGAAGGAAGCCCTCTTGATATCTTTGTGAGTGAAAAGAGAAATTAAAAGGAAGGTGTTGTAAATTTATTTATGATCAGTTTGTCATAGTCATTTGAATATTAGGATCAAAATCTCGATTGTTTTTCAATAAATTTTAGAAGTAGTATATATTGTAAAATATTGTATCTATTGTTAGTGATACATACCCATAGTTAAGTGTTAATAAAACCCACTCTCTTATGTCCACTACATTCCTTTTTTAATTGTTACATACGGATCCCCTTCTCTTATTTATTGAATGTTGGTTTTTTTTTTCAGTAATTCTCTTGTTTCATGAGTAATTGATTAAGTTGTGTTTTGAGTGGATCCAAGACTAGTTTATCATGATTTTCTCTATTATTTTTATCACTGGGACCCAATTGTATAGTTTTGGTACATCTATTAACATTACACAATAATACATTTGAAATTTTAGATCATTCATAATTCTTTTGATGTTGTTCTCAATATTCTTATGTCATTTGGAAAAGAACTATATGCCACTAATTTGATACAATATACTTGTATGTACAAATATTTACCCAAAAATGTTTGGTGGTGAATTTGAATGGTCCTCAATAGACATATTTGATATTAACATAGATTTGCATATGGTCAGATAAAATCATGGGACATATCATAATTGTTCTCTTAGGGAATAAGTCATCCTAGATGTTTCTAATAAAAAAATTGTCAAGAGTGACCCATGAAGAACCTCTAGTCTAGGTATGTCTAGTGTTATTAGCTTCAAATTTAAAAAGATCAAACAATTTCTAAGTTTGTTAAGCTTGTACATGCTTGGATGTTGTTGTTGCTGCATTGAATTCAGAGTGTGGGAACATTTTGTTCTTTATCTAAAACGATAAATGTCTCCCCACCCAACAACCATGGTTGATGTCTGTAGTTATTGTCTAGTATATGTCTTTCAAAAAACATGTTGTTTTGTAATTTGATTATTCTCCATAGACACTTGTAAGCAACCATCTTTTTTCATTGTTACATGTGAGTTCAACTATAATGTGGTAGTTTCATATATGTTGGTACTAACAGTTGTGATAATTATCATTCCAATACACCAAAATACCACCACTCTCCCCAATGGAAGACTTTTGAATCCTATGAGTTGTTATGTTACCACTCAAAATATGGACTAGTTGTGTACTCAATATAGTTTTTGTTTCTTGAATGGTGATGCTAATAGGTCTTTATAATCTAATGGTATGTATCTGACATCTGTAATGTGTTTTTTGAAGACCAACCATAAATATTCTAGGTTTTTTATTAACATAAAAACAATGTACATTATATCGAGAGAAGCTAGTAGGAGAGAAGAAACATGGTGAGGGAAGATGACAAGAAATATTGCAAACCATTTCCTAGTCTTATCTATTAGATAAGTTGGGAGGGGTTTGACGATGAAATAAAGAAGGGGTGGTGCTCAAACTTGGAAGGAAATCCACTATTCATAGTGGAAAAATAATTGCAGGTTACTAAAGGAGCTATCAAGGAATGGGCACTGACAAAATGCAATATATTCACCCTATAGCCTAACACTCTTAAATAATTACCAAGAGTCAATCAAACATTACAATTAGTCCCCATTGATGAATACTTAATACATGAAGAAAAATAACTTAGAAATCGCTTGAATGCTTTACCCAAGGCCGAAAAATGCCTTTTCTTCCAACACAATAGGGTGGCATGGGTCAAACATGCATAACAAAGTACTAGCTTTTATCAAGGGGTTATAAAGAGAAAGAAGAGTAGATATTCTATACAGAGATGCTAAAATGTAGAAAGTGAGAAGATCAGTGCTCACACTCAGTTAGAATCAAAGGCAGTTGATTTCTTCACTACATTATATAATGGATAGAATATACAATGTGAGAAGTTCCCTATTCGATCCACACACACGCTAGCTGATTCCAAGAACTCAACTCTCTCTATGCTGATATGCTATGATGAGCTCAAAATTGTGTTGTGGTCTATTTCTAAGGATAGAGTGTCAGTCCCCGATGGGTTCAATGCTAAATGGTTTAGACTTACATGTCAAATTATAGGGATCGATCTTTACAAAGCTATACAATGGTTCATTGATGGAGGTAGCACGGTTAGGCAATAGAATCATGCATTCATTTCTATGATTCCAAAAACAAATAGTGCTACTACCATGCAAGATTATAGACCCATAACATGTTGTGGGGTTTTGTATAAAATTTGGTCTAAATTGTTCGTAAGGAGATTGAAGATAGTCCTACCAACCTTGGTTCACCAAATGAAGGGGCATTTGCAACTAGAAAAATATATCAGACTATGCACAACTCATGAGTGAATACCTACATGGTATCAGAATCAAATTCACCAAGGCAATGGTATTTATGAAGCTTGACATTTTGTATGCATATGACCATGTGTCTTGGAAAGGTCTATGAGAGATCCTTAATAATTTTGGGTTCAACGATACATAAATACACTAGATAAAGAAATCTATGTCGTCGACTTCCTAGAGTGATTTGATAATTTGACAACCGTCTTACCTCTTTTCTAGAAGTCAAGGACTACGACAAGGTGAACTGTTTTCATAGTTGTTATTCGCTCTAATCATGGAACAACTCTTGATATGAACTTGGAAAAAGAACGTTCGAGTTTACTCAATGCTTTCAAGGTATGAAGAATGAAGGTGTTCTCACATATAAACCATTCACATATGTTGTGATGTCTTTCTTCAATGGATCCATTCAATGTCTTCAAAGATACACTTTCAACCTTGAGTAGATTCTCGAGTCTTCATGCTAACCCATCAAAATCATCTATGTTTCCTCTAAGGAAGCATGCAATATGAAAGAGGTATTTATATCAACTATGGAGATGTCATACATGAGACCATGCCTTGTACCTATTTTGAATTCCCTCTTATAAAGGGAACTATTTTTACTCAACATTATAGTACTTGCACGGATTGATTGCACAAAATTATTATTAAATGGCCAGTAAATTGTACATCATTTGTTGGAAGGATGCATCTGGTTAGATCCAATATAATGTGTAAGACCCCTGCCATGTGTTTTGGGTTAACCCTATTTTGTGGATGATCTTATATCTTGTGGAGATCTTTAGTTTCTAGTTTGAGCTTCTATGGATGATGTGTGTGCTTTGTGCGCTTATTTTGATGAAAACTGTAATTTATTTAAGTTCAGGGGTTATCTTGAAATTTTTCACCTATGAAGTGTTCCTTCTCTCTCTTGGATTCATGAGAGAGGTTGTGGTTCTTTTGGGCGCCTTGTTTGAGATTTTGTTGAGTGTTGGAATAACCTTGGGTGACTAGGGTTTGTGTACCTGGTGTGATGTCTCGACCTAGGGCTTGGTGGGTGGGTGTCGCCATTGAGACACCTCCCCTAGATGTGGTTGTAACAACTGAGGTGGCTTTAGAATATCTTGGGTCGAGATAGTTGCCTTTGTATAGAGTGTCTTGACCTAGGATGGGTTTGGTGACCTTATGTCACGACCATGTTGTGTTTGGTGGTATTGTCATGACCATGGATGCTGTTCCATGGTGGGTCATAACCGTGACCATGTGGGTGACCCAAATGGATCGAGACCCAACATAGAGTGTATCACAATCTCATGCATGTGGTTTTGAAGTGTTTATGTGTTAGTTTCTTTGGTAGACAGATGTCCCTTTGGATCCCTATCTTGTTGATACCTCATCTCTCGCTCTACCTCTCTCCTCCTTTGCTACATAAACCCTCTTCTCTCCATTCAAGTGATCTTTTTTTGCCATCTTCCTTCTCCTTCCTTGCTTGGTTGTCCTTGAATCTTGGTGAATCAAGAAGGTGTTGTTCTTGGTGCCTTGAAGGAGGATCAACCTTGCACATGGTGCTTGTGGTGACCCTTGATCATCTTCTACCTTGGAAAGTGTTTACCTTTCCTTTATGGTATTTTCCTTGGATCGTCTACCCCATCTTGTTCCATTTTTTGGCCTTAGACCATGTTTTGACATGGTGGTCATTATTAAGAGAAAACACCTCCTCACAATGGGTCATAAGTCATGTTTTGACAAGGCGACACCCAAATGAGTGGAGGTTTCTTCTCTCTTTTCCCCCTTCTTTCTTTTAGTTTGGCCTTGAGCTTCTTTCTCTCTTCCCTTGGGCAATCTTTGACCATGGTGTCTTCTATTTTTTGAGGTGTTATTTTAGCTAAGGGTGTAGCTTCATCATCCTTGGGATCGTGTGTTTGGAGCTTGCAACCCTTGGAGTGACCTTCTTTCAGACAGGTTATATAACTCTTAACCTTCTCTATTAATGCTCTTTTTCTACATGCATGCTACTATTTTCTATCTCTAAAATGTTTCCTCAACATGCTAGTAGATGATGATAGACTCTAGAATTTGGTTGATGTTGAGATAATGCTTGGTTTGGATGGAATCTGAAACCCTAGTTTTGTACCCAATTTTGGTGATTGTGGTGCAATGATGTTTTTACCCTATCTTTTTGTTGCATGCATGATGATCAAGTGTTTTGGTGTTCCATAAAGTTTGGTTCTATTTTGGTGTGGATTAACTTGGTTCTCTCTCTTTTTGAGATACCATTTCATGGTGGTTTCCTAATGCAAGTGTTAGGGTTTTGATGACCAATTTTTTGAGACATTTTTTCTTCTTGAAGATGGTGGTGTTCCATGTTGTTCTCTTTTATTTTAGCCATGGATTACCTCCATTTTGATCTTGGTTACCATTGGTTTGATGAGGATCCTTTCTCTTGGTGGTGGCTTAACCCTTGGTGGTCATTATACCTTGTTTTTGCTTTGGGTTGTGACACATTGGTGTGGTGGCCTTGGGTCAAGACAACTGACCTAGTTAGAAGTCGCGACATCCTGCTTCTTGATGGTTGCAACAATTACTGCCTAGTAGGTCAAGACAACCCTAGTTTTGGTCGAGATGTTTCCTTTTTTCCTAGATTCATGACATGGCTTGTTTTTAGGTCGCGACATGCCCTACCTTGGGTGGTTGAAACCCTAACACTAGTTGGTCAAGACATCTTGCTTTGTTGGGATCGTGACCTAGTTGATGGTTGTGTTGAGCAATATTACTATTGGTGTGTCACATTTGCGACATCATGGTGTTGGTCACGGTCGAGATACCATATATGGTTGATTGTCGTGACCCATGTTGGTGGGTGGTCGCGACACATGGTTGATGGTTAGTTGAAACACATGTTGGAGTACTCAATCAATACACATCTATGAGTAATGTATAATCCACATGTAGTTCTATGTGGATAGTTTTTTTCTTAACCCTTATGATGATTCTACCCCCTAAAGTGTTCCAAGAAAATGGGGGGTGCCATATCTAGGGTTTAATGATTTGATGTATCTGCAAAACCCTAATCGACTGAGCATGGATCCCTAACCCTAATGTTGAGCTATGTGATGCATTTTATTTCTCTCCCTTGAGATAATTCTCTTACTATTATGCTTTCTTTCACTTGTTTATAAGCCCCTAACCTTGTAGGTGATATGTATGCCATGTCTTGTATATGCTAGGGTGGTGATTATATGATAAAGTGTGGTTCTTATGCACATGGATGAGGCATAATGTGATGAAGCACATGCATGTTTTGATGTGATAGGCCCTATCATCTGTCGATCGTTTGATGCCTTGAGAGGTGATATCCTCAAGTGATGTGATTAAGAGATTGATATTCCACAATGATGTGTAACATTGGTGTTGTCTTTGTTAATGGCAGAGATTTGAGTACAATGTGGTGATTGTGTGACAAGTTCACACCTTGTACATTTTATATCTTCTGAAGTTGCAATGTACCCTTATTTCTTGTAGAGTTTGTTTTCACTTTATGCATTGTAATTTGTTTGATGCTAAAAGTCACCCAATTGGCTAATTAATCAAGTGGAACCCTAATCATGTAGGTGCCATGTGCCATAGATCCTTGCTAGTGTCAGCTCTAATTGTTGGATTGGTGAAACAAGTATAAATCAAAGCGCATATTTTTGAATATGCAGGGTGCAAGTCGTGGTATATCCTTGCATCCAAAATTACAAGTTGTGTGATACGACCATGTGTGAGCTGATCTCCTTGTGATATGAATGGCCATGTGTGAACTACTCCTTCTTTGAAGAACAACCATGTGTGAGCCTATTCTTCTAGCGTCGTTACCTATACCAAGGTGGTCTAGGTGTTTTACATGAATGGCCATGCATGAGTTGATCCTTCTGTTGACTATATGTCATCTTTTGTAGTCAATTGGCATGTCTCTGTGGTGTTTCTCTTATGCTGACCAAGAGGTGTGGAGAGGTTGTAGATTCTGTCTCTTCCATTTGACCTTGTATGACACTGATTTCGACTTAAGTGGTCGGTTGAATTTAGGTGGTATGACTCAAATACTCGGGGCAGTATTAAAAGACATAACATCTCCTTGTGGTATGTCCTTCTTAGGGTTAAATGTGAATACCATTGGTTGAGCCCGTTTACCTTATCTTTCAACTAATTTCTTGAATTATAAGATGGTAAGAGAAATAAACTATTATACATGTTCTTCATATTCATTTTTAGAATATAACTTGCTCTACTGCTAAGTGATAACTACCTAGTCTTTTGTAATCTATTTTATCTGTTGATTATATATCGTTGAGCTTAATCTGATCAACCTGGTTAGTAAGATACATGTTGCTTAGCTTATCTATGCTTTTAATAGACGCTATCAAAGAGTAATATCTCTTGTTGGGATGTTTGGTCTCACCTTGTGGGTTCCCACATCTTTTCATTTATTGAGCATGAGGAAGTACATATCATGTTGTTGGTGTTGATAAGAAAGAGAACCAATAGTTGTTGCAAGGTTGGATATGCTTCTTATGTATATTAGTAGAGTCTTATGTGTCATCCATGTACACTCAGGTCCCTAGGGAGGTTTTTGTTGTACATATAGATATGAGGTTTTGCCTTTATGCCCGTTGTTGTATAAAGATGGCATATATGTATATGAACATGTTACCTTGTGTGACATGATGTGGTTTGAGAGATAGTGAATGGTATATTGTATAATGATTTGGACAGGGGATATATAATACAAATGGATTTTTTGGATCCATGTGTAATATGTTGCATTTCTTATGATTATATACAATCATTTTAATTTCTTGTGCTTTATGGTAACTTGGATTATTAGTTTTAATTCTGTAGTTTGGTTTTGAGTTATCTCACTTGTTGTGGTGCGGGACACCACATAATCTGTTTAATCTGCTTTTTGGTTATGCAAGGATACATACAATAAACAATCATGCAAACACTCCAAACGATTGCAACACCTTTTGTTTGGGGAAGCTCTATACATACCATGTCTTAGGAAAGGGTGCCTCTACTATTTGAGTAAGGGGGTGTCAACATCAAACAATTTAGTGAAGTGGCCATATGGGGCATAGTGAAAAAAGTTACAAAGTTTGTCATCGATACTTACTCCATATGACTAGGTGGACGAGAAGGTGATATGGGTGCATACCAAAGGATGTACATGACCGTACACATGGCTTTTCATGCACATGGAAATGCATGGTAGATGAATTCATGAAATGTGCTAATCTATTCCAGCTAACACAACATGGAACTTTCAAGGTGGAGGAGGGTGCACCTACTCCTTGGGAATTTGTCAAGTCACATGGGCAAAGGTGTCAGCTGGGGAAGTGACTATGGCACACTAGAAATACTCCAAAGTGGGCCATCAGAGTATACAAAGTGAGACACAAAGCTTTATCTACAAAGGCCATAGTGTGTTGATGGGAACACAACTATGATGTGAGATGATGTTTGTGAAAGTTAGAGGATGACAATGGAGAGAACCTATTATTTAGATTCCCTTTTTCCAAGCTCTATGGGAAATGATCACCGAGACGTGTGGGATAGGGACAAATATGTGCAATATGTTCTCAAATCTAGACTAAATTCCTACAGACCGGGGCAAATAATGGGAGACATTAATCATCATAGGTACGTCTATGATGATATATTTTAGATGTAGGGAATGAAGTAGTCCAAGACATGGAGGACCAAGATAGATAATGGAAGACTTGAAGTAAGTGTGTCAGAAAACCATAAGGAATATAGTGTTTGCACATGAAGAGCTAAAGAATGGGTTACCAGTACATGTGCAAATAGCACGGGATGTACATTGAGTTTTGTATGCCCTACATGGGCAATCCTTACTTGCTCGATCTGTGTTGTAAGATCCATACAACCGTATGGGGTATGTCACTGGTAGTTTATGACATGTGCGCTTTGGTCTTTGCCCAATAACTTACATGGTTCGAAGGATTGTTAGCACATTCTGACCCGTGATGTCAATGGAGTAATAAAGGAAGGGGTGTGCTAACAGATGAGTCCTATCCTGGGACTTAGGTATACATGTCAAAGGACAAAGTTTGATGTATGCACCCAATTATAGGGTGATACATAACAGTCCAGGAGTTCAACCAATAAGACAATATAAACCTGCATAGTAGGGAGTGAAGACTCTTATAGAAAACCATGGGTTGACCTTGGGCCGAGTCATGTCTATGGGCCTTATAGAAGGCGATCTAGATAGGATAGGTTTATTTCTCAGAAAACTTCTTGTAATGGGAAATTTCACCCAAGGGCTACTTTTCCTAGTCCTCATCAAATAAATTACCAAAGTCCAGAGACAATCTAGTAGGCCATCAATGCCAACAAGGAGTGGTTCGTTCAAGTGGTCAGCCACAATGTGCCCTAACAAAGGGACTTGGATTTGAATCCCATCTACCACCTTGGTTTACCACCCTCCCATATGTTTGGCCTCCATCACATGCATAAGACAGGGGGAGAGAATGCCTCTCTTAATCCCATAGTAGGCCATCAACAAGGAAAGTGAATAAATGATGGGAATACAGACAAAAAGGTGAAACTATATTCAAGTAGGATCTAGGCATCCCCGAACAATGTCTTTTCCCCCTTATTTTTTCATACCAACTTTTTTTATATATCTATAAGCGTTTATGGAGCTTCATGTTTAGTATTCAATGATGCTTATTTTGAAACACTAGTACTTTTATAGACTTTAGCATCTCTAATTATAACATCAGTTGCATATGTGATCCGACACCACATTCTCTCACATCAGTTTTGAAAAAAAAGCTTCAAGGTAGTTCGACAATAGCCATTGTGAGGAAAAATTGGGTATCTCTTTAATTCCAACATCAATTGCATAAAAACAAACCACAATTAGAAGTAAATAGGAGAATCCTTATTTCATGACCATTTTAAGGACATAAATGTTTGTGTCCATTTTGATAGACCTGGTGCAACAAGATTCCTTAGTTTGCTACTCATAAAATATATGTTCCCTTCAGTCCAAGGAGAAGTTTTTTTAGGTTAGAGCCTATGTGTGTTGAGGAAAACCAATTTGAGGAGGAGGTGAAACACTCATCAAAGTCGACCATATCCTCAATGATGTTGGATGAGCTTGCTATCTGTGGGGCGAGGATGATGAAGTGGGATGAAAATAATTTTGGGGATGTATAACGGAAATACAAGAGATTTAAAAGGAACTAGGTGAACAACAGAAGCTTCCACTGGATCACGAGAGTCTACAAAGGTGTAAACTAGCACAAAATTTGCATTATTGGCATCATCAGAATGAGTCCTATTGGCTGGCTCACACAAGAATAAAGGAGATGATTGAAGGCAACAAATATATGACCTACATCCACCATAAAGAATCCCAGAGAAAGAAAAGGAACACCATTGAAGGCTTGAAAAACAAAGAGGGAGCATGGAAGATAGAGGAAGTGGAGGTGAGAAATATAATCATGGAATACATCACAGAACATTTCCAAACATCAAATCCAAAAACAATTAAGGAGGCAACAAGGGGTATTGAGGAAAAAAAACACAAGGGGAGATAGAGGATGGCTAGGCAATGATCTGATAGACGAGGAGATTTGGGAGGAACCAGCCCAAATGCATCCAAATAAGGTCCCAAAACCTGATGGCATGAAGGAAATGTTTTTTCCAAAAATATTGTAAATTTGTCAGAAATGATGTTACAAGTTATATTAAGGGGTGGTGGAAATCGGAAAAGAGCATTGAAAGACATAATGAAACACTGGTGGTAATGATACCCAAAGTTCTGAAACCAATGGAGATGACTGAATTCAGACTGATAAACATGTGTAATGTGAACTACAAGATAAGATTCCAAGGTGATGGAAAATAGGTTAAAACCTTTGATGGATGGGATTGTGTTAGAAAATCAGAGTGCTTTTATTTTGGGAAGGCTCATTAATGATAATATCCTTGTTGCTTATGAACTATTCCATGCTATAAAGGAAATAGTTGACATAAAAAGGACCAGATCGTAGTGAAACTAGATATGCACTAGTACAGAAATGGTCTATAGCGTCGGTTTTTTTAAGCCTATAGTATCACTTTTCAGCCAACGCCTAAGTGGTCGTCACTACAAAAATTGATCTATAGCGTCAATTTTTTTAATCCAAAAAAATGACCTTGTATAGTTAAAACCAACCCTATAGGTTCTCAAAAACTAAACCCAAATGAGAAATAAAACTGTACCTGAACCCTATAACGTCGGTTTTTTAATAAATAACCGAATCTAAAGATTATTTCTAAGGACCTATAGCGTCGGTTTTCTTAAAAAAATACCTCATAGGTGTCTTGGCCGTTCCGCATAGAACGGCCATGTTGGGATGAGGTAGAACGGTTGTGCCGCCTAGCACGACCATGTTGGTTTATATTAGCACGGCCGTGCTACACGGCACGTCCGTTCTACCATATCTCAACACGACCGTTCTATGCGGCATGACTGTTCTACCTCATCCCAACATGGTCGTTTTATGCAGTACGACCGTTCTACGCGGAACGGCCAAGACACCTATAAGGTCGGTTTTTTAAGAAAACCGATGCTATAGGGTTGATTTTTTTTTTAATTTCTATAAAAACTGAACAGAACAAAATAGAAGAATAAGAATAAGATATGGGAGAGGGGAGCATTGATGCTCAACCGTCACCATTCTAAACCACACATTCATAACAAAAATGATTCATATATTGAGTTGAGTACACATAGTCACATCATAATTTACAAAATGATAGATTGCAAGTCTGAGATGATATTAAATGTCAGATACAAAAGTAAATATGAAAGAGTACTGAAACCACATACATAAATGGAACGTAACTGAGATATTTATTCCAATGCTATATTGACTTCATTTAGAAAAGCATCTAACCACTCTTCTCGGAATTCATTTAAGTCCTCACGTGTGTAAGGCTGAGTTGTAAAGATCTGTAACATAAAATGTACATGCTAATATTTTATAAAATGACTACAACTCACTTGTAAATTTATGATGTTATTCTTTATTACCTGATCTATAGTCTGAATGTCATTTGATGCTTGTTTGACAATAGCTTGCATATATTTCATTACATAGTAACCACAAGCCCAGTCATTATTTTGTATAGGACACTACAAATAACAAATTATACTTAATGTTAGTAACTACTATAAATAGAAGACTATAAGAGTTGACATATAAG
Source organism: Alisma plantago-aquatica (assembly GCA_963693085.1). Classification (NCBI taxonomy): domain Eukaryota; kingdom Viridiplantae; phylum Streptophyta; class Magnoliopsida; order Alismatales; family Alismataceae; genus Alisma; species Alisma plantago-aquatica. Next base: position 649,169,763 of record OY856410.1, read on the forward strand.
AGTTGAAAATTAATACATATAAGACTAAGCAGTTGTCAAAGTAGCTAGCTTGACATTTTTCAAAGTCAATGTCTTTAATTTTGTGGGTATTTGTCCTCCGCCTTCACAAAAAGCTTTTATACCCCTATCAATTAAATGATAGTTGTTAAATATAAATTCTAAACAGAAATATCATGTTGAAGCATTGACTATATTTATGCTTACGCCATAGTTGGCAATTTCAGTTTGTGACCCCTTGTTGTTTTTCCCATTGGGTCAAGATAATAAAGAGTCATCAATTTTGGGACAATCACCACTAATTCCCAATGTCTAGATCTGAGTAATACTAAAACAAACATTAAAATAAATACATTTGTTCATTATTAAAGTTATATTGAATAATAATACTTACTGGACGTTAAAAGGAATTAGGATAATTTCCTTTCGCACAGTAGCAAAATATTTGAATGCATCAGAGAAGTACTCACTCACTTCCTAAATATGTGCCTCCACCTGACTAGTGACCGAAGGAACTAAGAATCCAACATTCTTTATATCAAAGTTTGTGGCCTAAGTATATAAATGGCTGTTAAACATTTGTAATTATTTTCATATGTAGAAATAAGCTAAAAATGTGTATTGGAATTTTCTATATTGATAGATCCTTACCTTATCCATAATTCTAATATCGAAGTATTCAGCCAATCATAACGGAACAACTCTATAATATCATCAAGAAAAATATAATTGTCAAAGTCCCTCCTAGTTGCATCTTCTATTAAATTGATCAACATTTGTAGTCCAGAACTTTGGTTGGCTAAGTATCGACACAAACATTTACATTTACTTCCCAAATCATCGAATGTGGATTCTGTAATAATAGATGGCTTGGGCATAGGAGGACGACTAGTAGAATTTTTACTTTTTGGTTTGCAAACTTGTTAATTAAATTACATACTTCTATTACACGAGTTCATATATGCAGTCAAATATGAAAAACATGGTAGAATTCAAGTATACATTGTCATTGATAACCAAGTGACTAGGCCAACCCACCATATCACCCTCTACTTCTTCAACTGTACTATATTCAGGATTAGGTATGGGTAGTGGTTTGTCCCCCATTCCATCATACACAAGATGGATGGACACATGACAAATGTCATCAGTAATTTGTTGGCAATGCAATGTACCACCAAGGTTGTACACCTTGCCCGCTGCCACAATATTATATTTTAGAACCTCCACTGCAAATTTACAGTTCATACCAACCTAGATTGAAATAATATAGGTTATATAAGAAGCAGTAGAATAGATACATGTTACAACTATATATATCATCATATATATCATACTAATAACACAACATATAGAACAAAAACTTACTGCAGATTGTTGTGGTGGGTCATTGGGAGTGCTCCCATGACCTTCTACAACTATAGCATGGCCTTGTACCTCATCACTTGAGAGACGCACAATATGAATAGGTTGAGAAGGTTGAGTAGGCTGAAATGAAGACATTATTTCTTGTACTTTCTGCGCTACTAATGCTTCAGCCTCCTCTTGTGTAAGACCTCCTGCACGACCTCTTTTAGATTGCGAAGGGACAAAATAAGACTTGAATCCTATGCCAACTCCTAATCCCCTAACATGGCCAGGATGCTCCTTCGTACAAAGAGCAACTGATAGTTCATCCATGTGGCCAGTTGGGATGAACTTTCCATCCTTCCTTTGCTCATGGAGATCAATCTATTCATAGTTAATAAAAATATTAAATCACAATAACAATTAGATATAAATAAATCTATGTTTATGGGAGATACTCTTTAATTAGTTGGGATAAAACTACCATCTTTTGTGCCACCTCCTTAGTTGCAGGGTTGACAATTTTACCTGCTCGATTCTTTCTAGCATCAATCCATGTCAAGTGTCAGGGTGGACGTTCAACTTGAGTTGTACTAGATTCTTCTCCAGAAGAGGATTGCTTCTTTTGTAGTTGGCGGCGGAAGGCATAACCAACGGGCCCCAAGCGATGGTCATGCACATTTTTGGCCCGTCTTTCCTTTTGAGCCTGGTGGATAGCATGATCATTTAAAATGAGATATTGCAATTCAGACTTGGAAAACATGTATAAAAAGATTCACCTCCTTAATTGTATAAAATTAAAGATTCATACAATACATCACAATCTTTATTACCTGAAACTCTTCCGATCTCCTAGCTACAACAAATGTTTCCCACACCTCAGGATCTATAAAAATATATACATTTGTTGCTTTCTTCTTTTGTTTAGGATTATCTATAAATTCCCTTGTGAGATATGTCTTAAAACCCCTCCATCGTACACCACAACGTTGTAACACTCTTTTCTGGTGATCTTTTACATTTAGATGAAAAACACCCTATACATACAAAATAAGCAATTAATAATGTTGTTTTGAAAAGCAATTAATTCCAAGCAAACTAAATTAGAATCAATAGATAAAAAAACATATTAAAATAATACCACTTCCACTCACAGCTATATCTTTCCATATGAGGTCTTTTTTGGCATTAGGAACATCATGCCAATTTTCTATATCTATCGGCACCTTACTGTGTGTGGTCACCCCTACGTAATGCTTGAAAGCACTAACATGTTCCCAACAGGTGCTCCTGTGATATCAAACTAGACTGGCAATTTTTCCTCTTTAGCCCTGAGCTCCTACAACCTACGCATCAGTGTAGGACCTCTACTTTTCTTAGCATCACCACTACCATCCTCATGGTGCTCATGCTCATGCTCAGAATGTTCATCTTCACTCGCCATTTTAGAACCTGCAAGTATACATGATAAAAAAATATGTGATAATAAAAGCACAAGTGATAATTGTATACTAGCTTGAATGATAATAAAATAAATAATTCAAAGAATACATGCCTCTAGTATTGGTTGAGTTGTTAGTCAAGGAAAATTCCTTCAGTATGGTCTTGACATTTATAATATTCATCGGTGTTATCTTCAGCATTTACACTTGGCAACCCAACTGGGAATGGAATGGAATCATCATACTTTTCATAGTATTTTTCTTCGTTTATAGGATCTATAGTAAACTGTCTTTTTCCATGAAGAACGACAGACCAATTTTTATTTGCCGAGTCATCAATATAGAATACTTGTTTTGCTTGGTCTGCCATGATGAATGGCTCATCTTTCTCACCAATCTTTTCAAAATTCACCAATTTGAAACCAAACTCATCAACTAAAACTCCTTTGTTGTTGTTAACCTAATTACACCTAAAGATAGGAACTCAAAATTTTGTATAGTCCATTTCCCATATGTCCTCAATGACGCCGTAATATGACATCTCAACTTCACGTGGTCTTTTATCTTTGGCACTAGAAAAACACAACGAACAAGCCTGAACAGTGACCCCACTATTTTGAACTACACTACTTTCATCTTGACGCTTTGTGTAGTATGAAAATCTATTTATGTCTTAACCTTCATATGACATGACATCCATTTTTGTCTTAAAGGCGAGCCATTTTATGTTCTCAACAACATTATTTGGTGATTCTGATAGTTGATTAAATATTTTCTCTTCAAACCACCTAATAAATGTTCGATTATGCTCTCTTACAAGCCACATTGAACTGGATCGTGGATGATTTCTCTTGATAAGATCATTGTGTTCTATGATGTAGCTACTAACTTCATCGATGTTGTGTAAAATATACAAATGTGCTTGTTCCCACAACTCATGACTGATTCCTTTCACTCATCCTCCTAGAGTTCCTTTGCCACAATAAGATTCAGTGTGATGGGTATTTTTTAGATCACTAGAAGTTTCATTTCAATTCAAAAAATCATTGCAAAAGTCCATCACCTCTCTAGCCACGTAACCCTCAACAATACTCCCTTCAGGACGATAACGATTCCGAACATCACCTTTAAAAACACTCATGTAGCGTTCAAATGGATACATCCAGTGTAAGAAAATTGGACCCAACATCTTCACCTCACTTGTAATATGTACTACAAGATGAACCATGATATCAAAAAATGAAGGAGGAAAGTACATTTCAAGCTGACACATGGTAACAATTATATCTTTCTGTAATTTATCAAGAGTATCAGGATGTATCACTTTGTAGCATATTTCATTGAAGAAGAAACAAAGTCTTGTGATTGCAAACCTTACATGCTTCAGAAATATAGATCAAATAACCACAGGTAAAATTTGTTGCATTAACGTGTGACAATCATGAGATTTGAAACCTATCAGTTTCAGATCCTTCATTGATACCAATCTACAAATATTAGAAGAGTATCTTTGTGAAACCTTAATATTATACAAGCACTCACAGAAAGTCTTTTTCTCCTTCTTTGAAAAAGTGTAACAAGCTGGTGGTAAATATGTTCGGCGACCCCTAATCTCCACTGATAATTCTTTTCTTATACCCATTAATTCTAAATCTTTTCTAGATTTGATGCCATCTTTAGTCTTTCCTGGTATGTTCAATAGTGTACCGATGATGCTATCACAAATATTTTTTTCAACATGCATGACGTCAATGCAGTGTCTAATTGCCAAAGATCTCCAATAAGGAAGATCCCAGAATATTGACCTCTTCTTGTATAGAGATTTGTCACATGCGAGTGTATGACTACTTGAACTCTTTCCAAATTCATTAACAATATGTTTCACCCTATCATATACAACATTTCCTGGTATAGGTTTAGGAGCACTTCGTTCCTCAGTTGACCCATTGAAGGTTTTGCGTTGCCTTCGATAAGTATGCACTGGTGGGAGAAATCTCTGATGACCAAGATATATGATTTTACCACCATGTTTCAGTCTAATTGAATCAGTATTTTCCTCACAAATAGGACATGCTTTGTAACCTTTTATGCTATATCCAGACAAATTTCCATAAGCTGGAAAGTCATTAATCGTGTAAAACAACATAGCACACAAACTGAAGGTCTCTTTACGTGAAGCATCATACGTCATAATACCTTCTTCCCATAGTTTCCTTAGGTAATCTATTAGAGGTTGAAGGTAAACATCAATATCATTTCTAGGTTGCTTGGGCCCTGATATCAATATTGACAATATGACATACTTATTTTTCATATACAACCAAGGAGGAAGATTGTATATAACAATCATAATAGGCCACATGCTATGTTGGTTGCTTAATGTACCATAGGGATTCATTCCATCTGTACAGATTCCAAGTCATAAGTTTCTTGGTTCTTTACCAAATTGAGGGTACAATAAATCAATTTTCTTCCATTGTGGTGAATCAAATGCATGTCGTAGGATGCCATCATCATTGGCCTTTAACTCCCCATGCCAAGACAAATTTTGCGCATCTTCTGTATTAGTAGATAAGCATTGAAATCGTGGTATTATTGGTAGATACCACATCACCTTGATAGGAGAGCCATTTTTAGCCTTAACTGAATTTGTGGTCTTATACCTTGACGCACCACATTTTGGACAATTTATTAAATTACTATAGTCCTTTTGGACATGCATGAATCTTCTTAGCCTCCATTCCCATTGGGCACATTATTTTCTTTTCTTGATATGTTGAAATTGGAAGCTCGTTGCCTTCAGGAAGAATTTCCTTTAACAAAGTCAACAGTGAAGTGAAACTCTTATCGCTCCACCGGTTTTGAGCTTTAAGAGTATATAATCGCATCACAGTACTCAACCTCGTGAACTTAGTACAACCCTTATATAAAGGTTTTTTAGCATCATGGACAATGTTTGCAAATAAATAAGGTGGATCGAAATTGTCCTGACAACTATGTAGCATCTCATCAACCATATCATCCTAAATCGGGTCATCCTGAATTGGTTCATCATTGAAATTATCATCATTATCTATATCTTCTATGCTACAACTATTAGTATCGACATTTTCTGATCCATTATTAATTTTATCTCCATGCCAATACCATTCATTATAACCTTGTATGATCCCATTACATATGACATGATTCTTAATTTCCTCAGCAGTATCAACTTTCAAATTGTTACCACAATGTCTACATGGACAATAGAACCTATCTGTAGGTAGTTTCCTATGTTCCTCAGCAAATCTGATAAATTTGTCAAGACCTTTGGAAAACTCTGGACTACAACGGTTCTTTATAGACATCCAACTTCGATCCATTTTCTATATCACATTAAAAATTAATTATAAAACTAAGCATTTAATATTGATACTATAAGCTATAAGTTTTTATTGATAGGAAGTTAATTATTTTTATAGTAAAGTGTACCACCTATCCCATTTTTGAATATTTAATCTCACTAATAACTATATAATGTATGTTTAGTTTTGAAGAAAATTTCAGCAGCATTTCCCCTAAGTTCTCCAAGTACACCGATGTAAATGATAAATAACCACTCACATATGTACCTAGAGAACAAATGAGGAAATACTACTAAAATTTTCTTCAAAACTAAACATACATTATATAGTTACATCCTAAGTGAGATTAAATATCCAAAAACAGTCCCAAAATGGGGACTATCCTATGAGTAAATTTTGAACGGGTTTCTAAGTTGATGCATGCATAAATGTATTATTGTCATATTTATATATTAAGTTAAACATCATGCATCGATGATCTCGTATATAAACCCTAAAGTGTCAATCTGAGAATACACAATGCATACCCTCATATTTCTGGAATGTATATATAATGATTACATATCTGATTGATAACAAATTGTAGATATGAATGAATACATATTTTTATTATTGGTTGATTTACTAGTCAAATAAAATGGCACATTGGGAGAGTGAGAATATTATACCTCACTTATAAGCTGAAGAAGAAATATATGCAAGTCAACAACAAGTCAATAGCACCTGCAACAACACAAATGCATGATTCAATTCTGTTATAATGTATTAATTAGGGGTCATTATATATCAATTTATAGGAGCAGTAACAAATTCAAAATTTGTCAATTTTATATTTGTTATTGCTCCTAACATGGTTGTGCTGCCCAGCACAGCCGTGCTACCTGGTCAGTTGCTTGAAAGTAAACATAAATGGAGGAGTGATGATGCGGCAGAGAGAAATACCTTGAGAAGAACCGGTCGGTGAGGGAGCTTGTGTGGGAAAAGAACCAGAGAGAGATGTGCACGACCTTTGCAATGCCTAAGGCATCATCGCCTTTCAAGGAAGAAAGAACTGGAGAGAGATGCAAATTTGTCGTCTTCGTCATCCAAGGAAACGGTGCCGGAGATGGTGGTAATCAGCGTCGGCATCGCCGGAGATGGTGGTAAGAAGCTTGGGCGTCATCGTCCAAAGAAAACGGCACTAGTTTGCCTCTTTTCAGACAAGGAGATGGTTGCGAGAGGTCACCTTTGTAGAGGCAGCATTGATTTTCTTCAGGCACGGGAGCAAAAACGGGGAAGAAGCAGCGGCAAATGGCAACCTAAACCATACTATCGTGCTGCTATGTGTAATAATAGAAGACCTATATCATCAGTTTTGGGTAAAAACTGACCCTAAAAGTCAACTAAAAAAACGCTGCCCAGACTTAACCTATAGCGTCGGTTTTTTAAGATAACCGACGTTATAGACCGGACTTATAGCGTGGGTTATCTTAAAAAACCGACGATATAGGTTAAGTCCGGGCACCGTTTTTTTAATATACTTTTAGGGTCGGTTTTGCACTAGAACTGATGCTATTGGTCATCATATGTAAGGTCGGTTATATATAAAAACCGACTTTCGAGTTCCAACGCGGTGCCCGCATTTTTTGTTGACCCTATAGCATCAGTTATTTTAAAAAACCAACCCAATACATTGAGGCGCGAAGCCAAAATCGCACAAATTTTCACAGCGGGAAACCTATAAGGTCGGTTTTTATGATAAAACCGATGCAGTAGTCTATTAGGTCGGTAATTCTAGTAAAAATGACGCTATGGGCAGCGACGTTACTGGCCAAAAATGTAGTAGTGATGCAAAGACATATGACAGGGTGGAGTGGGAGATTGTTGACTATATTCAGGAAAAAAATGAGTTTTGGGGATAGATGGAGGGAGAAAGGCCAGGTTTGCATCTCTACAGTGTCACATTTTTTCTCCATAAATGGGGACAGAATTGGAAAGACCAAGCCATCACACAGACTAAGGCAAGGTGACCCCCTTTCACCATATTTAGTTATTTTATGTGTGGAAGCTTTTTCTACATCTTTAATAAGAGTGACTCAGAGAAAGCTTATTGATGGTGTCTGGGCTAGCTTCCATGAACCCAAAATAACTCACCTTTTCTTTGCATATGACTCTATCCTTTTTGTATGGGAAACTTCAGAGGAATGCTTGAAAATAGTTGACATCATTAGCCAATATGAACATGCATCTAGTTAGAAAATTAATATATCCAAAATAAAAGTTTCTTTTAACTAAGGAGTCAAGCGAGAGAGAAGGGAGGCCTAAAAGGAGATATTGAAGGTCAGGGAGGTGGAAAGGCATGCTAAATATCTGGGTCTACCACAACTATTGGAACATCAAAGAAACATGTATTCAGTTATATACATGAAAGGGTGTGGAGAAAGTTGTAGGGATGGAAGGAGAAGATGTTGTCCAAGGTAGGGAAGGAATTCCTTATCAAAGCACTAGCATAGGCAATATCGTCCTATGTTATGAGCATCTTTCAACTTCCTAGTGGAATTATAGATGTCATAAATAGGAGTGTTGTACAATTTTAGAGGGGGCAAAGGGAGAGGAGAGAAAGATATCATGGTTGAGTTGGGATACTTTATGCAAACCAAAAAAGGAGGGAGGTGTGGAATTTTGAGACTTACATACTTTTAATCAGGATTTGTTGGCACAACAAGTATTGTGACTCTATCATCGCAATGATACACTAGCTTATTAATTCTTGAAAGAGGGGTGGCCCCCGAAGGCAACCCATTTCTTATGGCGGTGCTGCACGAGTGCTTTAGCCATGACGGGGAGGCTCTTTGATCACTATTGTTATCTAGACGAAATCTATGAACTGTGTAGAAGGGAGAGGGAGAGTATTCCACATATGTTATTCAGATGCAGTAATGCATGGGAGCTGTAGGGTAAGTGTTGCTAATAGACGAGGGACAATATTCATCTAATCAAAGAAAAGCTAGTTGAGGAGACACTAAACCTACTGTTGAGCTTGAGGAAAGAGGCGGATGGTGCATTGCTTACTATTGTATAGGATAGATGGTAGCTAGAGATTTTCATTCGATTAGGACTTCCCTAGCTATGTAATGAATGTTGTTATGGCTTATTTGGTAGGGTAATGATAATATAGTAGTAGTTACCCTAAACAAATATATGTTCCCTTCAAAAATCTCATTTTTTCATTTTTTTTCATTTAATAGGAACAAATACTACATGTATTGATTTCTCAATATGCAGTGTTGGTTTATGGATAGAAACATGTGTTATATTATTCCAGTGATGCTTTCTTCAAGATACATATTTTGTCCAAATTAGCTTGTTACATTAGTTTTGGAGATTTTTGGTAGAGTGGGCAGAATAGTAATACTAAAATGTCTCTCGATAAAACCCAAGATGACATATCTATCACATGTATATAACATCTATATATTAATGACATAGATGAATATGGAATATCACTTGGAGCATACTACTTGTACAACAACTTAACACATATTATGTTAATGAATAACTTTCACATCCAGATCTAATTTAAGAGGTTGTTGTTGTTATCGCCTTGTCATCTCATCAACACTTCATCTTCTTTTTTAAGTTGCTTGTTTTCAAGCCTCTATCCAAGGTCCATAGTGTCTATGTCATCCATGTGGATGCAGAAACTCTTAATGCACCACCATGGTCACCAAAAGGAAGTTGTTGATAGGAAGACAACAAGGCATAACAACATGTATATTTGTATTTGTGACACCTCGTCAAACTAAATAAGATTACTCAAAACACAAAACAAATCAAATACTAAATTAATCACATGGTCAAAAATGCATAATAATTGAAACCAAATTTCACATCATGGAGAAATTATGAAACATTTACATAAAGATACTTAATTTCCATTCTCATATATTATAAGAGGAATTTACTTCTGTACTCAATGGCCTCATCCACATCCTATATCCTAAAGGAGCATTTACATGTACATGCCATATCTACATACACTGGCATACTGCCAAAATCTCATGTCGATACAAATATCTTATCTAGAAAACACCACCCAAACTCCGACCTGAGAGTATTGGGACAACACTAGGACTATACTACTAATATCAATAGTTGATCAACCTATTGAATCTATTGATCACCAGGACGATTCTCTTTGAAAGAACAACCTCGACCTCACTGCTCGCGACCACCTCAAAAGATGTGGTGACCCACATGTGAGACACAGTCCCACCGAGAGATATAACTCTCTCCAACTAATATTAATTACTACAGGTTAATTCATATTAAATAAATTGGGCAATTGAAGTACTATATAAGAAATTAAATAAATGAAATAGTTTAAGCATACTAAGCAAGTTAAATAAGTAAATTTGCAATAAGTACAACTACTTAAACTTTGCAAAATAGCATATTGTAAGAACTATGTAGTATAAGGACAAGGCAAGGGCTAATCATTCAATATGAAATGTATTTAACCCTAACAAATATACTACACGACTTATATTACATATTTTATTACATTTCCTTGTGGGGTTTGAGGAATACCACTAAAATCCCAACTGACCACTACTAATTCGAAATCAGTGCCATACAAGATGTAGGATAATCAGATTCCTAAGATATTCTCCTCCCTTGGCCAATACTAGTCTACAACAGTGACACATCAGGTTAAGCTTTTAATAGCCTAGTCCATCCTTGATACAAGTCATGGTACTAGTGATAGGAGGTGGGAATACAAACTATACCATCTGAGGTACAACCACAACCATCCTCAAATTTCATCATATACACATATATGATACACGATTGTAGCCATTCTCCTGCCGAGGTATGACTACAGTCATCCTCCTAAACATTTGGAGTCCGGATAACAAGCACCCGACATACTTAATAATATGCACTCCGAGTTTCCCCTAGGTATACTCATTTCACTATCTGGCAAGTCCTAACACTCAAATGGATCTATGGCACATGGAACTACATGATTAGGGTTACACTTGATTAGTTACTGTCAATTATGTGAATTAAGGCTTCATCATACAAATGGGCATACAAACCCTAATTAATTTCTATCAAGTGTATTGGCATTGCAACATCATAAGATACAACATGTTTGAGGTACGAATCTTAATCACATTACCACATGCTGTCACTTATTTCATCATAAAGAACCACATGTGTCATCATACCATTTCAAGGTATTCATTTCTTATCATAAGTTCAAGGGTTTCAACCCTTATTGGAACATAAAAAGGATTTCACTTCAAATAGTGCTCTATCATGCCCAAAGGTCTTTAAAACCATAACATTAATGCTTGCAAGATAATCATTATCATTATAGGCCTTGAACAAGGCTCACCAGATTATTAGCACATATGTATCTCATACATTTTCATATGACAAGGTACTATGATATTCAAGTAGCACTATATTGAGGTTTCAACACAAGGAGAGTGTAATAAATTGACACATTAACATTTCAAGAGACCTAATTATAAACAATTTCCATCAATTAATCATATTAGAGTCGGTGTAAAAATCAAGATAACATTAAGGGTACACATCTACTTGTTATAGTGTTTTATCAAATATACTCATATGAGGGCAAAGGTATGACTACCAATTAGGCATTGAACCATCAAATTCTCATCACTAGGACCCACATATAACACTATGGGATTCATTCTAATCCATTGGATTTTTCACATTCATTGGATTAAGTTCATTATTCAAAATCATCAATTAGGGTCTATCACCACCAAATAGATCTATTGAACCAAGTGATCTCTGGTTTAGGGATGATATGAAGCTACATTTAAGAGCTTGACTCACCATAGATTGTGGTGACCTGATCCACCATCAATTATGACATCTTGGGCGACCATTGATTGATAGGATCATCACTACTATCATTCTCACCATCGGATGTTACATTATTATCACTATTGGTCGATTCCTCCATTCAGGCACTAACCATTTATCATTAGGTCTAATTGAACCAAAACTTGACCCAAGGGGTGACCATCAGTTGATATGCTTGGTCACCACCATCAGTTGTCTTGGGTAGTAGTGAAGGAAAAAGGCTTGAAAACTCTAGTTTAATCATTCGATCGTTAGGTTCTTAGCACCATCAATTGAGCTACAAACCTGCCCTAGACCATCCTCTACCTTAGGAAGGTCGTACAACTATTTAAAGGTTCATTTTAGAACTAGAACATAATAGGGAAAACCACAAAATTTTGAAACCTTAGCAAACATAACTTCTATATGCAAGGATCTTCATTTTTAACAAGAACATAAGAAAACAAGCTTGGAGTAAGCAATATAGGTGAAGAAAGTTAAAAAACTCACCTCTACTGATAAGAAAAAACTTCTAGAAGCAAGAATCTCAAGAAAAGAAGGTAAGGAAACACAAGTTTCAAATCTGAACTTGGCCAAGTAGGTACCCTTCTCCACAAAGAAGCAAAATCCTAGAAGAAAGAGCAAGAAAAGATAGGTTCTTGAGTTCTAGAGCAATTTCTACCATGGAACAACAAGGTTCTGACCTGGAGAAAGGTAGGAGGAAGAAGAAAAAAGAAGGAAACTGAGGAAAGAAGGAACCACTTACTTGTTTAGCCCAAGTGCACCAAGAAGAAACATTAGAAACCCTAGAAGGAAGCAAATCAGAACCCTAGATGCTTCTTCCAAGAACACCACCTTCTTCTTCTAACTTGGATAGTTTTTCCATAGAAGAACAGAGAGAGAGTGGGGATATTAGTATGAGGGAAGTAGTAGAGAGAAACAACATCATTTTGGGGGATAAGTATAAGTATATAAATCTTGGGGGATAAGGTTGAGAAGAAGAATGAGGTGTACAAGTAGCTATTCATGTGTCCATGGCTAAAACCATGCATGGATGAGCAAGAAGTAGGTCCAACAAATGTTGGGGACTACTGGGCCATCGATTTATGGTCTCCTAGGCCATCCACCAGTTGTTGGTTGAAGGTTACCTTCCTTTGATCATTGCCTAGGTCTAAAGATGGGTGAACCATCTGTTGATCATGTCCATAAGTGAACCATGGGTTCAAGTAACACAAACTAGCTTGAACCATCAACCTAGTGACTGATGGTGATGACCACTGGCTGTTAACACTAGATGATGGCCAAAGGTTTTTGCCCAAGTAGTGGAGCCATTGGTTGATAGCCTTGAAGGTGGCTCATCCTTTGGGGGGGGGTAAACCCTAATTCAACATAAAAAGAAAACTCCTCCAATCCAAAACACAATTGAAAACCCCATGTCTCAACAAGATCAAGAATGATGCGAGAACATATAAGAAACATGATTAATGGAATGATTTGCAACAAAAAAAACCATGATTTGGGTAAATTGCAGAAAAGTCCAAAATGTACATAAAATTGCATAACTTGCTCATATAGTGTCCAAGTTGGAGCAAATCTGAAACCTAGGCTTGTCTTATGATTCCAAAGAATATCACAAGGTTAAATTAAGGTTATAATATTTCAATTATGGTAATTAATCTTTTTCAAAATTTTAAGCAAGTTTAGGGGCCTTACAACTATAAACCCTTAACGAGGATTTTTCCCCACAATCCTACACAAAGAGAGATGGGTACTTCCTACACATCTCATCCACTAGATCGCCCATAGCTTCCTATGCACCACAATGATGACAAAAAACATTGATTAGAACTATGTCGTTCTTCTTCATCTTTTTCACTCTCATGTCCAAGATCAACACTAGACCTTCACCATAAGAGATATCCTCATCTAACTCCACCTCTACTGGTAGGATTGTTTGCTCTGTATTTGGATGGTACTTCCTTAGCATGGAGATGTGAAAAATATTATGTAACATGTGTAGCTCGGGGGGTTGATCCAACTTGTATTCCACCTTTCCAACATGAGCTAAGATAGAGTATAGTACCATAAATCTAGGAGCCAACTTACCCTTCTTCCCAAACCTTAGAACACCTTGTTGGCTAAATGGACATCTATAAATCCCTTTGTTTTGATTATGACAAACATTTCATTCTTATTGATCTAACGAGCTACTTGAGTGTGCAGGATTAAGGTGGATGCCAAAGAATCTAGGGAAATCCATATGCTTCTACATTTATGTTTTCATGCAATGTAATCGCTTTGTAAAAACTTGTACAAATATATAATGTACAAGTACTTAGATTGCATGTAAATCAAGCGTTAGATCTTTCCTAGATAAACATCACATTTAGATAAGTCATCCCCTTCGAATAGGATCACATATGCACACTCATACATATAATTAGTGCCTAAATTGAAACATTGAAACAGGATCAATCTCGGTCGACAAACTCCTCGACCGAGACACTCTCGGTCGACAATCTTCTCGACCGAGAAAGATCCAAAGTAGCTGTTAGACACAGCTGACAAAGTAGTTGGCAGTTGCAAATGAGCGTTGATCCAGAGAGCCTGTCGGTCGCCAAAACTTCGACCGAGTAGGTATCTCGGTCGACAAATTGTCGACCGAGATGGTCTCTGACAGCAACTGCAGAATAAAGTAACTAGCCGTTACTAATGCACCTAACTTATATCTAACGGCTAGTTAAGCACTTAGAATCCCCTAGAAGTTGTCTAGAACGTCCTTAAGCATCCATAGGCCATTCCTATAAATAGGACATGCCTTAGGACACCAAAATACACCTAAGCTACACTTGTGCTATACTTGAGCAAGCAATTACATTTGCAATCTGTTTGTGAGCAATAGAGCAATTCCTACATTGGCTATTCATTTCCATTGCTCCCATTTCGTGTTCTATAGGCTAGCATCTCCTTACCACAGCACTTACACTTCTACACTCATTGGTTAGGAGATCAATACGCTTGATATAGGCAAATCAAGCCTTGTGCTTAAAAGGATAAGTTGTAATTTCTATTTTTCCTTCTTGTTCCTTTTTATTCTTTGTATTCTCCTTGCTACTCCTAGGGTTGGAGGCTGCGGATTGGAGAAGGTTCTTCTCGGAGGAGAAGGTGGACTTCAAGCTACTTCAAGAAGGCTATCGCACGGGAAGCTACTTCAAGAAGGCTATTGCAACGGGAAGCTACTTCAGGAGGAAGGCTTCTTCAAGGTGGTGCAATTACTTCTAGGTGAAGGCTGCTTCAAGGCTGGGCGATTACTTCTAGGTGAAGGCTGCTTGAAGGGTTTAGGGAGAGAATTGTAATTTTATGTAAAGTCCTTGTGAGGTAATAAAATTAAATTCTTTCCAAATCCCGGTTGGGTAAGCAACCGGGTAGTGGACTGACAACTTTAGTATTTGCTAAAGTTGGAACCACTCTAAATCCTTGTCCCCTTGTCCAATATTTTTGTGGTTGATTGCTTGAGTTCAATAATTGTTAAAATTATCTATAAAACTCTATTCACCCCCCCTCTAGTAGTTTTCAGTTGGTATCAGAGCGGGCTTCAAGGAACCCTAACCAGGTCTTGAAGAATGAAGGGTGGAGGTGACTACAACCGCAGGCAAAGGAGTAACTTGGACCAACTTTCAACAAGCTGCAATTGGTGTTTAGGAACAAACCATACAACAATCGGTTGTCCATGGAGAGAAAAGAAGGAAGAGGTCCATAAAAATTGTCTTATTGCTACAACCAATGAAGAAGAAGAAGAAGAGGTAAGCCTTCTTGATTTATCAAAAGAAGAGCTAATTTCTAGTCTTGAAGAAACACACAATAAGTATATTGAGTGCAAGAAGAAATTAAAGAAATCTAGTAAAACAAACGATGAGTTAAATGCTAGACTTCTTGCTCTTACATCCGAAAATGAAGATTTATATGCTAAATTGAATAATCTTGGTTTTGAAAAAGATAGCATTATTTCTGAAAATCGTACTTTGAAATCATCTCTAAGTAGTAGTGATGTGAAGATTTTTACTCTAGAAACAAATTATGATCTTCTATATCAAGAAAAGGTTGGCTTACTTGCAAAGTTAAATGATCTTCAAAAACAACCTGTTTTGTGTACACATCTAGATTATGATAATATAGTGAAAGAAAGGAATTCTTTATCATCTAATCTAGATCAAGCAAAACTAGATATTAAGAAAAGAATGGATGAGATCGCTAAGTTGCAACAAGAAGTTAGTAGGTTAAGCAACAATGGAATCCTTGATAGAATACTGGATGATTCCTATCATCCAATTGGGAGAAGAGGACTAGGTTATAAGCCCAAAGGGAAATCTCATCAACAACCTAGTTGGAGAAAGACACGAGCACATCAAGCTACATTTGTACCAAAGAACAACCTAGAACAAAACCATAGAAAAAGACTTGAGGTTGATTCTATATGTTGCCATTATTGCTCACGTCTTGGACATTACTCTTTTTCATGCCCATACAAGAAAAAGAATGTTGAGTTAGTATGGGTTCCAAAAACCCCAAACTAAATGGATAAAATTAAGTTGAGATATGACCAAAGATTCTAAGTTGTATATCTCTATGTCTATCTCAACTTAACATAATAGGACACCAAGTTAATCCAAGAAATTAAATTTCCAAATATACATCTTAAACTACTTGTTTAGTTTGGATTCACAAAATGTATATGATTAGTTGAGATTTAACCTAAATGTTGCTTTGATATTTAAATATCTCAACTAAATCGAGCTTTAACTTTCATACTTTTGCATTTAATTATAAACAATATTTGAAAACAGGTTTGAAACAACACATAACCTTTCTCGGTCGAGACACTGTCGACCGAGGGACCTGTCGGTCGAGAAATGGTCGACCGTGCAGGCATCTATTGTCAAGTCTGACATAAATCTTCTGAAATTGTTTTTCAATCAACCTAGTTTGCTATCAAATTGTTATTGATGATTGAATTAACATGCAAATCAAGAATAAAATCTTGGAAGACAATTTTTGTAGCAAGACATATTGATCGTTTACATTATATAACATTATGAGTAGAAAATCCTTAAACATATTGCAAAAGTGCTGTAAGAAGACTAATCTTGAACAAACCTTATTCATTGTTTGAAAAGTTTCTTCGGCATGATCAGTTATAAAAGTTTTTCTTAAAATTGAAAACTTATATGAGACTATTTTGGTTTACTCTCAATGGTTGGATTTAAAACTGAAAAAGCATGATTAGCTTAACCAAGGAAATTACTGTTTTATCATAATTTACATGGTTTTCCTAAGTAATCCTTGGAATATCTATACATGAACCATGTATGTGTTGCAATTTAAATTATTGCACTATGGATATGCTTCTACCTCTCTATAGCATCATGATTATTATATTTCAATAACTATGTTTCTTTAGAACAATTTTTTTTAATGTTTTATCCATTTATTTGTTCTAAGAAATAAAAGTAAGGATTCAAGGAAAATGCTTCTAAAGTATATTATCTGAAAACAAGAGTAAATAGGATTTGACACCTGTAACAGAACTTATACATAAAACATACAAATTACTGAATAAAATTTGCAGAAACATTCCCGGTCGAGAAATACTTCGACCGAAAATATTTCGGTTGAGAAGAGTTCGACCGAATAAGTTTTTGGAAACCGACTAGCTCAGTCTACTATAAACTTAATTGGAATTATGAATGAATCTTTAATACAAATCACAATTGATATTTGCAACATGCCATTCTAAGTATTCCTTGATCTAGTTACATAAAAACCATGGGTTAAATTTCATGCTTCAATTGTTCTATCATAGATATGCTTCATCATGATCATTATGTTTCATTGGTTTAAAATAAGCTTTGATTCATATATACAAACCATGAATGATCATTGTGATTCAGATAATTGCAAATGTCATTAGCATAAAAGCATCTTGACATAATAGATAATGCTTGTGGACACAGCTCGTGATGATGATGTTGCTATGACAAGCCAAACGGTGCCTCTTAGAACAAAATATTAATGTTTTTATCTATTTGCTTGTTCTAAGAAATCAAAAGCAAAAATCTTGACTTTAAGATATTAATCTTTCTTTCAAAATATATGTTTCTAAAGAATCTTATGATAAGGGTATAAGAAGAAATGAGATTTGATATTTATGTACCCATAGCAAAGCATATGAAACATTATTTACAATGAATGTAAAACCTGCATTCTAGAAAAATCAAGGTCAAAGACTTCACTATGATGCTCATATTAAGTCTTCATAATAGGTATATCTTAATGTGCTTCAAATTGATATTTATAGCCATCTGCAGAAATCATACTTCACATATGAATGTTTATCTTGGAAATCTGCAGAATTTGCCTCTTGGTTAAAATTAAAATTGACCAAGGGGCGCCATGGTCGTAGTCAAGGGCGACCTAAAATAAGCTTTGACAAAATGCTTATATTGACATCATTTTATTGTACTTAATCTTAGTATACGTTTGATAAAGGTCAAAATCAAAATTTAAAATCATTTGTGACCTTAGAAGCCTTAAATTTTAAGATTAAGGGGGAGCTCATAGAAACAAATTTGATTACTTGATTTAGAAGCTTACAAAAACATTGCAAACATCATTTGGAGCTTGTTACGACCTTAGTATTTTTACTCTTGGTTATGAAGAAATCTATGAATTTCATAAAAATAATATTTGTGCTACTTAAAACAAAAACTCTTATTTACATCATGATATTTTGGCTTTTAAATGGACATCTTTTTCATTAGATTTGATGGGACATCTAATTAAGGGGGAGTTTTTATTTATAAACGGATATCTTTTTGAAATGACAAAGGGGGAGAAATAAATATAAAACTAAAACTTAGAAAAACTCAATCAATGAGTTTCATAAATAAACTCTTGGCTTTACATTGAAAAGTTACTATATTCCCTAGTGAATTGGATTTCATGTTCCATTATTCAAGGGGAATAATAAGCACACATTTTATAAACAAGAGGAAAAGCTACAAAAGGTAATTTAAAGGTATGAAACTCATATGGTTTATATTTCCTTTATTTTTATATTTAGGAAATGTTTGTCATCTTCAAAAAGGGGGAGATTGTTGGCTAAATGGACATCTATAAATCCCTTTGTTTTGATTATGACAAACATTTCATTCTTATTGATCTAATGAGCTACTTGAGTGTGCAGGATTAAGGTGGATGCAAAAGAATCTAGGGAAATCCATATGCTTATACATTTATGTTTTCATGCAATGTAATCGCTTTGTAAAAACTTGTACAAATATATAATGTACAAGTACTTAGATTGCATGTAAATCAAGCGTTAGATCTTTCCTAGCTAAACATCACATTTAGATAAGTCATCCCCTTCGAATAGGATCACATATGCACACTCATACATATAATTAGTGCCTAAATTGAAACATTGAAACATGATCAATCTCGGTCGACAAACTCCTCGACCGAGACACTCTCGGTCGACAATCTTCTCGACCGAGAAAGATCCAAAGTAGCCGTTAGACACAGGTGACAAAGTAGTTGGCAGTTGCAAATGAACGTTGATCCAGAGAGCCTGTCGGTCGACAAAACTTCGATCGAGTAGGTATCTCGGTCGACAAATTGTCGACCGAGATGGTCTCTGACACCAACTGCAGAATAAAGTAACTAGCCGTTACTAATGCACCTAACTTATATATAACGGCTAGTTAAGCACTTAGAATCCCCTCGAAGTTGTCTAGAACGTCCTTAAGCATCCATAGGCCATTCCTATAAATAGGACATGCCTTAGGACACCAAAATACACCTAAGCTACACTTGTGTTATACTTGAGCAAGCAATTACATTTGCAATCTGTTTGTGAGCAATAGAGCAATTCCTACATTGGCTATTCATTTCCATTGCTCCCATTTCGTGTTCTATAGGCTAGCATCTCCTTACCACAGCACTTACACTTCTACACTCATTGGTTAGGAGATCAATACGCTTGATATAGGCAAATCAAGCCTTGTGCTTAAAAGGATAAGTTGTAATTTCTATTTTTCCTTCTTGTTCCTTTTTATTCTTTGTATTCTCCTTGCTACTCCTTGGGTTGGAGGCTGTGGATTGGAGAAGGTTCTTCTCGGAGGAGAAGGTGGACTTCAAGCTACTTCAAGAAGGCTATCGCACGGGAAGATACTTCAAGAAGGCTATTGCAACGGGAAGCTACTTCAGGAGGAAGGCTGCTTCAAGGTGGTGCAATTACTTCTAGGTGAAGGCTGCTTCAAGGTTGGGCGATTACTTCTAGGTGAAGGCTGCTTGAAGGGTTTAGGGAGAGAATTGTAATTTTATGTAAAGTCCTTGCGAGGTAATAAAATTAAATTCTTTCCAAATCCCGGTTGGGTAAGCAACCGGGTAGTGGACTGACAACTTTAGTATTTGCTAAAGTTGGAACCACTCTAAATCCTTGTCCCCTTGTCCAATATTTTTGTGGTTGATTGCTTGAGTTCAATAATTGTTAAAATTATCTATAAAACTCTATTCACC
This sequence comes from Alisma plantago-aquatica, assembly GCA_963693085.1. Lineage (NCBI taxonomy): Eukaryota > Viridiplantae > Streptophyta > Magnoliopsida > Alismatales > Alismataceae > Alisma > Alisma plantago-aquatica. The sequence continues at coordinate 649,190,338 of OY856410.1, forward strand.
CCCCCTCTAGTAGTTTTCACACCTTTCCAAAGAGAAACCTTGAGATGCACTTTGTCTCCCACTTGGAATTCAAGCCATCTATGATGATTGTGCGCATAAGACTTTTGTATGTCTTAGGCTACTTTCAACTACTATTGTATTACTTTAATCTTCTCAGTAGTCTATTGTACCAACATAGAACTGAAAAGTTGATATTCACCTATCTCATACCAACAAAGATGAGACCAACATTATCATCCATACAAAGCCTCATAAGGAGCCACATCTATGATTCTCTAATAACTTTATTATAGGCTAACTCTATTAGACTCAAGTGTATATCCCAACTACCTAGAAACTGTAAGACACATGCTCTGAAAAGATCTTATAATGTTTGAATAGTCCTTTTAGACTGGATGTAAGGACCCTGACCTCTATTTTGGGCTTACCCTATATGCTTTGCCTAAAACTTGTGTTTAGATGTTTGCTAATCTCCTGAGTTGTGATTAGGATTTGTCTGTGCTTTGTTGAGTGGTTGAGGTGCAACTTGTAAATTACCCAAGTTCTAGGGTTGGTGTGCAAGTTTGTCACCTTGAGAGATATCTTTATCTCTCCTTGCATCCTATAGGGTTGAGAGGATGGGTTGGCTGCCTTGCTTGAGTTGTTTTGGCCCTCGTTTGAGCTTATTAAGCTTGGGCTTGTTGTTGGGCTTGAATCCCTTCCTCCTTGCTTGAGTGTGTCGGGCAAGGGAGAGCTTGGTGGCTTGTGTTGGCCATGGTGTGTCAGGAAAGGGAGGATTATCGGCCAGAGGGTGTTTGTGGGTGTGACGGGTTGCCATGTTGGGCGACACACACCCCTCCACCTAGCCTCATTTGTGTCACCCTTCTTTGGACAAGTGGTCGCTGCTTTGCTAGTGGGTGGCAAGTTGTGAGCATGTGGCTTGGGATGCTAGCAAGGTGGCATAGTTTGGACAAGTGGTGGTTTGGTGAGTACATGCAGAGCAATACCCCACTGGACCCCCACTTAACCCCCTTGCATATATACCCCCTTCTTTGCTAGCTTGGGATCCCTTTATCTCCTTAGTTGTTTCCCTTCTTTCTTGGTGGCCGATATCTCCCCTTGGTAGAGCTTGGCAGCCAATGACCATGGTGGAGTCTTCTTCTTCCTCTAGTGGTGGCCGAAACCCTAGATGTGCTTTTCTCCTTCTCCTATGGTGGTGAGTATCTCTCTCCCTATCCTTGGAACCTTCTTCTTCTTCTCTCTTTCTTTTTAGCCATGGTGGTTATGGAGTTCTCTTCTCTCCTACTGTTGGACGAAGGTGGTGCCTTGGAGCTTGAAGCTTGGTGCTTGGATCTTTGGAGCTTGAGGAGTGTTCTTACGGCGGGTTACATAACTCCTACCCTAGCTATACTACCTTCTTTATATATTTCTTTTTTATATGTTATCTTGACCCGTCATACATACCTTGTTAGTAATATCTTTGCTCTAGTATGTACCCTTGATGTTGTGGGATATGATGTCATGGTTATGTTGTTTGGGTGTGTCATTGGATCTTATTGTCCGAACCATTGAACTAGGGTTCCTTGGGCAAAACCCCTCTCTCCTAGTTGTTGAGAGGTGAGCCTAGGGTTTCCTAATTCCATGGTGTGTGTAGTCTATTCTTGGGGCTAAACCCCTTTCATTCCTTGGTCTTGAGAAGTGAGCTAGAGCTTTAGTTGTGTGGGAAAAACCCCTCTCACTTAGTTGTTAAGAGGCGAGTCAACACTCTAGTTGCTTTGGCAATACCCCTCTCTTACCATGGACTTGAGAGGTGAGCCCTTGGTTGGTGTTGACCTAGTTGAGGTTGGTAGGATGGCCGTTATGATGATGACCCACCTTGCAGCCTGATATGTGATGGTAGTTGTACAAAACCCCTCTCTCTTAGTTGTTGAGAGGTGAGTCAATTCTCTTGATCTATTAGGGTTTCTTGGTGGAGGTCTTGAGGGTAAAGATGACCAACCCAATATGGTACCTTGCCCAATAGGATATGTGGTTCTTGGTCGTTATGGTTACAAAGTTACCTAACCCGATATGGAGTGAAGTGTGTTGTATGCTTGGGTTGCCTGATATCCCATATCTAGGGTTTATCTTGGCCAATATGCTTGATGGATGTCTTGTTCACCTTCTGACCGATATGGATCCTTACCCAAGATGTTGTTGGGTGATATGTCCTTTGGTCGATATGACATTACCCAATATGGAGTCTTGGTCGATGTAACCCTAGTTGGGCGATATAGCTTGTTGATCGATAGGGAGCCCTAACCCTAGCTTGGATGGCAGGGATGTTCCTTGGGCGATAGGGCAGCTTGTTGCCTCTTTGTTTTCTTTGGCCGATATGTCTGATGGTCGTTATCGGGAGAGTAAGGTGACACAGTGTTGGCTTTGTCCTTTGAGCGATATCTCCCTTTTATGTGATCTCTTGGATGTGATGCATTTGGGTTGGACATCAGGCGTTGTTGCTACCTTGCATGATACCCTTTTAGGGTAGTGCTTCCTATTACCCCATGAAGGTGTGTTTCCCGACACATCGTTGCCCATCTTAGGGCGTTGCTCAATCGAAATAGCATGACACAATGCTGCATGATAGGATGCCTACTGACCCTTTGGCTAGACGAGATGGCCTATGTGTTTCCCATTATGTTGCGTTGATCTAGATGGGCGACAGAGGTGTGTTGTCTAGGCGTTAGACATTATGGTTCTTCCCGGTATGATGTTGTATTGCTTGGGCGTCACAGTTTGAGCGCTTCCCGTTGTTGTGAGTTGCCCCATATGGTGGATGCCCGATGTGGGATTGGTGCCCTAGGGTTTGGTTGTGGCCGATACCTTTGTGTGAAGGATAGTGCCCTACATGATATCCTTTTGGTGAGGGTTGTGCTCTACCCGATATACCTATGATGAGGAACACGATGTCTCTAGTGAGGGTTGTGATTCTTTTGGTGAGGGTTATTCCTTACCCGATATACCTAGGATAATGCTTGCATCCCATGTTCTTTTGGTAACCCTAATGCTTTATTGAAAAGTTATATATGATAATGTCATCATAGATATGCTCAACAAAAAACATAATTTTATCTCTCTTGATATATGCAATAAGTTTAAGATGTTCCTTCTATGAATACAGTTGTACCTCTATGCTTATGCTAACCATGTAGGTACCATTTGTATGATGAGGCCATGGTGATGGCATGACAATGATATGATGTAGAACATCAAGGGTTATGATGAACCCAGTGATATATGATGGGTGTTACCCATGGAATGGCAATGTGTGCCCTGATGATGGGATTGAGTTCCAATGATCCTTGTGATGGATGTAGATGTTTGGTAAGAGGCCAAGTGGTAACATGTAATGTTAGATCCTTGTGATGGATCATGATGATGTTGGCTTTGAGAATAGGAGTGACAATGTAACACCTGATAATGAGATCTATGTTGTTTACTTATGTTTTAGTTTACATGTTACATAACTTGGTTGAATCTTGCAATCTGCTTAAAATATATTAATTAATTACAGATGAATCTTTCATGTAGTTTGCCCTGGCCATAGATCCATTATCATCAGTAGCTGGTGATGGTGAAATAGGTTTATCCTACGGGATTACCTAGAGCACATATTGTTGAATATGTGGGGTTTCTCCTAGCTAAAAATAGGAGGATTAGAGTGCAAACTATGGATGTGAATAGAGCATGGTGAACAGGCCCATGGCTCAGTGTTATAGAGCATGGTGAATTGGACCATGGCTCAGAATTGTAGAGCATGATGAATAGGCTCGTGGCTCAAGGTATGCTAGCGCCGAGACCTGTACCAAGGTGGGCTAGAGAAAAGGGTAGCTTGTGGAGTTGACCCTGTGGCTGAGGCCACTTAAGCAAGAGATTGTGGTCCAGCTTTAATTTGGATATCGTGCACTGACCATGAGGAGGTGAGGTCATGGAGTTTGGCTCTCCCATTGACCTTGTATGGCACCGGTTTTGGGCTTCACAGCCGAAGGTTGGATTTGAGCAATACGACTCACTTCCTCAGGGCATAATAAAATTGTAATTCAGCCGTATAGTATGTACTGCTTAAGGCAAAACACAGAACTTTGGTTGTGGCCTTGCTTGTATAGTTGCCCTAATTATATCTTGCAGTTATTTGTACATTCCTCATATCTTGTGATACGTTCTTATAAAGCGTATCTTGTTAATCATGTTCGATAAAGAAATATCTGGATTATATGCCTCCTGGATATCTTGGTAAGTTGTTAATAAAGTTAGTTTTGTTTAGTATGTCGTATATATGACCTGCTTATATCAGGTACCTACTTTATCTGTTCTATCTCTCCTTTTATGTTTTATAGTTTCAGCAGGGGTTATGTTTCTCACTGGGACTATGTGTCTCACCACACTGGTTTTAAACCTTTTTAGGTGATCGTGCTAGATGTGGTGGTGGTCGTGAGGTTGTGGATGAGTAGTAGGAAGAACAGTAGGTGGAAAGAGATGGATATGTTGCTATTTTTGTTGTTTTGTAGTAGAGTCCTAGATCCATCCATGTACTCTCAGGTCCTTGGAGGTGTTTTGACAACGTTTAACAATTTACAACTAATGTAGCTTGTTTATCCTGCTGTTGGCCTGGTATGGCATGTTCTGTACATAAACAGGTCATGAACTCCTTGTCCCTATGTGGCAGCTGGATCGTATGAACTATGGACACGTATCAAGGTTTATGTATGTTTATATAACATGTTTCCTTGCAGGATAAAGATTTGGATGCAACAATTTCTTTATTTATCTGCTTTCTGCAATCAGTTTTAATTAACTTGTGTTTTTGGTAATACGATATTTATGACAGTTCCACACATTTTCACGTGGAATTTCGTTGTCTGTGTGATAGTGGGATGTCACAATAAGTTTTGGTATTAGAGCTCTAGTTTAACTGAGTCTACAGGGATCTAGGACTAGGCGTGTGTCTCTTCTTGTGAGTTTTCTAGATTTTCTTACAATAACCTTCCAGCAGAAGAAAAAGCTAAAAGATGTCTGGAAGTCATGAAGAACATGCTGCTGAGAGCAATGTTGCTACATCTGTTGATGGAGCACAAGTGAAAGCACATGAAGATCGGGTGCCTGAGGTCCCCTAAATCGACCCATCCATTCTCAAGAATCTTGTCTACCAGCACCTTATGGGACAAGTAATGGCAATGATGAATCACATGGTGGATAGATTGCCAGTGTCTCCACCAAGAGCACAGGCTCCCCGTGGTGAATCTTTGGGTATTGGGAAGACCTTTGAGCAGCTTCGCCGAGTCAAAGCTTCATATTATGTTGGAACGACTGATTTAGCGGATGCAATCTGTGGCTGACATGTCTTGGGAAGGTCTTCCAAATCCTTGACATCCCCGGAGCAGACAAAGTCAAACACGATGTCTACCTTCTGAAAGGTAGTGCTGGCCACTGGTAGGCCATCGAGGAGGAGAAGCGACCCGATGAGGTGATTTTTTGGGACGTCTTCTGCCGGGAGTTCATGGGTCGATAATTCCCAAAGACATATCTAGATGAGAAGATCAATCAGTTCGAGCATTTGTGCCAAGGATCTCTAAGTATCACAGAGTATGATGCCAAGTTTATGGACCTATTGAGGTTTTTTCCTCACATGGAGGCAACAAATGATGAGAGGATCATACATTTTGAGATAGGTTTGAGTTATGAGCTGTCGACACCTACTGCTGCTTTGAAAAACCGAGAGCAATTTTCCATGTTTGTGGAGTTTGTCCGAAGGATTAAACGGTCAATCCGAGAAAAGAGAGAGGCTATGACTAAGAAAAGACTTGCTCAGTTTCAGAAATAGAGGTTTGACAACCACAAGAAGTCGAGGTTTTCTTCACCTTCTGTGAGGCAAGGTTCTAGTGCACCATTGTAATGGTCACCAAGTAAAGGAAGAGGGCATAGTTATTTTCCATCCAGAGCTTACAACACAGCTTTAGCAGTAGTGACATGGCCATCTAGGCTGCATTTAGAGGACATGTCATGCTATCTTTGTGGACAGCCAGGGCATTTGAAATCAAATTGCCCCATAAGAGATGTCGATGTGACACAGCAACTGAGATAGAGTCAACAAGGTCCAAGAAAACATCAGTTTAGTGGTGCTAGAGGGCAAGGATGTGGTCAAGCTTCACAAGAAGGATTGTCTACTCAAGGAAGTAGAGGATGTGGACAACAAGCAACAGCTCGATTCTATGCTATGAGTCTACCAGAGGCGATAGTCAACCCTCGTGTAGTGACAGGTCAGATGGAGTTATTTCATTCTGATTTGTCTTCTTCTTGCTTTGTATCTGTTCTAGTTGACCCGAGTGCTACACACTCTTTTATTGCTCATAGTGTGCTTGATAGTTGTCTTTTACCTAATAGTTGTAAGAAAGATAGCTTGTTGTTAGAAACCCCTCTTAATGGTTCCTCGATGCTTTGAGAGGTGTGTCCATCTTATGTTCTATCCTTTTTGGGACACAACGTATAAGTGGATTTTATACCACTTGATATGCATGGATTCGATGTGATCCTTGGGATGGATACCCTAGAGAGGTATAAGGTTGTCCTGGACTGTGGTTCCATGCAAGCGATGTTTGATGATGATGGTAAGATGTGGATCTTCCAGGGAGATAGGAAGATCCTTCTGACATGTTTGATATCAGCTATGGTGGCTAGAAAGTTATTGCGGCAAGGTTGTAGAGAATTTTTGGCTCATGCTATGGATACCAAGGCAGAAAGTTCTAGCCTTGAGGATGTGCCTATTGTCAGAGAGTTCACAAATGTGTTTCTTGATGAGTTTCCTAGTGTTCCCCCACCTAGAGATATTGACTTTGAGATCAATCTAGTGCTAGGAACACAACCTACTACTCAGACACCATACAAGATGGCTTCAGCTGAGATGGTAGAGCTAAAGAAGAAGTTACAGGAACTGTTGGATAAAGGTTTTATCAGACCGATCACATCGCCGAGGGGTGCTCCAGTTCTATTTGTAAAGAAGAAGGATGGATCCATGTGTCTATGCATAGATTACCGATATTTGAACAAAGTTACAATCAAGAACAAGTATCCATTGTCGAGGATAGACAATCTGTTTGATCAGTTGCGTGGTGCTACAGTGTTCTCGAAGATTGATCTATGATCTGGATATCATCAGTTGACGATCAAGGTGGATGACATACCAAACTCATCTTTTAGGATGAGGTATGGTCACTTTGAGTTTGTGGTTATGCCGTTCGGGCTAAACAATGTGCCTACTACTTTATAGATCTGAGGAATAGGGTGTTCCATCCATTTCTAGACCAGTTTTTTGTGGTCTTCATAGATGACATCTTGATCTATAGTCGAGATAGTCAACAACATGAACAACATCTTCGACAAGCATTGACTCTCCTTCGCCAACATGAGTTGTATGCCATGTTTAGTAAGTGCAAGTTTTGGTTGAAGGAAGTGACTTTCTTGGGTCATGTGATATCTACAGAGGGAGTCAGAGTGGACCCCAAGAAGGTGGAGTCAATTGCAGACTGGGAGCAACCGAAGATGCCAACTGAAGTTCATAGTTTTCTGGGTTTAGCAGGATACTACTGGAGGTTTATAAAGGACTTCAGTATGATCGCATTGTCCTTGACAAAGTTGACTAGGAAGGATGTACCTTTTGTTTGGGATGGTCGTTGTCAACGAGCCTTTCAAAGCATGAAGGAGAAGCTGACTAGTTCTCTAGTGTTGGTATTTCCAGAGCTTGGGAAGGGCTATGTCATTTTCTGTTATGCCTCCAAGAAGGGCTTAGGATGTGAGTTGATGCAGGAAGACCATGTGGTTTCTTTTGCATCACGACAGCTTAAGAAACATGAGGAGAGCTATCTGACACATGATTTGGAGCTGGCAGTGGTAGTCCATGCGTTAAAGATATGGAGACACTATCTTTATGGGGAGGTGTGTTAGATCTTTACAGATCATAAGAACCTGAAGTATATCTTCTCATAAAGTGAGTTGAAAATGCGACATCATCGTTGTATGGAGTTGATCAGTGATTACGATTCTATCATCGAGTATCATCCTGGTAAGGAGAACGTAGTAGCTAATGCACTTAGTAGGAAGTCTTCTTCTTTTCCTATGAAGAACGCACAATTGAGTTCTTAGATATGCCATAGGCGGGATATGTTTATCTCTTTGCAGTAGATGAATGTACAGTTGGAAGTGTCCTTGTTGGCAGGATTGTTGGCACAGATGCAAGTGAAGCCTACGTTGAGGCAGTAGATCAAAGGAGCACAACAGGAAGATGTTACAGTCCAGTTGATCAGATCAGAGTTTGGCAGCAAGAAGCGGGATGGCTTCCATGAGTCTGAGGATGGACTAGATTGTTATCATAATAGGATGGTGGTCCCAAAAGTTGATGATTTGAGGAAGTTAGTACTCGAGGAAGCGCACACGTTAATGTATGCTATGCATCCAAGTGTCACCAAGATGTATCATAATCTGAAGGATTTGTACTGGTGGCCTGGCTTGAAGAGATATGTGGCCAAGTTTGTGGCTAGGTGTGTAGTATGTCAATAGGTTAAGGATGAGCATCAGAAGTTGGGAGGTACGTTACAACACATGATAATACCGTAGTGGAAATGGTATCATATAACCATGGATTTTGTAGTTGGTCTCCTGAGGACAGTTAGGAATCATGATTCCGTCTGGGTGATAGTAGACAGGTTGACAAAGTCTCCTCATTTCATACCTCTAATGACAATGTATATAGCAAAAAAACTTACTCAGGTGTATGTGGATGAGATATTGTGTTTGCACAGTGTGCCATTAACGATAGTCTCCGACATAGGTCCCTAGTTCACGAGTCATTTTTGGGAACAGTTGCACAAAGCGTTGGGAACACAGTTGAGGTTCAATACCACTTTCCACCCACAGACAGATGGACAGTCTGAAAGGACTATTCATACTTTGAAAGATCTTCTCCAAGCTTGTGTTTTGCAGTTCCTAGGCAGTTGGGATGTGCATCTCAGTTTGATAGAGTTCTCCTACAACAACAGTTACCAACAGAGTATCGACATGGCACCTTATGAGGCTTTGTATGGTAGGAAGTGCATATCTCCTTTATGTTGGTATGAGTCTGGTGAGTATCAACTTTTGGGTTCTGAGTTACTACATCAGACAACAGAAAAGATCAAAGTGATACAACAACAATTGAAAGTAGCACAGGATAGACATAAGTCATATGCAGATAATCTTCGATGACGTCTGGAGTTCCAAGTGGGAGATAGTGTGTATCTCAAGGTCTCACCATGGAAAGGCGGAAGGGCAAGTTGGCTCCTAGGTATATGGGGCCATATCCGGTAATAGCACGTGTTGGCAAAGTAGCTTACAAGTTAGAACTACTGCTAGAGTTACACAGGTTATCTCCGGTGTTCCATGTCAGTATGTTGAAGAAAAGTCATCCAGGAGCAAAGATAGTAATACATCCTGTTGAGGTTGAGCTTGATGAAGATGTGACCTATGAGGAAGGTTGGATGTTGATCCTCGATAGAAGAGTGAAGAAGATGAAGAGGAAGGACCTAGTTCTTGTGAAGGTTCTTTGTATCATCGTGGCATTGAGGAAGCCACGTGGGTGCTTAAGGAAGAAGTTAGGAGGAAGTATCCCTTGCTTTTCTCTTCATATTTCCGGGACAATCCTTTTGTAGGGGTTTATGGCTTGTAAGGACCCTGACCTCCATTTTGGGCTTACCCTCTTTGATTTGCCTAAACCTTTTGTTTAGATGTTTTCTAATCACCTGAGTTGTGATTAGGGTTTGTTTGTGCTTTGTTGAGAGGTTGAGGTGCAACTTGCAAATTACCCAAGTTCTAGGGTTGGTGTGGAAGTTTTTCACCTTGAGAGATATCTTTCTCTCTCCTTGCATCCTATAGGGTTAAGAGGATGGGTTGGGTGCCTTGCTTGAGTTGTTTTGGGCCTCGTTTGAGCTTGTTGTTGGGCTTGAAGTCCTTCCTCCTTACTTGAGTGTGTCGGGAAGGGAGAGCTTGGTGCCTTATGTCGGCCATGGTGTGTCGGGAAAGGGAGGCATATTGGTCAGAGGGTGTTGGTGGGTGTGATGGGTTGCCATGTTGGGCGACATACACCCCTCCACCTAGCCTCATTTGTGTCACCCTTCTTTGGACAAGTGGATGTTGCTTTTCTAGTGGGTGGCAAGTCATGAGCATGTAGCTTGGGATGCTAGCAAGGTGGCATAGTTTGGATAAGTTGTGGTAGGGTGAGAACATGTGGAGCAATTCCCTAGTGGACGTCCACTTAACCCCCTTGCACATATAACCCCTTCTTTGCTAGCTTGGGATCCCTTTAGCTCATTAGTTGTTTCCCTACTTTCTTGGTGGCCGATATGTCCCCTTGGTAGAGCTTGGTGGATGATCTCTTTGGTGGAGTCTTCTTCTTCCTCTAGTGGTGGTCGAAACCCTACATGTTCTTTGCTCCTTCTCCTCTTGTGGTGAGTATCTCTCTCTCTCTATCCTTGGCACCTACTTCTTCTTCACTATTTCTTTTCGGCCATGCTGGTTATGGAGTTCTCTTCTCTCCTAGTGTTGGTCGAAGGTGGTGCCTTAGAGCTTAAAGCTTGGTGCTTGGATCTTTGGAGCTTGTGGAGTGTGCTTAAGGCAGGTTACATAACTCCTACCCTAGCTATACTACCTTCTTTATATATAGCTTGTTTACATGTTATCTTGATCGCCCATACATACCTTATTAGTAATATCGTTGCTCTAGTATGTACCCTTGACATTGTGGGATATGATGTCATGGTTATGTTGTTTAGGTGTATTCTTGGATCTTGTTGGCCGAACCATTGGACTAGGGTTCCTTGGGAAAAACACCTCTCTCTTGGTTGTTGAGAGGTGAACCTAGGGTTTCCTAATTCCATGGTGCATGTAGTGTGTTCTTCGGGGAAAACCCCTTTCTTTCCTTGGTCTTAAGAAGTGAGCTCAAGCTTTAGTTGTGTGGGAAAAACCCCTCTCACTTAGTTGTTGAGAGGTGAGTCTACACTCTAGTTTCTTGGGTAATAGCCCTCTCTTACCATGGACTTGAGAGGTGAGCCTTTGGTTGGTGTTGACCTAGTTGAGGTTGGAAGGATGGTTGTTATGATGATGACCCACCTTGCTTCCTGATATGTGATGGAAGTTGTGCAAAACCCCTCTCTCTTAGTTGTTGAGTGGTGAGCCAATTATCTTGATCTATTAGGGTTTCATGGTGGTGGTCTTGAGGATGAAGATGACCAACCCAATATGGTACCTTGCCTAATAGGATATGTGGTTCTTGGTCGTTACAGTTACAAAGTTACCTAACCCGATATGGAGTGAAGTGTGTTGGATGCTTGGGTTGCCTGATATCCCGTATCTCGGGTTTTGCTTGGCCGATATGCTTGATGGATGTCTTGTTGACCTTATGACTAATATGGATCCTTACCAAAGATGTTGTTGGGTGATATGCCCTTTGGCCGTTATGACGTTACCCAATGTGGAGTCTTGGTCGATGTAACCCTAGTTGGGTGATACAACTTGTTGACCGATAGGGAGCCCTAACCCTAGATTGGACGGTAGGGATGTGCCTTGGGCGATAGGGTAGCTTGCTGCCTCTTTGTTTTATTTGGCCAATATGTCTGATGGCCATTATTGGGATAGTAAGGTGATGTGATGTTGTCTTTGTCCTTTGAGCGATATCTCCCTTTTGTGTGACCTCTTGGGAATGATGTCTTTGGTTGGGCGTCAGGCGTTGCTGTTGCCTTGCACAATACCCTTTTGGGGTAGTGCTGCTCGTTACCCCTTTTTCTCGATACAGATAGGAATGACACAGTGTTGCACGATAGGATTCCTTCTGACCCTTTGGCTCTGGACGAGATGGCCTATGTATTGCCCATTATGCTGCATTGATCTAGATGGGTGGCAGAGGTGTGTTGTCTAGGCGTTTCATGTTATGGTTCTGCATGGTATGATGTTGTGTTTCTTGGGCATCACAAGTTGAGTGTTTCCCGTTGTTCGGAGTTGCCCGCTATGGTGGATGCCTGACGTGGGGCTTGGAGCCCTAGGGTTTGGTAGTGGTCGATACCTTTGTGTCAAGGATAGTGCCCTACCCGATATCCTTTTGGTGAGGATTGTGCTCTGCCTAATATACCTATGATGAGGAGCATGATGTTCTAGTGAGGGTTGTGATGCTTTTGGTGAGGGTTATCCCTTACCTGATATACCTAGGATAAGGGTTGCATCCCATGTTCTTTTGGTAACCGTACTGCTTGATTGAAAAGTTATATATGATAATGTCATGCATAGATATGCTCATCCAATACCATAATTATATCTATCTTGATGTGTGCAATAAGTTTAAGATGTTCCTTGTATGAATATAGTTGTACCTCTATGCTTATGCTAACCATGCATGTACCATTTGTATGATGAGGTCGTGGTGATGGCATGACAATGATATGATGTGGAACATCAAGGGTTATGATGAACCTAGTGATATATGATGGGTGTTACACCTGGAATGGCAATGTGTGCCCTGATGATGGGATTGAGTTCCAGTTATCCTTGTGATGGATCTAGATGTTTGGTAAGAGGCCAAGTGGTAACATGTAATGTAGGATCCTTGTGATGAATCAGGATGATGTCGGCTTTGAGAATAGTAGTGACAATGTAACACCTAATAATGAGATCTATGTTGTTTACTTGTGTTTTAGTTTACATGTTACATAACTTGGTTGAATCTTGCAATCCGCTTAAAATGTATTAATTAATTACAGATGACTCTTTCATGTAGTTTGCCCTGGCCATAGATCCATCATCATCAGTAGCTGGTGATGGTGAAATAGGTTTATCTTGCGAGATTACCTGGAACGCATATTGTTGAATATACAGGGTTTCTCCTAGCCAAAAATAGGAGGATTAGAGTGCAAATTGTAGATGTGAATAGAGCATGGTGAACAGGCCCATGGCTCAGTGTTATAGAGCATGGTGAACAGGCCCATGGCTCAAAACCGTAGAGCATGAGGAATAGGCTCGTGGCTCAAGGTATGCTTCCGCCGAGACCTATACCAAGGCGAGCTAGAGAAAAGGGTAGCTTGCAAAGCTGACCTTTTGGCTGAGGCCACTTAAGCAAGAGACTGTGGTCCTTCTTTAATTTGGATATCGTGCACTGACAATGAGGAGGTGAGGTCTTGGAGTCCGGCTCTCCCATTGACCTTGTATGGCACCAATTTTGGGCTTCACAGTCGAAGGTTGGATTTGAGCGGTACAACTCACTTCCTTAGGGCATAATAAAATTGTAATCCAGCCGTATAGTATGTATTGCTTAAGGAAAAACACAGAACATTGGTTGAGGCCTTTCTTGTATAGTTTTCCTAGTTATATCTTGCAGTTATTTGTACATTCCCCATATCTTGCAATAAGTTCTGATAAAGCTTATCTTGTTAATCATGTTCCATAAACAAATATCTGGATTATATGCCTCCTGGATATCTTGGTAAGTTGTTAATAAAGTTAGTTCTATTTAGTATGTCATTTATATGAGCTGCTTATATCAGTTACCTACTTTATCTGTTCTAGATCTCCTTTGAAGTTTTATAGTTTCGACGGGGGTTATGTTTCTCACTGGGACTGTGTGTCTGACTTTACTGGTTTTAAACCTTTTTAGGTGATCGTGATAGATGTGGTGGTGGTTGTGAGGTTGCAGCAGAGCAGCAAGAAGAATAGTAGGAGGCACGAGATGGATATCTTGTCGTTTTGGTTGTTTTTTAGTAGAGTCCTAGAGTCATCCCTATACTCCCAGGTCCTTGGAGGTGTTTTGATGAAGTTTCACGATGTATAGCTGATGTAGCTTGTTTATCATGCTATTGGCCTGGTATGGCCTGTTCTGTACATAAATAGGTGGTGAACTCCTTGTGATAATGTGACAGATGGATCCTATGAACTATGGACACGTATCAAGGTTTATGTATGTTTATATAACATGTTTCCTTGCAGGATAAAGAGTTGGATGCAACAGTTTCTTTGTTTATCTTCTTTCTGCAATCGGTTTTAGTTAACCCGTGTTTTTCGTAATATGATGTTTATGACAGCTTCACATGATTTCATGTGGCATTTTGTTGTCTGTGGGATAGAGGGATGTCACATTGGACATCTGTCTATAGATGAAAAGTTTTGTTGAACATCAGTTGTGTTCCATTATTGAATGCAGATGTTCCTAAAAATGACTTGTGAATCGTGGACCTCTGTCAGAAACTATAGTCACTGGAATGCCATGAAGATGGACTATCTCATCAACATATATTTGTGCCAACTTCTCTACTGTAAATGTCATTTTGAATGGTAGAAAGTGAGATGATGCTTCCTCAACAAAGTCAACACTCGGTGAGGGTGTTCCTCATGTTGTTTACTATCTTTAGAATATATCAGGATGCCATCTATAAACACGACCACACACTGATCAAGATAGGGTCTGAACACCTTATTCATGAGATCCAGAAAAGTTGTTGGTGCATTGGTTATCCCATACGGCATAACCACAAACTCATAATGACCATACCTAGTCCTAAATGCTGACCTGGTTATGTCATCAGCCTTAATCCTCAACTGATGGTAAAATGACCTAAGGTCTATCTTTAAAAACACAGTGACACCTCTCAAATGATCAAAAAGATCATCAATCCTTGGTAAAGGATACTTATGTTTTATTGTTACCTTGTTTAAATGTTTGTAGTCCATACATAACTTCATTGAACCATCTTTTTTGACAAACAAGACAGGAGCACCCCAAGGGGAAGTGCTCAACCTAATAAAACCCTTCTCGAATAGTTCTTGCAATTGTTTCTTTAACTATTGCATCTCTGCTAGTGCCATTTTGTATGATGATTGTGCTATAGGTTGTGTTCCAGGAACAAGATTGATCTCAAAGTCAATCTCTCTAGGAGGGGGAACTCCAAGAAACTCATTAGGAAAAACATATTCAAACTCCCATACCACTGGTACCTCTTGGATACTAGGACCTCTCACCTTGGTATCCACAAAATGAGCTAAGAAAGTTTCACATCCTTGTCTGATCAATCACTCTAATGTTATAGCTGGCATCAAATAGGTAGGAAGGATCTTCCTATCACCTTGAAAGGTCCATGAAACATCATTATCATGGAATGTTGCCACCTTAGTACTACAATCCAAGACTACCTTGTACTTCTCTAAGGTTTCCGTTCCTAAGATCACATCAAAACAATGGATGTTAAGTGGTAAGAGATCGACTTGAATGTTGTATCTAGAAAAATAAAGAACGCAAGAAGAGCACACTTCCCATAGCTCCACAGAACCAACCAAAGGAGTCTCTAATTGAAGACATATCATATCTAGGATTAACATATATATAACAACTATCTATCACCTAGCTCTACTAGAACATATAAGAAATAAGAAGAAGACAAATCAGAATGAAATTGTTCCATCTGACCTGTCACGACTCGTGGATTGACCACTGCTTCTGGCTGGCTCATAGCATAGAACCTAGTCATTAGTTGTTGTCATCCATGTCCTCTGCTAACCTATCTAGAGGATCTTATCTAAGATGTTTGACTGCATCCTCTGCCACTACCAGAACCAAACTATCATTGTTGTGATCTCTGTTGACTCTATCTTGGTTGCTGAGTCACTTCCTCAACCTTCATAGGGAAATTCCATGTAATATGTCATGTCTGTTCACATTGGTGACACATTCGGTAATCATTCTATGGTCTAAACGACAACGTAATCAAGATTGATGATGAGTTGTGAGATCCTTTAGGTGGAAAATTGTGACCTCTGCCACTACTTGGGGTCCACTATGGAGGTTTATGTGATCTTGGTTTAGTGAATGTTGACCTTGGTTGTGACAACAGTGGAAAAAACCTTGGTTTCGTAAAGCCTCCAAATGATATCCTTGGGATTGAGTTGGTCATTTATTAGCATTAGTTTCATGTTTTTCTAGGGAAGACCTCTCAATCCTCCTTATAGATTCCACAAAGGTGGAAAACCTTTACCTATTCTCTAGGGTTGATACTGTTGTAGTCAACTCAATACTTAGGCCCTTCTTGAACCTATGGATCCTTTCCTTATCAGTGGTTGCCATGTGAGGGAAGAACCTCAAAAGTTCCATTAACTTTGACTCATACTCATTAATAGTCATAGCTCCTTGATGAATCTTCTCAAACTGAGAGATTTTCTCATCTAAGTATGACTCTTAGAAGTATCGACTAACAAACTCCCGCCAAAATTCCTCCCAGCCTATCACCACTCCTGGCCTTTTCTCCTCTTCTATGGCCCTCCAGTGGCTAGAACTTCCCTTCAATAGGTTGAGAACATGCTTAACTTTGTCTTCTTCAGGGATGCTCAGGATCTTGAATGCCTTCTCCAACTCCATAAGCCACATGTCGGCATTTTCTGGGTCGAAAGTACCAGAATATTCGATCCCCACAACATGTATAAGACTTTAAAAGTCTTCCCGATTCCCTGGGATTCCACATTAGGGACATTTCCCTAGCTTGAGGTGCTAGTGTTCTGTCCTCTATATGTGTAATTATGGTCGTCATCTATCTAAACATAGACCAAAACTCTAGATTGACCATCATTGTCGGATTTATCTGAGGCATCTCTCTGGTACTCTCTCATCACGTGTCTGCTTCCTAGCACCGCCTCATGGTGCCACATAGATATTCTTGACATGTTCTTTATGTCCTCTAGACATATCTGCATAAGCATGAGCTATGATCAAATATGTTCGATTCATAAGAACAAACTCAAACCTATGTCTTATGTCCCTGTAAACTTAGCGAACCTAGAGCTCTAATATCAACTTAACTGTGACACCTCATCACGCTAAATGAGATTACTAAAAACACAAAACACGATCAACTAATAAATTAATCACATGGTCAAAAATGTAGAATAATTATAACCAAGTTTCACATAATGGACAAATTTTGAAACATTTACATAAAGGTCCTTCATTTGCATTCTCATATATTATAACAACAATTTACATATGTACTCAATGGCCTCATCCACATGTTGTGTACAAAAGAAGCATTTACATGTACATGCCATATCTACATACACTGGATACAACCAAAATATAGTTTTGATACAAATATGTTATCTAGAAAACACCTCCCATACCCACACCTGAGAGTACAAGGATGACACTAGGACTATACTACTAATATCTACAGCTAACCAAACTTCTGAATCTATTGATCACCAGGTTGATTCTCTTCCACAGCATGACCACAACCTCACTGCCTGCGACCACCTAAAAAGATGCGATGACCCACAGGTGAGACCTAGTCCCAGAGAGAGATATAACTCCCTCCAACTAACATTAATTATAACATGCTAATTATAGTACATAAATTGGGCAATTGAAGCACTAAATAAGCAATTAAATAAATTGAACAGATTAAGCATACTAAACAAGAAAACTTAGCAATAAGTATAAATACTCAAACTTTGAAAAATAGCATCTTATAAGAACTATGTAGTATAAGGACAACGCAAGGGCCAATAATTCAATATGAAACATATTTAAACCTAACAAATATACTAAACAATTTATATTACATCTATTATTACATTACCCACTCTTAGCCTTGTCTCCTCTTCTATGGCCCACCACTGGCCAACACTACCCTTAAATAGGTAGACAACATGCTTAACTTTATCTTCTTCAGGAATGTTCAAGATCTTGAACACCTTCTCCAGCTTTGTAAGCCACATGCCCATATCTATTGGGTCACAAGTAACAACATATTCGATCGCCCCAACCCATCTAAGATGTTCAAAATTCTTCCCGACTCCCTAGGATTCCACATTAGTGATAGTTTCCCTAGCTTGAGGTATTGGTGTTATGTCCTCTATATGTGTAATTGTGGTCGTCATCTGTCTAAACATAGACTAAAACTCTAGAGTGGCCATCATTTTTAGATTCATTTGAGGCATTGCAGGATGGTCTGTCCCTCTCTCTAGCACTCTCTCATCACATGCATGCCTCCTAGCACCACCTCCTGGTGCCACATAGACACTCTCAGTGTGTTCTTCATGTCCTCTAAACATATCTGCATAAGAATAAACTATGATCAGAAATGTTGGATTCATAAGAATAGACTCAAACCTATGTCTTATGTCCCTTTAGGCTCAGCAAACCTAGAGCTCTGATACCAACTTAACTGTGGCACCTAATCATGCTAAATGAGATTAATCAAAACACAAAACATGGTCAACTACTAAATTAAACACATGGTCAAAAATGTGAAATAATTAAAATTGAATTTCACATCATGGACAAATTATGAGACATTTACATAAAAGACCTTCATTCCATTCTCATATTTTATAATAGGAAATTACATCTGTACTCAATGACATTAGCCACATCCTGTGTACAAAAGAAGCATTTACATGTACATGCCATATCTACATACACTAGCATATTTCCAAAATTTCATGTCGATACAAATATCTTATCTAGAAAACACCTCTCATAGCTGGAACTGAGAGTACATGGATGATACTAGGACTATACTACTAATATCTACAGTTGACCAACCTTCTAAATCTATTGATCACCAGGATGATTCTCTTCCATAGCATGACCTCGACCTCACTTCCTGTGACCACCTAAAAATATGTGGTAGCTCACGGGTGTCCCAGCAAGATATATAACTCTCTTCAAATAATATTGATTACAACAAGTTAATTAATATTAAATAAATTGTGTAATTGAAGTACTAAATAAGCAATTAAATAAATTGAATAGTTTAAGCATACTAAGCAAGTTAAGCAAGTAAACTTAGCAATAAGTAAAACTACTCAAACTTTGCAAAATAGCACCTTGTAAGAACTATGTAGTAGAAGGACAAAGGAAAGGACTAATCATTCAATATGAAACATATTTAACCCTAACTAATATACTACACATCTTATATTACATATTTTATTACATTGCCCACTTTTGGTCTTTTCTCCTCTTCTGTTGCCCACCAGTGGCTAGCACTACCCTTTAACAAGTAGATAACATGCTTAACTTTGTCTTCTTTAGGGATGTTCAGGATCTTGAACGCCTTCTCCAGCTCCGTGACCCACATGCCAGCGTCTGTTGGGTCAGAAGTACCAGCATATTTGATCACCCCAATCCATATAATACCTTCAAAAGTCTTCCCAACTCCCTGGAATTCCACATTAGGGACAATTTCCCTAGCTTTAGGTGCTAGTGTTCTGTCTGCTATATGTGTAATTGTGGTCATCAGCTATCTAAATATAGACTAAAACTCTAGATTTTCCATCATTTCTGGATCCATCTGAGGCATTTTAGGTTGTTCTAGAACTCTCTCTGACACTCTCTCATCACGTGCCTACCTCCTACCACCACCTCTTGGTGCCACATAGCTACTCTCTATGTGTTCTTCATTGTCCTCTAGACAAATCCACATAAGTATAAGAGCATAAGCATACACTATGATCAGATATGTGGGATTCATAAGAATAGGCTCAAACCTATGTCATCTATCCATGTAGACTTAGCGAACCTAGAGCTAAATTAATCACATGGTAAAAAATGAGGAATAATTAAAATCAAATTTCACATCATGGACAAATTGTGAAACATTTATATAAAGGTCCTTCATTCAATTCTCATATATTATTACATGAATTTACATATGTACTCAATGGCCACAACCACATCCTGTGTACAAAAGAAGCATTTACATGTACATGACATATCTACATACAATGGCATACTACCAAAATCTTATGTCGATACAAATATCTTATCTAGAACACACCTCCCATACCCAGACTTGAGAGTACAATAATGACACTAGGACTATACTTCTAATATCTACAACTGACAAACCATCTAAATCTATTGATCAACATGTTGATTCTCTTCTACAACATGATCTCGACATTGCAGCCCGCGACCACCTGAAATGATCTGGTGACCCATGGGTGAGACCCAGTCCCAGTGAGAGATATAACTCTCTCCAACTAATATTGACTACAATAAGTTAATTAATAGTAAATAAACTGGGAAATTGAAGTACTAAATAAACAATTAAATAAATTGAATAGTTTAAGCATAGTAAGCAAGTTAAGCAAGTAAACTTAGTAATAAATATAACTACTAAAAATTTGCAAAATAGCATCTTGTAAGCACTATGTATTATAAAGACAAGGAAAGGGCTAATCATTTAATATGAAACATATTTAACCCTAATAAATATAGTCCATGACTTACATTACATCTTTTATTACATTGCCCTGAGGGATTTGGGGAATACTGGTGTGATTCCGCTAGAGGTGCTACACACTAGACAATTTGACTCGACTAGATGCACCCCACGAGGTCGGAACACACGTGATGGGAATTTGCTTTCGAAATTTAGAAACCTAAACTAACACACCTACGTCTACTAAAACAACTACACCCGCAAGTGCACGGGGTCGTGTCGTAGTATAGGAAGGTGGCAAGTATAGGGTCAATCCATAGGGAAAAGAGGGGGTGCTAGAGATAGGTTAGTTTGGATAGGTTCCGACTACAGAGACTAGGGTTAAGGGTTTAAAGGTGATTTGATTTTTAAACTACTATCAACAAACACGCAATTTAAAGGCAAGAATGAAATCTATGTTAACCCTAGACTAGATTAAGACTAAGCAGGAAAGAAAGGACTAAGCTAGGTATGAAAAGGCAAATTACACTAAGGCAAGCAAGAGAGAAGTAAAAGAGAAATTAAAGAGATACATTAGCATGAACAAGACAAGAGCAAATCAAGAAGCTAACTAAGCAAGGAAAGAACTAATTAAGCTAAGCAAGCACAAAACTAAGGTTTCAAGCAGTAAAGAGATGTGTGGGTTGTTTCGGGGTATGAACTTATCACGTAAGTTGGGGGATGACATATGAACATTATTATTCCATTTAGATTATCCAAACTAAACAACAAGTTAGAGTCTAATGAATTAACCTAAGCTACTAACTGGCCATGGATATGCTAGGTTGTGTATAGGGGAACTAGTCCCTAACACCCCTACTACCCTTACGAGGCTCAATTGGATTAGGGGTTAGGTTAAATTCAATTAGAGTCTAATCAAGTCTAGGCTTCTAGATTAGGCATTTCTAGGGCAATTAGCGGCTGAGGGTAGTAATGGGGAGGTGAAATTAGGGTTTTGGGCCCCAATTCCCCCACATTCTAGCCTTGAGAAGGCTCCATGCAAATTGCACTAGAATTATCTAATATAGCTACTTAGATCTATCACTTAGGTTTAGGGAGATTGATTATGATGTGGGAAGATGGGAGGCAACCTACGGATCCAAGAATTGGACCAAGGGGCAAATCCCAAAATTCACACATATAAGCAATTTGCCTAAATTCCTAGGTGATTCCACACACAAACGAACAAGAAGTCCATGGAAAATGAGATGCAAATAGAATATAATCATTAACAAATGGAATTACAATGTTTACATGTCATTTCCCCCCAACACGATATCAAAGTATCATAAATTCCCCCAAACAGCCCACCCACAGGGGCCTAGCTACTCATAGAAATGGAAAATACAAAAACATAGAAGATAGAGGTAGAAGAAGCCATGGAGCTTGCTGTAGATGAAGAAATCCTTCTCTCTAGCAGCTGCAGGTCATCCTCCTTCCTCTTCCAGGGTACAAGGGTGAAGAAAGAAGGGTATTATGGGTAGGAACTAGTATAAACTAGTGATTTGGTGGTGGAAATGCTGAAATGGAGTGGAATGGAGGTGAAAATGGAGTGGAATGTGGTGGATGGCGATTTGGGGAGCTAGGAGGTGGTGGAAGGTAGATGCCTCATGCCCCAGCCGCCACCTAGGTATATATAGGTGTCTAGGGGGTCTAGGGTTAAGTTAGGGGTAAAATGGGGAAAGCAGTAGAAAAGTGGCTAGATTATGTGAGTAACACGGTCGTGGTGGGTCACCACAGCTGTGGTAGGTAGGGTAGGCCAGGGTCGTGGTGTATGGGCACAGTCATGGGAATTAAAATAGGCCAAATGTTAGGTTGATGGCTGAAAATGCCACGGTCGTGGTGGTCACCATGGTCGTGGTGAAATGAGGGTAGCACGACCGTTTTGTGCTGCACGGCCAATCTGGTCTGCTGAGCCATGGCCGTTTTGTGGAGCACGAACGTGGTGTCTGTCACTGGCATGGCCGTTTTGTTTTGCACGGTCGTGTTGCTCTCTGCTTCTATTGGAGGTTGTTCTGTTGATTTGTAAGTGACCTAGCATGGCCGTTTTGTGGTACCACGACCGTGTTGCGTCCTAGATCAACACTTTGACTTGGTTCTTTGGCTTTTCTTGGACATGTTTGCTTCAATTGATCTTTGGCCACTAGGGGTAGGTCGAGGGGGCCTCGAACTTCACTTTGGGTCTCTCCAAGGGCAGAGGAACCCTAGGATCACTCCTTCTCTCTCTTTTCCATCAAGTGTGGTCCAAATGCCTAAAAAACATGCAAATAATGTCCATAAGTGCATTTTACACAAATAAGCATATTGGGAGGAATGACATGCAATCTAACAAGTATAGATGTGATTGAAGAGCAAAAAGACACAAGATGCATCCCTAAAATAGGGCTGCATCAAATACCACTCATGTCCCAACTGACCGCTACAAAGTTGAAACTAGTGCCATATAAGATCTATGATAACTGGATTCCTAAGATCTTCTCCGCCCTCAATCAGTACAAGTCTGCCTCAGTGACATATCAGGTCAAGTTGTCAACAACCTAGTCCATCCTTGGTACATGTTACGACACTAGTGATAGGAGGTGGGAATACAAACCCTATCATATGGGGTACAACCACAACCATACTCAAATCTCATCATATACACATATCTGAGACACAACCATAGCCATTCTCTTGTTGAGGTATGACAACAATCATCCTCCCAAACATTAGAAGTCAGGATTACAAGCACCCCACATACTCAATAGTATGCACTCTGAGTTTCCCTTAAGAATACTCGTTTCACCATATAGCAAGTCGTAACACTCAGATAGATCTATGGCACATGGCATTACATGACTAAAGTTACACATGATTAGTTATGTCAATTGAGTGAATTAAGGCTTCATCATACAAATGGACATACAAACCCTAATTGATTTCTATCAAGTGTATCGGCATTGCAACTTCAAAAGATATAAAATGTTTGAGGTATGAATCTTAATTACATTACCACATGCTATCACTTATTGCATAATAATGAACCACATTATTTCATCATACCATTTCAAGATATTCATTTCTTATCACAAGTTCCAGGGTTTCAACCCTTATTGGAACATAAAAAGGATTTCATTTTGAGTAGGGCTCAATCATGCCCAAAGGTCCCTAAGACCATCACATTAATTCGTGCTAGATCATTATTATCATTCTAGGACTTAAACAAGGATCAAAAGATCATCAACACACATGTAACCCATAGACTTTAACATGGCAAGGTACTATGATATTGAATTAGCACTATATTTAGGTTTAAACACAAGGAGATTGTAATACATTGACACATTAATCATTTAAAAGACCTAATTATAACTAATCAAGATCAACTAATCATATTAGAGTTGGTTCAACAAGCCATGTATCATTAAGGCTATACAACTACATATTATGGTGATTTATCAAATATACTCACATGAGGGCAATGGTAAGACTACCAATTAAAGGCATTGAACCATCGAATTCTCATCACTAGGACCCACATATAACACTATGGGATTCATTCTAATCCATTGGATGCTAAAGCATCCAACCTCATTCATTGGATCTGGTTCATTATTCAAAACCATCAATTAGGGTATAGGACCACCAAATAGATCTATTGAACCAAGTGGTCTTTGGTTTAGGGATGAATTGAAGCTACATTTAAGATCTTGACTCACCATCAGTTGTTATGACCTGATCCACCATCAATTGTGACATCTTGGGCTACCATTGATTCATAGGATCATCACTACTATCATTTCTCACCATCGGATGTTACATTATTATCACTATTGGTTGATACCTCCATTAAGGCACTAACTACTTATCATTAAGTCTAATTGAACCAAACCTTGACCTAAGGGATGACCATCGGTTGAGACCCTTGGTCACCACCATCGGTTGTCATGGTATCACCATCGGTTGACATGGAGTCACCATCGGGTGATGTAGTAGTGAAGGAAAAAGGCTTGAAAACTCTAGTTTAATACATCGATCGTTAGGTACTTAGCACCATCAATTTAGCTACAAACCTTCCCTAGACCATGTTATACCATAGAAAGGTAGTACACCTATTTACAGGTTTATTTTAAAATTGGAACAGAATAGGAAACACCATAAAAATTTGAAACCCTAGCAAACATAGCTTCTATATGCAAGGATCTTTGTTTTTAAGTAAGAACATAAGCAAACAAGCTTGGAGTAAGCAATATAGGTGAAGAAAGTTATAAAACTCACCTCTACTGATAAGAACAAATTTATAGAAGAAAGGATCTTGACAAAAGAATGCAAGGAAACCCCATTTTCAGATCTAAACTTGGCCAAGTAGGTACCCTTCTCCACAAAGAAGCAAAACCCTAGAAGAAAGAGCAAGAAAAATAGGTTCTTGAGTTCTAGAGCAATTTCTACATGGAAAAGCAAGGTTCCCACCTAGAGATAGGTAGGAGGAAGAATAATAGAGAAGAAAATGGAGGAAAGAAGGAACTACTTACTCATTTAGGTTAAGTTCAACAAGAAGAAACTTTAGAAACCCTCAAAGGAAGAAAATTAGAACCCTAGATGCTTCTTCCTAGAAGATTGCCTTCTTCTTCTACTTTGAACATGTTTTCTATAGAAAAATAGAGAAGGAGAGTGAGGCTCTTAGCAGGAGGGAAGTAGTAGGGAGAAAATTCTTCTTTTGGGGCGCTAAGTATAAGTATATAAAGCTTGGAGGATAAGATTGTGAAGAAGCATGAGGTATACGAGCAGCTCTCCATGTCTCCATTGCTAAAGGATTGCATGGATGAGCAAGCAACAGGTCCACCGGATGTTGGAAACTACTGGGACATTAGTTGATGGTCTCCAAGGCCAACCACTAGCTATTAGTCAAAGGCTACCTTCATTTGATCACGATTTAGGTCTAAAGATGGGTGAACCAACGGTTGATCATGTCCATAAGTGAACCATGGGTTCAAGTGGCCCAAACTAGCTTGAAAGATTGACCTAGGGCCTGCTGGTGATGACCACCAGCTATTACCACCATCTGATGGCCACTCAATGTTGCCCAAGCAGTGGAATAATCGGTTGATAGCCTTGAAGGTGGCTTATCCATTGTGTGTGTGGGGGGGGGGGGTAAACCCTAATTCAATATAGACTAAAATTTCCTCCAATCCAAGGTACAATTGAGCATACCATGGCAAAAAAGCTCAATAATGATGAGAAAACATATAAGTAACATAATTAATGGATCAATTTGCAAAGAAAAACCCGCAATTGGGTAAATTGTAGAAAAGTCCAAATGTACATAAAATTGCGTAACTTGCTCAACCAGTGTCCAAATTGGACCAAATTTGAAACTTGATCTTATATTATGGTTTAAAAGAATATCACAAGGTTAAATTAAGGTTCTAAGAATTCAATTATGGTAACTAAGCTTGTTCAATATTTTAAGCAAGTTCAGGGGCCTTAGAGTATTAATATGTCACATCTTTATGTATTTGGGTGGTGAATGTTAAACCAATTATACAATTTGGGACTAATATCATATATACAAAGGAATATAATAGAAATTTATTAATAACTAATACTTATTTTATAACGATGCTCCTCAATCTGGTGCACAAATATCATAGACACCAAGCTTGTTACATATGAATTTGACCTGACAACCATTAAGAGATATAGTAAAATGATCTACTACTTGATTTTTCTATTTGGACTGGAATAGGAATGATTTTCTGATCTTATATCTTTACCTGAATGAAATTGAAATCAACCTGGATGTGTTTAATTCTTTTATGGAAGACTGGGATGAAAGAAATATGGACAACAACTTTGTTATAACAATAGATCTCCATTTCCTCACATTGGATGTAGCCAAGTTCATCTAGGATGATCTTGGTCCATAAGAGATTACAACTCACATGAGACAATGCTGAGTATTCATATTCATCACTAGATCAAGCTATGATTGTTTGCTTTTTGCTTTTCCATGATACTAGGTTGGCACCTATAAAAGCACAATATCCTCAAAAGACCTACAATCATTAACACATCTTGGCTAGTCAATATATGAGAATCCCTATATTTTGAGATGCCCATGATTTGAGTACCATATACATTTGACAGAGCTCTCCTTGAGATATTTAAGAATTCAAATGAAAAACTCCATATGACTAGTATTGGCTTTATTCATAAATTGACTAACTGCACTAGTAGAAAAGGATATATTTAGATGAGTTATAATATGATAATTAACTTTTCTAACCAGTCTCCTATACCTCCATTGATCTTCAAGTGACTCCCCATGCTCCTTATTTAACTTGGCACTAGGATCCATTGAAGTATTTATAGATTTCACTCCAAGAAAGCCCATTTCTTCAAGTAGATCAAGAGTATATTTTCATTGTGATGTAACAATACAAACTGGGTATCTAGTCACTTCAATACCCAAAAATAATTTCACAAGAACTAAATATTAAGTGTGAAATCAAATTTGGAGAATCTATTTGAGTTTTAAAATACACAATGGATCATCTTCTGTGATAATAATATCATCAACATATGTAATAAGTGAGGACAACATCTGAGAACTCTAGTTGATAGAATACTAAATGATTAAAGATTAGACTGTAGGAGACTAAATTCTAGGAGCACATGACCAAACTTGCCAAACCATGCTCGTGGAGACTATTTAAGGCCATCAGTGACTTATAAAGCCTGCAACAAGATGATACTCCTCTTTAGCAATGAACCCAAGAGGTTTTTGCATATAAGTTTCCTCTGACAAGTCACCATGAAGAAAAGCATTATTAATATCAAGTTGATGCATAGGCCAATAAAAATCAGCATCTAGGGAAATAAAGACTCATTTACGGTGACGAAGAATAAAACTATCACTATATTTTTTCCTTTTCTGACTTCTTCTTTATTGATATTGACATAATGGAAGTAAGTGGAAAACATATGCAATTTTAGCTACCATAGAAAAGGTCTCAAGGTAAAATTCTCCATGTACTTGATTATAACCCTTGGCTACTAGTAGAGCCTTTAGACTATCAACAACACGGGTAGACCCTAATTTCATATGAGATACCCATCTACAACCAACATTAACCTTGTCTATTAGAGTTGGGACAAGACTCCATGTGTGATTTTTATCAGAGAGCATTCATTTGATCTTCCATAGGAAGATGTCAGCCTTGGTGACTCATACCAACAATTGTAGAACTAGGAACAATAATACAAGATATGGATGAGATAAATGCTTTGTATGAGTAAGATAGACTATTATATGAAACAAAATTGGATATAGAATGAAGATTTCATCATTGTTTCCCTTCCCAAATTGCAATAGGAAGATCAAGAGAACTATTGCTGCTGATAGGATCCCCATACAAAGTGGTGATTGAAAAAGAGTTTCCATATGCATTGTCTAATACTTAATCCAAACTGTTTGCCTTTGCATGTGATTTCTCTTATAGATGGGAGTCAGAAGATGAAATCTCCATACACATGGGAAGCAGTAGAACTTCTTTGAGTTCCCCTACAGATTGAGAATATCCAAAAATGGAGTTTCATCAAAAAGGCGACATCCACACAAATTATAAATATGCTTTCAATAGGGTCATAACATCTTCATCCATTGTGAGTCTTGGGACAACCAAGAATTACACATTTGTAAGACTTTTAGTTGAGTTTATCCTGACCAGGTGTAACATTATGAAAAAAATAAATCCACTCAATATTTTGGGAGAAAAATTGTAAATGGGATGGTTTGGACAAAGGAGTTGAAATGGTATGTTCTTGTCTAAGGTGGACGATCACACACGGTTAATGAGATATATGGCAATGAGAACAACATCAATCCAAAACTCCTCTGGGAGTTTCAAATGCAAAAGAAGTGCAGGGGATGTCTCAATAATATGATGGTTTATTCATATAGCCACCCCATTGTGTTGAGGTTCATGTGCGAAATAGGATTGGTTCATTATCAATTTTGAAGACATGAACTGATTGAGAGAGCATGACAAAAATACTCTTTGGTGTTGTTTGTTCAAAGAATATGAATACGTTGACAAATTTGAGTTTAAATTTCACAAAATCTTTGAATTATGGGTCAAATCCATGGAAAATCTAAAATTTAATATACCATGTGACTGTAGAAAGTCATCGACAAAGGAAAAAATGCTTATGACTAATTTTTTAAGTTTCCTAGCATAGTTCCTAGACATCAATATGCATAATCTCAAACAATGACTTAGACCTCATTTGATCCTTAGCCTTATTGGCAGATCAGTGACTCGTTTCTTATTGATATGACTCTCATTCTAATTTACTAGGATTAGATAGTTGAGGATTAGGAATCCTGAGTTTGTCCAGAGATGTGTTTAAGCTGACTATGAATATGAATATGTGTAGTTTCTAGGTACGCTTTGGAAGTTAGACCAAGATAGTAGAGACATGAATATTCATACCCTCCACCAATCACATTTTGTGTCTAGAGGTACTGTATAACATAACCATTAGGGTTAAATGTAACTGAAGCTTGAAGAGAATGAGTTAACTTTCTTATGGTGAAACAAAATTAAAGGGAAACCCAAGAACAAATAATGTTGATGGTAAAGTGACAGTGGATAAGGGTTTTGTGGTTCTTGGGCCTTATACAAGCACAATGGAACCATTAGAAATGGTAGCTGATGGTAGAGATGATCTTCTTATGGTTAGGTTGGATATAAGGTTGCTTGTACTTGCAATGTGATCTATTGATCCACATTCAAGAACCCTACAAGATGAACCTATTTAGAAGCTTTAGATATGAATGTTGTATGATCACCAAGATGTTGGATAAGGGAATAAATAGTTGAAAAAGATGATGACGCTTGTTGGGATGCTTTCTACTTATAGAACCGATTATATTCTCCATCAGTCACTTGAATTTGGTGGGTGGTATCTCCCAGAGTGTCTTCAGTGAATGAAACATTCACAGGGTTCTTGGAGGATATCCATGGAAATCATAGTATGTTTCTTTGTAGTGTCCCTCTTTCTACAATGGGTGCATTTTGGGTGGCCTAATCCAAGGTCTACCATTGTGGCCACATTGTCCCCTTGTCCTCCTCGTCTGGATGCACATGTAATGAAACCGGTA
Organism: Alisma plantago-aquatica; assembly: GCA_963693085.1. Taxonomy (NCBI): domain Eukaryota; kingdom Viridiplantae; phylum Streptophyta; class Magnoliopsida; order Alismatales; family Alismataceae; genus Alisma; species Alisma plantago-aquatica. Next base: position 649,219,756 of record OY856410.1, read on the forward strand.
TTGGTATGACTATTTCTGGAAGCAAACATGGCAGATTTATTAGAAGAGGTGTATAGAACTGGATCTATAAAGGAACTAAAGAGTGATTGATATAACTCATCCAATTTAGGAAGTTCACATTCAATAAGGACTTGACTACATACTTCCTCATATTCACGTTGGAGACCATATAGAAAATTGATTATCATCATAGAATATCTATGTTTATGGAGTTCTTCATGATCCACAATAAGCAAAAGTAAAAATGAAGATCAGAAATAAAAATGAAGATCGTTAGTAATCCGATCTACTTCTCTAAAGTATTGAGTTATATACTTATCGTCCTATGGAAGATTATGCATTTCCACAGTCATCTCAATCATATCTTAGATATTAGATTCATACATGATATTAAGATTATACCAGACATCCTGGCTTTTCTCAAATTTACTGGTGAGATTGAAAACATGTTCCTTGATGGATTTCCACAAAATAGATATAACATTTGCATCTATTTGCTCCCCTTTCTCTAAAGTGTCATCTTTAGTAAGACCATCCTTGAGGTATTTGTACTTCGCTTGTCCTTAGAACCAAATCTAGACTGAGTGACTCCAGTGAGTGAAGTTCTTTTAGTCAAGTTTTAGAGTGGTGAGGACCTGATCATGAACAAGTAGAGGGTCCATTGATACCTTCATGTATTCTTTAGACATGATGATAGTAGACTAGTTAAATGATATGTAGGAAAACACATGGGATGCAATGTTGAATGGAGAAAAGAAAAATTATTTAAGGCACAATGTGTACGACTGTGACACAATGTGAATATTAAATTCTCCATCCACCAACATATAATGTTGAATTCCTACACAATCTATAGCTTGTGTTCAATATGAGAAACTATGCACTTCTTGATGAAGGAAGATGGTGTGTAGGATGTGAAACACACCAATTTTTCCACTATGGGGGTAGATTCATGAGAAAAACATTTAGAAACATTTAACCCCAACTTTAAGAATGATCACACTTTTAGAATAATCCTCCTTGATATAGATCTAGAGGATGAGAGAGGAGAGATGATCCAAATAAGGAACATGACAATCAAGATGATGAATATGACTTCCACCACAACAAATACAATCATCCAGATCTGATTTGGATAATAGAGATCACTTCCACAACAATAAAGATGATGATCTGGGTCTGAATGATGAAGATGACTTCCACCTCGACAAAGATAATGGTATTGAGATCTGGGTGATGGAGATGATTTCCACCACAATAAGTAGATGCCAACAATGGAGAGGACATCCACTACAACAAAGAAGTGAAGATGGCAATGGTGGAGATGATTTCCACTGTGAAAATAGAAAGATGATGGTGACGACTATGGGGATGATGTCTTTGATGGAGGAAGAAATTGGATGGCTCTTTCTTCTGGGAATTAGGACAACACTTTTTCTAATACCATGTTGACTGGAAGATAATGAGGTAGAGAAACTTGTATATTTGTAGTAATAGGGTACATCTATACATATGAATTTGGGTGATGTCCAATAACCAAATTACACAGTGTGGGACTAATCCCATATATACAAAGGAATAGAATCAAAGTATAATGAATAATAAATACTTATTATTTTCACAAAAGAAAACATTGAGTTTGTTGATCAGCTATTTGTTACTCAAACTCATTCACCTCATATCAAGGTTGTTATCCATGGGGGGGGGGCTTTTTCTCTAATAGAGGAAGAAATCATACACAAATTGTCGTAAAATACTATTTTGGTGTGTGTCTCCCTCCAGATGTCCACCCCTATATAGGAGATTTATGGGGTTGAAATTTTCAAAATCTAATCTAATTCCCAATGGCATTTAGAAACATAATAGAACTTGGTAAACTCATACTACAATCTTGAATTCCTGATTGAACTTTTCAGTCATCCAACTACAACCAGTTAGGCTATGAGTCATCCAACACAATTAGTGAGTTCAATAATAAATCATTCTAGGTTTGATTCAGTTTGCAACTTGATTTCAAATCAAACAATTCAACTTTATTTCCTTTCCTTGACTTGGTCCAGTCAAGCGACTCACTTAGAGATTCACCTGACTAATCACTTTCCCAAGTAATATTGAGTCAGTCAATTGATAATTAATTGATCCACTGAACCAAAATATACAGTCAACTAACTAGACATTCCAGTCGCCTGACTAGGCTAGAAATCATCCTATACATGATTTATAACCATTTTAATGAAATGTTTGATTGTGGACTTCAATTCCCTTGTGAATACTTATGTGTGTGACATCGTAGGTCTAAAATTATGTTGATAGTGATGTTCATAACCTCACAATCAAAGTTTGGTGTCTAGAAACACATCATTTCTACCCAAGTAATTGGAGTAAGTTGAGAACAAGTCGAACCTATAAAGTTAACAATCTCACTATCACCGTGTAATCCATATGCCAAAGATATCAATATAGAAAGTGAGGCACATAGGTTTTATCCTGTTAATATTCAACCTATGCACCTTGAACAAGAGTAAAATTTTGGAATTGTGTAAGCCCAATATCATATATTGACTCACGTGAGCTTGGCCATGCATTTCATAGTCTCTCTTATCAAGTGTCCATGATATCAATCTAAAAAGATTGAAAAATTCCATATATGCCACTTATGTTAATCTTCAAGAGTCACAATGCACCAAATCATCCCAAGTACGGCAATCCTTATATAGATGAATGTTAGGATATTGTTAATGTACATTGAACAACATGTGATTAGTGTAGTGACTTTAGGTCTAAGGATCACAATTACTACTATCTCATTGAGATATGATTCTCACTATCATGACAAGTCTTCCATGTGCCAATCTTAAAGTGGGTTTGTCAAATTCAACTGGTTATTTAACAAGTACCAATGTATTTGAGTTGATATCCAATATCATGACTAAAGAGGAGACATAGTCATCACTCATCATAAACACTAGTCTTATGTATTATTGTTGTCCTATGCTATTCACAATAATAATTAACTAGTGACATAACAAGGATGAATATTGTTAAGTATACATATGATCTCATGTTTAGGTGATTAACCGAAACAAACGTAATAAGTAGAACTTCCTTTTTAATGATAAAATCATATACAATGTATCTCTATTACTCTTTGAAAAACCACTAGAGGGGGGGTGAATAGGGCTTTATGGATATTTTAAAATAATTCAACTCAAAGCAAGAAACCACAAAAATATTGGACAAGGGGACAAGAATTTAGAGTGGTTCCAACCTTAGCAAATACTAAGGCAGTCAATCCACTACCCGGTTGCTTACCCAACTGGGATTTTGAAAGTATTTAATTTTATTACCTCGCAATGATGTTACAAAAAATTACAACACTTTCACCAAACCCTTCGGACAGCCTTCACCTAGAAGTAGTCTCACCAACCTCAAAGCAGCCTTCCTTGAAGTAACCTCAAGCTCCCCCTTGAAGTAGCCTTCCTCTTGAAGTAGCTTCCCGTTGAGATAGCCTTCTTGAAGTAGTCCAAAGTCCACCTTCTCCACCTGAGAAGTCAAACCCTCTCCAATCCACAGCCTCCAACCGTAGGAGTAGCAAGGAGAGTACAAAAGATATAAAAGAACAAGAAGGAAAAATAGAAATTACAATACCGTTGTAGCACAAGGCTTGATTTCCTATATCAAGCATTTTGATCTTCTAACCAATGTATATGGAAGTGTTAGTGTTGTGGGTAGGAGATGCTAGCCTATAGGACACAAAATTTGAGCAATGCAAATGAGTAGCAAATGTTGGAGTTGCTCAATTGCTCATAAGAATAGATTCTCAATTGCAAGTGTGAATGCTCAAGTATTGCACAAGTGTGTTTTGGGTGTCCTATGGCTTGTCCTATTCATAGGAAAGGCCTATGGATGCTTAAGGACGTTCTAGACACTTTCTAGGGGGTTCTTAGTGCTTAACTAGCCGTTAGGTAACCATTAGTTGCTTTAACAACAGCTAGTTAATTAACTCTGAAAAGTGCAGACAGAACTCATCTCGGTCGAAGAAGTGTCGACCGAGAGTCCTTCTCGGTCGAGGACTTTTCGACCGAGGGACTATCTGGAGCAAGTGTATATAACATTCTAATCCAACTCCCGACTACCTTGTCTGCTGTGTCTAACGGCTACCTGGGTCTTTCTCGGTCGAAGAGTTTGTCGACCGAGAGTGTCTCGGTCGAGAATTTTGTCGACTGAGATTAACCTTGTTTCAATGTTTCAAACCAAGTACAAAGTGTGTGTATAAGTGTGCGGTTGTGACACTATTGTAGGGGATGACCAATCTAAGTGTTGTGATTGACTAGGGAACATCTAAATGCTTGATTTACATGATATCTAAGTACTTGTACATTATATATTTGTAGTTTTTACATTTGATTACATTCATGAATTAAAGAAATTTTAGCATATAGATCTTCCAAGTGTTTGTCATCCACCTTATCCTGTAACACTCAAGTAGCACGTTAGATCCACAAGAATGAAATGTTTGTCATCATCGAAACAAAGGGATTATAATAATGTCCAATTTAGCCAACAATATCCCCCTTTTTGAAGATGACAAACATTTCCTAAATATAAATCATATGAGTTTCATACCTGAAGTTTACCTTTTGTAACTGTTCTTGTTTTGGAAGTGGGTGCTGGATGAGATATTATGAAACTCATTGAACTTTATGTTTTCAGTTTATATTATTTCTCCCCCTTTGTCATTTCAAAAAGATATCTAAGATAATCATTGAGTATGACTTTTTATTTCTCCCCCTTAATTTCATGCTATGATCCCCCTTAAAGAGATATCCAATTTAAAAGTAAGGGATTAATATGAATGCAAACTACGCATTGTCAAATTTAGCCACAATTTGTGTCTCAATCATTTGCAAAGGATGTTAAGCCTTGAAATGATATGAGATCCTTTTAGATTTATGACATATGTATTTTGATTTCTCATCCATTTTACACGGGATGTTAAGCCTTGAAAATGATATGAGATTCCCTTAAGCTCATGATGGACACATATTGATTTCTCATCCATTTTGCAAGGGATGTTAAGCCCTGAAAATAATATGAGAATCCTTTAATATTAGTAGAGTACATGAAAATTATCTCAAACCAAATGCACGGGATGTTAAGCCCTGATTTGTTTAGAGAATTCCATTAAGAACAAGATATATCACATTCATGAAATTTGTAGATTTCTTTATTTTCATAATCAAAATTAAAAATACTAAGGTCATAACAAGCTTCTTAATCTTATAATCAAGATAGTTTGTGTGAGCTCCCCCTTAATCTTATAGTCAAGATAATTTAAAGATTCTAAGGTCACAATCAATATTAGATCATAATAAGTTGACCTTTTATGAGAGTTATGCACTAAAATTATGTTTTCAATATCATAAACACATTTTGAATCAAGATACTAAGATTAAGTGCAGTAAAATGATGTACAAACAAGCATTTTGTCAAGCTTATTTTAGATCAACCTTGACTTTGACCATAGCGCCCCTTGGTCAAACTCAATTTCAACCAAGAGGCAATTTTTAGCAGATTTCCAATTTGGACATTTATATGTGAAGTATAATTTCTACAAATTTTCAATTAAAAATGCATTTGTGCCATAAAGTTTATACAAAATGATATCTTCATATGAGCTCAATCAAAATGATCAAAAATAATATCCATTTATGGTTTGTATATATGGATCAAAGATTATTTTACACAAATCAATGAAACACAATGATCATGGCACAATAAGTACGAGAGAACAGTAGAAGTATATTCACAATGTAATGATCAAGATAGAAGCATATGAATACAATGATTTTGATCATTTCAACAAAATTTCAATGCACATGGTTCCTATATAGATAGACCAAGGAATACTTAGGAAAAATCATGTGGATTACGATAAAATAGTAATTTCCTTGATTAAACTAATCATGGTTCATATTTTCAGTTTTAAACCAAACCATGAACATGCTTAATAGACTTTTTCAATCAACGAATAAGGTTATTTCAAAATCAGTCTTCTTTTTTTTTATGATCAGAGCTTATTATTCATCATGTGCTCTAGGGAGGCCAAATACTTGAAACATCTACATTAAGTTCCTCTACTGGCCAAAGAGGCTCATTACAATTGAAAGAAAGGGGGGTGCGGGACTGAAGAGTAGTTTCAGCTATTCTGTCTGCGACCCGGTTCCGCTCTCTAGGGATGTAAATCATCCATAGATTGTCCAGATCCGCCTTGGCGACATGGAATTGCCTCCATAGTTGATGGAGATTCGGTGAGTGACAGGTTTGCTGATGCACCAGCTGCACCGACAGGCTGGAGTCAGTAAGGATGGCCACATTGTGCAGCTTTTCAGATTGGCATATGGTAGTAGCTGTCATGATGGTAGTGAGTTCAGTGTGGAGGGTTGAGGTTGTTCTGAGGGCCGCACTTTTGGAAGCAATGAACTGTCCCAAGGAGTTCGTAATATGGATCCCAATGGCCGTATCCTTGGAAGTGTTGTTGTAGGCAGCATCGACGAAGATGAGGTAGTCTACCGGCCCAGGGCATCGGGAAACAGGTTCACTTTGTCGGGCCACTGAAGTGGATGGTAGCTTATTATCTAGGATGGATCACGTTCTCTCATGGATGAATGATAACTAAACTTAGACAGGAGGCTCAATACGGTCATGTATGTGTTTGTTCCTGGTGTTCCATATGTGCCAACAAGCAACAATGCACAGAATGGCAGAGCCAGATGTATCACCCGAATGAGTGATGACCCAGTGGATCCATGCTTCTTCATCGAGCAAATGAGGGTGTCCAAGGAGAGCTAATCGGGCCCATATGCACTTGCTGAAGATACAATCTCTTAAGTAAAGCAGAAGGGTGTCCTCATAGTTATTACAGAGCGGGCATAAGGTGTCCACATCCATATGACGGTGTTTCATTTCAGTTTTGGTGAGTAGGGCGCGGTGTTGTAGCAGCCATAGAAAAATCTTCAGACGTTCCGGTATAAGCTGTTGCCAAATTTCCCTCCAGTTGCTAGCTGTGGCCTGATGGGTTCCTTTCGTAATCCAATTATACGCAGCTTGAGCAGACAGGTTCCTGAGATTGTCATGAGGCCAGACCCAAAGATCTGTTGAAGAGTCTCCGGTAGGCGGGGGAATGTAAGGAATTGTATTATACGTAGCGGGGGGCATAAAGCTGGTGATGAACGAGATATCCCATTCAACATTATCTAGTCGCAAGGAGCTGACCGTCATGTCCTGAAGCTCCGGGGGGATAGGTCAGGAGGGGTCTAAGCTCATAACAGACTCGCCATTAATCCATTTGTCTGACCACACGTTGGTGTTGGTACCTGAGATGATAGCTTTATGGCATTGGTTGGTCACAACATTCATGTTCCTCTTGAAAAAGGCCCAAATTGACGAGCAGGGTTTCTTGGTGATACGGTTCCCTCGCATATATTTCTCTTTGAGAATCGTCACCCAGGTGGTGGGATGGTTATTAAGAAAAGACCACACATTCTTAAGCATAAGTGCTTCGTTTTTCTCACGAGCATTCTTTATCCCTAGCCCACCCAGCTCTTTGTGGTTAGTGACTTTCTTCCAGGAAACTAAGGAGAGATTCCTCTGCTCATGTCCTCTCGACCAGATGAAGTTCTTAATGTGCCTATTGATGTCATCGCATAAAGAAGGGGAGAGGCACACTGTCTGCATAGTGTAAGATGGAATTTCCTGTAAGGTTGCGTTTGCCAGCGTTACTCTCCCTGCTAGCGAGAGGTGGCGCGCCGACCAGCTCGTCATTTGATCCTTTATGGTAGAAACAAGGTGTTGATGTGTTTTTTTATTAATACGGTGATGAAGAATTGGTACCCCTAAGTATCGTCCCATTTCAGAAGTGCTTCTGAAGCCTATGGCCTCACAGAACGAGCGTTTATTGGGATTAGAAGTGTTTGCAGAGAAGTAGCAATATGACTTGTCCATGGACACTGCTTGGCCTAAAGCCTTGCTGAAGTTATCAGGAATGGAGTGGATGATCCGTGCCTGGTACACATTGGCTTCAGCCATAAGGAGAATGTCATCCGTGAAGAAGACATGAGAGAGTGGGGTGCCATGCTTAGTGAGACAAATAGGTTCCCATTGGTTGTTGGCTACTGCTTCATTGATAGACTGAGAGAGCCTCTCCATACAGAGAACGAAGACATATGGGCTGAGGGGGTCACCCTGACGGACACCTTTTACAGCTTTGAACGGCAGAAGAGGGGTACCTTCCCAGAGAATAGAGGTGTTTCCGCTGGAGATGATGTTCATAATTAAGGAGACGGTGATGGTTGGAAGACATGTCTTTCTCAGAGTGTCCTTGATGAATGACCAGTCCATGCGATCAAAGGCCTTTGAGAGGTCTAATTTTATGCTGACCCATTTTTTCCCCGATTTCTTTTGTCTCATGGAATGCATCACCTCTTTCACACGAAGGATATTATCAGTGATATGCCTTCTAGTTATAAAGCATGATTAGTTGACAGAAATCCAGGATGGGAGGTGGGGTTTAATTCTTTCCACTAAGATTTTTGAGATGAGCTTGAAGCAAGAATTGTTTAGCGATATGGGGCGGAGGTCGACGCAGCTCTGGGGCTGCTACACCTTGGGTATGAGGACCATATAGGAATTTGCGAGCTTGTCTTCTACCTTCCCAGTGTTGAAAGCATGTTGAACAATTTGAGTGATTGAGTGGCTGATCGTGGACCAATGGTTCTGAAAGAAACCATTGTGGGTGCCATCGGGGCCAGGGGCATTTGATGGTACCATCATCCAGAGTGTCTTATGAATTTCATCTTGACCAGGAGTTCTTGCAATGAAATTTAGGGCCTGCGGCGTGAGAGCTTGGAAGCTGTCAATGTAGTTTTAGGCATGTTGGCTGGTCATCGTGGTGAGGTTCTGTGCCATAAGACGGTTGAAGTGATCTAAAATGGTTGATTGAATATCCGCAGGAGTGTCAACCAAGTCACCGTTCGTATTTTGCAGCCTGGCGATCCTTGTGGCGTGGCGACGCCCTTTGACATAAGAGTGGAAAAATTATGTGTTATCGTCGCCGCACTGCAGCCATTGTATGTGTGCTTTTTGCTGCCAATCGAGTTCTTTGGCAAGGAGGATGTTCGAATGCTGCTCTATTAAAATGGAGGACAACAAATCATTAGACGGGCAGGAAGTGACAAGGAGCCTTCTCCCCTACAATGTTCGAACCCTTCTCCACCTGAGAAGTCAAATCCTCTCCAATCTGCAGCCTCCAACCCTAGGAGTAGCAAGGAGAGTACAAAAGATATAAAAGAACAAGAAGGAAAAATAGAAATTACAATACCGTTGTAGCACAAGGCTTGATTTCCTATATCAAGCATTTTGATCTCCTAACCAATGTATATGGAAGTGTTAGTGTTGTGGGTAGGAGATGGTAGCATATAGGACATGAAATTTGAGCAATGGAAATGAGTAGAAAATGTTGGAGTTGCTGAATTGCTCATAAAAATGGATTCTCAATTGCAAGTGTGAATGCTCAAGTATTGCACAAGTGTGTTTTGGGTGTCCTATGGCTTGTATTTATAGGAATGGCCTATGGATGCTTAAGGATGTTATAGACACTTTCTAGGGGGTTCTTAGTGCTTAACTACTTATTAGGTAACCATTAGTTGCTTTAACAACAGCTAGTTAATTAACTCTGAAAAGTGCAGACATAACTCATCTCGGTCAAAGAATTGTCGACCGAGAGTCCTTCTCGGTCGAGGACTTGTCGACCGAGGGACTATCTGGAGCAAGTGTATATAACATTCTAATACAACTCCCAACTAACTTGTATGTTGTGTCTAACAGCTACCTAGGTCTTTCTCGGTCGAAGAGTTTGTCGACCGAGAGTGTCTCGGTCGAGAATTTTGTCGACCAAGATTAACCCTGTTTCAATGTTTTAAACCAAGTAGAAAGTGTGTGTATAAGTGTGCAGTTGTGACACTATTGTAGGGGATGACCTATCTAAGTGTTGTGATTGACTAGGGAAGATATAAACGCTTGATTTACATGATATCTAAGTACTTGTACATTATATATTTGTACAAGTTTTTACATTTGATTACATTCATGACTTAAAGCAATTTTAGCATATAGATCTTCCAAGTGTTTGTCATCCACCTTATCCTGCAACACTCAAGTAGCACGTTAGACCCACAAGAATGAAATGTTTGTCATCATCGAAACAAAGGGATTATAATAATGTCCAATTTAGCCAACACTCTCATCACATGATGGCTCTTATGTCACACAACCCATAGTCTTCCACTTGCACTAGATATAATCAGTCATGAATTGAGTTTCAAGTGATCTAACAAATATATCATGCTTTCTTTGTTGAAGTTCTTTTATTAAGGGAGCAACAATTTTTCTTTGAGTTGGTGATCCATTAATATTTATATATTTTTTCTGTATGATCTCTCATATGAGATGCCATCATCAATGTATGTGCTTAGATTGTTGATTCGATTTGGGTTCCTTATCTTGTGTAATGGCTCAATTGTAGTCATAGTAAAGCTCATTGTGTGCTCAACAACCCCAAGTTTGCTAATGAACTTCTTGATCCATACTTCTTCCTTCTCTACATTAGATGCAATAATACACTCAAATTCTATTATAAAAATGGTCACTTCCTCTTGCTTGAAACTCTTCCAGCTTACAAGTCTGCCATTTGGGAAAAAAACAATTCTTAATTTTGACAGATAGTTGTCCTTGTTGGTTTGGAAGCTTATGACAATGTAAGTCTTAACAACAAGATCTTCCTCACCTTTGTATATAAAGAATTAATCTATTTTATTCTCAAGTACTTCAGGATATTCTTCATAGCTATCTAGTGATCATTACCGAGATCAAACTAGTACCTTCTCATCATGCTCAAAGCATATAAGACATTTGGGCATGTACATGACTTTGCATACATGATAGATTCAATTGCATATGAATATGGAATCTTTATATGTGTGCCCACTCATCCAAGGAGTCAGGACATTGAGATTGAATAAGACTTATTCCATGGCACATGTGTAAGTTATTTGTCTTAGAATACTACATGTTGAACCTCTTCAACACCTTGTCAATGTATGTACTTTAGCTTATGTCAAGAAGCCTTATTGGTCTGTTACTATCTGTCTTGATTCCTAGAATATATGATTTTTTCCTAACTCATTGACAAAGAAGGTATTTCTAAAGCAAGTCTAACCAATTGTAGAGTAGCTATTTTAATTGCTACAAATAATCTATCATTGACATATAATATGAAAATACAACTATGCTCCCAATGTCCTTCTTGTACACACAGGGTTGATATATCATTATTTTATAAGAAAACTATTTGTCTATTTTAATGAAAACAAAGATTACAACTTCTACATGCTTTCTTCAACTCGTAAGTTGAGCTTTGTAGCTAGGAAACTTTATTGGATGAACCATTCATGATATGTCATGCACACATTCCCTGGAAGATTTTTGTTGAGGAATGTTGTATTAATTTCTAATTTTCAAATCTCATAGCAAAGATAACATGAAATGGAAAGCATAATCCAGATGGATTTAACTTATAGCAACTGATGAACATATTTTGTCACAGCCAACACCTCAAACTTATCTAAAACCTTTTGCAACTAATCATCCTTTTTAGGTTTGTACATTACCATACATGTCAGTCTTCTTCTTGAAGACCAATTTGTAGCCTATGGGTATTACCCCTTTAGGTGCATACACTATTGTGCACACTCTATTGTCGTACTTGGAATCTATCTTAGATCTAATAAGCTCAAACCATTTACTATATTTTGGTCGCTCTACGACAAGATTGTTGATTGTCATCTCATCATCTATGACCATTAAGTATACTAATTGATTCACAAGATACCTAAATCTCCCTATATCTAGAAGTATCATACTATACCTTCAAGGTTCATGTGTTTTATGAGAAATTTGAGACTCAACAAAGGGTTGTGATCCTCTTGTTCCTCATCTACTTCCATAGGATCAATGTTGTCTTTCTGGCCTCAGACTTCTTTGAGATCTATTTTCCTCCAAATGGTACCTTTGGAAAAGAATTACTTCTTAATAAATACAACATGCCTAGCAACAAACACTTTGTTTTAATATGGAATATAGAAGTAAAAAACATTAGTTTACTTTTGGTTTCCAATTAAGAAAATTTCTCTGATTTGGGTACAATATCTTCAATGAGTCACTTTGTGACATAAGTTTCACATCACCACACTTCCATATAAAAGATATATTGGGATGCTTTCCATTTCATATGTCATATGTTATCTTTTGAATGATATTTGGAAGCTACTCAGTTAAGTGTAAACACAACATGTTAAGAGCATGTACCCATGAGTAAGTTAGAAGATTCTAATAAACTCATCATTGACATACCATGTCCAACATGGTGCAATTTCTCATTCATGACACACCATTATGTTGAGGTGTTCTTGGTGGATACAACTTAGATACAACATGAGGTCTTTCAAAAGGGCCTCAAACTCTTGGCCTTACTATTATCCACCATGATGAGATGGTTGTGATTTAATATTCTATATGAGTTGGTTGTGCTTCTCGTTCATGAATTCCTTGAACATTTTAGGGATTTTTATTAATGTTTAATGAGATACACATATCCATCTCTATTGAAGTCATAAATATATGTAATGAAGTATTGATACTCCTAAGCAGTATTCTAAAAGCTCCACACACATTAATATGTATGAGTCCTAACAAGTCACTTGCCCTCTCACTGCTATGAGTGAAAGGTATTTTTGTCATCTTGAACATCAAACTAGATTTACATGTATTTAATAATTCAAAATCAAAAGAGTCTAGATATGTATGTTTATGTTGTCTAGAAATGTAGTTTTCAATTATATGCCCTTGACAATTCCATTGATATGTTTTTTGGGATTCATTACATTTTATCTTCTTGGTATTTATTTTATATACAATTGACTCAAGTTATAACAAATAGAGACCATAAGACATATGCACAAGAAGATGGCGGTGTGTGGGGTTTGCATAGGGAGTGGGGGTGGCGGTGGGACCAGGGGTTCTAACCGAGACATAGGTGAGTTCGCTATATGAGGCCTAGAGGATCTACTTGATCTCATCAGAGAAAGTCAAAAAGAACTAGACAAGGCTCCTAGTGGAGGAAGAATTGGGAAAGAGAAGGGTGTTAGGGTTTCTATTTTGGAAATAAGACTTGACTTCCAATAGGCCAGCATGAGGGGACCTTCTAATGATATCCATGATGCAAAAATGAATATAGAGGCTACCATTGCAGAATAAAGGACTATCACAACTGAGGCACACAATTCTTGATCATAGACAATGTAACAACCATGACACAAGAAGCGAGTACTGAAGTTGCATGACTAGGTGTGGAATATAAATTATATAGTGTAGCGGTTGGTGGAACTTCACTATTAGATCGTTCTGATGGAGATAGAGGGACACCTTTCCTAGTATGCCTATTTGATGACCATCCAGACCATGAGGTGATAGAACTATCAAATGTAGAAGGAAACCCGGTCATATCCATAGACCATGTGGCGGATGAACAACTTGTTGGACCGTGGATCTACACTATTGCGATACAGCTACTTGGCGAAGACATACAGTTCTTGACCAAGCACAATAGAATCAAATTTGTCATGAATCCAAAAGATTGCTTCAATATGTAAAAATTAGATATGGGGCACTTTGTTGTCCAACTTTTATGTAAGGAGGACTACGAGACAACTCTGATGGGAGGCCCTTGGAAGATTTTTGGCTGTTACCTTACAAATTGGAACTGGACACCGACTTTCAAACCAACTGAAGAGATACTCCAACACATGGCCACATGGGTTTGAATATTAGACCTTCCCTTACATTTTTATGTGTCCACCCTATTTGAGTATATAGGGATAGCATTGGGATGAATGATCAAAGTCTATTACCACACAAACTTCCGAACAAGAAACAAGTTCCCAAGGTTGGCCATTGAAATTGATGTGACAAAGCCGCTACACACCTCAATTCTCATAAATGATGTCGAGTATACAGTGGAGTATGAGATCTCACCGGAGAGTTGTTCAACTTGTGTGAAGACAGGAAACAATTCTAAACACTACAAAAGTAAAAATCCACCCCCACAACTAAGGTAGAAGCAACATACTAACACCAAATAGATTTTGGGAGTTGAACCCCTACAACCATGGTAGGAGAAACAAACCATTGGTGGATAAAATTTTAGAGATGCATCCCAAAGTGAAGAATTCTAGAAATATCATAAAGGGAGAGGACATAGAGGTAGGAGGACGAACAAACGAAACTGACACCCAGAAAAACCACTGAATATACCAGGGATGGTGAATCACTTTGCAAACCTTGAAAACAAGGAATCCCAAGACAATGTTGCAATAGATATGGATGTCCCCAAGGAAAGACATCAACAAGGGGTAATGGGACAACTACAATGAAGGAGTAGAAGGAAAAAGAGAGAAGAAAAATTGACACAAATGAGAAGAAGAAGAAGGCTATCTGCCAGGATATCACTAACATTGAATCGGAGAAAAGGAGAGCCACTACTACAGGTGAAAAGTGAATGAGCACCACTAAAAACCACATTGTCTTAAACCATGCAATTGATGAAGTAATCTAGACTAGAGAGCATGATGAAGTAGAAAATGTTGCAATCTTAAAGATAAAGAGGGACCAGAAGGAGTGGATGTTAATATGGAAACTAAAATGAAGGAGGGCTCCCACACCACCATGAAGGTAGCTACTATTATAGAGGACGCATCAAATGACAAGTTGGAAAGTGAGCCCCCCCATACTAGATGAGGACAAAACCATATAATACTCTCAAGAAAACATCATTGTACCTAACTCATTACCACTTGCGAGGAAAGTTAAGGGAAGAGGGACAAGAACGAAGACAACTAGGGCCAAAATGCCCTATGAACATTGAATGAAGGGTAATGAGGATTCAATAATAATTTATTTGATTGCTTGAGCCCAACTCTTTCTATCCCATTAAGATGGTTGATATTCTATGTTGGAATACCTAAGGGATCTACGGTGACGATAGGCATCATGCCCTCAATGAGTTTTTGATGAGTTGTAAAACAAAAAATCACAGTGCTGCTTGATCCTAGAGTAAGTACATACACCACCCTCAACATCATTTAACGACTTGGTTTTCCCAACTCCCATAGAGTTGATGCTCGTGGGTTTGTAGGGGGGGTCTGGGTTTTCTAGGAGGAAATGCACCATAGAGTGGAGATAATTAACAAGCACCACCAATTTATTACCTACAAGATCAATAATGAATGCTTTGTCATGTTCTTATATGCTTTCCCTCATCCATGAGTTAGACAACTTTTTTGGAAACATATTTGTAACATGGGAACACATTTCACTGAAAATGTAACAAGGTGGACGCCAACTGTAACATCCCAAACTTTCAATATTAATTTAAGTCTGAAAATGTGGTTTTCTTAAAGTAATAATAATTGAGAGGCTTATTAGAAAAAGACCCTAAAGAGGAATTTTCTTATTGAATAATGAAGTTAGAAAACAATATTAGGATCAATCCACATTTTTCTCCATTATAAATATGATTTATGCACTCAAGAAAATAGATGTTTCCCCTCACCCTTTTCTCTTTCCTAACCTTAAATAACATTTAGGAGAAGTGGAAGAGAGAAATAAAAGGTTCCAAATTCAAAATATTATATTGTATAACTTAAGAAAGAAGTAACCTTCTTTCCTTTCATAGTTTTAATAGGATGGAAATCAGTTTTCTCTCTCCTCCAACATATTTTCTTAAAAAGCCATACAAATATATATATGACATGACATTTTGTAAGAACAATTAATGTCTATCTCGAATTTTCTCAATGTACTAACAAAGGGAAGTATTTTTCTAAATTATCTAATCTATTAATGCATTAAGTTAAAGTTAAATTACTATTAAAGAAGCTATGGTCAAGACTTTCAAAAAACATAAATCTAATTGAATAGAAATAATTTAGACTAATTAATTAGTTATGGTCCAAATTTAGACTCGTTCTGACCACATTTGACCCTCCACATAAATTAAGGAAGTTTAGAGTATAGTTGGATTAGTAATTAATCAAAATTGCATTAAATGCATTGATTTACTCTAATGTTTGACTCTATTTTGCTATCACGCCATGTTTTTTCTTGTTTTCCTTTTTCACTTGCAATCAGACGGCTTGCGTATCCCATTTCCTTTTTTGTTTCGATCCAACAACTACTGGATTATCCCCTACCTCCTGTCTTGTTCACTGATCTAAATAGGGGTCATGGTTATCCCTCTTCGATCTCGTTCTTCCTTCACACTACCCCTTTTTCCATGATTTTTCCTCCAATGAACTCATAGTCATCACACAAATCAAACCATCCCTGCTATCTAGGGATTTTGTGCCCTATAAAAGAAATGTCCAATCTAGGGCTATTCCCTCCTCACCACCCTATTTTTGCAGAGGTAATCTCGGGCCACATCCTATCTACATAACACAACTCTAAGCATCAAAAAACCCTGCTAGCCTACAAGCCACCCATTATTTGTTCTAGTATCATTGGTTGGTTCCCCGTGTGCCTATGTCCTTGTACCCTCTAGGCCAGTTTCATAGTTATTTTCCAGTGCTCTTCATCATAGAAATGTAGTGGACTTCTAATAACGAAAATGACTCCCGTGGCTTTGCCTAGACTCTATGAGATTTTACCAATCCTTAAGCTGATTTTTTCATCACAATTTCATCGATATCAGATGTCAAGCTTCTTCTAGTGATCTTCCATTGAGCTTAGGGACAGAACGGTCCTTGTACAATGAGGTTTGTTCTCCTATCTTTCATGACACCTCGTGACTCTATCTCATATTCTTTTGGCCATTTTCGTGTTT
Source organism: Alisma plantago-aquatica (assembly GCA_963693085.1). Classification (NCBI taxonomy): domain Eukaryota; kingdom Viridiplantae; phylum Streptophyta; class Magnoliopsida; order Alismatales; family Alismataceae; genus Alisma; species Alisma plantago-aquatica. The sequence goes on from OY856410.1 coordinate 649,236,752, forward strand.
CTTTTCCTTAATTGCTGGTTTAGTCTCCTTCTCTGAGGTTATCCATGGAGCAACCATGGAGTTAGGTCTGTAGTTGATGCCACATCCCCCATGATGTCTCGTTGGCTTTGACATGAGATGGGAAACTCACTCGCAACCTCAGCTTCATGAGAAGGACTTCATATTCCCAGATTTTAATCAAAGTTCCACTCCTATTTTTCTCCCTCATGCCCTGGTTCAAAGAGGGGAAAGAACCCAGCTCATGTTATGATGTTGGTATCCCCGCTAGTTCAATTGAACAATTAACATTCCAAGGGCAGTTAAGGAATTTTGTATCTCATCTACTTTGACCTTTTTGGAAAGTCCCTTTGCTAGCTAGGGAGCATCAATTGCCCTAGATCAGCGTGGGCCTAATGCATCCTTGAGAGGATGGGTCTGACTTTAAATTTATAACCTGAAACCTTCAATGACCCCTACAACTTTATTACAGAGTCAAAGTAGAAATACATGGTCAAATACATGGACGTGGGGACACTTTGGATGATTAAGATCTCATTCTTAAGTCAGATAAGCCAATCTGATAGTCGATAAAAGTATGGAGCTAGAACTAGTCTAGCAGATTGTCATGAAATTAAACAAAACAAAACAAAGAAAAAAAAACAAAACAAAATCTGTAGGATTCTACTAATCAGAGAGAAGGAGTTCCTGGCTATGTAACCACAATTTGGGCAGTACATGCACCCGTTCTTGTGCGTTGACAACCCTCAAACACCCAAGCAAGCAACCTAGATCCAAACATGATACGTACTATGATATCTATTCTTGTGGGGTCATCCCACTCACTCTCGTACAATGTGACTAAAGCCCATCAATGACATGCAACCTCTCTCAAGGAATGACAAATCAGCACCCTAGAATATTCTAGATACCCTCTCAGGTCTAGAATGTTCTGTGGTGCTAGGAATAGGTGTGATATGGGTAGAACTAGGTAGTGGGACGGACCATGCCGGGTTGGGGCCGGTTGGGCCCAGGTCTATGATTCTTCACATATCACCTTGAACTGTCCTTTTAATTTTTTTCGAAACTACCTTCTCTTATCTATTTCTTTAACAAATCTCTCGATATAGGTAGAAATAGAAGTCTAAGAAAGAAAAAGATCAACCAAACTAGCAATCATAACCAAAAAGAGAAGAGAGAATAGGAAACGTACTAGATCTAGAATGCAACTAATTGCTTATGGTAAAAGTACATAAACATGCCCAAAATGGGCTACATAGCCAAGAAGGAGCTCAACTAGCCATGGACAAGCATAGTTGGCATGGAACAAAGATGTAAGAACATCATTTGTATAGAAAAAAAGGAGTACAATAGAAGAAAGGAGAAGAAGAAGAGATGTACACCGTAGAGGAGAGGTGTCTCTCACTCCTTAGCCTCCGTATAGGCCGGATCTCATCTTTGGGCCATCCTCCTTGGTCTTCTGGACTCCTTGGCCTCCTTTCTCTTTGATTCTGCCCCAAATAGTAGCTTGGTGGGTGTATGGAGGTGGAAGATAGCTGAGAATGGTAGGATATGGGGGAATGGTGGTAGAAAATGGTGGGAGATGGAAGTAAATAGGAGGAATAGATGCAAGATGAGTACTTCAGCCTTTCCAAACCTCAGAACTCTCCCACAGAGCTGTGGGAACCAAGAATGTGTGGAACCACAAGATGGAACCTCCCAAAAATTTGGAACCCCCCTCCAGGTCACAAGGGGTGGGTATTTATAGGCGAAGGTGGAAGATGGTCACGGCACCTACCTCGGTTGCGGCCCTGGTCCCGGCTCGACCATTCTAAAACTCAGCCTAGTCGTGTTGAGTGTCAGTCTAGGTAGACTCCACGATCGAGGTTGATGCCTCGGTCAAGGTGGATCCTACGGTCGTGGTCGAGGTAGACTCCACAGTCATGGTAGATGCCTCAGTTGAGGTGGATCCCATGGTCAAAGTCGTGTCACAATCGAGGTGGATCCCTCTTGTCGCGGTCATGCCCTTGGTCGGGCCGTGTCCAGCCTTGGCCCAATTGTGTCGAGTGTTGGTCAAGGTAGACTCTACGATCGAGGTAGAAGCCCCGGTCAAGGTGGATCCCACAACCGTGGTAGATGCCTCGATCGAGGTGGATCCTACAAACACGGTCAAGGTGGATCCCACAGTCGCAGTCGTACCGAGTGTTGTTCGACACAAGATCTTGGCAACAGTCATGGCATGGTCTTCTTGGCCATGTTCATGGAAACCTCCTTGGTCACAGTCGCGGCATCCTCCTATGTCGTGGTCGTGGTGTCATGGCCCAAACCCACCCCCACCAGGGGGTATTAGTGGTCGTCGATGGGTCCACGTCGATGAGCCTTCTGATTTGCAAGAATGCATCCTGATAAAGGATTGGCGATCATCTCCTAAGCTGGAGCACATAGTGCGATTCTTAGTCCACCACGGTCCTGACACATGGAAGTCTAGCTGTTGCAAAAATCATGTGTTGGGGAGAAATTTGGGAGAATAGATGTCTTCTCAGGTTTGGCGGTTACGAGTCCCAAAATTGACTAGTTGAGCAACTTTATCTATGAAAAGATGTAAATAACTAAAAGATAAGGAGATAGGGTTATTTTGGGCATATTAAGTCTATAATGACACAAAACCATAAAAAATGCTTAGCATAGATGCCTAAATTTGGGTGTTATCAGGGCCCAGGTCCAGTAGTTCACAGTTTTGGATAATGAAGCCTACATGGATTTTTCTTGATTTTTGATTGGTTAGTGTTTGAATATTTATAGTAAATCATAGGATTTTTAGAAAAATACAAATAAATAGTCATTAGAAAGGGTTTTTTTAGAGGAATATGATTTTAAGGTTTTCACATCATGATTTGCCTTCCTATTCCAATTTTTTATTAAAACCCCTAATTGGAATCATATAACCCTAAGTATTTACCACATGTGATTAATGTGACGTAATCTAGCCAACTTTTCTTAATTAAATGACATTGATCAATGAACCTAACCCTAATGCATTCAAACCCTAATTCACCCTTGTTCAAGCTAGGATCAATACAAGCTATTAATTTATGATGTTTAATAATTATGAATAGGTGTTTAGGGCCTAATCAAGACAAGAGAAGGTTTGACCTAGGATTTGATCAAGATCAGAGAGAGACTATCTGAGGATCTACACTGCTACAAGGTAAATGGATCATGCTACTAAGCACAAGTATTTATGGTTGTTTTCATGTTAAGTATAAAATAGACATTATCATTTCAATTTTAATGTTTTAATCATGTTCACTAAATCACTGCTTGATGATTGCTATATTCTATGGCCTATGTTTATAATGATCACTATGTTTAATCTTTATAATTAATGACTCATGAAAATCATGTTAATGTTCAAGCGGGAAAAATCCCATCATGGTTAAGAGATCATGTTAATGGGTATAAGCTTCATCATGTTAAGTTCAAGAAACATGATTATGTTAATGATCAAGTTAAGTGTAATTCAAATAGTCTTTATATGCTCCCAAATCATGGACCTCAAGGGGTCATCAAGGGATTTCCAAGCACTAAGGGATTTCCTAGCAATCATGTTCTCCCAAGGGTGTGTCATAGAGGGATGCATATATTTACTTTTCAATTCTTCATGTTTAATAATGATTCAATAATGCTTACAGTTAATTTATGTCATGTTTTTTTACATGTCAAGTATATTTACTTTGCTGATATTATAAATTGCCTATACCATTTACTGATGTGTTGATTTTCCCCTTTGCATGGTTGGGGACGTGATGTCCCCAAGAATTGGAGCAAGTAAGTACTCAAGAGAAGCAAGTAATGAATACAAGACCATCAACAACTAACTGGTAGGGTGGCATCCATATTAGGCAATCCAATTACTTAGAGATGTTTGATTTCATGTTTAGTTTTCCACGCTTACAAATATTTAAACATGTTTTAGAACTCAACTATAGTTTCCTATGTAAAGAACAATGTATGAATGTTAATGGTGATTTATGTATATATTTTCTATGATCATATTAATGTGACATCCCCTTCAAGATAGATGCTTCTGCTCATATTTAAAAAGTGGGTTGTTACACTAACACTATAATTTCCATGAAGCCAACACATTTCATAATACTTTGATGGAAGCAGACCTATCGAACCTGGGATTTTCAGACATGTGCTTCACCTACAAACACGATGTACTCCAACAGAGGATGGATAGAGCCACTGCCAATTCTTCATTCTACCTTACTTATCCAGGTGTTGTTGTGGAGAACTTACCCAGGCTTGGATCGAACTATTGCTCCCTCCTTGTAAAGTTTTTGCCTTCCAACTATCAACAACCTCGGCTCACCACCAATACTTCATGGCAAACCCATGAGGACTTTGCCGAAGCACTTAGGTCAACATGGAATGAGAACCCACCTTTTGAGGAAGCTCTATAGAAGGCATCTAAGCAGATCTCAGATTGGGACATGAAGAAAATAAAAAAACATCATTGAAAGAAGTATTGTCCTATGAACAACATAAAGAGGTTTGCAAACTGATATCACAACTTTATACAATGAAATTTCTAACAAACTATGTGCTTGTATACATGATAATGTTGACATGAACCTGAGAGAGGAAGAGGAGGATCTCGAGAACAAAAGACATATCAATTGAATCACTAATGGTGATAATAATTCGAGAGTTTGTCATGCCTACATGAACCACAAAACAAGGATGGACATATTCACTACCCTAGAAAACCAAAATGGAGACTGGATAACTGACAAGGTCGAGATTCTCAACATGGTCACTAGTCATTTTGAGTATGTCCTTACTGCTCTGGCTAACACCTACGAACCTAACTATTATGCATTTCCTAGATCTTTCTCCAACCTTACTAGCTAGCAAAATGAGTGCATTGGTAGAAGCCAGACTCCTGCAGAGATTAAAGACATCATGATGTGCCTTGACCCGGTGAAGGTTGCTGGGCTAGACAACATCAACAATCTCTTCCTTTGAAAAAACTAAAACCTCATAAAACCAAGTATTATTCACACCATCTCCTCTTCCATCATCTCTGGTGACATCCCTGAGAAAATGGGTGACTCAACCATCATGCTGAGTTCCTAGCCCAAAAAAGTGCAAACACTTGAGAACTATTTCTATGAGTAATGTGATATTAAAGGTTGCCTCAAAGTTAGTAGTGGAGAGGCTCAAAAAGTACATCCCTGAATGGATATCCCTAGCACAAAGTAGTTTTGTACCGAGCCGTCGAATCACCGACAACATTGTTGTTGTGCAAGAAGTAATACATACTATGAAAAGCAAGAAAGGAGAAAAGACAATGGCTATTAAGATAGATCTATCCAAAGTTTATGATCAAATGTCTTGGAATTTTGTCAACAACACCCTCTTGAGAGTGGGATTACCTAGTAATATCAAAAACTTCATCATGTCTTCTATTACACTAGGCAACACAACCATTACATGGAATGGCAAACCATCAAGGGCCTTCAGGGCAAGCCGAAGACTAAGGAAGGGCAACCAGTTATCTCCATATATGTTCGTTCTTTGCATAGAGAGGTTGAGCCAACTTATCCAGGAGAGGGTGTGTAATATGGAATGGAAACCTATGAAAATTGGGACTAATGGACCATACATTTCACATGTTTGCTTTGTAGACGATCTCATTGTATTTAGTCATGCCACAACAGATAAAATGTAAGTTATTATGAGTTGTTCTAAGTATTTTGAGGTAGTATCTGGTCCATCTGTTTCAAGGGAAAAAATGAGAATTCATTTTGCATGGAGTGTCGATTGGGACACAAGAAGAAGAATAAAAAACATCAGTGGGTTCGTAGTTGTTGACAACCTAGGCAAATACCTAGATGTCCCCATCCTCCATACGCAAGTAGACAACAACACATATAGAGAGATCATGGATAAGGTGTCCAATTGAGTTACAACTTGGGTGGCCAGGCCACTCACACTAGTGGGGAGAGTGTGCCTAGAAAAAGCCACCATGGCTGTGTTTCCAACGTATGCAATGTAGACTTGTATGCTTCCACTTCAACTCAATGATAAAATAGACAAGAAGCATCATGAGGTTTATCTAGGGAAGAAACTATAGAGAGAATCCCCTCATACTAGTGTCATGGGACAAACTAATATGTCCTACTAGTAAAGGCAGTCTGGGAATCAAATGCATGTGAGAGTGGAACAAAGATATTCTATACAAACACACCTGGGACCTCAGTAATAGAAGAAATATGACATGGTGCACATGTCAACTAAAGTGATATAAAAATGGATACGATGGTGGGGGTATCTTTTTATCGTGGCTACGGCCTGCGACCATGTTGGGAAAAATCTTCATTGAAGATAACTCATACCTTTCCCCCATGAACGTCCACAAAAACCAAGTTTGGGAGGGACGATGGTGGAAAGACGACCCCATTCTAAATGAATGCACCTTACAACCAATCCCAAATGAGATAAAAGATTTAACAATGAGTAACCTCATTAATCTAGAAGGAGTATGGGATACTAAATTGTTGGCAATATGGCTACCTCATCGTCTCATTGATAACATTAAGAACGTTTGTGTACCTGCCCAATCTAATAGGGAAGATTTCAGAGTTTGGTCTCTTACTCATAGTTGTAGCTATTCTACTAGCTCAGCCTAAAACATGATGTAAGAGGGTAAGGTGATCCAAACTGATGGAAACTACAAGGTTGTATGGGGGATGAAGTTGTCTATAGAATCAAAATGTTCACCTAGATTCTATTGCACGAAGCTCTCCTTACCAACGTGAGGAGGGTTCAGAGACACATGTCAAATGATATCATATGACCAAGATGGGGCTCAGACAAGGATTTGTCTAGTCACATGGTACAAGACTAAAACTATGCAAGGGATACATGGTAGAGATTACTCCCAACATTGTACACAGAATCCTTCTTTGGGACGTTGAACGTCAAGGAGTGGCTAAATGAGAATATGGAATTTGGAAATGAGTTTGTTGTGGTGTTCCTCACGACAAGCTGACACATTTGGAAGTGAAGAAATAGCTTTATATTCTATAACAAACCCATCCACCCAAATTGACAAGTCAACTACATTAGAAGGGAAGTCCAAAATAAGTTGGAAGCAAGAAGAATGCAAAACCCTACCTTTTGGGACCCAAATGAGGTGGGATCGGACAAACTAAGCATTGGGCAGATCGAGTTAAACACAATTGCTACACTGAAGAATAACACAACATCTTGCATTGTAGTCATCTGAGATTCTAGTGGATGCTAGATGGGAGGGGCAAGATGTCTTCCTAAGTCCAGGTATGTAGTGGTGGAGCTAGCTAGTATCAAGCTCACGTTAGACATTGCAAATTTGAATGACTAACTCTCAGTAATAGTGGAATCATATACTAGGGTGGCCTTCAACATGATAGGTGAAACGATAGTCGCCAAACTGAAAAACAAATCATTACTAATTAAACGGAATAAACATAAACAACGGATTAACAAAAATCACTAAAATTTAAAACCATTTTGAAAGGAGATCCTTGTACAGAAAACTTTTACTGAATGATCTAAAACTCATACATATCATGATTTACATTGTACAACATTGTTTCATCTCATCTCGAGGACAACATATAACAGTTGCTCTATCAAAACACATACTGGACCAACATAAAATCTCGAGGCATTCATGCCAAAATCTCATATTATTCATTAAACCAGTATGAACCAACTCAAAGGACTTGAGAGTACAGAGATGACACATATGACTACCATCTACAAGACACGACAAGCAGTACACTCAACCTGAGCCGTCACTGCTATCCATGTTGCTGATGTTCTTCCTCTGCAATACGGTCTCAATCCCCCTCATGCACGTCCACCTAAAAAAATGTGGATCCCACGGGGTGAGACAATTGTCCCAGCGAGAGATATAACTCTCCGCCAACAATATTATTATCACATTTTAAATGGTATAAAACTGAGCAGAAGATAAGCAGTTTAGAATATTCTCATCTTTTAAAGAATTGCAACTATCTGTGATAGAGCAGTAAGTCATTTATTCTCTTTATAGGGAATGCGAAAACATGTATATCATTTACTCATCATACTATATCAACATCTCAAGCTTATCCAGTGAAACTCATTATCATGGTATGTCATCCATGAATCATTCTCATTTCTATTTGTTGGCCTCAGCTAATCTTCTAACCAGATATTTAATTGTACTAGTCATGTGAGTATGCATCATCATATTATATTTAGGCATTGGACTATGCCAATCCTATGCAGCTATTTCAGGCATTGGACTATGCCAATCCTGTGCAAACATCACTAAATACCACATCACTTTTACTAGGCATTATACCTTTGCCAAGCCATCATGCTTATTCACATCCATTCTTTAAACAAGTATCTCTCTCATATATTTCAAACACTATAGCCCTTATTTGGCTATAAACATAAAGCATGTATGATCAATATTTCATTATTGTTATTGTATCCATTTATTATTATCATTATATTACTAAGTTTTCATTTCTTATTTTATTTTGAACATTATCATTTCTTACATGAGACTTTTATAAACACCTTGTTACCTCTCACTAGGCAAGAACTATCCTCATGGCTCACAAGGCCCATTAAGTATCTTGTCACCTCTAACTAGGTAACAAATTATCAGATGGCTCACAAGACCATAAAACATCTTGTCACCTCTCACTAGGCAACAACTTATTCTCATGGCTCACAAAACCATAACACATCTTGTCACCTCTCACTAGGCAACAACTTATTCACATGGCTCATAAGGGCCATAACACATCTTGTCACCTCTCACTAGGAAACAAATTTTCACATGGCTCACAAGGCCATAACACATATTGTCACCTCTCACTAGGCAAAAACTTATTCACATGGCTCACAAGGCTCATAACACATCTTGTCACCTCTCACTAGGCAACAAATTATCACATGGCTCAGAAGGCTCATAATACATCTTGTCACCTCTCACTAGGCAACAAATTATCACATGGCTTACAAGGCCATAACACATCTTGTCACCTCTCACTAGGCAACAACTTATTCTCATGGCTCACAAAGCCATAACACATCTTGTCACCTCTCACTAGGCAACAACTTATTCTCATGTCTCACAAAGCCGTAACACATCTTGTCACCTCTCACTAGGCAACAACTTATTCTCATGGCTCACAAAGCCATAACATATCTTGTCACCTCTCACTAGGCAACAACTTATTCTCATGGCTCACAAAGCCATAACACATCTTATCACCTCTCACTAGGCAACAACTTATTCACATGGCTCACAAAGCCATAACTCATTATACTTGTTATACAAGTATTTAGCATGCCTTTCAAGGCTTATACAATAAGAGAATTACAACCATCCCATCATTGGGATTAGGTTTTCCCCTTTATGACCGATTAGGGTTTCGTGTTTATTTTATTGATCCTAACCATAATTCATTTCCCCACACATCTAGGAGTATACATTGCTATCATAAGTATCCAATCATACTTATTTATTCTCAACATTTATCATTAAATGATTACCAATACAAGGTATGAGTTTCTCTCTCATCCTCTTTAGGATATTGATTACATCATACTTTATTGTTTTGTCTTAAACCTTTCTCAAGGTATATTAGCCTACACTTATAAAAGTGCATTAAACTTACTACATTTCAATGTAACAATTGGCATGATACACTTCATGTTTTACTCATCCATACATATTAGATTTAAGATGCATCAAGGTGTAGCAACCTTAAAGTATTGGATGTGATATTTACCATACCTTGGTGTATCACTTCCCTCATCACTTTTAACTTACTTAAGTTCATCAACTTATCTTGTATTAGGGTATTTCCCATCCTAATACTTTATCCACTATCCCATCATACTAATCTTGTAAAGTATTGGCCATAAGTCATACACTTGAATCACCCAACTATTATCAATGATATGGACTCATCTCGGGTTAAGGCATTGTTTATATAAGGTTGTCCATTATCAACCACTTTAGGTGTTTCACCTATAAAGGTATTAGCCACACCATAACTTGGTGTTACTCTTATCACTCCTAAGAGTGTCTTGCCCTCACCTTTACAAGGTATCTCGGGTTAGGAGTGTACATATGTTCACCATATTGGGTTGTAAGTATATGAGCACTCACCATATCCGGCTAGAAGTATATACACACCATTCAAATCGGGCTAAAGTGTTTGTATGTGTTACCCATGTCGTGCATGAGGTATTAATCCCTCACCATGTCGGGCTAGACATCAACTAGGGTTGTGTATCGGGCTACCATATCGTGCAATAGCACTTGCTATTCTTTACTCATATTTGGTTACCCAAATTAGGGTTTCATGTCAACTTAAAAGTATTCATTTAATATTGTATCGTGCATGGAGTCTATACTTGACTCCCTATCGTGCAAGAGGTGTATACTACACACCCATATCGTGCAACAATGTATTCATTCATATCCATATCGGTCAAGTGAAGTGGGTGCATCATCAAATCAGGTTAAAGGTGCTCACTTGTGTGCTTACACCCGATATCACTTTTATAAGGTAATATCATCATCTTCAAGTTCTAGAACTTTGTTCTAACTATTATAGTTCATTTAAAAGGTCTAAGAAACTACTAGAACTCATAATTTCATCAACTATTTCAGGAAATTTTGGAAATAAAAGTAGATCATTAAATACATCAATTTAGGTGATGAATAATAACATGGTTGAGTTCAAGTTATATAACCCGCCTTAAAAACAACTTCAAAGCTCCAAGCTCCAAAGCTCCACGTTCCTAAGGTTGAATATGATTTTATAAAAAGTCCAAGGCTCGTTCACAACTCCTTCATATACAAGGAATCACCATGGATAAGCAATTGGTGAAGAAGAAAAGAAAGGAAGATCAAAACCCTAAAATCATGCTTCAATCCAAGGTTGAAGATGATCATTGCCTCACCTTAGGGTTAAGTATGAGCTCCTCCTTGCTCCTTAACACCTTTGCACGATACCCTTATGTCCTTGCACGATATGCCAACCCTCTTGCACGATATGGCACTCACTTGCATGATATGCCACTCAACTCATCACCCTATTGGCTGATATCACCTTATATGGCCAATTTTACCTACTTGGCCGATACGCTCTTTCCATGGGCGATATCCCAAGGCCTATGCACGATACCACAGCATCCCTTCATGATATGGGATCTCTATGCACGATAACTTAGGGTAGGAGGGTGGTGAGGGTCGCAAAATTACACCAACGGGTGAAACTAGGGGTATATATACTTGTTGTTCATGAAGGAAGGCAAAAATGAGGTGTCAACATTTTGAGCTAGTAGGTGCCACGTGTCATGCATGGGTGACATGTGTACATGAATGCATCAACATTTATCTTGTATTGAAAAACAGTTGAGAATCATTTAGGGATATTGTCTTGAAACGATAGTCGCCAAACTGACAAACAAATCATTACTAATTAAGCAAAATAAACATAAACAATGGATAAACAAAAATCACTAAAATTTAAAACCATTTTGCAAGGAGATCCTTGTACATAAAACTTTTACTGAAAGATCCAAAACACAAACATATCATGATTTACATTGTACAACATTGTTTCATCTCATATCGAGGACAACATATATAAGTTGCTCTATCAAAACACATACTGGAGCAACATAAAATCTCAAGGCATTCATGCCAAAATCTCATATTATTAATGAAACCAGTACAAACCAACTCCAAGGACCTGAGAGTACAGAGATGACACATATGACTACTATCTACAAGACACGATAGGCAGTACACTCAACCTGAGCTATCACTGTTGTCCCTGTTGCTGATGTTATTCCTCTGCAATACGGTCTCAATCCCCCTCGTGCACATCCACCTAAAAAAATGTGGATCCCATGGGGTGAGATAATTGTCCCAGCGAGAGATATAACTCTCCGCCAACAATATTATTATTACAGTTTTAATGGTATAAAACTGAGCAGAAGATAAGCAGTTTAGAATATTCTCATCTTTTAAAGCATTGCAACTATCTGTGATAGAGCAGTAAGTCATTTATTCTCTTTATAGGGAATGGGAAGAACATGTATATCATTTACTCATCATACTATATCAACATCTCAAGTTTATCCAGTGAAACTCATTATCATGGTATGTCATCCATGAATCATTATCATTTCTATTTGTTGGCCTCAGCCAATCTGCTAACCAGATATTTAATTGTACCTGTCATGTGAGTATGCATCATCATATTATATTTAGGCATTGGACTATGCCAATCTTGTGCAACTATTTCAGGCATTGGACTATGCCAATCCTGTGCAAACATCACTAATTACCACATCACTTTTACTAGGCATTATACCTTGGCCAAGCCATCATGCTTATTCACATCCTTTCTATAAACAAGTATCTCTCTCATATATTTCAAACACTATATCCCTTATTTGGCTATAAGCATAAAACATGTATGATTAAGATTTCATTATTTTTATTGTATCCATTTATTATTATCATTATATTACTAAGTTTTCATTTCTTAGTTTATTTTGAACATTCTCATTTCTTACATGAGACTTTTATAAACACCTTGTTACCTCTCACTAGGCAACAACTATCCTCATGGCTCACAAGGCCCATTAAGTATCTTGTCACCTCTCACTAGGCAAAAAATTATCACATGGCTCACAAGGCCATAACACATCTTGTCACCTCTCACTAGGCAACAACTTATTCTCATGGCTCACAAAATCATAACACATCTTGTCACCTCTCACTAGGCAACAAATTATTCACATGGCTCACAAGGCCCATAACACATCTTGTCACCTCTCACTAGGCAACAAATTATCACATGGCTCACAAGGCCATAACACATCTTGTCACCTCTCACTAGGAAACAACTTATTCACATGGCTCACAAGGCTCATAAAACATCTTGTCACCTCTCACTAGGCAACAAATTATCACATGGCTCACAAGGCTCATAACACATCTTATCACCTCTAACTAGGCAACAAATTATCACATGGCTCACAAGGCCATAACACATCTTGTCACCTCTCACTAGGCAACAACTTATTCTCATGGCTCACAAAGCCATAACACATCTTGTCACCTCTCACTAGGCAACAACTTATTCTCATGGATCACAAAGCCATAACACATCTTGTCACCTCTCACTAGGAAACAACTTATTCTCATGGCTAAAAAAGCGAAAACACATCTTGTCACCTCTCACTAGGCAACAACTTATTCTCATGGCTCACAAAGCCATAACACATCTTATAACCTCTCACTAGGAAACAACTTATTCACATGGCTCACAAAGCTATAACTCATTATACTTGTTATACAAGTATTTAGCATGCCTTTCAAGTCTTATACAATAAGAGAATTACAACCATCCCATCATTGGGATTAGGGTTTCCCCTTTATGAACGATTAGGGTTTCATGTTTATTTTATTCTCAACATTTATCATTAAATGATTTTCAACAAAAGGTATGATTACCAACACAAGGTATGAGTTTCTCTCTCACCCTCTCTAGGATATTGATTACATCATACTTTATTGTTTTGGCTTAACCCTTTCTCAAGGTATATTAGCCTACACTTATCAAAGTGCATTAAACTCACTACATTTCAATGTAACAATTGGCATGACACACTTCATGTTTTACTCATCCATACATATTGGATTTAAGATGCATCAAGGTGTAGCAACCTTAAAGTGTTGGATGTGATATTTACCATACCTTGGTGTATCACTTCCCTCATCACTTTTAACTTACTTAAGTTCATCAACTTATCTTGTATTAGGGTATTTCCCATCCTAATACTTTATACACTATCCCATCATATTAATCTTGTAAAGTATTGGCCATAAGTCATACACTTGAATCACCTAACTATTATCAATGATATGGACTCATCTCGGGGTAAGGCACTGTTGATATAAGGTTGTCCATTATCAACCACTTTAGGTGTTTCACCTATAAAGGTATTAGCCACACCATAACTTGGTGTTACTCTTATCACTCCTAAGAGTGTCTTGCCCTCACCTTTACAAGGTATCTCGGGTTAGGAGTGTACATATGTTCACCATATCGGGTTGTAAGTATATGAACACTCACCATATCTGGCTAGAAGTATATACACACCATTCATATCGGGCTATAGTGTTTGTATGTGTTACCCTTGTCGTGCATGAGGTATTAATCCCTCCCTATGTCGGGCTAGACATCAACTAGGGTTGTGTATCAGGCTACCATATCGTGCAATAGCACTTGCTATTCTTTACTCATATTTGGTTACCCAAATTAGGGTTTCATGTCAACTTACAAGTATTCATTTAACATTGTATCATGCATGGAGTCTATACTTGACTCCCTATCATGCAAGAGGTGTATAATACACCCCCATATCGTGCAATAATGTATTCATTCATATCCATATCATTCAAGTGAAGTGGGTGCATCATCATATTGGGTTAAAGGTGCTCACTTGTGTGCTTACACTCGATTTCACTTTTATAAGGTAATATCATTATCTATAAGCTCTAGACCTTTGTTCTAACTATTATAGTTCATGTCAAAAGGTCTAAGAAACTACTAGAACTCATAATTTCATCAACTATTTCAGGAAATTTTGGAATTAAAAGTAGATCATTAAATACAACAATTTAGGTGATGAATAATAACATGGTTGAGTTCAAGTTATATAACCTACCTTAAGAAAAACTTCAAATCTCCAAGCTCCAAATATCCACGTTCCTAAGGTTGAAGATGACTTTATAAAAAGTCCAAGGCTCGTTCACAACTCCTTCATATACAAGGAATCACCATGGATAAGCAATTGGTGAAGAAGAAAAGAAAGGAAGATCAAAACCCTAAAATCATGCATCAATCCAAGGTTGAAGATGATCATTGCCTCACCTTAGGGTTAAGTATGAGCTCCTTCGTGCTCCTTAACACCTTTTCACGATACCCTTGTGTCCTTGCACGATATTCCAACCCTCTTGCATGATATCGCACTCACTTGCACGATATGCCACTCAACTCATCACCCTATTGGCCGATATCACCTTATAAGGCCAATTTTACCTACTTGGCCGATATGCTCTTGCCATGGGCGATATCCCAAGGCCTATGCACGATGCCATAGCATCCCTTCACAATATGGGAGCTATATTCACAATACCTTAGGGTATGAGGGTGGTAAGGGTCGCAAAATTGCACCAAGGGGTGAAACTAGGGGTATATATACTTGTTGTTCATGAAGGAAGGCAAAAATGAGGTGTCAACATTTTGAGCTAGTAGGTGTGACATGTCATGCATGGGTGACACGTGTACATGCATGCATAAACATTTATATTGTCTTGGAAAACAGTTTAGATTCATTTAGGGATAAAGATTCGTCCATTACATATCTCTTTGAATAAGATATGTCAACAAAATCAGCACTTTATTCACAACTCATCACAACTTTGCTAAGGAAGTTGTAACCCGACACACCTCACCTCATTGAGGCACTTTACAAGATATGGACTTTTCGAAGAATCCACAAAATGATATGGGACACCTCCTTGGGCTCCATGGCCAATAGGAACTCATATATAAGCTTTTCAACTCGATACAACTCAAGTTAAGCTTTCAAATTCAACCTTTTTCTTGGTCATTTCTTCACCAAGATTACCATCATTCATACTGGAATCAAGTATGGTATATCCTACTTTCTATATCTTCTACATGATTCTAGGAGGGATTAGGAACACTCTAGATGAGGTAATTTGCATATTAATCCCACATTTTGGGTAAATTGCAATTTGTACCAAAATTGGTGCACAATGCTCCAACATTGTTCAAACAAGTTCAAACTTGGAATTTAGGCTTTGCACAAGCCACCACTTAACATCATTCTCTCTCTTATGATTGTAAAACACATGTGGTACATTCAACATGTGAAATTTTGCATTATAACCCCTCAACTTGGGTAAATTGCACTTTGGTCCAAAATAAAGGAACATTGCTCAAACAACATTCAATCAAGACCAAACTTGAAACATAATTGTGTTACATGATGAAAAAAATTGTTAGAGGATTATATTAGAGTTATAACCAACTTTATTAGCCAAAACAAATAGGGTTACCTCATAACCCAGGTCAGGGTCGTTACAATAGGAAACAAGTCACTAGACAAATTGCGGTATGCCAAGGACCTTCTACATATTAGAAACATGGTAAAACCTGGGGAAGGTGAGCTTCACCCATAGAGAAGGAAATGTTGTTATTGACCATTTAGAAAAAATTTAAATTCAAAAAGATTGGGGGTATGCATCCTTCAGTACTCCCCCAGCTGAGATCCATGATCTCCTTACACATGAATTCTATAATGGTAATAGCACTACCATGTTTAATTCAACTAATATTATTAGTGAATGTACTTCTAATTTGAGTTTGATCGCAAGGGGAGGGTGGGTGGGATGAATAATATAGCTTAACGACTTACCCAAAAAAAATACCATAAGAGATTGGTGAACTGTCATAGAATACACAAATTTTAAACTACAAATTTAGTCATTCTTCAATAGAATTTGAAAATCATTCTTTTCCAAACAAGTTGCAAAAATAATGTTTCTATGTATGGCACATACATAATAGCAATTTTATAACTCTATTACAAGATCATTGAACATATATAAACTATAGGTGCCTACAATTGTGGTAGAAACTCACGCTCCATTACCTACTCTGATATCCACCTCTCCCTATAGTAAGCATTTACTTCTTTTCAATTCTGCATATGAGAGCATATGCGAGCTCCACATCTAGTATTCAATACCCAAGATGAAAAAGTAAATAAATTTATATCTAAAACATATATACTTGATGTGGATATCTCGATCACCTCCTGCTACATATTTATTCCCTCAAGGTACACATGGAAATTCTTTTCTAATGTCAGATTGGTGACAAAGGTGACAATTGCATTTCTTTCCTAATCCTCCTTTAGCTTTAAGTACATAATATTGAAATTTTTGGTTGGATTTAGAACTATTCTTAGCTTTGCCTATTCCCTTTGACTTGCCATTTACTTCGTTGACTACCAACATAGACTTTTGCTTGTCTATTTTCATCTAGTATTAGCCATTCTGTTTATGCTAATAAATTCAAAAAATTATCGCAAAAACTATTCATGTTGTGGTTCATGAAAAACTACTATAATTTTGAACAATGATTACAAAATTACATCAAAGGCCAACTCTTGGCATAAGGGGAATTCCATTCTTTCAAGGCTTACCACATACACAATCAACTTTAGTACATGTAGCCCTAATGAATTTCTTGAAGTCATATTGCACTTAAACAATGTCTTTGATACATCATACCTTTGTTTCCTTTCTTGTTCTTGGGACATATTCTTGAGATGTGTGGACATCTCTCCCATTTTATCATGTTTCTCCTAAATCTTATAATTCATTAAGAATATCATGTGGGATAACCCAATGCCACACAAACAAGACTACTCAAAACAAAACGCACGATCAACAGCTAAACAACCACATTAAATTAAAAGTAGGTAAATTAAAATTGATCTCATATTACCAATATATGCGGAAACATATTTCAACAAGGTCCATCAACCTGCACCATATCCCATACTGTGTGAGGTATTTAAATCTGTTTAGTGGCATCAACCACAACCTGTATACAAGACAACATGTTCTACATATATATGCCATATATACAACAAAAGCATACTTCCAAAAGTTATATGCCAATATACAAATATCTACAAAATGAATCCCTTCTCGAACTGGAGAATACATGGATGATACTAGGACTCTACTACACAACACTAGCAGTTGTAAAATATTATCCTCCTTCTCATCTCCAAGCTTCTCTTCCTCAACATCACACTCATGCCCATTCCACTAACGACCACCTAAAAAGATGTGGTAACCCACGAGATGAGACCCATGCCTCAGTAAGAGATATAACTCTCAACCAATAGTTATTGTTATAGAATATATAATTATTAAGTAGTATGATCATATTTAGCTTAATAAATAATTTAAATTGATTACATAGGTTAAGCAAGTTATGCATCTATAACAAATAAACATAACATCATACTTGATTAAAAGGAATATGAAGAGCATGTATAGAAGTTAATTACTCTTACCACATTATATAACAGATGAGTAATTTACTTCCTCTACAAAATCATAAACAACTAGTAGTATAAAGAACAAAGCAAGGGTTTAAAATCCATTATGAAGTGTGTTTAACCCTACACAAATATACTACACATTTTTATTACTTGATTTACACCCTAAGGTGTTTTAGGTATACCACTCAGACTCCAACTATCCACTTCTAAGTAAAAAAAAGTGCCATACAAGATCTAGGAGACCCAGACTCCTATGATCTCATCCGCCCTCAGTCAGTACGAGTGAACACCACATTGACATATAACATCAAACTACAAAAACACCTAGTCCGCCTTGGTATATAGATCACAATGCTAGAAACCAGGGTATCCAATACCCTACAACCTACCATTGAGGATATATATATATATATATATATATATATATATATATATATATATATATATATACTCAACATTATGCATTCTGAGTTACCCTTGGGAATACTCATTTCAACATTCAACAAGTTCTGATATTGGAATAGATCTATGGCACATGACAACTACATGATTATGGTTTCACTTGATTAGTTAATGCAATTGGGTGTCTTTTAGTGCATCAATCTAATTACAACCAAACCATAAAAGAATTCTACAAAATGTAGGTAGAGTACAACTTTAGGATATATAAAAAGTTCAACCATAAAACTTGTCACATCACCACATGGTAGGGTTCACTGCCACTCATGAGGCCATCACCATTATCACATCATCTTGGGATATCAATCCCTTATCACATGACAGAGAGGTTATCACCTTAATTAGGGTAACCAACCTTGTCTAAGGTCATAAGACCATTCACATTGTTCCATGTAAGAAGGTCATCATCTCTCCATGCCTCATCAAGGGTCATCATCATCATTACACATGTGATACATAAGCATACACATAATATTACATTTCACACCATGATGTTCATAAGATAGGAAATGAAAGTTATAATATTTAGGAGAGAGGAAATACTCTATCGTCATGCTAATTACTCAAGCAAGCTAAGCAGTATCATTATGTACTTGAATTAGGGTTAAGGTTTCACAACGGAAACCAAATTAGGGTTAGGGTTCCACAATGGTAACCAATTTATAGTTTCTAAAATTGCAATGAGAAATAAACCCTAGTTATCATCATATTCAACATACTAAGAAGAAATGAAGTCAACCACCACCATCATAAGGTCAACCACATAATATAAGCACAAGGTCCATAAATCTTGACCGATCGAAGAGATAAGGACTCATCTTCTTCATCGGATAAAAACGTGTATTACCTTAGAGATCACCAAGATTCAAAGTCAAATGACCAAACAAAATCATTCCATGCCATCAACCAAAGAAGGCTTGACCCAAGGGAAGCTTGGTAACTGAAGAGAAACATCAAAAACTTCATCGACCAAAGGAAACCATCAAACATTGGTGACTGAATAGAGCGACATCAACTTCATTGAACGAAGAGATTGGCCACCTCAACGACCACACAAGAGGTCAACACTTAGCACCCCACATGTCACTAAAATTCATTGACCACATAGATCATAGCTTGACAAATATTAGGAGAGAGATAACCTCAGTTACCATAAGATCAACAGGTTGATCACCATGATGAAATTGAAAACCTCCAAGGTACAAATCTGAAGAGGGAAATCAAATCCAAAACCCTAAATCTGACCATCAACATGAGAGAAAATCAAACCATGAATTAGAGATAGAAAATCAATGTTATCACATGCATGCAAGGATCAAAACCTCCATCATCAAACATGATATTTTACACTAAGATTTAGGTTCATGAAAGGGAGGGTATCTACTTAAGAATCACCATGAAACATAAACCCTAGATCACACATATCATCTTACCACTTGTAATCACGTTTTAAGGAAAGATTATGTACATGTAAAGTAAGTGTAAGAAATAATCAAGAAGAAAATTATATATCTCTCATTAGCAAAGATGGATCAACTCAAAAATCAAGGAACCTCCTAGAAGAGATAGAAAACCTAGATTGATCACCACTCTTGGTTAAGCTAGATCCACCTCCAAGAAAGGAAACAAAATCTAAGGTCAAAGAACATGGGAAGAAAAACTCTAGGTACAAAAATCAAGAAGAGAAGTTCTTCAACCTCAACTCAAGAGCTACCACGGAGAACCATGGATTCAGCCAAAAAGATAGAAGAAGATGGTAGGGAAAGAAAATGAAGATCGAGAGAGGTACATCACTTACCAAGATCAAGAAGAAAGCAAGGATCACCAAACGATCTCCACAGAAGGGTTGCTCTAAATCCTATCTCAACATGCATGATGGATCGACCACTTGAGCTCCACCTTCTCCATAGAGAACAAGAGGGTCAAGCCCCAAGGGGTAGAAGAGAGATAAAGGTTGCAAAGGGTTTAGTTTCATGCAAAGAGAGGGGTTTATATATCCAAGGGTTGGAGAGAGAGAAGGGAAGTTAGGTGTCATCCAAACATATGCCATGTGTCCACCAAAACTGACCATGCAAGCACCAAACTCAAACATGAAACTAGGGTGATAAAACCAAGAAAACCAAGCAACCACTAACTCCTAGAAAATCCAATGGTCGAAGGGATTCTTAGCAACTATAAGGTTCAAAACTAAACAATAACAGGGAAGGAAATCCGATCAGTAGTAGGGAACCATCCCTAAGGTCTCTTGTCTCATCGACTGCCAAGACCACTAGGTACACTTAAAAAATCATCAACCACATGAATCATGATCAAATGGAAAACTTGGCAATCACTATGACTAAGGTGATCATCGATCAACACCAATCAAGGTCAACCATGAAACTAGGTCATCCAAGCATACCCTACAAGTCAACATAACATGTCATCTCATCAAACTAGAGTACAATAAGGATTTGGGATGCTACTCTCTCCAACATGATGTCAAAACATGTAAGGTACAAAAAGCATGTGACAAACTACAAGAAAAACCCTAAAGATGTAAAGTGTTATTAGGTCCAAGAGAAGCACATAAATGAAAATTTTTCTCAAACAACATTCAAACTAAACCATACTTGAAACATAAGTGTGTCACATTGTATCTAAGCACACCACACAGTTATATTAAGGTTATAAGCATATAATCATGCCAAGCTAGAAAGATCAACCTAAAAGCAAGTTCAAGGATATTACAACCATAAATCTCCAACCTAGATTTTGCTCCCAAAATCCTACATCAAATAGAGACAGGTACTTCCTATGGGTCTCATCCTCTAACTCCCATGTGGCCTCCTCCACACCAAGGTGGGGCCAAAAAACCTTAACTAAAACTATATCCTTCTTCTTCAACTTCTTCATTCTCCTATCCAGGATTAACACATGACCCTCCACATATGACACATCCTCCTCCAACTCAACCAGCACTGGCTACAACATCAACTTGGTACTAGGGTGTCACTTCCTCAACATAGAAACATGGAAGATTCAGTGCAACTTGTGAACTCAGGTGGTAACTCTAACTTGTAAGCCACCTTCCCAACATGAGCCACAAGAGCTTAAGTACCATAAACCTGGGAGCTAGCTTACCCTTCTTACCAAAACTCAACACACCATTCCAAGAGGAACCCTTAAGATGCACTCGATCTACAATTTGGAACTCTAACGTCCTGTGACACCTATCAACATAAGACTTTTGTATGTCTTGGGCTTCCTTCAACTTCTATTATATCACTTTGATCTTCTTTGTAGTCTGCCATACTAGCTCATGGCGTAAAAGCTAATACTCACCTATCTCGTACCAACAAAGTAGTGAGCGATAATGCCTTTTGTATAAGGCTTCATATGGTGTGATATCTATACTCCTTTGATAGTTTTTATTGTAGGAAAACTCTATCAAACTCAGGTGCACATCCCAATTGCTAAGATGCAAGACACATGCTCTCAATAGATCCTCAAAGATCTGAATGGTCCTCACTGACTGACCATCTATCGATGGATGAAAAGATGTGTTGAACATCAACTGTGTCCCCATGGTTGTATGCAGATGTTTCCAAAAATGAATGGTGAACTGAGGACCCCTATTAGACACTATGGTAACTAGGATACCATGATAATGGACTATCTTATCAACATATATCTATACCAACTTATCTATTGTATATGTCATCTTAATTGGTAAGAAGTGAGATGACTTCATCAACATGTCAACTATCACCCAAATGGAATCATGACCTTTGGTTGTCCTCGGAAGACCAACCCAAAACTCCATGGTAGTATGATACCATTTCCACTGTGCTATTGAAAACGGATGTAATGCTCCTACAAGCTTCTGATGCTCAGCCTTGACCTTCTCACAAACTAGACATCTAGCAACAAACTCTGCCACATCATGCTTCGAATTAGGCCACCAATACATATCCATTAGGTTATGGTACATCTTGGTATTTCCTGGGTACCTCACATACATTGAGGTATCAGATTCTTCAAGAATCATCTTCCTCAAACCATCAACATATGGGTCCACTGTACTATGGTGAAAGCAAATTGTCCCATCATCTGACTTGTGGAAACCATCATACTTCTTGCTGCCAATCTCTAGCCTAATGTTCTGTATCACGGTATCGACCAGTTGTGCATATTTGATCTACTGCATCAAGGTAGGATTCACTCGGAACTATGCTAGTAAGCCTTCCAACAAAAAAACTTTTAATTATACACTCATCTGGAGAAGAAACACCAACATATCCCACTTATGAAACACCAAAGAATGTAATTGTGCATTATCTGCAAATGATGTAGAAGGTAACCTCCTACTCAAAGCATCATCCACCACATTCACCTTTCCTAGATGGTAGTCTATTGTACAATCGTAGTCCTTGATCAACTCCATCCATCTCCTCTAACGCATGTTCATCTCTTGCTTCGAGAAGATATGTTGAAGATTCTTGTGATCGATGAAGATCTAACACTTCTCTCCATACATATAGTGCCTCTAGATCTTCAAGTCACCAAAGCTCTAAGATCAAGATCATGTGTCGAATACTTCTCCTTGTATTTATTAAGATGTCATGAAGCAAAAGAAATCATGTTCTTGTCCTACATCAGCACACATCCTAAGCCATTCTTCAACACATAATAAAATATTATGTAACCTTTCCCTTACTCTGGCAGAACTCACACTGGTGCACTGGTCAACTTCTCCTTCAGCAACTGAATGCTCGATGGCACTCGTCACCCTAGACAAAAGGAACACCTTTCCTTGTGAACTTCGTTAGGGGTAACTCCATTGCACTATAGTTCCTGATGTAACCTCCTATAGTAGCTTGCCAAGCCTAGGAAACTACAAACCTCCATTGGTGTCTTAAGCTGCTCCCACTCTTGCACAAACTCCACCTTCTTTGGGTCTACACAAATGCCCCAAGAAGATATTACATGCCCAATAAAAGACACCTCCTTTAGCCAAAACTCACACTTGTTGAACTTGGCGTACAACTTGTGCGGCCTCAAAAATGTCAACACTTTCCGTAGATGTTGCTCATGCTACTGACTATCTATGGAGTATATCAAGATTTTATCAATGAACACTACCACAAATTAATCCAAATATAGTCTGAATACCTTGTTCGTCAGATCCATGAAAGCTTCTGATGCATTTGTCAACCCAAACAGCATAAGCACGAACTCATAGTGAAAATACCAAGTCTTCAAAGAAGACTTGGGTATTACATCCTCCTCGATTCACAATTGATGATAACTTGACCTCAAATCTATCTTTGATAACATGATAGCATCTCTCATCTAGTCAAACAAATCATCTATCCTCGATAGTGGATGCTTGTTCTTGATCGTGACCTTATTCAACTGTTGATAATCTATGCACAACCTCATAGAACCATAACAACACAATAGCACCACTAGGGAAAGTGCTAGGCCTAATGAATCCCTTCTCTATCAGTTCCTACAACTACTTCTTCAACTCAAGCATCTACATTGGTGCCATCCGATAAGGTGATTGTGCTATAGGTTGTTGTAACAACCTCACTATTTGTGTCCCTCAATTAAGGAATGACCTTCAAGTTGAGAGTCATTTCCTATATTCCCAAGGATCCAGACTTAGCTAATATTAAATAACAGGAAATAATTTCATTTATTTCAAATATTGTTTACAAATTGTACAATGATATTCCTCATAACATAATAGTTTTTGAGAAAGTAACTAGTTGTCTAATCCTCCTTTAACTTATCTTTAATGCTTTCCATCTAGTTTATCACATATTGAAATCTTCATAATTAGCATGTACCTAAAACACTGACAAACAAAATGCGGTCAACATATTTCTGTACTAGTACATGGGTTCATCAAATAATCAAAACCAATATAATCAACTATCAATTATTTGCACTTAAGACCATGTATTTTCTTTCATATTCTAACCCACATCTGGTCTACAACCTCAGGTGTTTTCACTATCCATCATTGCACTTATGTGTGTTACCCTTTGATCAGTGTAACCTAGGGTTCAGAATATCATTATTTACTTTATATGATATATATAATGACTGTATAATTTGCATGAAATAAATAAAAATCTAACAAATATCATTCATTCAATCTTTGAGAAACCTTAACAAATGTCGGAAGTCAATATATGTAATCATAAGCGTAACCATGTACCTTTTCCATGCAAAATATTTTTGATGTACTTTATGCAATCCAATTATCAAGTATAGTCAGAAAGAAAGGGTACATCTAACATTATCTGTAATTGTATGCAACCTTAAAGGGTCACATACAATCATATCATACTAAATGGTTCTAACTTACATCTTAGAGTAGGGTTTTATCAGTTTTAGGTTAGGAATAATGTTATTAGACCCTAATCCCACAACGTCATGGTTCTTAAGGGTTATAAACCATATTCAAGACTAATCCAGGGTTCTGGTTTCCTTGATCTTGATTTATAATTAGAATTATGCTTTGAGACCCTAACTACTATATCCAACATATCCTTTCATTATAAAAACTTAGATTTGATTAAGTTCATTAACAACATTGTAGGATATGATCTTTAAACTTAATTGTCCATAGGTGTGGTTATCCACATTAGAAACCTTAAATAACCATTATCATTATCATAATAATATTAGATTCCCATCATGTCCAATATGTTTAATAGAAAGACAAAAGAAAATCAGTTTAATGTTTCCAATATATTAGTACCAAAAACTAGGGTTTCCAAGTGTTAATCACTACTTTATCATATACTAACCTATTTTTTGGAACTGGAAACATAATTACATATTATTGATATTTTATTTACATTCCTCTCATTCTCTTGATTAATTTCCATATATAACATATTTTAATCTGAGCTACCTATTATTTTCTACCCGTTTAACAAGATTATCAATAATCTGATAGTAATAGGGTGCCACATTAGCTACGAATCTCGTTTTAACTATATTTGACAAATATATGCAAAAAAAGAGAAATTACTCCCGCACCCGTGGGCTCTAAATCGACACCCCTGGGTATATCAATCATTTTTCCCCAAATTGTCCCCTACCTTGCGATCGCGAGATGTTGGACTCCCACCTGTGAGCACAACTACCACTTGATCCTCTTCCCCTCGCACCCAGGCTCCGACGACCATGAAAGGCCCCAAGACCTCTGTGGCCTTGGCTAGTTTTGGACCCCATGCCAGTAGTGCAACAACAATCAGAGAAGAGGAAGAAAGTTCCTAGGTTTCTAAGTGCTACAGGCGTACAACAACCAGAAGAAGATTGTCAAGACCCTTACCTTGACGTAGCATGTGTAGCCTCGAATAGAGATGCATTTCCAGATGCCTTCACCTTCTTCTTACGACCCATGGGATTCATGAATGAATCCAATAGTTCCTTCTTCATTGTGAGGGTGGTGACCCAGGGATCGAAACTTTGGGTTTCTTCCATGTCGTCAAAACTACTTGGGCTTTATTTGGAAATAGTGGTGTGGTAGTCGTTGCTAGATAGAGGAAGTCTGACGTTCAGGAAATCCTTATGGAAACACATGTGATCTTATTACCTACTAGCTCATCCATGCCAGCGTAGGGTTGAAACTATGTTGGTTGAGAACCACCATTGATGTCTTTGTGGGCTAGGGATGTTGGGTGTTTCCTGGAGATGAGGGATCTTGGAGGAATTCTATGCATATTTATAGAGAGAACCCAAAGGAACCCTAAGGGTCCAAAGGAAGAGAGGAAGAGATTGAGAGATGATGGTACATGGGATATGTTTCCCCCTTTCATTGTGTAAAACATCTAGGTGGTCAAATGGAAATTATAATTTCCTTTATCATACACATTGGGGGGGAGAGAGAGAGTTTGTGGGTTATGGTTCCTTATAGAAGGTGTTTCCATATTCATTACTAACAGTAGTATAATCCTCCCTTTCTATTCCTTCTTCACTTTCCTTTTTGTACAAGACATGTAATAAAAGTAACACATATGGATACCCTTTATGAGTATCCAAATAAAAGACATCATTTATACCACCCTTGGTCTTTAACTGAAGAATAAGAAAGAGAAGGCCATGCACTTTGTTTAGAAAGAAATTAAATATATTCCCCTCTTATTCCTTTATCATATGCACATGATGCAAAGTGCTTTTTTGACTCTTTTTCTCTCTCTATCTTTCATTTAGTCATCTACTAAATCAAAATTCCATTTTACTCGGTAGTTACACCAAAATTCATTAAGGAAAGCATATAAGTATGCAACACTTACATGTATAAGGAATTATAGATCCTCTTTCTATTTCTCTCATTAGTATATTCATCCATATTATTATTTTTCCTCCACATCTCTTTCTAGAGTATTCCTCATAATACCATATTTAGAACAACAATTATCCATTACTTTTAGAAATCTCCTTATTGTTGGAATTTCCATTCTTTCTTTTGTCCAACATTATTAACGGATCATGGAATATGAAATGTCCTTTATTTTTATGTTCCATTATTATTTCATGAATGATACCATTGGAGAATTTCCATATCAATCCATGGATTTTATTTTTATAATTCAATTTTACCAAAATTGAGGATATTACATTCACCCCTCCTTAAAAGGAATTATGTCCCCAAAATTCACACCTAGTAAGCTCTGAGGTGAATGAGAACTTAACTTGATTTCATAACTTAGGGTTAGAAATCCTACTTACATTATCTTCAAATTCTTTTGTTGATATGTAAATTTCTCACATTAGTACTAAGATGGGTACCTGAATTCAATTCAAGGTATATCTACATCCTTAGCATTACACATTTTCATCTCATGGCGATTACTTTTTCCATTTATGATTTCAATTTTACTTGGTGACTGTCTTTTCACCTAGGTTTCCAACCTAATATTCATTTATTTTCACATAAGCGTGAGGTGACACCTCTAGGTCATCTAATTAAATTTTCAACTTAGGATATTCATTCTCATACCTCAATTTTAAACATGATATGTATTTACCCGATCTCTCTAACTAATAATGTGATGAAACGTGCATTTGATTGCAACCCAAACACAAAGTTCATTCCATTCCAAGAGTAGATATGGTAAATCCATACATTATCTTTGAATTTCACATTTTAAGTTGAATCACTCTCAACATGACTCTAAATCATACTTGCTTTAAATTTCACAATATTCTTATATTTCATGAAGTCAAGTGCCCATTTCTCACTCTTAAGCTTAGGTACAACTTTTCCCAAGTTTTCATGACTTCTTCATATCTTTTATATTTACACCTCAGGTATTATGAATCTTAGCCACTTCCTCGAGGTCTATACGGGTATAGGTACTTTTGGAGTGATCTCATCCTTATGTATCTAGGGAGTGCCTCTCATATTTTCCCACTAGGCCACATAATCATCATGAAGGTAGATAATCTCCTGAATCATGGACCTTGGGAAAACCTAGTTGTTACCTCCCGACCATAGGGTCTTATGCATTCAGGGCATAATCAACTCCTAATCCATCAGTCATATGTACCTTTTATACACCCTTCTTGACCTATGATCGACTTAGCACTCTAAGCTTCACAAGGGTTTCTTTGAGATGTCACACTTTAACCATTTTCAAGCACATTTTTTCATATTTAATTTTTTAATCCAGATTTCTTCCGTCTCTTATAACTCTCATTATTCACTTTATGTCCCCTCATTGGCCTCATGGAAATATTTCTTTTTTGGACTTTGTCTCATATGGTCAGCCATTTCCACAGTGACTTTTCCTCATGTTCCTTAGAAATGGCATACTTGGGTTCAAAGAACCATACTCAATACATGTGATTTCATATCTTATACCCCAAATTTTCCACCCTTTAGGTGACAATTAAGGTTATCTCAATATTTAAAGTGATTTAGTCAGCTTACCTTTCTTGGGAAGGTCCTAACCTAGGGTTTCGTCATGTCTTATAGGAGGAAGTTAGGCTCTCTAGCCACA
The DNA here is from genome assembly GCA_963693085.1 of Alisma plantago-aquatica. NCBI lineage: Eukaryota > Viridiplantae > Streptophyta > Magnoliopsida > Alismatales > Alismataceae > Alisma > Alisma plantago-aquatica. The sequence continues at coordinate 649,265,461 of OY856410.1, forward strand.
ACCTGAATCAAGGTCTAAGGTTTTTCCTCCCCCATAGGTCTTCTTCCCACTCTTGGGTTGACCCACCCCGAGTTGGCATACTAGTCCTGAATGTTTCATATTTATGCATTGGTTTTATTATAACATCTCAACTCCTTTTTTTTAACTCAATCTCTAGTATACCCTCTCATGGGTTTTTGTCCCTACAGTGGACTTGGGACACCTTCCCTTCTAGGGTCTTGGGGACTTACCGACCTTCCCAATCAGGGGCTTGACCTTTTGTGACCTTCCCTATCTGGGGCTTGGTTGTCTACACTATGAACTATGGTCACCTTCCCTACCTAAGGCTTGGTTCCATGACGGCGTTCCCATCCATGGTCTTGGCCATTCTTGAATTTACTCTCCAGGGCTTGATCCTTGCTTACCTTCCCCTCCAGGGCTTGGTCATTATTTGCTTTCTATATTCAAACTTATAGAGATAGCATGGGGGTTCGAGCATGTTATATTCATATTTTTGGTTGTCCTCCATATTATCATCTCTTTATGCTAAATAAGTATTTTCTATTTTAACCTCACCACCCTTCTCCTTTTTATCAATTGTGTGCCCTCTCTTTAGAAGAGCCTCTTGATGGGAAACCATGTCCTTAGGGTTTTAATCCCAGTGGACATTCATACCAACCCATTTTGGCTTGGTATTTCTATGGTCTTCCCATTGGGTTAGACACCTCATATGACCATCCCATCTAGGCTTTGCCCCTTAGAAACCTTCCCATTTGGGCTAGGTTCAGAGCCATTTTTAGAATGACTTTATTTCACCCCATGCTCTTTAACTCACCAGAGATCAATATAGGGTTTGAGTAGGTTGCATCCATAAATGTATTCTTCATAGGTTGCTTATGTTTCTTAATGGTTTTCCTCATAAATTCCTTGTTCCACATACTCATATGCATGGGATACTGAGTTACCTAACTCATTTATGCATTTTATATTATAACTTATCAACCTTAATTGCTCAATCTCTATGGTATATCCCACTCGCTGGGGGCATTGAAACTCACTCGCTGGTAGTATTCTTAATAGTCTACCAACTATTTAGGGACAACATATCCATTCACTCAGGGTATTCCTTATCCATGTATTCCTTCATAGATTGCATTAGGGCGATGAGCAAGTTATATTCCTATTTTCATATTTGTGCATAATCATTTGTCAATTATGTCTCTCATGTATATTTAAATCTCTTTTTACATGCATCATGCGTACATTTCTCCATATTAATACATGGAAATCTATGCCATATAGACTTATTTACATTTCCCTTAATTCTCATTACACTTACCATAATTAGGGTTCATATGGGTAGATTTTCCATTTTACCTTTTTTATTCCCATTTCTCAGGATTAGGGTTTTATGTAAGAGTTAGAGACTACACCCTACCTCTTACGGTTTCTATGACCCCTCTAGGGTTTTCCCAACCCTAGTCCCATCTAGGGTTTACCCTTGCCAACAAAAACCCACAACTATTTTCCTTTACCTCATCATTGTCTCGGCATTGTATGTACATTACTATTCCACATTATGTGTACATTATTATTTCCACATTTACATGCACATTATCATTTTCACGTTACATGTACATTACTTGGTGGAGGATGTTTTAATCCTACTTATCCTCAAAAAATATAACTTGAGATGAGGAGATAAGTTCCTTTTAGGGCTTATTAAGAAAGAGGATGAGAAGTGGATGAAATAGATGAGAAGAAACCCTAAAGGTATTTTACATCGCGCAAAAACTTCCAACTTTGTCCCGGCAGGATGTAGGGGTCTGGGAGTCCTCTTAAGATGACTAGAGGTGCAGAGTAAAAATTTTCTAGCCCCGGGTTGTGGTCCCTTTTACACACCATTGCCTTTAGAAAATGCTCTAATAATTCCCTCATAATTCTACAGATTACTTGAAAATATTAACTATGAAATATTATTAGAAAAAATCTAGGGCTCTGATGCCAACTGGAATGACCTCGCTATCAGTTTCCCCCAATTAAGTAAAGACCTTCAAGTTGAGATCCATTATCTATATTCCCAAGGATCCAGACTAAGCAAATAATAAATAAAAACAAATAATTTAATTTTTTCCAAATATTGATTACAAATTGTACAATGGCATTCCACATAAAACTAATACATGTTGAGAACAATTAACTAGCTATCTAATCCTCATTTAACTTATCTTTAATGCTTTCCATCTAGTTTATCACATGTTGAAATCTTCATAATTAGCATGTACCTAAAACACTGACAAACAAAACATGGTCAACATATTTCTATATTGGTACGTGGGTTCATCCAATAATCACAAATACATATAATAAACTATCAATTATGTGCACATAAGAACATGTATTTTCTTTCATATTCTAACCCATATCTGGTCTACTAGCTCAGGTGTATCCACTATCCATAATTGGACTTATGTGTGTTACCCTTTGATTAGTGTAACCTAGGGTTCAAAATATCATTACTTACTTTATGTGATATTGATAGAGACTTTATAATTTTCATGAAATAAATAAATGTCCAACAAATATCATTCATTCAATATTCTTGAAACCTTAGCAAACATCAGAAGTCGATATATGTAATTATAAGTGTAACCACATACCTTTGCCATGCATAATCTTTCAGGTGTACTTTATGCAATCCAATCATCAAGTATAGTCAGCAAGAAAGTGTACATCCAACATTATCTATAATTGTATACAACCCTAGAACGTCATCATACAACCATAACATACTAAAGGGACCCAACTTAGGTCTTAGACTGGGTTTAGGGTTTTATCAGTTTTAGGTTAGGAATAAGGGTACCAAAACCTAATCCCACAACATCATGGTTCTTAAGGGTTATAAATGCTATTTGAGTTTAATCTAGGGTTCTAGTTTCCTTGATCTTGAGTTATCATTAGAGTTCTGCTTTTAGGTCCTAACTACTATATCCAACATAACCATTAATTATAAAAACTACATCTGATTAAGTTCATTAACAACATTTCAAGATATGATCTTTAGTCTTAATTGTCCATAGGTATGGTTATCCACATTAGAAACCCTAAATACCCATTATCATTATCATAATCATATTGTATTCTCATCATGTCCATTAATTTTTAATAATAAGACTAAAGAAAAGCATTTTAATGTCTCCAACATATTAGTACCCAAAACTAGGGTTTCCATGTGTTCATCACCACTTTATCATATATTAACCTACTTTTGGAACTAGAAACATAATTAGATATCATTGATATTTTATTTGCATTCCACTCCTTCTCCTTATCATTTTTCATATATAATATATTTTAATATGAGCTACCTATTATTTTCTATCCATTTTATAATATCATCATTAATATGACCAGTATTAGGGTGCCATGTCAGCTATCGATCCCCTTTTAACTATATTCGGACAACATAAGCAAAATGGGAAAAATTACTCCCACACCCTTGGGCTCTAAATAGGCTCCCCTGGGGAATATTAGTCATTTGGTTCCCAAATCGTCTGCTACCTTCTGATCGCAAGGAGTTGGACTCCTGCCTACGAGCACAGCTATCGGTTGATCCTCTTCCCCTTGGTTCCAGGCTTCGATGGCCATGAAAGGCCCCTAGACCTACGTGGTCTTGGACAGTCTTGGCCCTCATTCCAATAGCAAAACAACGATCGGAGAAGAGGAAGATGGTTCCTAGGTTTCTAAGTGCTACAGGTGTACATCAACCAGAAAAAGATGGTCAAGACCCTTAACTCGGTGCATTGTGTGTGGCCTCGAGTAGTGATACTTCGTCAGAGTGCTTCACCTTCTTATCCCTCCTTGGGATTCATGAATTAATCCAATAGTTCCTTCTTCATCGTGAGGGTGGTGACCCAGGGCCCGAAGCTTCTGGTTTCTTCTTGGTCATCGAAACTACTTGGGCTTTATCTGGCATTGGCAGTGGGGTGGTCATTTCTAGAGGGAGGAAGTCTGTCATTTAGGAACTCCTATGGGAAACCTATGTGGTCTTATTAAGAAATGGCTCATCCATTCCGGCGTAGGGTTGAAATTATGATGGTTGAGAACCACCATCGATCTCTTTGTGAGCTACAAATGTTGGGTGCTTCTTGGAGTCGAGGGCTCTTAGAGGAATTCTATGCATGCATCTATAGAGAACCCAAAGGAACCCTAAGGGTCCCAAGGAAGAGAGGAAGCAATTGTGATATGATTGTATGTGGGATCTGTTTCCCCCTTTCATTGTGTAAAGCATCAAGGTGATCTCACGGTAAGTATATTTTCCTTTTTCATACACGTATGGAGAGAGAGGGAGAGAGAGTTTGTGTGTTATGGTTCCTTATGGAAGGTGTTTCCATACTCATTACTAACAATAGTATAACCCCTCCATTCTTGTTCACTTTTCACTTTCCTTCTTGTATAAGAAATGTAATAAAAAGAAACACATATGGCCTCCCTAAATGAGTATTCAAATAAAAGACATTTCTTTTATTCCACCCTTAGTCTTTAACTAAAGAATAAGAAAGAAAAAGGTCATGCACTTTGTTTAATTTATTCCCCTCTTATTCCTTTTTCATATGCCCATGGATGCAAAGTGATTCTTTGACTCTTTTTCTCTCTCTATCTTTTGTTAAGTCATCTCCTAAATCAAAATTCCATATTACTTGGTTGTCACACCAAAATTCATTAAGGAAAGCATATAAGTATGTGAAACTTCAATGAATAAGGAATTATATATCCTCCATCTATTTCTATCCTTGATATATTCCTCCGTCTTATTATTTTCCTTCTACATATCTTTCTAGAGTATTCCACACAATAAAATATTTAGAACACCAATTCTCCATTACTTTGAGAAATCTCCTTATTATTGGAATTTCCATCTAATTTTTGTCCAAAATTATTAACGGATCATGGCAGACAAAATGTCTTTTATTTTTTTTTGCCATTATTATTTCATGAATAATACCATTAGACAATTTACTTGTAAATATGTGTCTTTTATTTTTATAATTCTATTTTACCAAAATTGAGGATATTACAGTTGCATTCAGGGAGAAGATGGATCTCAAAATCAATCTCTCTGGGTGGAGGAACACTCGAAAACTCATTGGGAAAGGCATCCTAAAGCTCTCAAACAGTGGGCACCTCCTAGATACCATAACTCCTCCTCTTGGTACCCACAACATGTGCCAAGAAAGCCTAACGTCCTTGTCTCATCAGCCTCTCTGCTATCATATTTGACACCATACACGTCAGAAGAATCTTCCTATCTCTTGGGAAGATCCACAAAACAAGATCATCATGGAATGTTTCCACATTAGAACCACAATCCAAGACCGCCCTATACTTTTCCAAGGTATCAATCCAAAGGATCACAATGAACCCATACATGTCAAGTGGCATAAGATCCACTTGAATGTTGTGTCTCGAGAAAGAAAGAACACAAGATGGGCACACCTTCTGCAACTCAGCGGAACCAACAATAAGGGTTTCTAACCGAAGATTGTCATGTACACTACAAACAAGAATGATGAAAACTATCTATCACCTCTCTAGTGATAAAAGAGTGTGTGTCACCCAGGTCAACCAAACCAGATACAAAGAAGAAGCAGACATATCAAAATCAAAAGGTTCCATCTGACCTGTCATGACCCATGGATTGAGCACTCCTTGCAGCTGAGTCATAGCATAGAACAAATCCATCCCCTATTGTCATCCATATCCTCTACTATAATGTCCAGAGGATCATGCCTAGGATTCCTATTCACGTCCTCTTCCACCATCACTGATAATGTTACAACCCCAATTTTTGGTGTTCATTTGGTGAGAAATGTAATTTCTCATATTAAAGTTATTTGAACAAATAATGATATAATTTGCTTCAAATAAATAGATTTCGTTTACAATAGCCTTGATGCTTGTGTTGTGGGCTTTATTGGCTATTGGGCCCAAATAACAAGGAAATTGAATTAGTAAAAGGATAATTGAATTTTTAAGAAAAGAAATATGTAGAAACCTCTAGAAGGCAAATCCAAAGAGGATTTCATACCTCTTGGGTTCCTTGGGTACCAAGGAGTCCAAGGTTGCAAAAAGAAGGCAATTAGAAAAGAAAAGGTTAATTAAGTATTTCTTTATTAAGAAATAAATTGAAAATAGTGATAAAATGTGGAAAAAGAGAAGAAAGAGGCATAAAAGAGATTTCTTGGGGAAATTTCGTATCCATGAGGTTGATAATATTAAAAGGAATGCCAATGAGGAAAATAAAAGAGAAATAAAAAGAAATCCTCAAAAAGGAATATTTAAATGAGAAATAAACAAGATAATGTGAAATAATGCATAAAGATGCATCTAGAAGGATAATAAGTATCCAATAAAAAGAATTTCGAAATAATAGAGTTCCTTGGGATCCAAGGAGTCCCAATAAATAGGAAAGAAAGAGAAAATACTAAAAAGGTAAAATAAGAGGATAATGTGTTGCATTATTAATGTATTATGTGGTATTATTTAAAAGGATGATATTTTCTATATAGGAAAATAGGATTTCAAGATCAATGAATAAAAAGGCATGAATAAAGATAATAAGAGGAAGAATTTTCGTATTTCTAATTATCCATAGAATAATGTTTATCAAAGAAGATAATTAGGAGAGTGAGAAAGAGAGAGAGAGACACTTACTTCACATTGAAGGAAAAGAGTTTCCTTAAAGAGGGGCTTCGTAACTCGTGGATACCCCCACCTAAGGCTTCGTACCCTTCTCTATAAGAGGTTAGAACCCCTGGGTCGAGCCCAAGAGATCCCTGCATCCCTTTCTCTCTTCTCCCTTTTCTTCTTCTTTCAAAACCCTAACTAAGAAGGGCTGCGTGATCATGAACCCACATGGTGGCAAGAGAGAGTTCGTCAGTAGCTTGATGATCTGTGGTATCAGGAAGAGGCTTGGCCATTGTGACTGAGCACTAGCTTAGACATGGCAGCGGCCGCACGACTGCCAACCCAGCTGTACGTTGCAGATCCGTGCAGCCCAAACTGATCGGTGCTGGTCGCGAGTTAGATGGCGACTCAAGTGCGGCCAAGGACGGCGAAGACAAAGCAACGATCTCCGGCGAGGTTCGGGTCTGAAACGGGGAGCAAGAGCCACCCCTAGGTCTGCCTAGCGCGGCTAGGGCAGCGGCAGAGATGTCGCGCGAGATTGATGTTGAGCGGAAGTCAGGTTGGACGGAAATGCCCTTCCGCGAGCTAAAGGAAGGACCACTTAACCAGGGGCAAAAGTGGGATTTGGTTATGTTTTAAACCAGCCGGGTTATGCAGCTAGCAATTGCATGAAGCGCACACATGGCGCATTTCGATTGGCCAAAGGTATGCTTACTTTGCAAAATTCGTAGCTAATAAACCGTAACTCGGATTAAAACAAGTCTTATATGAAAAGTGATCCTCAGAACGAGAGGAACACAAAGAAATTATGTTGGAATCTAAATTTTGCATGCTATTTGAAAAGTAGTGTAAATTATCATCTTTAATGAATTAAAGGTTAAGAAACCCTATTTTGATATGATTAATGTGTTTAATAGGGTTTAATGGATCTTTAGGGTTGGTGTTAACCTGTTAAATGCAAAAAGGTAATTTATGTTAAAAAAGGAAGAACTTTGCACGTGATTAGTCTAATTTGGAGTTTATGTTCATAAATATGCGTGAAATGTGAAAAGTACATGAAGTTATCATCTTTAATGATTTAACTAAGGAAAAAACCCTTAGATTGATGATAGATGGATAATTCAAGCTGATATTAACCTGTTGTTAATAAAAGAGAAAATAGGATTTGAAAAGATGATCTTTTTTTTGACTTAATTTAGGGTTTCGTACGCGAATGTGCATTATTGAGCTTGAAAACCTTAATTTAGGTAAATATGTCTTTTAAATGTTTTAATTGTTCAAATCCATAAACAAATAGGGTTATGATGATCCTAAGTCCATCTGGGTGTAAAAGACTATTAAATGAATGGTTTGAGAAATTAGGGTTTATATAAATGGAAGAGAGTATTTTAGGGTTTGTTAACCTAAAAGGGATAAAGTTCGAGAAATTGATCTAAGAAACCCTAATGAATATTAATGAAACCTTAAAGCGGATTAGAAACCCTAGAAAGAATCCAAGTCAATAAAATAGATTCTTGATAAAGTGTGTAATAAATAGAGTACATATTCTTTTCAGGAATTATGTGATGATTGAATTACTTGATTGGATATGTTGATTGGCTTGATTGTATATACATGAAGTATATGTTCAATAATCTGCATGACTCATCAAATCTGGTATGTGGTTACGCTTATGACTATACCGATTAGTTTTTCGAGGTTTGTATCGATGTTTCCCTCAATGCATGAGATAATTGTTGGATGTTTATTTATTTCATGCAACTATAAAGTGACTATGATTATCACTATAAATGTGTGTATATAACTGACTAGATCTGGGTCCACCTCTATTGCTTTGAAAAGGCTAAAAAGAGGGGTAAACCTAGAGCAAGGTCTAGGTTACCGAGAGTTAGAAACTGGGCTACCTACGTGTAGTGCCATGAGACTCATTAGCCTGCCATGAGTTAAGGAGTGGACTACTTATGAGTAGTGCCATGTGACTCAACCCTAGAAATTGGTTCACTTATAGGTGGATAATGAGGGGTTTAATAGGGACAACATAGAGGATACGGTACTCTTGGATCGCGGAGTTATATCTAAAATGTAATCTTGATTGTTAAATGATTAATTGAATGGTTACATTGTTAACGTAATTACATGATTATTATTTCCCCCACATACCAGCTTCAGCTGACCGACGTTTTGTTTGTCGGCATTTTAGGTACAATCCAAAAGGACAAATAGTAAATCATTACATTGTGAAATACATGAAGAAAAATACAAGAAGGATTAGTTAGCGTAAATTATTTAAGTTGATAGAAGTTAGAAATCCAAAATTTCAAAAGGTATGCAAAGTTTATTTTCTTATAGCTTTTCAATATAGTGTGTTAAAATTTGATAATTATTCTTGGTTAATTGCCGAACCTTTGATCCGGAAGTTATGGATGCGGCTTCGACCTCTCGGTATCCCTTAATTGGGGGTTACCGGAAGTTGGGGTCGTAACATTTGGTATCAGAGCGTAGGTTCCTCAGCTAACCATTAATAATTATTAAATTTTACAAACTCCATAGAAACCAAGGGAGTTATTAGAGGATTATCTAAAAGATGGAGGTGTCTAGAAAAGGATCACGACCGGGGGCTGGCAATATTTTCCTCCGCACCGCTAGTCGGAATACGAGGACTCCCGGATCTGTGTGACTGCCTGGCCAAAGTCTTAGGGTATGAATCAAAATAAGATACCTTTAGGACTTCTCATCTTATTCATCCCTTCTCATCACAAAAATTCTGATAAGGACCTAAAGGATTAGGGTTTTCTCTCTCCTCCTCACCCTCTTGAGGTATGGGTAAGGTTGATAAGGTTTAAGGGATCCTACACCACATTAAAGGAAATGCATGTAAATAAGATGTCATGGACATAAGCTTAATAGAGTAAGTGCAAATTAAAGGATAGATACATGCTTAGGTCGTATGACATAAGATGTCATGTCCTCAGAAGAGACCTGAGGCTAGACCTTCTTGTCAGGAGGATTAGTCTTGGAGATAGAACCATTGCAAGTAGAGACCTAGCACATACTCTAAGGATGATGTTAACCCTAACCCTAAGTGAAGGTTAGAGAGGGAGAGCTACATGTCTTGGGAGACCAGGTGTTTGGATGGACATGCTTGGGATGCCATATGTGTAACATCCCTGACCTGGGTTATGTTCTAACCGCAGGAGTTTTGCTTAACAAAGTTGATTATATTCTTGTACTTATCCTGTGAAAAGTAATTAGGGCTCATGAGGAACTTATGTTTCAATTTTGGTCCTGTTTGAACAATGTTAAAGCAATGATTGCTTGTTTTGGACTAAAGTGCAAATTACCCAAGTTGAGGGGTTAACTTGCAAATTGCATATGATAAGATGTTCCTCTGATGTTGAGACATCATAAGGATGAATATGATGTAGTAGTATGGTTTCCACAAGCCTGGACACCAAGATAGAGCTTGTTGGACAATGTTGTGCATTAAAACCTAGTTTTGGAGTAAAGTGCAATTTACCCAAAATCTAGGGTTAAATATGCAAATTACCACTTCAACAAGGTCCCTAATGTTTCTTGGCATAATTTAGAGAAAATAAAATGAGAGGGGTGCTTCATTTGAATTAAGTTGGAGGAGAGAGAATCTTGATATTAAAATAATCAAGAATAATGCCTAATTGAAACCCTAATTCGATTTAGGGCAAAAATGAATAAAAATAATTGAAGGGCTTTCAACCAAAATGTTTTGGTTTGATTTTGAATAAGGATGTACGTTCCTTTAACAAGATAAGTAACGAAAATATCTTAAGTAGGTGAAATTCCACTCACCATTATTATAAGGAAAAGAAAACCCACTCACATATGGATATTAATATAATAAGCATTAAGGTGCTTAATTTGATTTTCTTTAAATCATGGATAATGGAGAGGAATAAGAGGCAATGAAGATAGCCTATTCCTTAAGGATTTTGAGGAGAATTTGAGGGGGAAGAGGCGGCACCAATTTTGGAATTAAATGCATTTTAATAATGCATTTTCTCTTTCATTGAATTTTTATAAAAATGCCTTTTCCTAGCCAAATGAAAGGCTATTTCGACCCCACTTCTTCTCTTAGCTTGGAAACCGACCAAGGAAGCTAGGGAGGACCAGGAGAACGAACCCCAACCTGTGGGTAATCTCTTGACCTTCGTTCTCCTTGATTTCATGGTGGAAATCGAAAATAAATTATGGATTCCTTCTTATTTCGATCTCCTCTTCAACCCTAGCCAACTTTTGCAATCAAAAGCTTGAGGACGAGCCTAGGGGGAGTTGCAAGAGCTTCACCACCATTAATGGCATGAGCTTGGAGATTTGGAGCTCAATTGGAGGTGGGTTTTATAACTCAAACCCTTAAACATTGCTATTGCATCAATTCTCTATGCTTTGTTGATTGATTTCTTCAATTTGATACACTCTTGTTTCTTTGCTGCAATTTCCATCAAGAACGGTTACTGTTCTTGGTTATTCGAAGGAAGGGGATGATGACATCATCCTATATGCTTATCCAAAGAAAATTACCAAGCAAAACAGTTTTGATAGCTACTCCAAATCGTTTTAATTTGATTGGCTATACGGTTTCAGCAAACCGTTTAAGGGCAAACGGTTTGAAACCGTTTGGGAGCAAACGGTTTCAAGACCGTTTGAGATGGTTGAAAAAGCATTCAGTTTGGGAATTTTGTTCCTAATTATGTAGGCTGATAACCCTCCAAATTTGAGGGATTAACTCCAAAGTAATCGAGAGTTGAAGGCCAATCAATTAGGCAATCGGATTGAATTATGTGCTGATTTTCAACCTGATTAACTTGACTTGGTTGAGCAAACGGTTTCAAGACCGTTTGATATGGTTGACCAAGCATTGACCGTTTGGGATTCCTGTTCATAATTATGTTTATTAATAACCCTACAAATTTTAGGGATTAACTCCAAAGGAATCGTGAGTTGAAGCCTAATCAATTAGGGAAACCTAATGGGATTAAGTGCTGATTTTCAATCTGATTTAATTACACTTTTTGGGCAAACGGTCTCACGACCGTTTGAGTGCGTTGAACAAGCGTTTACCGTTTGGGATTACTGTTCCTAATGATGTGGTATAATGACTCACCGAATTTTAGGGATTAACTCCCAAGGAATCATGAGTTGAAGGCTATTCAATTAGGCAAACCCTAATTGCAAACAGTGCTGAAATTCCAATGAGTTAAGTTGAGATTTTGGGTTGATTAGCCCAAACGGTTTCAAGACCGTTTGGGGATCACCCCAAGACCGTTTGGAGGTCTGGGTCAAGTATAGTTGACCAATTGAAGGTCCAAAGGTACTAATCATATTGTAATGTAGTGCTGATCTGTTGATCAACTCGATAGACCAATCCATGATGATTTTTCACTAGAATCCAAAGGTTGGATGGGACAAATGGTCTCAAGACCGTTTGGAGGTCTAGGGTTGAGTATGATTAGGTGTTTGAAGGTCTAAAGGTACCAAGTTGTTTTACAATGCAATGTTGATTTGGTGATCAATCCAATGATCCAAACCTTAATTGGATGGCTTGGATTTGAGTGATATGATGGGCAAACGGTCTCAAGACCGTTTGGGGGTCATCCAAACGACCTCAAGACCGTTTGGGGTCAGATCATACCCAATTTGGATAATGGTTCAATAGTTTCAAAGTAACCAATCTTGCATTGATGAGTGTTGTTGGATCTTCGATTCCAAACCCTAATTCAATTGAATCAATCCCTAATTGATGACCAATTGAGGGTCAATTGAGGGTCAAATTAGTTGAAGGTTGACCTATTTAACTCAATTGAAGTATGAGCATAGGTCCAATTGATGATTGGTTCGATGAATTCAATGGTTGAAGGTCCAATGCAATCAATTGAAACACAATTAGTAGCATGATTGATGATCAACTTCAAAGCTCTAATTGGTGTTTATAAACCCTAATCCCATTGAGATCAGACCATAATTGAAGTCCCAATTGAGGGGTGAGACATGATTCAAATGATGATTGAGTTGATGATCCAATTGGTTGAAGTTCCATTGATTATAATTGAGTGTGGTTCAATTTGGTTAATTCAATTGGATACCTCATGTTATTGAAGGTCTAATTGATCAAACCTTTTTGAAAACCTAATGTGATTAGGTGGGAGATACCTTTAATGGTACTAGTCATTAATGCATAACAAATGAATGGATCCAATACATGATGTAAACCCTAATTGAGGATGATTCAATGTATAACCCTAATAAGAGGTTGTCTACATGTGAAATCACTAATTAGGATGATAGTAAACCCTAGTTGAGGGTGTATCCATGTGAAACCCTAGTTGAGGGTGTATCTATCTGAAACCCTAATTGAAGGTGTATCCATGTGAAACCCTAGTTGAGGGTGTATCTATGTAAAACCCTAATTGAAGGTGTATCCATGTAAAGCTCTAATTGAGGGTGATTCTATGAGAAATCCTAATTGGGAATGATTAGTAAACCCTAATTATGGGCAACGTGATATGAAACCCTAATGAAGGGTGATGCTATATGCAAACCCTAATTCTAAAATAGGGTGAAGGTATGTGAAACCCTAATTTTTGGGTTATACCATATAACATGAACTCTAACTCTGGACAATGAAATGATAAGTCATTGGTCTTGATTGAGCATAGGGAATGAGTAACCCTAATTGATAAGAAATGGGAAACCCTAACCCTGGTAAGGGAATAGTGGTTTTACCCTTGAATAATGATGTTATATATTGTTTTGCATGGTGCTGATATGAAATTGATGTATTATCATCTGTACTAACCTTGCAGGTAAGATGTGATGATGAACATAGCCAGGTATGAGCTATGACATTTATGTATTGAATTGTTTATTGGGCCTTATGTGCCATGCTATACCTTATTGCCTAGTATGAGGTAATAAGAGAAGTAATGGGCCTTAAGTGCCATGAGAAGATGTTTATGTAATAAGCATCATATTTACCTTGGTCAGGTGACCTGAAGGTGATAATTACCTGAAAAAGTGGTAATAATGCTCAATGATGAGCTAAGGGTTTGAATACCCAGAACCATATGATTATGGCATTGAGTTGCAAAGGAATGAAAATTCCCAGTATTGAAATGAGGGACTGAGATCCCCATGTCTTATAAAGACTGAGAAGTGATTAATGGAAATAGTACATGTTTTCTTTATAGCATTTGTCTTATTAAGTTATGTTTGAAAACTTGGCTGATGCTAAAAGAATATGATAATGTACTTAATTAATCAAGTGATACCATATAATGTAGTTGCCCTGATCATAGATCCATCAGCGTCAGAATTAGCTGAATGGTGAAACGAGTTTACTCAAAACACATATTTTTGAATATGTGGGGGTAATTGGGCAATTATATCCTTATGCCCCATAGGCATTGCTACGGGCTATGTCCTATGAACGGGATTGGTTACGGACCATACCCCAATAAGAGCATGGCTACGGGCCATGACTCCACAAAATAATACCGGACATTGGCTACGGGACATATCCTGAAGAGAGTATATGCTATGGGCTATAACTCTAATAGCGATGTTGCCAGTATACCCTGGAAAGCTATCTAGCAGAGACACAAGATGTCCTGCATGTTATCTCGTACTGACCGAGATAGTTGAGGTCATGGGAATCCGGCTCTTCCATTGACATATGTGTGGTACCGATGCTTTACGTAACCGTGGTCGGTTGGAGTATGAGCGGTATACCTCATCTCCTCAGGGCATAAGTATGATTGTAAAACGTAATTAGCCGTGTAGCATATTTGCTTAGGGTTGAATTGCGAGAATCAATGGTTGATGATACATGGTCTATTATATCATAGTTGGATAAATGATATACATGTTCTTTATATTCCTTCTTAAATGAATGACTTGCTGCTTAATCAAGTTATAATTGACATGATTGCATAGAGAATACTACTCTGCATATCTTATTCAATGATTTACCTACTGTTGAGTAAATATAATTCTACTGCTCAGTGTTATTCTATTATCAGCAATAACAATGTTTCTGGCGGAGAGTTATATCTCTCGCTGGGACAATTTTTATAATTGTCTCACCCCCGTGGGATTAAATTTTTAGGTAATCGCCGAAGAAGTGGAAGAAACCTTTCAGTGGGTGAGAAACAACAGCAGTAGTCATAGGGACAACAGTGATCCAACAAGTGGAGACATTGGCTGTTTGGTTTTGTGTAGATAGTCCTATGAGTCATCTCTGTACTCTCGGGTCCTAGGAGTTAGTGTTTTGATTCTTCGATCTGAGATTTTGTGCAAAGAGGCATGATATGTATATATATGAACCAGGATGTAATGTTTTACTTTGGTTCTAAATGAAAGAGTTTTCCTATGAATGGATCTCTTGATAAATGGTTTTAATTTTTAGTGATTTTTAGTAATCCACTGCTAACGATCGCTTCCGCATGTTTTATTATTGTTAATGACACTTGTTATCTTAAATGATGACGGGTGTCGTCACAGTTTAGTGGTATCAGAGCTCTAGGTTCGCTGAGTCTACAGAGACATATGATTAAGGTTGTTGAGTCTGTTCTAGTGCTTTCCAGTTTATCTTATAAGTATCTTCTGCTCATATTGGAGGAGAAGAACTTAAAGATGTCTGGACACCATGATTAACATGCTGCTGAGAGCAGTGTGGCTGCACCGGGAAGAGGTGCAAGAGACCAGGACAGGGAGGAACCTGTACCTGTTCAACCCCAGTTCAACCCAGCTGATATGGGGAACCCAGCCTTTCAGACTATGTTCGGGCAGTTTATGGTAGCTATGACCCACATGACGGATATAATGCCAGTACCTGCACCCAGGGCACAACCCCATGATGAAAGACATGGTGCCGGCAAGACCTTTGAAAGGCTGAAGAGGGTAGGAGCCTTAGAGTATGCTGGTACAGCTGATTCAGCAGATGCTGACCTATGGTTGACTAAATTAGAGAAAGCTTTCAGAATCCTCATGATACCTGATGATGAGAGGGTTAGGCATGCTGTATATCTCCTGAAAGGGAGTACTAGACACTGGTGGACCATTGAGGAGGGCAAAAGACCTGGAGTTGTGATTGGATGGGATGAATTCAGGCATGAATTTGTCACTAGATACTTTCCTAAGACATTTCTACATCAGAAGATATCCCAGTTTGAGAGAATTAAACAAGGACCTATGAACATTAGTGAGTATGAGGCTAGGTTCATGGAGTTGTTGCGGTTTTGTCCGCACATGGCATCCAATGATGAGGATAGAATTTGGCGATTCGAGAAGGGGTTGAATGCTGAATTAACCACTCCGGTGTCTGCTCTGGAGAACCGGGAGAGGTTTGCAACTTTTGTGGAGTCTGTAAGACGCATAGAGAGATCTATAGTTGAGAAGCGACAAACTAAGGGTAAGAAGGAATACCCACAGTTTCAAGGGCATAGTGCTGGGAGTTTCAAGAAACTAAGGTATTCTGTGCCTACACCACCAAAGGAAGCTCACAATTCAACTTCTATGTCAGTAACTGGACCCCCTAGACCACACATAGAGAATAGAACTTGTCATCGATGTGGACTAGTAGGTCATCTGGAAAGGGATTGCCCAATGGGGAATGATGTGGTGAATCAACCCCCGAGACAAAGTCAGCAAGGTTCTCAGAGAAAGCAGTTTTCTAGTGGTACCTGAGGACGTGGACAAGCATCCCAGGCGGGATCTTCTACGTCCAATAATAGAGCACAGGGCCAACAACAGGCAACGGCTAGGCTCTATGCTATGAACCAGTCTGAAGCAGTAGTCAACCCTCGGGTTGTGACAGGTCAGATGGAATTAATTTAATTCTGATATGTCTTTATCCTGCTTTGTATTTGTGTTATAGATCCTGGAGTTGAGGAGGAAATATCCTACTCTTTTCTCTTAATGTTTTGTTGATGATTTCGGGGACGAAATCCTTATAAGGGGTGGATAATTTGTAACATTCCTGACCTGGGTTATGTTCTAACCCTAGGATTTTTGCTTAACAAAGTTGATTATATGCTTGTACTTATCCTGTGAAAAGTAATTAGGGCTCATGAGGAACTTATGTTTCAATTTTGGTCCTGTTTGAACAATGTTAAAGCAATGATTGCTTATTTTGGACTAAAGTGCAAATTACCCAAGTTGAGGGGTTAACTTGCAAATTGCATATGATAAGATGTTCCTCTGATGTTGAGACATCATAAGGATTAATATGATGTAGTAGTATGGTTTCCACAAGCCTGGACACCAAGATAGAGCTTGTTGGACAATGTTGTGCATTAAAACCTAGTTTTGGAGTAAAGTGCAATTTACCGAAAATCTGGGGTTCAATATTGAAATTACCACTTCAACAAGGTCCCTAATGTTTTTGGCATCATGTAGAGCAAATAAAATGAGAGGGGTGCTTCATTTGAATTAAGTTGGAGGAGAGAGAATCTTGATATTAAAATAATCAAGAATAATGCCTAATTGAAACCCTAATTCGATTTAGGGCAAAAATGAATAAAAATAATTGAAGGGCTTTCAACCAAAATGTTTTGGGTTGATTTTGAATAAGGATGGAAGTTCCTTTAATAAGATAAGGAACGAAAATATCTTAAGTAGGTGAAATTCCACTCACCATTATTATAAGGAAAAGAAAACCCACTCACATATGGATATTAATATAATAAGCATTAAGGTGCTCAATTTGATTTTCTTTAAATCATGGATAATGGAGAGGAATAAGAGGCAATGAATATAGCCTCGTCCTTAAGGATTTTGAGGAGAATTTGAGGGGGAAGAGGCGGCACCAATTTTGGAATTAAATGCATTTTAATAATGCATTTTCTCTTTCATTGAATTTTTATAAAAATGCCTTTTCCTAGCCAAATGAAAGGCTATTTCGACCCCACTTCTTCTCTTAGCTTGGAAACCGACCAAGGAAGCTAGGGAGGACCAGGAGGACGAATCCCAACCTGTGGGTAAGCTCTTGACCTTCGTTCTCCTTGATTTCATGGTGGAAATTGAAAATAAATTATGGATTCCTTCTTATTTCGATCTCCTCTTCAACCCTAGCCAACTTTTGCAATCAAAAGCTTGAGGACGAGCCTAGGGGGAGTTGCAAGAGCTTCACCACCATTAATGGCGTGAGCTTGGAGCTTTGGAGCTCAATTGGAGGCGGGTTTTATAACTCAAACCCTTAAACATTGCTATTGCATCAATTCTCTATGCTTTGTTGATTGATTTCTTCAATTTGATACACTCTTGTTTCTTTGCTGCAATTTCCATCAAGAACGGTTACTGTTCTTGGTTGTTCGAAGGAAGGGGATGATGACATCATCCTAGATGCTTATCCAAAGAAAATTACCAAGCAAAACCGTTTTGATAGCTACTCCAAATCGTTTTAATTTGATTTGCTATGCGGTTTCAGCAAACCGTTTAAGGGCAAACGGTTTGAAACCGTTTGGGAGAAAACGGTTTCAAGACCGTTTGAGATGGTTGAACAAGCGTTTCCCGTTTGGGAATTTTGTTCCTAATTATGTAGGCTGATAACCATACAAATTTGAGGGATTAACTCCAAAGGAATCGAGAGTTGAAGGCCAATCAATTAGGCAATCGGATTGCATTATGTGCTGATTTTCAACCTGATTAACTTGCCCTGGTTGAGAAAACGGTTTCAAGACCATTTGAGATGGTTGACCAAGCATTGACCGTTTGGGATTCCTGTTGATAATTATTTTTATTAATCACCCTCCAAATGTTAGGGATTAACTCCAAAGGAATCGTGAGTTGAAGCTTAATCAATTAGGGAAACCTAATGGGATTAAGTGCTGATTTTCAATCTGATTTAATTGAACTTTTTGGGCAAACGGTCTCAAGACCGTTTGAGTGCGTTGACCAAGCGTTTACCGTTTGGGATTACTGTTCCTAATGATGTGATCTAATGACTCACCGAATTTGAGGGATTAACTCCCAAGAAATCATGAGTTGAAGGCTATTCAATTAGGCAAACCCTAATTGAAAACAGTGCTGAAATTCCAATGAGTTAAGTTGAGATTTTGGGTTGATTAGCCCAAACTGTTTCAAGACCGTTTGGGGATCACCCAAACGGTCTCAAGACCGTTTGGGGATCACCCCAAGACCGTTAGGAGGTCTGGGGTCAAGTATAGTTGACCAATTGAAGGTCCAAAGGTACTAATCATATTGCAATGTAGTGCTGATCTGTTGATCAACTCGATAGACCAATCCATGATGATTTTTCACTAGAATCCAAAGGTTGGATGGGCCAAACGGTCTCAAGACCATTTGAAGCTCATCCAAACGGTTTCAAGACCGTTTGGTGGTCACCCAAGACCGTTTGGAGTTCTAGGGTTGAGTATGATTAGGTGTTTGAAGGTCTAAAGGTACCAAGTTGTTATACAATGCAATGCTGATTTGGTGATCAATCCAATGATCCAAACCTTAATTGGCTGTCTTGGATTTGAGTGATATGATGGGCAAACGGTCTCAAGACCGTTTGGAGGTCATTCAAACGACCTCAAGACCATTTGGGGTCAGGTCATACCCAATTTAGATAATGGTTCAATAGTTTCAAAGTAACCAATCTTGCATTGATGAGTGTTGTTGGATCTTCAATTCCAAACCCTAATTCAATTGAATCAAGCCCTAATTGATGACCAATTGAGGGTCAATTGAGGGTCAAATTAGTTGAAGGTTGACCTATTAAACTCAATTGAGGTATGAGCATAGGTCCAATTGATGATTGGTTCCATGAATTCAATGGTTGAAGGTCCAATGCAATCAATTGAAACACAATTAGTAGCATGATTGATGATCAACTTCAAAGCTCTAATTGGTGTTTATAAACCCTAATCCCATTGAGATCAGACCATAATTGAAGTCCCAATTGAGGGGTGAGACATGATTCAAATGATGATTGAGTTGATGATCCAATTGGTTGAAGTTCCATTGATTAGAATTGAGTGTGGTTCAATTTGGTTAATTCAATTGGATACCTCATGTTATTGAAGGTCTAATTGATCAAACCTTTTTGAAAACCTAACGTGATTAGGTGGGAGATACCTTTAATGGTACTAGTAATTAATGTATAACAAATGCATGGATCCAATACATGATGTAAACCCTAATTGAGGCTGATTCAATGTATAACCCTAATAAGAGGTTGTCTACATGTGAAATCACTAATTAGGATGATAGTAAACCCTAGTTGAGGGTGTATCCATGTGAAACCCTAGTTGAGGGTGTATCTATATGAAACCCTAATTGAAGGTGTATCCATGTGAAACCCTAGTTGAGGGTGTATCTATGTGAAACCCTAATTGAAGGTGTATCCATGTAAACCTCTAATTGAGGGTGATTCTATGAGAAACCCTAATTGGGAATGATTAGTAAACCCTAATTATGGGCAACGTGATATGAAACCCTAATGAAGGGTGATGCTATATGCAAACCCTAATTCTAAAATAGGGTGAAGGTATGTGAAACCCTAATTTTTGGGTTATACCATATAACATGAACTCTAACTCTGGACAATGAAATGATAAGTCATTGGTCTTGATTGAGCATAGGGAATGAGTAACCCTAATTGATAAGAAATGGGAAACCCTAACCCTGGTAAGGGAATAGTGGTTTTACCCTTGAATAATGATGTTATATATTGTTTTGCATGGTGCTGATATGAAATTGATGTATTATCATCTGTACTAACCTTGCAGGTAAGATGTGATGATGAACATAGCCAGGTATGACCTATGACATTTATCTATTGAATTGTTTATTGGGCCTTATGTGCCATGCTATACCTTATTGCCCAGTATGAGGTAATAAGAGAAGTAATGGGCCTTAAGTGCCATGAGAAGATGTTTATGTAATAAGCATCATATTTACCTTGGTCAGGTGACCTGAAGGTGATAATTACCTAAAAAAGTGGTAATAATGCTCAATGATGAGCTAAGGGTTTGAATACCCAGAACCATATGATTATGGCATTGAGTTGCAAAGGAATGAAAATTCCCAGTATTGAAATGAGGGAGTGAGATCCCCATGTCTTATAAAGACTGAGAAGTGATTAATGGAAATAGTACATGTTTTCTTTATAGCATTTGTCTTATTAAGTTATGTTTGAAAACTTGGTTGATGCTAAAAGAATATGATAATGTACTTAATTAGTCAAGTGATACCATATAATGTAGTTGCCCTGATCACAGATCCATCAGCATCAGAATTAGCTGAATGGTGAAACGAGTTTACTCGGAACACATATTTTTGAATATGTGGGGGTAATTGGGAAATTATATCCTTATGCCCCATAGGCATTGCTACGGGCTATGTCCTATGAACGGGATTGGTTACGGACCATACCCCAATAAGAGCATGGCTACGGGCCATGACTCCACAAAATAATACCAGACATTGGCTACGGGCCATATCCTGAAGAGAGTATATGCTATGGGCTATAACTCTAATAGCGATGTTGCCAGTATACCTTGGAAAGCTATCTAGCAGAGACACACGATGTCCTGCATGTTATCTCGTACTGACTGAGATAGTTGATGTCATGGGAATCCGGCTCTTCCATTGACATATGTGTGGTACCGATGCTTTACGTAACCATGGTCGGTTGGAGTATGAGCGATATACCTCATCTCCTCAGGGCATAAGTATGATTGTAAAACGCAATTAGTCGTGTAGCATATTTTCTTAGGGTTGAATTGCGAGAATCAATGGTTGATGATACATGGTCTATTATATCATAGTTGGATAAATGATATACATGTTCTTTATATTCCTTCTTATATGAATGACTTGCTGCTTAATCAAGTTATAATTGACATGATTGCATAGAGAATACTGCTCTGCATATCTTATTCAATGATTTACCTACTGTTGAGTAAATATAATTCTACTGCTCAGTGTTATTCTATTATCAACAATAACAATGTTTCTGGCGGAGAGTTATATCTCTCCCTGGGACAACTTTTATAATTGTCTCACCCCCGTGGGATTAAATTTTTAGGTAATCGCCGAAGAAGAGGAAGAAACCTTTTAGTGGGTGAGCAACAACAGCAGCAGTTATAGGGACAGCAGTGATCCAACAGGTGGAGACATTGGCTGTCTGGTTTTGTGTAGATAGTCCTATGAGTCGTCTCTGTACTCTCGGGTCCTAGGAGTTAGTGTTTTGATTCTTCGATCTGAGATTTTGTGCAAAGAGGCATGATATGTATATATATGAACCAGGATGTAATGTTTTACTTTGGTTCTAAATGAAAGAGTTTTCCTATGAATGGATCTCTTGATAAATGGTTTTAATTTTTAGTGATTTTCAGTAATCCGCTGCTAACGATCGCTTCCGCATGTTTTATTATTGTTAATGACACTTGTTATCTTAAATGATGGCGGGTGTCGTCACAATATGAGCCATGAGAGGATGGATGACCGAGTCCCTCTGGCAACCCAACCCTAGGAAGGGTCGTGCATGTTAGAGTGAAGGGTAGCTCCTTTATTGTTGAGGTTAGAGAAGAAACTATGGAACCCCATGAGATGATATGAGTATGGCATAATAGGCACCTTGTATGTATCAGTAGTGCGAGAAATAGGTTGAAACCCTAGCCGAGAGAGTTCAGTGGATAGCTTATTTGATAAGTATAAGGGGTTATGGATAACCTTGAGCGAACATAAGTTGACCATAGGCTTCATCCAGGTAGGGGCATGCTTTTGAGGTTGACCCTTCACAAATATTGGACCTCTAATGGTGAGGTTAGTTATAGGGTTAGCTCTAGAGAGAGAGAGCAGGAAACCCAGCAAGAAGGTTGGAATCCTGGACTCCGAGTTATGAGGAGAAGTCGGGAGTTGAGGATGATACGACTTAAGTGGATGATAGTGGTCACCACATGCTTGATCCCTAGAGGTTGATGATGTCTTGGTTGCCTTGGGAGGGACCAAAACCTAGAGGAAGGATGAAGTTTCTAGCACCTATGTGCCTATGTTATAAGTGTTTACCTTCTGAGAAACGATGAGGATGTTCTGTATACCCTGAAGTGGATTTGTAACAGGTTATGAGGCCTTGTACCTGATGGTTTGTCCTTGAGGAGGATCCAACTCTAAGTGTTGCTCGAGTTGAAGGATGACAGGGAGTGCATGTTATGCCTTTTGTAAGCTTGATTCATGGTTAAGAGATAGAGCATGCAGTTGGACACCTAAAAGTGAACCTAGGGTTCCTAGGCCTAAGAGGGGAAGTGGTGTACCTAATGCTCATGACGAGAATTAAGTTGCTATAGTTTCGATCATGGTACTCCTCATGTATAGAGGAAAAGGGAATCCCCTTAAGATTAAAGGCATGTTTGATGAACCCCTCCCAGCTCAGTGATGACATGGGAAGGGATGACCTTGATTTAATGTTAACGAAGGAGAACCCAGATAACCTAGCATGGTTCAGTAGGTGATCTACTTGTGCCTTCATAGCTTGATAAGGTCAAGTAGGTTCATGTGGATGTAAACCCTATACCTAAGGATGTCTGTGACCTTGCGGTCAAGAGTTTTAGTTTCCTCCCATCCTGGAAGAGGGACCCTTTTGAACGGTGTACACCAGTTTTTGTGAAAACCTAAAAGAGGTCTCATAGGATTTTGAGAAGCTAGGAGAAAAGTACATGGTATGAGAATGAACTTGTAGACCCATAGATATCCATCTCTAAGTGCATATGGATGTGTTACCATGGAATTAATCAGTATGGGGCTTGACCAAGGTAGGCAGGTTGCCATGATCCCTATGAAAGGACGAAAGTCAGCCCATGAATGCAGAAAGAGAGAGATGATGAAGACATGGGTAAGGTTCTAGGTGAACATGTACTAATATGAATAATCCTAAGTCTCTCCTAGGGTCAGGTAGGGATAAGACCGATGAAAGTAGGAGTTGCCTAATTCCCCAGTTGCACATGACCATAGGGTCTGGAGGTAACAACCATCATTGTCTGAGGGCCATGGGTTAGGAGATTGATCACCTTCATGAACTCATGGGACCCAAAGGGCAGATGAGTAGGGCACTCTCTTGATGCATGAGGGAAGAGGGATGACCCCAAAAGAGCTGGTACCCTATAGACCTAGAGGAGATGACCAAGGATATAAACCTCAGTAGGTTCAAGACTAGTTTGATATCATGATGTCTGTGACGTAGAGACATATGTGGCATGTTGCAACTTAGATGTAAAAGTGTATTGGCAAGGTGGGATGTACCATCTCTACTCTTGGAATAGGAAGAACTCTGTATTTGGACTGCAGCCAAATGCTTATTTCCTCTTGTTATGGGGGTGAGAGATAGGACATTACGCATGCCATACATCAAGGATAAAAGATAATGTAGGTTGGAATGTTGCCACGAGAAATGGGGATAGAGAAGATAACCTACCCTGGTAAAGTGAATGATACATGGATGGTTTGCAAACACTAAGAGGAATGAGGTAGTCACCTTAGGAGGATGTTTCTATCATGAGATAAGTGGAACTTACAAGTTATACCAGGTTGAGTTTGATCACCATGATGATGAAATCAGAGAGTGTTCTTAATGGAGATAGACATAGAGTTTGAGGTTATATGATACGTGAAATACATGGAAGTGTATGTCTTCAAGGTTACCTAATACCTACGGATGTGAAGTGGTAATGGATGTTATGGTTGAGATACATCTAACTTGTTGGACTAGAAGCTAGAAGAGGTTGTTTGGCTAACCCTAAGTTTGAAAGGGAGAGGTGTTTTGATAACACTCAGATGTAACAAGATACATTGAAAAGTTAAGGGTTGTTTGGTTAGCCAGTCTAGCCTTGATGTAATGAAAGGATGGTGGTAAAACCTCAGATGCACTCCTTTGGAAAAAGAAGGTGATGAAACCCCGACTAGAGTGGTTTAGGGTTTCGGAGGAATCGATCTTGAGGAATCATGACATACAAGAAATCATACACCGTGGTTCTACCAAGATATTAAATGGCAATAGAACTTTGGATGCTTAAGATGAAGTTGCATATGGTATATGGCCATGCAAGCCAGGAGGTAAAGGATGAACCCCAGTAACCTAGTGTATCGATATAGAGGACAAAAGAGTCCCTGAGAGGGAATGGGAGTTCATCACTATGGATGTTGTGATAGGTCTCCCCTAGACCAAGGAAGGTCGAGATGTAATATGGGTTATGGTAGATCGCCTTACCTAGATGACATGAGAAAGAAAGAGTTCTATCAAGGGACAAATCTGGTTGAACTACCCATGAGAGAGTTGGTTCAACTACACCATGAAGCGATTTCAAAGGTTCTTGAGTTTGACCTAAAGGTTTCCTTTCAAAAGATGGAAGTAGGTGCATGAAGAATTCGATGTTAATACAGTTTATCGCCCCTAACTAATGGTTAGTATAATACAGACTAAAGGGTCTGATGAGAGCATGTGTGCTCGTTCAGGGTGATATCTAGAGATAGTTCTTGTGATGATGACCACCATAGCCAGTATCGGGATTCTAAGAAGCTCTACAAAGGAGGTTGTGTCAGTCACCACTTCAGTAAGGTGATGTTGGTGAAAGGACCACATGATGATTAGAAAAGGGCCACAGTGCATAAAGACGAAAGTCGCTTTAATCATGCAACGGCTGAAAGGAGCCTAGAGACGACAAGAGTCATGAGCAGATGCAAAGTAGACTAACATGCAGTGCACTATGGGAGAATATAATGTGAGAATCCGACCCCTCTGAGCTGCAGCTAAGAAAGCTGAGTCCCCGATACATGGGTCCATTAGAGATGAATGGGTGGAGATGGTTAGGTTTTGACCCTACCCCTCAGGATAGAGTAATGTGGGATGTATTCCATGTGTCCAATTTAGAGCACTATGTGAGGTACCCCGACCATGTGCTGAGCAATGAACCTAGTTAGCCCAAGGGAGGCTGAAATGGCCTGAGTCACCTGTGTAGTTTATAGACGCCAGGATGAAAGAACTCAGAGAAAAGAATATTTGATGATAAAGGTTCTTTGGATGCACCATGAATACGATAAAGCCACATAGGGGCCAATGATGGACATGGAAAATTATTATCCTGAATTATTTGTTTGCTTGATAGAATTTTGAGGACAAAATTCCTATAAGAGGGGAAGGATGTTACAACCCCAGTTTTTGGGGTTCATTTGGTGAGAAATGTAATTTCTCATATTAAAGATATTTGAACAAATAATGATATAATTTGCTTCAAATAAATAGATTTCGTTTACAATAGCCTTGATGCTTGTGTTGTGGGCTTTATTGGCTATTGGGCCCAA
The DNA here is from genome assembly GCA_963693085.1 of Alisma plantago-aquatica. NCBI lineage: Eukaryota > Viridiplantae > Streptophyta > Magnoliopsida > Alismatales > Alismataceae > Alisma > Alisma plantago-aquatica. Next base: position 649,291,459 of record OY856410.1, read on the forward strand.
ATAATAAGGAAATTCAATTAGTAAAAGGATAATTGAATTTTTAAGAAAAGAAAAATGTAGAAACCTATAGAAGGAAAATCCAAAGAGGATTTCATACCTCTTGGGTTCCTTGGGTACCAAGGAGTCCAAGGTTGCAAAAAGTAGGCAATTAGAAAAGAAAAGGTTAATTAAGTATTTCTTTATTAAGAAATAAATTGAAAATAGTGATAAAATGTGGAAAAAGAGAGGAAAGAGGCATAAAAGAGATTTCTTGGGGAAATTTCGTATCCATGAGGTTGATAATATTAAAAGGAATGCCAATGAGGAAAATAAAAGAGAAATAAAAAGAAATCCTCAAAAAGGAATATTTAAATGAGAAATAAACAAGATAATGTGAAATAATGCATAAAGATGCATCTAGAAGGATAATAAGTATCCAATAAACAGAATTTAGAAATAATAGAGTTCCTTGGGATCCAAGGAGTCCCAATAAATAGGAAAGAAAGAGAAAATACTAAAAAGGTAAAATAAGAGGATAATGTGTTGCATTATTAATGTATTATGTGGTATTATTTAAAAGGATGATATTTTCTATAAAGGAAAATAGGATTTCGTGACCAATGAATAAAAAGGCATGAATAAAGAGAATAAGAGGAAGGATTTTCGTATTTCTAATTATCCATATAATAATGTTTACCAAAGAAGATAATTAGGAGAGTGAGAAAGATAGAGAGACACTTGCTTCACATTGAAGGAAAAGAGTTTCCTTAAAGAGGGGCTTGGTAACTCGTGGATACCACCACCTAAGGCTTCATACCCTTCTCTATAAGAGGTTAGAACCCCTGGGTCAAGCCCAAGAGATCCCTGCATCCATTTCTCTCTTCTCCCTTTTCTTCTTCTTTCAAAACCCTAACTAAGAAGGGTTGCATGATCATGAACCCACAAGGCTGTAAGAGAGAGTTCGTCAGTAGCTTGATGATCCATGGTATCAGGAAGAGGCTTGGCCACTGTGACTGAACACTTGGTTAGACATGGCAGCGACCGTACGACTGCCAACCCAGCTGCAGGTTTCAGATCCGTGCAGCCCAAACTGATCGGTGCTGGTCGCGAGTTAGATGGTGCCTCAAGTGCGGCCAAGGACGGCGGAGACAAAGCAACGATCTCCGGTAAGGTTCGGGTCTGAAACGGGGAGCAAGAGCCACCCCTAGGTCTGCCTAGCGCCGCTAGGGCAGCGGGAGAGATGTCGCGCGAGGTTGATGTTGAGCGGAAGTCAGGTTCGATGGAAATGCCCTTCCGCGGGCTAAAGGATGGACCACTTAACCAGGGGCAAAAGCGGGATTTGGTTATGTTTTAAACCAGTCGTGTTACGCAGCTAGCAATTGCATGAAGCGCACACGTGGCACAATTCGATTAGCCAAAGGTATGCTTACTTTGCAAAATTCGTAGCTAATAAACTGTAACTCGCATTAAAACAAGTCTTATATGAAAAGTGATCCTCAGAACTAGAGGCACACAAAGAAATTATGTTGGAATCTTAATTTTGCATGCTATTTGAAAAGTAGTGTAAATTATCATCTTTAATGAATTAAAGGTTAAGAAACCCTATTTTGATATGATTAATCTGTTTAATAGGGTTTAATGGATCTTTAGGGTTGATGTTAACCTGTTAAATGCAAAAAGTTATATTATTTTCAAAAAGGAAGAACTTTGCACGTGATTAGTCTAATTTGGAGTTTATGTGCATAAATATGCGTGAAATGTGAAAAGTACATGAAGTTATCATCTTTAATGATTTAACTAAGGAAAAAACCCTTAGATTGATGATAGATGGATAATTCAAGCTGATATTAACCAGTTGTTAATTAAAGAGAAAATAGGATTTGAAAAGATGAACTTTTTTTTGACTTAATTTAGGGTTTCATGCGCGAATGTGCATTAATGAGCTTGAAAACCGTAATTTAGGTAAATATGTCTTTTAAATGTTTTAATTGTTCAAATCCATAAACAAATAGGGTTATGATGATCCTAAGTCCATCTGGGTGTAAAAGACTATTAAATGAATGGTTTGAGCAATTAGGGTTTATATAAATGGAAGAGAGTATTTTAGGGTTTGTTAACCTAAAAGGGATAAAGTTCAAGAAATTGATCTAAGAAACCCTATTGAATATTAATGAAACCTTAAAGAGGATTAGAAACCCTAGAAAGAATCCAAGTCAATAAAGTAGATTCTTGATAAAGTGTGTAATAAATAGAGTACATATTCTTTTCAGGAATTATGTGATGATTGAATTACTTGCTTAGATATGTTGATTGGCTTGATTGTATATACATGAAGTATATGTTCAATAATTTGCACGACTCATCAAATCAGGTATGTGGTTACGCTTATGACTATACCGATTAGTTTTTCGAGGTTTGTATCGACGTTTCCCTCAATGCATGAGATAACTTTGGGATGTTTATTTATTTCATGTAACTATAAAGTGACTGTGATTATCACTATAAATGTGCGTATATAACTGACTAGATCCGAGTCCACCTCTATTGCTTTGAAAAGGCTAAAAAGAGGAGTAAACCTAGAGTAAGGTCTAGGTTACCGAGAGTTAGAAACTGGGCTACCTACGTGTAGTGCCATGAGACACATTAGTCTTCCATGAGTTAAGGAGTGGACTACTTACGAGTAGTGCCATGTGACTCAACCCTAGAAATTGGTTCACTTATAGGTGGATCATGAGGGGTTTAATAGGGACAACATATAGGATAGGGTACTCTTGGATTGCGGAGTTATATCTAAAATGTAATCTTGGTTGTTAAATGATTAATTGAATGGTTACATTGTTAACGTAATTACATGATTATTGTTTCCCCCACATACCAGCTTCGGCTAACTGGCATTTTGTTTGTCGGCGTTTTAGGTACAAGCCAAAAGGACAAACAGTAAATCGTCACATTGTGAAATACATGAAGAAAAATACAAGGAGGATTAGTTAGCGTAGAATCTTTAAGTGGATAGAAGTTAGAAATCCAAAATTTCAAAAGGTATGCAAAGTTTATTTTCTTACAACTTTTCAATATAGTGTTTTAAAATTTGATAATTATTCTTCGTTAATTGTCGAACCTTTGATCCGGAAGTTATGGATGCAGCTTCGACCTCTCGGTCTCCCTTAATTGGGGGTTACCAGAAGTTGGGGTCGTAACAGATAAACTATTGCTACTGAGGACCATGTTGACTCTGCCTTAGTTGTTGTGTCACTTGTTCATCCTTCATTGGGAAAAACATCCTCATATGTCTGTTATGCCCACACTTATAATAGGTTTTGGCCTCATACCATGGCCTAGGCAACCCTATCACCGACACTGATGTTGCACTTTATGCTCCAGTTGGTGGGAAACTATGGCATCTGCCCTTTCTTGGGACTAATAATCTCAGCTCAGAGAAAACTGACCTCTACTATGACTTAGGTGAATAAAACCTCAGTTTCTTAAAGCCCCCAGAAGGCCTCCTCTAAAATTGAGTTGGCCTCTTCTTAGCGTTGGCTTCATTCTTCTTGGTAGAAAACTACATTATCCTCCTTACCAACTCCACAAATGTAGAGAACCTCTCCATGTTCTCTAAAGCAGACACTGTCATCAATTTCTTGCTCAAACCCTTCTCAAACCTCTATATCCTCTCTTTAATATTTTCCTCCATGTGAGGAAAGAACCTCAACAACTCCATGAAAGCCCTACTAGATCTTGTCGATATGCCATATCTTCTCATGAAGATACATCTCTGGGAAGTATCATCTCACAAACTCTCAGTGAAACACCTCCCAACTGATCATGACTCCAGATCTCCTCTCCTCCTCAATGACCCACTAATGACCAACATTGCCCTTCAATAGGTACATCACATGCTTCACCTTGTCCTCCTCCAGGATATTGAGGATCTTCAAAGCCTTCTCAAGGTCTATCAATGACATATATGCATCTATTGGATCTACCGTATCAGCATACTCTATCACTCCAATGCATCTTAGACACTCAAACATCTTCCTAGAACCCTGGGATTCCACATTGGGAACAACTTCCCTTACATGAGGTACGGGTGTTGTATCTGCCATATGTGTAATTGTGGCTATGAACTGTTTAAACATGGACTGGAACATTGGATTAGCCATGGTTGTTGGGTTGAACAGAGGCAGCATGGACTACTCTGGCTCTATTACCGTCACTCTATCTTCATGTGCATGCCTCCTCGTGCCACCTTTTGGGACCACAAAGCTACTCTCAGCATGTTCTTCATCCTCTCCAGCAATATCTTCTACATAAGCATAAGTTGTTATCAGATATGCTAGATGACGTACGAATAGACAAAAACCCTAGTCCTATGTCCCTATAGACTCATTGAACCTAGAGCTTTGATATTAACAAAATGTGTGACAACCCAACGTCACGCAAATGATATTACTCAAAACAAAACACGCGATCAAGAACTAAACAACAACATTAGCATACAAACAGGTAAATTAAAACCAATCTCATATTACCAATCTGCGCAGAAACATATTACAACAAGGTCCATCAACCTAAACCATATCCCATACCATACCAGGTATTTACATTTGTTCTGTGGCATCAGCCACAACCTGTATGCAAGAAAACCTATTCTACATATACATTTCATATATACTATACATGCATACTTCCAAAAAGCCATATGTCGATATACAAACATCTATAAAATACATCCCTTCTTAGACCGAAGAGTATAGGGATGACCCTAGGACACTACTACGCAACACTAGCTCATGCACAACCTTGTTTTCGTACTAAGCTCTAAGCTGCTCTTCCTCAACAACACGATCCTTCCCATGCCACATATGAACACCTAAAAAGATGTGGTAACCCATGAGGTGAGACCCATGTCCCAACGAGAGATATAACTTGACTGATGGTTAATGTTATAGAAGATATAATTATTAAGCACGATGAGTAGATTCAAGTAAATGAATAATTTAAACTGATTACATAGGTTAAGAAGGTTATGCAATTATATCAGATAAACAAAGCATCATACTTGTCTGGAAGGAATATAAATAACATGTATAATAGTTAATTTCACTTACCTCATTATATAACGACTAAGCAATTTACTACTTATACAACATCATAAACTCCAATGTGAAGCATGTTTAACCCTACATAGATATACTACACAACTGTATTACATCTTTTATGCCCTGAGGAGTTTTTGGTATACCACTCAGACTCTAGTTGTCCATTGTAAAGTCAATAACAATGCCATTCAAGATATAGCAGAGCCATACTCCTATGATCTCATCTGCCCTCATTCGGTACAAGTGAAGACCACATTGACATGTAAATTCAAACTATAAAAAACTTATCCCGCCTTGGAATATAGGTCATGTCGCTAGACATCAAGGTATTCAAAATTGTTCCACTAAGGTACGATCATCATTGTCCTCAAAATATATATATATATATATATATATATAAATCTTTGAGACACAACCATAGCCATTCTCACACCAAGGCACAATTGTGGCCACCCTCCAAATGCCTTGGGATAAGGATGGCATGGACACACGCAAGCCTCATGCACCCCACATACTCAACAATATATGCTCCAAGTTTCCCCTAGGAATACTCGTTTCACCATCAAATAAGTTTTAACATTGGAATGGATCTCTGGCATAGGGAAACTACATGATTAGGGTTTCACTTGATTAGTTAATGCCAAATGGGTGTCTTTTAGTGCATAAATCAAGTTACAGTCAAACCTTAAAAGAATCTTACAAAACATAGGTAGAGTGGAACTTCAAGAGATATTAACCATTTAACCATAACATTTGTAACATCACCATATGGTACTATTCACTACCACTCATGAAACAATCACAAATATCACATCATCTGGGGATATGAATCCCTTATCACATCACACGGAGGTTATCACCTCAATTAGAGTAACCAACCCTGTCTAAGGTCATAATACCATTCACATTGTTCGTTGTAAGAAGGTTTTCATATCTTTATACCTTGTCAAGGCCCATCATCATTACACATGTGATACATAAGCATTAAGATAATCTTACATTTTGCACCATGATGTTTATAAGATAGAAAATTAGGGTTACAATATTTTAGAGAGAGGAAACACTCTATCATCGTTCTAATTACTTAAGCTATCTAAGATTGCAAATTAGGGTTAAGATTTCACAAAAATAACCCAATTAGGTTTAGGCTTCCACAAGGTAACCAATTTTGGGTTTCCAAAACAACAATGAGAAGTGAACCTAATTATGATTATCTTCAACATTCTTAGAAGAATAGTCAACCACCATCATCATAAGGTCAATCACATAAGATAAGCACAAGGGCTAGAAATCCTCATGGACCGAAGAGATAGGGACTCACCTTCTTAACCAACTGAAAAGATGTATCACCTCAGTAACCACCAATGTCAAAAATCAAATGATGGAAGGAAATCATTCCATGTCATCGACCAAAGAAATCTTGGCCCAAGGGATGCTTGGTGAGCAAAGAGAAACATCAACATCTTCATCGACCAAAGGAAACCATCAAACATTGGTGACCAAAGAGAGTGACATCATCTTCATTGATTGAAGAGATTGGTCACCTCAGTGACCACTCAAGAGGTCTACACTTAGCAACCCACATGTCATCAAAAGTCAATGAATGCATAGACCATAGCTTGACAACATTAGGAGAGAGAAAAATCATCAACCAGAAGATCAATAGGTTGATCATCATCATCAAAGTGAAAAAAACCAAGGTACAAGAAACAAGAAGGAAATCAAATCCAAAACCCTAAATTTGACCATCAACATGAGAGAAAACTGAACCATGAATTAGAGAGAGAAAACCAATGTTAGCACATGCATTCAAGGATAAAAACCTCCATCATAAACAAGATATTGTGCACCAATATTTGGGTCCATTAAAGGGAGAATATCTACTGAAGAATCACCATGAAACATAAACCGTAGATCATATATATAATCTTACCACTTGTAATCATGTTTTAAGGAGAGATAATGTGCATCCAAAATGAGTGTAAGCAATCATCGAGGAGAAATTTATTAACTCACCTTCGCAAAGATGGATTAACTCCAACTGCAAAGAACCTTCAAGAAGAGAGAGAAAACACTATCTTGATCACCACTCTTAGTCAATCTAGCTCCACCTCCTAGAAAGGAAATGAAATCCTTTGTCAAAGAGCAAGAGGGAGAGAAAAACTCTAGGAACAAATATCAAGAGGAGAAGTTCTTCCTCAACTTAAGCACTACCACAGAGTGTCAATGCATTTAGCCAAGAGAGAGAAGAATAGCGTAGGGAAAGAAAATAAAGATCAAGAGAGGTATATCACTTACCAAGATCAGTAAGAAACCAAGGATCACCTAATGATCTCCAAGGAAGAGTTGCTCCAAACCTCAACATGTAGGATAGATCTACCATTTGAGCTCTACCTTCTCCATCGAGAACAAGAGGTACGAGCTTCAAGAGAAAGAAGAGTGATAAAGGTTGAAAAGGTTTTAGTTTCATAAAAATAGAGGGGTTTATATAGCCAATAGTTGGATAAAGAGAAGGGAGGTTAAGTGTCATGAAAATAGATGTCGTGCATCCACCAAAACTCACCATGCAAGCACCAAACGCAAACATGTTGTAAGGCCCCTGACCTTGCCTAAAGTGTTGAACAAGTTTAATTCTCATCATTGGATGCTTATAACCTTAATATAACCTTGTGATATTCTTTCTAATCATACGACAAGCTTGATTTTAAAATTTGGTCCAATTTGGACACTGTTTGAGCAAGTTATGCAATTTTATGTACATTTTGGAGTTTCCTACAATTTACCCAAATGGGAGGTTTTCCTTGCAATTTGTCACATGCATTATGTTCCTTGGATTTTTCTCATCATTCTTGAGATTTTTGATCCATGGGGTACTCAATTGTACCTTGGTTTGGAGAAGATTCCTTTCTATGTTGAATTAGGGTTTACCCTCCCCCCCCATGGATGAGCCACATTCAAGGCCATAAAATGATGGTTCCACTGGTTTGGTCAACATCCACTAGCCAAGAAGTAATGGAACATCCGTTGGTCATCACTATAAGGCTCAAGGTCAATTTTTCATGCTGGTTTGGTTCACTTGAACCAATGGTTCACTTAAAAGGATGATCAACCGATGGTTCAACCACCTTTTGGCTTAAACATGATCAGACGATGGTCACCACCCCTCAACAGATAGTGTTGGACCTGGGAGTCCATCAAATGATGGCCTAGAAGTTGCCAAAATCTTATGGAACTGCTTCTATTTCGTCCATGGAAGCTTTAAGCCATGGACACAAGGAGAGCTGCTTAGACACCTCATGCTTCTTCTCTTCCTTATCCACCAAGATTTATATACCTATCCTTAAGATCCCAAATGAAAATTTTACTCTCTACCACTTCCATCCTTCTAAGATCATCATACTTCCTTTATTTGGTCGTTTAGCTTCTGTCCAAGGAAGAAGAAGGTGTGGTTCTTCTTCATAGAAGCATCTAGGGTTACAATTTGCTTCCTTTAAGGTTTCTAAAGCTCTTTCTTGGTGATCTTGACCTAAATGAGTAAGTATCCCCTTATTTCATCCATTTCTTTCTCTATTCTTCTTCCTCCTACCTTCCTCCAGGTCAAAACCTAGTTTTTTCATGGTAGAAGTTGCTCTAGAACTCTAGAATATACCTTTCTTTCTTCTTCTTCTTCTTTTAGGGTTTTGCTTCCTGGCAGAGAAGGGTGCCTACTTGGCCAAGTTCAGATCTAAAACTTGGGTTTTCTTGACCTCTTTGCTCAGGTTTCTTGCTTGTATAAGTCTATTATTCTCAGAAGAGGTGAGTTTTATAACCCTCTTTACTTATATTGCTTACTATAAGTTTGTTTTCTTATATATATGCCTACAAATGGTGACTTAAGCCTTAAGAAGCTAAGATAGCTTGAGATTTCTATTTTTTATGGTGTTCCCTGCTCTTCTCCGGTTCTATATCCACCTATATAGAGGTTTACATCCTTCCCAAGGTAGGTGGTGTTCAAGGATAGGTTGTTAACACAACCGATGGTGCTGAGTACCTAACAATTGATGGTCCAAATTAGGGTTTTCAAGCTTTTTCTTTCACTACAACACAACGCGATGGTGATATCATGAAACAACCGATGGTGTGTCTATCTTGAAAACCAATGGTGGTGACCAAGGGTGTCAATCGATGGTCACCCCTTTGGTCAGGTTTTGGCTCAATTAGAAGCTTAACGATCAATCACTAAGTACCCTAATGATGCTTTCAATCAATGATGACATTAGCTTAATATTTCAGGGTGTTAAATGAATATAGTGTTGATTTAACAACTAATGGTGACTTAATGATCACAACCAATGTTGGATCAGGTCATCACATCTGACGGTGAGTTAAGGATGTAATTGTAGATTCCATTAAGTCCTCAACCAATGATTCCTTGGTTCAATCGACTCAATGATTAGACTCATACTCAAATTGACAGTTTTGAATAATGAACCCGATCTAATGAATTAGATTGGATGATTAAACATGAAATGAATTAGAATGAATCCAATTGTATCATATGTAAGTCCTAGTGATGAGAATTTTATAGTTTAATGGATTTAATTTGTAGTCTTACCTATGCCCACATATGGTTAAATTTGGTAAGTCGCCATAATAAACAGATGTGTAACTATAATGTGAAGTACCTTGTTACACCTAACCCTAAATGTAACTAAATGATGGTGATTGGTTATAATCATCCCTCTTTAATGATTAATGTGACAATGTATTACACTCTTCTAGTGTTCAAACCATAGTGTAGTACTATTTGAATATCATAGTGTCTTGCCATGTTAATATATGTGGATGCATATGTGTTGATAATCTTTTAAGCCTTGTTTAAGGCATATAATGGTAATGGTGATCTTACAAGGATTTATTGTTTGTCTTAATGACCTTTGGGCATATTTGAAGCCCTAATTAAGGTGAAATCTTGTTCATGTTCCAATAAGGGTTGAAACCCTTGAACTTGTGAAAAGAAATGGGTATCCTGAAATAGTATGATGTTAATGTGGTGCATAACGATACCATGGATGATAGAATGGGATAATGTGATTAAGATTTATACTCCCAATGTTTTATATCTTTTGAAGTTGCAATACATATACTCTTTATATAAATTCAATCAGGGTTTGTATGTCCATTTGTATGATTAAGCCTTAATTCACCCAAGGTAGTAAATAATCAAGACTAACCCTAATCATGTAGTAACATGTATAGTAGAACCATTTTCGGTGTCAAAACATGTTGGATGGTGAAATGAGTATTTCTAAGGAAAGCTTAGAGTCACATACATAAGATGTTGAGTATATTAAGGTGCAACTAAGTGTACATCCTTGACATCCTGATTCCAATATTGATTGAGAATGGCTTCGGTCGTATCTTAGATACTTGTAATGTCTATGGAAATAGAGGTCAAATGAGGTTGTACCTTGAATAATAGGGTTGTATACCCTAGTTACTAGTGTTTTGGCATGTAACATGAACAAACTAGGTGTTATCAGCCTGACTATATGTCATTGTTGGAAGTTTGATTGATATGTCACTACAGTTTACTTGTACTGACTGAGGAGAAGAGATCTTACGATTATGGTACTCCTAGATCTTGTACAGAACAGATTGCGACCAAGCGGTGACTAGTTGGACTTTGAGTGGTACGACTTAAACTCCCCAGGGTGTAATAATATAATATGTAATAAAAATCATGCAGTATATCTACTAGGGCTATGTACGTCTCACATTGGTTGAGTAGCCCTTGTCTTATCTCTATACTATACAGTTCATACATGATGCATACTTATGAAATTTGTGTAGTTCTACTTGTCGCTAAAGCTTAATTTCTTAACTTCTTAGTATGCTTAAATAGTACAATCTACTTAAATTACTTATTTAAGTTCCTATACGCTCACTTCACTTACTGTGAATTAATCTATTGTAATTAATATTTGTTGGAGAGAGTTATATCACTCGCTAGGATTGGGTCTCACCCATGGGTTACCACATCATTTCAGCTGGTCACGGGTAACATGGTCGAGGTCGTGCTTTTAAAGAGAACCAGGCTAGGGTTGGTCAAATGTAGATTTTAGAAGTAGAGTCCAAGTGTCGTCCCTATACTCTCAGTTCCTTGTCTGGAATGTGTTTTCTAGAAGATATATAAGTATCGACACAAGATTTTAGCCAATTGTTTGTAAAATATGGAATATAAATTTGAAATATATTTTTTATACAGGATGTGGCCGAGGCCATTGGACCAAGATGTAATTATCTATTACAATATATTAGAGTGGAAAGATGGACTATTATGTAAATGTTCTACAGTTTGTTTACATTGTTGAAATTTCTTTTAGTTATTCCATATTTTTTTTACTATGTGATTAATAAGTAACGAACCCGCGTCTAAATCCCCTGCTGCCCTACGGAGGCTGCTAGGGTTCGTGCGTGGGACTCTCCTTCTCGGGGGAGGTGGTCGGCTGTCGGCGCGTAGCCACCCTCTCCCCCTGGGCATTCTTCAGGCGACTGTCCTCTTCGTAGATAGTGTGGCGCTGGGGATACATCTGGCTGGCTCTCCTCTCTACCGCCTTCGTCCTCCGTGCCTTTAGATCGGGGCTTCAGGGTGGTGGAGCGGCGCTTTTCTGGGCAGTGGCTTCGTCTCCGGTGAAGCTGGTCGCTTGGTGGAGGCAAGGAGGTGTCCACCGAAGCTTTTGGCGTGGATCTGCCGGGGGCGGGCATTTCTCGCTTTGCTACTTTTTCTCTATTTTTCAGTTCAGTCTGTCTCGGCTCCCTACCTTTCATTTTGGTCTTGGTTCTAGGCAATTTCTTGCCTTATTCTTGTTGTGTTCCTTCGGCGTTTGTCTCTCCCTTTGGGGTTTGGGTGTCTCTCCTTTCGTGAGAGTGACGAGATCCCTGGTTGGTCTCGTTTTTGCCTTAGGTTCTTTTCTGCTCGAGCGGTGCCATGGATGGTAGAGTCAACAATCAGACGAAATCTCGGTCGGGTTCATGCTTAATGCCACTGCCTTATGCTCAAGTTGAAGGTATCTCTCACAATAGCTGCTTTGGTCAGCCACAAAGAAGAGAGTTCTGTGCAGAAGTGTTTCAATCTCGTTCCAATATGAGTGATAGTGGTGTTAGATCTATGTTCTTGACTGATCTAGATTTCTTCTGGTTGTACTTCTCTACTTGTAGATGCCGTATGGCTTGAGTAATTAATGAATCTGTTTGCTGTCAAAAAAAATGTGATGAATAAGTAGTTGATTGTGTATTGTGTTTTGAGTAATCTCATTTAGTGTGACGATGTGTCACAGTTAAGTTGGTATAAAATCTCTAGGTTCTTTGAGTCTATAGGGACATAGGACTTAGGTTTGAGTCTGTTCTTATGTATCCAACATATTTGATTATAGCTATGCTTATGCATATATGTCTGGAGGACATGAAGAACGCATCGAGAGTAGCTATGTTGCACCAGGAGGAGGTGCAAGGAGGTAAGAAAACAATGAGAGAGTGCCATAGACGGGTCCAGATCATCCCGCAATGCCTCAGATGGACCAGACTGTGATGGCCTATTGTGATGGAGTGAACTTTTGATGTTCTTAAATACCCAATTAGATGATTGAGTCATGAGTTGGAAATTAGAATAATAAACATGTGCCAATTCGTAATGCAACATTGATGTTGATGTATATAGGTTTGATGTTAATATAATGATTAATGACCCTATTATACACCACCTTGGATTAAGTGTTTGACTGGTCAAATAATGGTAACTTAATAGCAAATGGAATGGAATCTGTCATGAATTGTGATAGAGCAATGGTGCAAGTTTCATGAAGTTTCAATATTCATAGAGAAAGCAATTTTAAAGTTGAAATTAGAGGAAAATACACATCATTGGTGGATGATGAGTCAACTTATATAAGTTTTAGCTTAGTTGTAGATGTTACACCAGTGTCATGGAGATGTATGGCTTAACCTATCCTTTCATTGAGGAGTGCCACAAATTGGCTAAACACCAGCATAACCCAGTTGTCTAACAGACCGTCTGACATCATCTTTTTTGTCCCCAATGCCATCTTGGACGAGTGGTCGTAGGCACCAGCCGTAAGGCAAGCCTCGACCTCATCCCACGTCGTGAATGTGGCTGAAGGATGAAAACTAACCAGACGGTTGATAAAGCTCGCTCAAGACCTGTCACCCCAGTCATATACAAAGAAATAGAGAGAGCATGAAACCTTCCCCACGTTGCCTTAGTCCCTCCATAGCCATCCCATCAGAGGTGAGCCACACTACAGTAGAGAGCAGACTAATGAGAGAAGACGCCACTACTCAGAGAGCAAAATAGATCAACGGAGACACTCAACATCACACAAGTCGGCATTGAGGATGAGATGAAATAGTAGTAACAGCCTAAAGCAAGGAAGCAGTCACGGCGGAGGTGCCAGCATGGAGTCTGCCAGAGATGGACTTAAGCGAGGGAGAGAAGCAAGGGGGGGGGTCCATCATCATTGCAACTCAGATTCCGAGAAGGAACAACACCTAAGAAGGAACGGTGATCTAGCAAAGTCTGACGAGGAGATGGAAGCGGCGACGAGATCCTCACCAGAGTAGCAGGGCCAAGCGGCGCTGGCACTAAAATTAGTGACACACACAAGCGGGTGGTGATATGGAGAAGACAAACTCAAACATTTGAACTGGATAAGAAGAAGATCTGGAGGTGGCGAGTTTTCTCATTGTTCCTCCAGCCGTGGCGGCACTACCATCATCGGGTTGTTTTGGTGGCGTCGAGCTTCCTTGTCCAGTTGGTGCGAACGAAGTAGATCACCGTTGGTTGCTCTGAGGAGACCAGTCATGGCGGCGGATGGGAGACGGAGTCATGGAGACCTCGAGCGAAGGACAGACATGGACTCCACATCATGTGGGAGGGCGAGAAGGAGAAGAGCAGTTGTCCCAGGCGGCGCTGGCATTGGGTCGGGGAGATTACCAAGTTTAGACGCCTGAGAGGGGGGAGAGACAAGGGCCAACTAAGATAGACCAGCTACAAACCGGGTTCATCTTCCACCCTGGTCTGGCCCACAACGAGCAAGGAGAAGTTGCATCCTGAGGAGCGACGTGGCAATGCCGAATTGGCTAGAAAAGGTAATTATATTAAAAATGCTCAGTTCTTGGATAAATCATAGAAATTGCCTCGATTATCAGAAAATCACATATAATATTCCAAAATGTTTAGAAAAATGTGAAAACAATATGAAATCATAATATCAGGCTTTTGATGCATGAATATCAGTGAAATCTTGTTAGTTGTGAAATTCTTGTTTAATAGATAATAAATATCAAATGATGATAGGAAATTATGGAAAAATTCCATTAAACCTGTAATTATGTTTATAATTCATGTGATGTCAGTTGTAGTCATATTGATGCACAAAATCATGTAATTTGCTTAATATGGCTAAGTATGGCTAATAACCCTAATTAATATGCAATTAATACATACATGCTCAATATTTGATTAAAGTTTACAGAGTAGCTGATATCAGTATATCGAACCTCAGTTTTAATTATGAGATCATGATTATGCACGAAATCCATGTTATATGAAGTTGACCTTTAATACATGGTTTAAAATCCTAATTTAGGTTAATGATGTAACCTAAGGTTAATATGTTCATAAAAAGGATATGGAACCTAATGTTTAGGTAATGAACCATAATCTGGAAAATGACATCAGTATGATAATTCGTAGACAAGAATGCAAGTAATAATGAGAATATCCTAATGAGTTAAGTAAACCCTAAAATGGATACAATTAGGGTTAAGATGAGATGTAAGATGATAAGAACCTGATGATAGTATATGATCTTGTCTTGATCAGGTTTAACAAAGATATAGTTGACATCAGGAATATGTGATTAGGTTTGTCCTGATCAAGGTATGCCATTACCTCTCACTTGGCTTATTATACAATATGCTTGTGTTATATGGCAGTAAAGACTTGGCATATGGTATTGATTGAAATGATTGTTCTTGTATGATATGTTGCATGATTTTCCATACTTATTGCTATGAACACATGAAACACAATATATATGTTCCATTATATCTAACCACTTCAACTCTTTGGTAGTAAAGTGTTGGAAATAAGTACTTCAACTCTTTGGTAGTAAAGTACTTGGAAGTGATCCAACTCTTTGGTAGTAGATCACATTCTGAAATGATCCAACTCTTTGGTAGTAGATCATAAAGGCCTTAATGCATTCAACTCTTAGGTAGTAAATGCATGGATGATATAATGGAAATGTGCTTAAAATATGTGTTCTCTTTTGTTAATGAAAATCTTTGTGCAAGTATATGATTTTCTTATATTTCTTCTGTTATTTCCAAGTATTAGTTTTATCTTATTGCCAAGATAAGATGAGAGGTATATAAAAGACATGTAGGTGTACTCAGTACAATATTCTTGAATATTGTGCTCACATGTACCGCATGTAATCTTTTGTTTAGGTTGTGGTTATGCTCTTGAAGATCCAGGATAGTGAGAGTTGTGTGGCGAGCTGATGTACAGGTGGACCTGTTGTCTTAAGATCCTGTAGTTTAGTGGTAGTACATGTATATGTATAGTTTGTTGTTCAATATGTAATATCAAATGTTGTAACAATTCATGTTATAATTATATGTTGAATGGTGAACATGTGTGTATGGTTTTATTATTGTTCATGTACATGTGCTACTGTATTTCCTTCTGACTCCCTTGATTTTCTTCTTCTTAGCCTAGTGTGGGATGTTTAAATTGGGATGCTCGCTGAGGTGAGGTTTCAATTTGGATGTCACACTTCAGATTAAGTTTTAGAAAATCCGGGTACGTCATAGGTGGTATTAGAGCATGAACAATAGCAAACCCTGACATTTGTTCATTATGCAATTCAAAACTAAAGAACCTTGAACTTAATAATCTTTAGGGTTAGATTAGTCATCTTTTAGAGACCAGATCTGACCTAGCCTCTAGGTTAGCACCTAGATGTCTGAGAATTAGGTCTAGACTGGTGCTTGTTGAGTAGCAAATCCTTAGATGTCGTTCTTTCCTTATAGTACAGCGTATGGGACGTTGCACCATTTGGAAATGACGTACATCACGGGAAGAGAAACCCTAGACATATGGCACTCATTGTCTAGAGTAGCTACACTAGTCTACACCATGTTCTCACCCTTTTCACTAGTTTTCATGGAACTGTACTCTCTACAATGTGTGGGACACTCGTTTTCTAGATTTGGTTTTGGATTCTAATCAAATCGAACCTTGATAGTTTTCTCTGACGCTTGTTTTATCATAGAAAAACTATATAATATTTTATTATGTATATGCATTACAAAAATGTGTACCCACACATGTACGAGTAGGAGGTGGTCATGCAACCTAAGTGAAAGTGATGACATCCATCTAGAAGAGAGAGTAGTTCTAGATTAGATGTCTAGAGCCTTATTAGAATATATGTTAGATGGAATAGATGATATAAGTTTTGATGATATGATGTAAGTCTTACATAGATGACATAAGATGGTTACGATGATCTATGTTTGTCTTCGAGGACTTAAGTTCAGTTTTGAGGATTTGAGATAAGTTTTGATGATGCAAGTATGCATTCTTTTATGAGATAAGATAAGCCAAGACATGTTGTGAATCAGCATGAGCCTCAAGCTCTTTTATGAAAGAGGACCTCTAGTGTTAGGATCAGTTTTGGAGTTAGCTCAAGAGAGAGCAAGGCCCACAGGGAGAAGGTCAGAGAACCTAGACTCTATGATATGAGAATTCTGAGATATGTGATATGATATGTCCTAAACTAGAATACTCCTGAGTGATTGAGTTGAGTTGCTTTATGCATGATTCTTATAGTCTTGTTGAACCCTAGATGTCCTTGGGAGGACCAAACCCTTGAGACAGAGAGAGGCTCGTTATATATGTGTATATGTGAACATGGATATGAGTGCCTGCCATCTGGGTGAGGGAGATAGCCCAACACCCTAGAGGAGGTAGCTATATTAGTTTCTATGAAGCCTCATGCTCGGATTGGTGGTTTCTCATACAGGAATCTAGTGGTGTATATAAGAGAGTTTTCGGGTAAGCATGTCTCATGGGTAGAGACCTATGAAGAAGATGTTGTAGCATGTTTTGGTTTGTGCTAATGTGGCTAGAGCTTGTGAAGCAATCACTAGTGCCAACGAGGTAATCCGAGAACCCTAGACTAAGAGAGGAAAGATGAAGTATATGCATATGAGATACTCATAGAGTTGAGTTAGCTCAGAGAGACTGAGTTGCCCTCACGATATGGGATAGGAGAACCTCAGTTGGACTAGATGAAGTTTTGATATATGTTTGTCAAGCCACTCATATAAGTTTGTTTAGCACAACCATAACATAGTATATATGTTCATGATCTAATCTTGAGATATGATATATAGACATGATATGATGGAAACCTAGAGATGGTTTCATTGATATCAATGCATAAATGGTTAACCATGTACATGAATAATGATAATTAATGTGAACTGTTGTTTAATCTTGTGATGAATTCACTAGTAATTGTTGCAATTTATTATGAGAAATGAAATAAGATCAAATGAATGAAACATGTTACATGAGGTGTTAATCTTAGTGTTTAATAAAGATGAACAGTATAGTTTGACAGTTAGCGCAATCAAATGTTGATGACACCTTAATAATGGGTGACTTGGGTTAACTCATTTAGAACATCGTAATATTATGTAGGAACCCTAATGCATGGCTAAAGATAAGGAAGCAAATCTAACATATGAGTTATGTAATGACATAACCTAAGCTTCTAAACCCTTTTTTTTAGCCTTCTATGGAGTGAGGTTTCACTCTTGATGCTTTTGAAACCTCCTAATAGTGCTTTGGATACATGGTTCTAGGTAACCTTTGGGGATATGTTACACATATAATGGTGCCTACAAGTGGATGAGAGGAAGATAAGGTTTTCCTTGGAAGTATGAGTATGATTTACTTTCGAGGATGAAAGTTTTTCAAGATGTATATGATGTGATAAAGTGGACTCTAGCTTAATTTCTACGACAAAATTTCTTTTAAGATGTGTAGGATGTGATGGAGTGAACTTTTGATGTTCTTAAATACCCAATCAGATGATTGAGTCATGAGTTCGAAATTAGAATAATAAACATGTGCCAATATGTAATGCGACATTGATGTTGATGTATATAGGTTTGATGTTAATATAATGATTAATGACCCTATTATACACCACCTTGGATTTAGTGTTTGACTAGTCAAATAATGGTAACTTAACACCAAATGGAATGGAATGTTTCATGAATTGTGATAGAGCAATGGTGCAAGTTTCATGAAGTTTCAATATTCATAGAGAAAGCAATTTTAAAGTTGAAATTAGAGGAATAATACACATCATTGGTGGATGATGAGTCAACTTATATAAGTTTTAGCTTAATTGTAGATGTTACACTAGTTCCATGAGATGTATGGCTTAACCTATCCTTTCATTGAGGAGTGCCACATATTGGCTAAACACCAGCATAACCCAGTCGTCTAAAAGACCGTCCGACATCATCTTTTTCGTCGCCAACGTTGTGACAAAGTGAGTTTTTATAGTATTTTCTCTCTCTGAAAAGTTTATTATCACATTTATGGACCAAATTACCCTCATATACTTCTCTCACTTAATTGGACTAATATGGGTCACAAATTGCAAAAATATGCAAACCCTAGTATGCTTTTATGATAAAATACATATGATAATGTTTTTAGTAAATAAACACACCAAACCCTCGAATTTGGGTTTCAAATTTATATCATAGTAGCATAATGAACTTTTGAAGCTACACCTCAAATTTCATTAGAATTGGAGTTACCAATCAAGAGTTATGGCCAATTTAATAAATCACCTTAGATTTATGTCCTACACCTAAGTTTCCGTTTTAATCAATGATATATATGAGTCACGCCTGCCTTTGATAACCCGCCCCCATCTCCTAGCCGTCAGATCAGGCGATCCACAAATCTGACCTGATCCAACGAAGGAGACTTCGTCTCCTACCTCCCGCAAAGGGCGGGGAGGTCAGTAGCAACCCGAGCCTCTTCCAAGCTCCAACGCATCCGCCATTTTGCAAATTTGTTCGAATAGATAGCTTAGTCTTGCGTTTCCGTGGCTAGACATACCAGAATTGATCGGGTATCATGCGCCATTGGGCCAACGCAACAGCCACGAGCCGCCTGCTTCTCACTCTGGCGGCGGGGCTTTTAGGGCTTCCTTGCCCAGCTCCCCTCACGACTATATATAAGACCCTCATTAGCTCTGCCATGATTCCTTTAACCATTTCACATCTCCAATTACAAGCGCCAACACCCCGAGCACTGCTCCCCTCGCCCACCTTCTTCAACCTCGGCTACCTTCACCATCAGGCCACCCCATCGCTCCTCTCTCAAACCCTACCTCTCCCACACCTTCGCCAACTCACCGCGAGCGTGGGCGGCTATAAAGTAGGCTCCCAGAACTTCTCGCCACCCTAAACCTCTCTCACTCCGGTGACCTCGCCTCTCCTGTGGCGGCGCTACATTCCAGTGGGAGCCATGACTGGAAAACCACCCACAACTGTGTAGGGTAGCCTCGCGAAGGTGAAGGCACCTTATTCCTCACGGCAGCACCACCCAGGAGCTAGAACAAGCTCGCCGGAGTTCCTCCTCCTCTGCTGGAGCAAGCTACAGACCTATAGAGCTAGCCCGAGCCGTCCAATCGAGTGAAGACCAACCCTGATCGTCTGATCAGGTGCAGACCGATCCTGAGCGCTCGATCAGTTTAGATCAATTTGAGCCGTGATCCAGTCGGATCCGGCCGTCGATCGGGGGTATTTTTCTTTTCTTTTATTTTGTTAATCTTTTAGTACTCAAGAAAATACCATACCTTAGAAAAATAATAATAAATGTTGGGATTATCAGAATATAACAAACCAATATACCATTTTGATGAGAAAATTATGCTCTATCCATATAAAATATTATCAATATCTGAATCCGTTCCCTATTTCAAAAATAACTGTCTAAGGCCTAAAGGACATCCTTGATCATAATTATTTATTAATAATGTTTTTCTTGATGATATACGATTTCAAAAGTGTTGTTAACCACTAGGTTAGACCCTGACTTCTAATGAATCGAAATGGCTTTCTATGTTGATAAGTAAGCAAGGAATTAGAAGAAACCCTAATTTCAACTTTCTCTTTCTACATGAAATTATAGGTATATCTTTATACGAAATCTGATATCACTAGATGACGATTAGTGATCATATTTTTGCCCTAAATTCTAATTTGAAACCTGATCTTATGGAACCATTAATATCTTAAGGGTTGTATTTCCCCTTTTATTCCAATCATATTAGAAACCCTAGTTTTTGGAAATCTGTTAATTGATGAATTAAATGCTATCTTTTAAATAAACAAAGTAATGATGGACCAAACATGATAACATCTCTAAACTCAAATAAAATAGGGGGAAATCCCTGATCTGAATTAGATAACATAGAAGGAATTATAACTAATAGCATATCATAGTTTTGGTCACATGGATCAATAGTAATGTTGTACCCTTGCTCTCTTTGCAGGGTGACTTAATCCTTGATCGATTCTAGATCCTTGGAATATCTGATCTAATTAAGAAGGTACATGGTCGTATAAGTATATGACTATATTTATGGTTGCCTATGATATGTATACCTTGAATACTCATATTTGAATATTATTGCTTGGTTGACTAGTATGAGTTATACTTCGCCAAACCTAATGAAACATAAATGGTTATGATGGGTTGTAGCTACTAGAGCACATAGCCTGGTGTGCATGTATGTTGCCTAACATGGATGTATGTTTTCCTTGGCCCATGTTAGATGTATGATGATATTATGTTGCCCACACTAGATGTAAGTTAAGTGTTATATGTGTAGTAAAACTGCATCAAAATGATTGTAATAAAAAGGATGTTTACTTGATTTTTCGCCTTAAGAAATGGTTTTATTTTTCCTTTCTTCTTGTTCAAATATTTTCCTTTATGCAACCTTATTAGTGTAACTTTTACCATGTACCAGCTCTGCTGATGTTTTGTTTCTCATATTTTCTAGTTGCAAGTAACAATTGACTACAAAATGAAATGCATGCTCAAAGTACCTGAAGGCACAAATAATAAACTTGGAGGATGTAATAGATAGATTCTTTACCTCTTATCTCATTTCTTGCTAGATGTTAGTTTATTTCTTTCCTTAGTGATTTTGAGGATGATTGAAATCCTATGTAATAAAGTTAACTTTCTTTAGAACCATATTTTCTCTCCATATGTAATGACTTTATTATCCTTATGAATGAATGTTTGTGTGGCATTATCTGATGATGTGGACTAGATCTTGGCTTAATCTCTGTTTTAGTTGACTACCTTAATCTCTTATATTTTCCCTTTTGACATCCATAGATATGAGTGCACACATATCTAGGAATGTCACTATGGAAAGTATATAGAAATTGGGGGACGTCATAGTTGGTATCAGAGCCAATGTTCACACATCAAGTCACATGAACTTCATTCACCCTATTTTGAGTCTAGGGTAGTCCTTGAGTTTGGGATGTGAAGGGTTGAGGTGTCTAGGATAGCATCTGCCATGGGTCTGACTAACGTCTCCGAGCCACTTAGCTTGGCAATCACGAGGCTACCTTTATGGCAGTATAAGTCTACCTGGCCGATATCCTAAGTGTCCCCTATTCTTGGGCATACCTTAATTTAGGAATCTTCTCATCTATAGATTTTCCCTCTCACCTCTTCTATAGGAAAATTTCTCCCTCTCATCTACGTTTTAAAAATAAATTAAATTTTCCCTCTAACCTTTGTTATAAGGTTAGGAAGGAGTCTCTTTATTTAGAAAGTCCTAAGGATCAAATGATAAGGATTGTAGGATATCCTCCATAAATCATAACATTCAGAACATTAATTATTAATAAATGAGAATAATGAAATATCATGTGATGATAATAAAGATAATGATGAGAATAATTGTTGAAGTAATAGACATAATATGTTCATCTTAATTACAGGATGCCTCCTAAAACTCACAACTATAAGGCCTCGGAGGAATCATCCTCCAAGAAGAGAAAAGAACCTGAAACCTCCGAAGTACCTGATCCTGATGCTGAGGCCAAGGAAAGATGGGAGGAACAGAAGAAAATCCTTCTAGACTTTATGGAAACCCTCACCACCAAAGGAACCCCTGAACCTAGCTCCTTTAGGAAAAAGGAAGTGACGGTGATAGACTTCATTAAGCTCAACCCTGACAGATTTTGGGGGGAAGACCAACCCGAATTCATGGACAAGGCTGAGGCCTTGGTCCTTTCCATAGAGAATGCCTTCCATACCCTAGAAGTACCCGAAGAAAAGAAGGTTAAATTCACCACCCATTTTCTTAAGGGAGGGGTGAAGATCTGGTGGGAGAATTATGGTGGGAATCGGGGAGAGGAAGTAGACAACTTGGGATGGGAGGCCTTCAAGACCCTCTTCACCGACCGTTTCATGCCCATAGCTGAGACGAAGAGGAAAGAGAAGATGTACATAGAGCTTAAGCAGGGTAGTCTCTCAGTGGCTGATTATACTTAGAAGTTTAGGCTTCTGGAATGCTATGCCCCTATCCATACTGAGGACCGCCTCACTGAGCATTATGTAGACTGTCTCTCCGCACACCTAAAAACCCTAGTTATAGCCTCTCGTCCCCGAAGCATTGATGAAGCCCTACACATGGCCCTTAAGCAGGAAAGGGAGCAGGGATTACATAAGCCTTCTAGCATGGGATATTTAGGGTTGACCACCACCAAGGAAGAGAAGTTCAAGAAGTTACACCCCGGCCATAATAAAGGATCAGGGAAAGGAGGAGGTTCAGGGAAGGAAGGACCAAAGAATAGCAAGTTGATGGATTACCGCAGCAAATGCAAGACTTGTGGAGGAGGACATGACGATCCTTGTCGCTACACCAAGCCGATCTGCTACAACTGCAAGAAGGAGGGACATTTCCTTGCCAAGTGCCCCAATGCATCTATCCTTGGCAAACCTCCAGCAGGTGCTCCACCCCCTCAGGGACACTGTAATGCCAGGGTGTTCGTAGTAACAGCAGAGGAGGCTAGGGAAAATCCGAACCAGCTTGTCGAAGGTAACCTTAAATCTTTTTCGTATGTCTAATATCTTGTTCAATTGCCTTCAAATATTTAAAAATGTAATTATATCGTGTAGGCATTGTTTTCTTGAATGGACATCATGTTAAAGCATTGTTTGATTCTGGATCTACAAATACGTTTATTTCTCAAAATCTGGCCTCAATGTTGCACTTACATATAAGGGACTTGGGATACATTCTGGATGTGTCAACTCCTAGTGGAAAAATATTCACTACATTGCAGAAAACTGATGTTCTCCCTATAAAATTTGAAAATCATGACATGCCCTTTGAATTCATTCTCTTAACTATGGAAGACTTTGATGTTATTCTTGGAATGGATTGGTTGTACACATATCATGCTTATATTTACTGTAGAAACAAGATGGTAGTTCTCTCTCAACCACATTCCTCTCCTATAGTGATCCCTCGGGGAAGCGGATTCTGTAATAATATAATAATTTTCTCTCTTAAAGCTAAAAGGCTCATATCTAAAGGATGTAAAGTCTTCCTCGCATTCATCTCAGAGTCCAATCCTGACAACGGGCCTATAGAAAGACTGGAGGTGGTACGTGATTTTCTTGACATATTTCCGGAGGAGCTTCCTGGGCTACCTCCAAATCGAGACATTGAGTTCTCCATAGATCTTCTTCCTGGAACCACTCCGATTTCTTGGGCACCGTATAGGATGGCACCTGCTGAGCTTATGGAGAAGAAGAAACAATTAAAAGAACTTCTTGATAAGGGATTTATCTGCCCTAGTGTTTCCCCTTGGGGTGCACCTGTCCTTTTTGTTAAAAAGAAAGACGGTTCGATGCAAATGTGTATTGACTATCGCATGTTGAACCAAGCTACCATTAAAAACAAGTATCCTCTCCCTCGTATCGATGACCTCTTTGACCAACTTCATACTTCTAAAGTTTTCTAAAAAAATTGATCTTCGTTCTGGCTACCATCAACTTAAGGTCAAAGATTCCCATATATCTAAGACTACTTTCTGAACTCGTTACGGGCACTACGAATTTCTGGTGATGTTGTTCAGGTTGACCAACGCACCTGGCGTATTCATGAATTTGATGAACAAAGTCTTCCAACCTTATCTTGATGAGTTTGTGGTCGTCTTCATTGATGATATTCTGATCTATTCTGATTCTATGGAGAAGCATCGAGAGCATTTGAAGTCTGTCCTTGAGATTCTTCGTGCCCAGAAATTCTATGGCAAGCTTTCTAAATGTGAATCCCAGATTGACAAAGTTATGTTCCTTGGTCATGTCATTTTTGGGGGTAACATATCTGTAGATCCCACAAAAGTATCAGCTGTAATTGATTGGCAACCTCCTCGTAATCCTACTGAAATCTGGAGTTTCTTAGGTCTGGCTGGATATTATCGTCATTTTATTCCAAATTTCTCCAAAGTGGCACTCCCTCTCACTAAGCTTACTCAGAAGGACGAGCATTTCATCTGGTCAGCTACTTGTGAGTCTAGCTTCCAAGAGCTCAAACAGAAGTTGACGTTAGCACCTGTCCTTATTTTACCCTTTGGTAATGAAGGATTTGTGATATTCACTGATGCTTCCCGACATGGTCTAGGTTGTGTCATGCAGCAGAACGGGAAAGTAGTGGCCTTCGCTTCTAGACAGCTGAAACCCAATGAGTTGAATTACCCTACACATGATTTGGAGTTAGCTACCATCATCCATGCTCTCAAAATATGGAGGCACTACTTGTACGGGGAAACATTTGATATCTTCACCGGCCATAAAAACCTCAAGTACATTCTGACACAGAAGGATTTGAATCTCCGACAACGACGGTGGATTGAGTACTTGAAGGACTACGACTTCACCATTGGCTACCATCCAGGTAAGGCCAATGTGGTTGCATACGCCCTTAGTAGGAAAAGAGTTGTTTGTGCATCCCTGTCTTTACCCGAATGGAAGAACATGGAGGACCTAGCCAGCTGGAGACCACAATTCCTGGCTGATCGTATGAATGTCAACAACATCTCTATCACATCCA
The DNA here is from genome assembly GCA_963693085.1 of Alisma plantago-aquatica. Taxonomy (NCBI): domain Eukaryota; kingdom Viridiplantae; phylum Streptophyta; class Magnoliopsida; order Alismatales; family Alismataceae; genus Alisma; species Alisma plantago-aquatica. The sequence goes on from OY856410.1 coordinate 649,316,795, forward strand.
ACTTGCATTCTAAACTTCTGGAGGCACAGAAAGTTAGTCCCGAGCTTGTAGAGCTCTCCTCTCTCCTGGATAAACCTCATACACATCTGTCAGTGGGTCTTGATGGTGGTCTTCGATACAAGAACCGTATGTGGGTCCCTGAGCAGTCAGCTGTAAAGACAACCATTCTTAGCGAGGCATATGGGTCCAAGTACACAGTTCATCCCGGCATGACAAATATGTACAAGGACCTACAACGACAGTTCTGGTGGAGAGGCATGAAGCACGACATTGCAGAATTTGTATCCAGGTGTCTGACATGTCAAAGAATCAAGGCCGAGCATCAAAGACCAGGTGGTCTACTGCAACCCCTCGAGATTTCAGAATGGAAATGGGAACATATCACTATGGATTTCTTAGTGGGATTACCCAGGACCAGGAAGGGGTACGACGCTGCATGGGTCATTGTGGATCGTCTCACCAAGTCAGCTCATTTTCTACCTGTGAAGACTACTGTGAAAGTTTCTGAGTTGGCTGACCTTTATATACGGGAGATTGTACGTCTGCATGGAATTCCAACGTCCATTGTCTCGGAGTGGGACCCAAAGTTCACTTCAAAGCTATGGAAACATGTTCAAGAAGAATTGGGCACCAAGTTGAATTTCAGTACAGCTTATCATCCACAGACAGATGGACAGTCAGAACGAATAGTACAGATCCTGGAGGATCTTCTACGAGCTTGTGTGCTTGACTGGGAAGGCTCGTGGGACCATTACCTACCTTTAGCTGAGTTCGCCTATAATAATAGTTATCAGGCGAGTATTGGGATGCCACCATACGAAGCTCTCTATGGCCGACTGTGTAGATCTCCATTACATTGGGACGATGTCGGAGAACATACCTTGATGAAATCCAAGGAGATGCAGCTATATGCAGATAAAGTTGCACTGATCCGGCAGAGAATGAAGTGAGCACAGGATAGGTAGAAGTCATATGCAGATGCTCAGTGACAGGAACGTCAGTTCAAGGAAGGTGATCATGTCTTTCTGAAGATCCGACCAATTCGAGCTTTGGCCAAGAATAAGGCAAAGCTCAGTCCTCGTTATGTTGGACCCTTCGAGATTCTTGAAAGGGTTGGAGAATGTGCCTATCGTCTTGCTCTGCCACCGTAGTATAGTGCCATGCATAATGTCTTTCATGTATCTAATCTGAAGCCTTATGTCAAAGACCCCAGTCACATTCTGAATCACGAGCCTCTTGAGGTGAAAGATGATTTGACGTATGCTGAGTCACCAGTCAGAATTCTTGATTTCAAGGAAAATGATCTTTGCAATAATCGGCGTATAGATATGGTGAAAGTTCTCTGGAGCCACGATGATCAAACCGATGCTACATGGGAGCTCAAGTCTGAAGTCGAGCAGAAATATCCACATCTCTTTCAGGCTGCTTGAATTTTGAGGGAAAAATTCTTAAAAAGGAGGGGAGAATGTGACAAAGTGAGTTTTTATAGTATTTTCTCTCTCTTAAAAGTTTATTATCAAATTTATGGACCAAATTACCCTCATATACTTCTCTCACATAATTAGACTAATATGGGTCACAAATTGCAAAAAATATGCAAACCCTAGTATGCTTTTATGATAAAATACATATGATAATGTTTTTAGTAAATAAACACATCAAACCTTTGAATATGGGTTTCAAATTTATATAATAGTAGCATAATGACCTTTTGAATCTACACCTCAAATTTCATTAGAATTGGAGTTACCAATCAAGAGTTATGCCAATTTAATAAATCACCTTAGATTTATGTCCTAAACCTAAGTTTCCGTTTTAATCAATGATATATATGTGTCACGCATGCCTTTGATAACCCGGCCCCCTCTCCTAGCCATCAGATCGAGTGATCCATGGATATGCCCTGATCCAACAAAGGAGACTTCATCTCCTACCTCCCATAAAGGGCGGGGAGGCCAGAAGCAACCCGAGCCTCTTCCAGGCTCCAACGCATCCGCCATTTTGCAAATCTATTCGTGTAGATATCTTAGTCTTGCGTTTCTGTGGCTAGACATACCAGAATTGACCGGGTATCATGCGCCATTGCGCCAACCCAACATCCATGAGCCGCCTGCTTCTCACTCCGGCGGTGGGGCTTTTAGGGCTTCCTTGCCCAGCTCCCCTCACGACTATATAAGACCCTCATTAGCTCCGCCATGATTCCTTTAACCATTTCACATCTCCAATTGCAAGCGCCAACACCCCGAGCACTTCTCCCCTTGACCACCTTCTTCAACCTCGGCTACCTTCACCATCAGGCCACCCCATCACTCCTCGCTCAAACCCTACCTCTCCCACACCTTCACCAACTCACCGCGAGCGTGGGCGGCTATAAAGTAGGCTCCCAGAATTCCTCGCCACCCTAAATCTCTCTCACGCCGGTGACGTCGCCTCTCCTGCGGCGGCGCTACGTTCCAGTGGGAGCCACGACTGGAAAACCACCCGCAATTGTGCGGGGCAGCCTCGCGAAGGTGAAGACACCTTATTCCTCACGGCAGCACCACCCAGGAGCTAGAACAAGCTCGCCGGAGTTCCTCCTCCTCTGCTGGAGCAAGCTGCAGACCTGCGGAGCTAGCCTGAGCCGTCCGATTGAGTGAAGACCAACCTTGATCGTCCAATCAGGTGCAAACCGATCCTGAGCGCCCGATCAGTTTAGATTGATTTGAGCCGTGATCCAGTCGGATCCGGCCGTCAATCGGGGGTATTTTTCTTTTCTTTTATTTTGTTAATCTTTTAGTACTCAAGAAAATACCATACCTTAGAAAAAGCATAATAAATGTTGGGATTATCAGAATATAGCAAACCAATATACCATTTTGATCAGAAAAATATGCTCTATCCATATAAAATATTATCAATACCTGAATCCGTTACCTATTTAAAAAATAACTGTCTTAGGCCTAAAGGACATCCTTGATCATAATTATTTATTAATAATGTTTTTCTTGATGATATACGATTTCAAAAGTGTTGTTAACCACTAGGTAGGACCCTGACTTCTAATGAAACGAAATGGATTTCTATGTTGATAAGTGAGCAAGGAATTAGAAGAAACCCTAATTTTAGCTTTCTCTTTCTACATGAAATTATAGGTATATCTTTATACGAAATATGATATCACTAGATGATGATTAGTGATCATATTTTTGCCCTGAATTCTAATTCAAAACCTGATCTTATGGAACCATTAATATCTTAAGGGTTGTATTTCCCCTTTTATTTCAATCATATTAGAAACCCTAGTTTTTGGAAATCTGTTAATTGATGAATTAAATGCTATCTTTTAAGTAAACAAAGTAATGATGGACCAAACATGATAACATCTCTAAACTCAAATAAAATAGGGGGAAATCCCTTATCTGAATTAGATAACATAAAAGGAATTATAACTAATAGCATATCTTAGTTTTGGTCACATGGACCAATAGTAATGTTGTACCCTTGCTCTATTTGCAGGGTGACTTAATCCTTGATTGATTCTAGATCCTTGGAATATCTAATCTAATTAAGCAGGTACGTGGTCGTATACATATATGACTATATTTCTGGTTGCCTATGATATGTATACCTTGAATGCTCACATTTGAATATTATTTCTTAGTTGACTAGTATGAGTTATACTTTGCCAAACCTAATGAAACATAAATGGTTATGATGGGTTGTAGCTACTAGAGCACATAGCCTGGTGTGCATGTATGTTTCCTAACATGGATGTATGTTTTCCTTGGCCCATGTTAGATGTATGATGATATTATGTTGCCCACACTAGATGTAAGTTAAGTTCTATATGTGTAGTACAACTGCATCAAAATGATTGTAATAAAAAGGATGTTTACCTGATTTTTTGCCTTAAGAAATGGTTTTATTTCTCCTTTCTTCTTGTTCAAATATTTTCCTTTATGCAACCTTATTAGTGTAACTTTTACCACGTACCAGCTCTGCTGATGTTTTGTTTCTCGTATTTTCTAGGTGCAAGGAACAATTGACTACAAAATGAAATGCATGCTCAAAGTACCTGAAGGCACAAATAATAAACTTGGAGGATGTAATAGATAGATTCCTTACCTCTTATCTCATTTCTTGCTAGATGTTAGTTTATTTCTTTCCTTAGTGATCTTGAGGATGATTGAAATCCTATGTAATAAAGTTAACTTTCTTTAGAACTATATTTTCTCTCCATATGTAATGACTTTATTATCCTTATGAATGAATGTTTGTGTGGCATTATCCGATGATGTGGACTAGATCTTGGCTTAATCTCTGTTTTAGTTGACCACCTCTTATATTTTCCCTTTTGACATCTATAGATATGAGTGCACGCTTATCTAGGAATGTCACTATGGAAAGTATATATAAATTGGGGGACATCACAAATGCCAGCTTGGATGAGTGGTCGTAGGCACCAGCCATAAGGTAAGCCTCGACCTCATCCCACGTCGTGAACATGGCTGAAGGATGAAAACTAACCAGATGGTTGATAAAGCTAACTCAAGACCTGTCACCCCAGTCATATACAAAGAAATATAGAGAGAGCATGAGACCTTCCCCATGTTGCCTCAGTCCCTCGATAGCCATCCCATCAGAGGTGAGCTACATTACAGTAGAGAGAAGACTAATGAGACCAGACGCCACTGCTCAGAGAGAAAAATAGATCAATGGAGACACTCAACATCACACAAGTCAGTGTCGAGGATGAGATGAAATAGTAGCAACGACTTGAAGGAAGGAAGCAGTCGCGACGGAGGTGCTAGCATGGAGTCCGACAGAGATGGACTCAAGCAAGGGAGAGAAGCAAGGGGGAGGGGGGTCCATCATCACTACAACTCGGATTCCGAGTAGGAACAATTCCTAAGAAGGAACGGTGATCTAGCAAAGTCTGACGAGGAGATGGAAGCGGCGACGGGATCCTCACCGAAGTAGCTGGGCCAAGCGGCGCTGGAACTGAGATCAGTGACACACACAGGCGGGCGTTTATATGGAGAGGACAAACTCAAACATTTGAATTGGATAAGAAGAAGATCTGGAGGTGGTGGGCTTTCTCATTGTTCCTCCATCTATGGAGGTGCTACCATCATCAGGTTGTTTTGGTGGCGTCGAGCTTCCTTGTCCAGTTGGTGCAGAAGAAGCAAATCACCGTTGGTTGCTCTGAGGAGACCAGTCATGGCGGTGACTGGGAGACGGAGTCATGGAGACCACGAGCAAAGGACAGACATGGACTCCACATCGTGCGAGAAGGTGAGAAGGAGAAGAGCAGTTGTCCCAGGCGGCGCCGGCGCTGGATCGGGGAGATTGCCAAGTTTAGACGCTTGAGAGGGGGGAGAGACAAGGGCAACCTAAGATAGACCAGCTACAAACCGGGTTCATCTTCCACCCTGGTCCGGCCCACAACGAGCAAGGAGAAGTTGCATCCTAAGGAGCGACATGGCAAGGCCGGATTGGCTAGAAAAAGGTAATTATATTAAAAATGCTCAGTTCTTGGATAAATCATAGAAATTGCCTCGATTATCAGAAAATCACATATAATATACCAAAATGTTCAGAAAAATGTGAAAACAATATGAAATCATAATATCAGGCTTTTGATGCATGAATATCAGTGATATCTTGTTAGTTGTGAAATGCTTGTTTAATAGATAATAAATATCAAATGATGATAGGAAATTATGGTAAAATTCCAGTAAACCTATAATTATGTTTATAATGCATGTGATGTCAGTTATAGTCATATTGATGCACATAATCATGTAATTTTCTTAATATGGCTAAGTAGGGCTAATAACCCTAATTAATATGCAATTAATACATACATGCTCAATATTTGATTAAAGTTTACAGAGTAGCTGATATCAGTATATCAAACCTCAGTTTTAATTATGAGATCATGATTATGCACGAAATCCATGTTATATGAAGTTGACCTTTAATACATGGTTTAAAATCCTAATTTAGGTTAATGATGTAACCTAAGGTTAATATGTGCATAAAAAGGATATGGAACCTAATGTTTAGGTAATGAACCATAATCTGGAAAATGACATCAGTATGATAATTCGTAGACAAGAATGCAAGTAATAATGAGAATATCCTAATGAGTTAAGTAAACCCTAAAATGGATACAATTAGGGTTAAGATGAGATGTAAGATGATAAGAACCTGATGATAGTATATGATCTTGTCTTGATCAAGTTTAACAAAGATATAGTTGACATCAGGAATATGTGATTAGGTTTGTCTTGATCAAGGTACGCCATTACCTCTCACTTGGCTTATTATACAATATACTTGTGTTATATGGCAGTAAAGACTTGGCATATGGTATTGATTGAAATGATTGTTCTTGTATGATATGTTGCATGATTTTCCATACTTATTGCTATGAACACATGAAACATAATATATCTCTTCCATTATATCTAAGCACTTCAACTCTTTGGTAGTAAAGTGATGGAAATAAGTACTTCAACTCTTTGGTAGTAAAGTACTTGGAAGTGATCCAACTCTTTGGTAGTAGATCACATTGTGAAATGATCCAACTCTTTGGTAGTAGATCATAAAGGCCTTAATGCATTCAACTCTCAGGTAGTAAATGCATGGATGATATAATGGAATTGTGCTTAAAATATGTGTTCTCTTTTGTTAATGAAAATCTTTGTGCAAGTATATGATTCTCTTATATTTCTTATTTTATTGACAAGTATTAGTTTTATCTTATTGCCAAGATATGATGAGAGGTATATAAAAGACACGTAGGCATACTTAGTACAATATTCTTCAATATTGTGCTAACGTGTACCACATGTAATCTTTTATTTAGGTTGTGGTTATGCTCTTGAAGATCCAGGATAGTGAGAGTTGTGTGGCGAGCTGATGTACAGGTGGACCTGTTGTCTTAAGATCCTGTAGTTTAGTGGTAGTACATGTATATGTATAGTTTGTTGTTCAATATGTAATATCAAATGTTGTAACAATTCATGTTGTAATTATATGTTGAATGGTGAACATGTGTGTATGGTTTTATTATCATTCATGTACATGTGCTACTATATTTCCTTCTGACTCCCTTGATTTTCTTCTTCTTAACCTAGTGTGGGATGTTTAAATTGGGATGCTCGCTGAGGTGAGGTTTCAATTTGGACGTCACACATCAGATTAAGTTTTAAAAAATTCGGGAATGTCACACCTATCCAGAGTTTCAGTCTATGTTTAGATAGATGATGGCCACGATTACACATATAGAGCAAAAAACACCAGCACCTCAAGCTAGGGAATATGTCCCTATTGTGAAATTCCAAGGAGTCAGAAAGACTTTTGAACATCTTAGACATGTTGGGATGATTGAGTATGTTGGTGCTTCTCAACCCAAAGACACCATCACATGGCTTATGGAGCTAGAGAAGGTGTTCAAAATCCTATACATCCCTAACAAAGACAAAGTAAAGCATGTCATTTACTTGTTAAAGGGTAGTATTGGTCACTGGTGGGCCGTGGAGGAGCAAAAGAGGGCAAGAGTGGAGATAGGGTGGGCGGAATTTCAGCAGGAGTTTGTCAGTTGATACTTCCCAGAAACTTACTTAGACAAGAAAATCTCTCTCTTTAAGAAGATTCATCAGGGAGCAATGACTATTACGAGTATGACTTAAAGTTTATGGAGACTTTTAGGTTTTTCCTTCACATGAAAGACGTAGGCAAAGAAAGGATCTGTAGGTTTGAGAAGGGCCTATGTACGGAGTTGACTACAATGACATCAGCTATGGAGAATAGGGATAAGTTTTTCACCTTTGTGGAATCTGTAAGGAGGATTGAGAGGTCTGCCATAGAGAAGTGTGAAGTTAATGCCAAGAAGAAACCTACTCAATTCAAGGGAAATCTCCTGGAGGCTTTAAGAAGCCAAGGTTTTTCCGAATGTAGTCATAACCAAGGTCAACCTTTACTGAACCAAGATCACACACACCATCATAGTGGACCTCGAGTAGGGGTAGAGGTCATAATTTTCCACCAACATGACCTCACAGCTCATCATCAGTCTCAGTTAGAGGGCCATTTAGGCCACAAAATGAAGGTGTAACCTATTACTGATGTAGGCAACTTGGGCACATGAAGTGCCCAATGAAGGATGATGAGGTGACTAATAGCCAAGGCAGAGTCAGTAGGGATCACAACAATGTCAGTTTGGTACTGGTAATGATATAGGACATGGTCAAGCGTTGCAAGAAAGTTCCTCAAGACAGGCTAGCAGAGGACATGGGCAGAAGTAGGTGACGACTAGGTTCTATGCAATGAGCCAACCATAAGTAGTGGTTATACACAAGTCATGACAGGTCATATGGAGTTATTTCATTTTGATTTGTCTTCTTCTTGTTTTGTAACTGTGCTAGTAGAATCAGGTGCAACACCCTCATTTATCAGTAGACCGTTGTTATCTATCTATTAGTCATAGATCTGATAGCTTACAGCTAAAGACTCCTTTGGTTAGTTCCATAGAATTGTGGGAGGTATGTTCATCTTGTGTTATTTCCTTCTCAGGACACAACATTCAAGTGTATCTTTTCCCACTTGACATACATGGTTTTGATGTGATCTTAGGAATGGATATCTTGGAAAAATACAAGGTGGTGTTAAAATGTAGTTCTAAAGTGGCAACATTCCATGATGGAGATGTACAGTGAGTTTTCTAAGGTGATAGTAAGATTCTTCCTACATGTTTGATGTCAGATATGACAGTAGAGTGGTTGAGGAGACAAGGATGTGAAGCTTTCTTAGACCATGTTATGCATACCAAGACAAGAGGTCCTAATATCCAAGAAGTACCAGTGATGTGGGAATTTGAGGATGTCTTTCCTGAGGAATTTCCTGGAGTTCCCCCTCCTAGAGAGATTGATTTTAAGATCAATCTAGTTCCTGGAACACAACCCATAGCACAATTACCCTATAGAATGACACCAACATATATGCAGGAGTTAAAGAAACAATTGACTGAACTGTTAGAGAAGGGTTTTATCAGGCTGAGCACATCCCCTTGGGGTGCTCCCATGTTATTTTTCAAAAATAATTACAGTTCAATGAGGTTATGTATATATTATAGATAGTTTAACAAGGTGACAATAAATAATAAGTATTAGTTGCTAAGGATTGATGATATTTTTAATTGCTTGAGAGGTTCTACTATGTTTTCAAAGATAGACCTCAGTTCATGTTGGGTTTTAGGGGAAGCAGAGAAGGTAGCGGAAACAAAAATTTTCTCCCCCAAACCCAGAACAAGGAAACACATCAACGTCTATACAATAGGAAAGGATGGTTTGTGTAATCATACCTTGTCCCGAGACTTACTCGGTGACAATACCTCGCGGCTTGTGCGGTCTTCACCTCCGATCTTGGACGGTGTCTGTGCAGCTCCTGGTCGCACCAGGACTGAAGACTCCTGGTCTCACCGGGACTGTCGGGATTGACAGTTGTCCTCCGAGTGGCAGAAACGTCTCGCTTCTGAAGTAGTCCACACGGACCACCTAGAACTCCAATCTCCTTGTCCCACAAGGAATTGGAAGGAGTCGCACACTCCTGTCAGCGTACTAGTCTCCGACACACTCTCCTGCCACCAATTGCTTTCTACAGTTGTCTTTCCCTTGATGTGCCTCCCTTATCGGGTAGCACTTGCTCGGGCTCTCTCAGTTACCAAAACTAGAGAGAACGATAACTTCACAGAGCAACTGGTTGCACTAAGTTGTACTTTGAGAAGCCCCCAATACCCCTATATATATAGGAGGGTCATGGGATAGGGTTCTCCATCTTGGGAAATGCGAGACTAAAAGCAGGAGTAGAAGGGTTCGCGATTTTGTACAAAACAACCAACTCACAACTTGAACCGATCGTTTCATTTCTGAAACGGTCGGTTGGGGTCCTGAGTCGGTCGGTTGACACCTCAACCGATCGGTTGGGACACCTCAACCGGTCGGTTCACTTCTGAACTGATCGGTTCGTGGTCCTGGTCAGTTCCCAATTGACTTTCCATCTTTTGTTTCTAATTGGTATCAAATACCAATCCTTGTTCCAATCAAATTGGGCAAGTGAAATGAAAGGAAAATTCTCACCAATCCTACTTTCCCAACTTGCCCGGTTGGACCAGTTGAACGATCATTTCAACACTTGAAGTGATTGTTTCACCCTGTCCATCAGCCGATCGACTCACTACCTGAGCCGACCGGTTTACCAAGCTCAGCCGATCGGTTCATCACATGAGGCGATCGGTTGGGAGTGCACATTGTGCAGAATCAGTCAATTGCAGTTCCAATCAATCTGATACTCTAATCAATCAGTCCAACACCTTGAACACTATGATTTTTAGCTATCAATTAATTGAGTGTTTAATTGAACTACTAAACTTCTTTAGTAATCAATCTAAACATTGTTTGTGGACAAAGATCCTCTTCCATGTTAAATCCTATGTGTGTGACCCTACAGGTCCTTTTCACGTTGGCAGTGAAAGTCCATAACATTTATGACTTCACAAGCAAAGAGAGGTGCCTAGTCACACATCAGTGCTACCCAAGTGAAATATAAAGTTGGAGAACAACTTTCAATCCTACAATTCGTGAATGGTGTTACAGTGAATGTATAATTCCTTTGTCACTGATATCCCGAATGAAATCGAGGCATGGAACTGTCATCCTATCAACGTTCATTCACTTTCTTGATCTCAGAGTAGATTGGAAGAGATATGTATGACATCAATATCACATACTGATTCACACATGCGTGCGCATGCCTATTTCAATCTTACTCATCAAGTGGCCTTAGATATCAAACTCCCTCAGGAGGGAAAAATCCCATATCTATCACTCACCCCTGAAAAGCCCCATGTGTCAAAGCCACCCAATCATCACCTTTATAGAAACCCATGTTTCAGGACTGTGTTTGATGATGTCAAAGTGTGCCCAATGACATGTGTTGAGTGTAGTGATTTTAGGTCAAAGAATCACACTCACCACCATGGCTGTGAGTACTGACTGTGACTACCATGTCATGGTTCCATGTGTCAAACTCACGGTAGGTCTTTCCGATACACTTGTTCTCTAACAAGTACCTATGTGTTTGGTTTGATATCTCTATATCATGACTAATGAGATTCTATCATCAACCAACACCACAATCTAGTCTTGTGTGTCATTGTTGTCTATCTACCTTCCACAATGACATCCGACTAGGGACATAACACGAATGTACAAACTCTTAGCATCCGTATGATCTCATCGTTTAGGTCCTCAACCTGAAAGCATACGTCATTGAGTATTGTCATTCTCTAGGCATTCAATCTGTTCTATCACTATATCATATGACTTAACCAGAAAGAATTGGAAGCTTTCCTTTGATGTTTATCAAATCAATCTTAATGTATCCCACCAATCATCCAATGATTGGCTCTCAGGGCATACATACCAACAGATTCCCACTTGCACTGCGAGCCAATCACCCTTGAATCATATTCATAGTGATCTTCAAACATGTCCCACATGTTACTGTGCTCTTGTGTAAACATAGTGAGTAATGGCAACACCTTGCCAAAGTTAGTTTTTAACTGCATGTCTCTCATCTCTTCATTGTACGTCACACGTATGAGATGGAGTTGTCGTAATATGCAATCTAGTATTCCTTTACTAACCTTTAGCCACATTGCATTATCAAGGATTCCATACTTGTCATCAATGAGCGGAATATCTATAGGTTCATCTCGTGAACTTCCAGATCCATATAGTATCCACTGTTGTTCTCTAACACATAGATACTCGACATTTCCCTTTTAAATAGTTTTATTGGAATACTTCCAATTATCAACAAACTTTCACTTTTATATATCATATATATAATTTGCGATTAATTTTCTGTCCTTTCAGAAGTTCGTATCAATGTAACTCTTTACATTGAACTCTTCCTTATCTCCATAGAACTAGTACTTCTCAAGTACTTATCAAGTTCTCACGGTATTCTAGTAACCCTTACTGGAAGTAGACAGACATCCACTCGTCATGTCCCACACACGAGTTATTAGGATGAGCACATCATATTTCCATGTCCTACATACAAGATGATGAATGCATTTTTTTCTTGCCATGTCGATGCAAGATAATGGGATGATTTCATACATGATAGATCCATATCTATTCTTAGTGTTCCCATTCTTCATAAGATTTGGACACTTGGCCCTTGGGATACTAATTCCATGTAACACAGACATGTTTTCTCCCACTGAATCTGTGCATAATGAACCTTCAGTACAGATTGCCAATGTATGTTTTCTCTTTTCAGGTCAAGAGGTTTTCGAGAACTATCTCTGTAGATCTCTATTCCTATCACATAGGAAACATCTCTATCTTCCTTAAAGATAATTTACACCTTTTGGATTTCCATTTTAGAACATTTCCATTTCACATCAACATGTGGAATGTGAACACGCTCCCACTAAATCACAGATCCCTTCTTTATCTTTGACATATCAGTCAAGCCCTTTGACTATATCATCAAAGTAAAGATCCAATTCTAAGTTGCTTGTACTCAATCAATCACATTGATTAGCTCGTTGTAACTTATAGACTTCATTTGCATTAGTGGATTCATAAACCTTATAGGTTGTGTCACGTACACAACCTTGTTTTATTCCTCATAGGAATGCAGTTTTAGTATCCATATGACAAATGTATTAGTCATTAAGTTGCAATAAACAAGCATCATCCTTCTCAAAATGTGTCTTAACACTTAAGACTTATTCGCACTTATGGATTTTATTCCAATGGGTGCTACCATCAAGGTCATACCTTATGGTTCACATGGATGTCATTTAGGATGTAATGGTCATAAACCATAACTCAAAATTTGGTTCCTCATATTCACCTAGATAGTTGACTCATCACATGAACAACTCATCACATAGATAATTGAGGTGTATCTGTCAAGGATATAAGAACTCACAACTCCTTGTGATTCTCAATGTCCTTTATTAGTGTGGGGTATTCTTTTATTAAGAAGAATTTAGTTATTTGATAATCATTCTCTAACTCCTTAGAGTATGATTCCTTCTTGATTTAGACATATACATGCCTTAATCATGAGTTCACTATGATACACTATCATAAGCACTCATAAGGATCTCAAACATTTGGTCCAAGTATTTCATTCATTGATCTCATCAAGAATTAACACTTTACCAAATTTGCACTTCATCTATGATAATCTTGAACACTTCAAGATATTCATATTGGTATTTCTCTAAACACCATTTGAAGTATTAGCATTTATTCTAATAGGTATGTAAATACATCATATGTATCATACCTAATAGGATAATCATTCTCCCACTACCATTAGTGAAGATTGATTAATCATGTTCAAGATATTCATGTCTCTTACTGGTTCTCTAACCAAAAGAGTCTAGATTTATCCATCACATGGAAACTAGAAATGAATTTCTCATGATTGATGCTAATTTGATTGTTTGAGTTATCTATCACTTTTAGGTATCCTTTTATCTTATGCATATCAAATACCACAAGATAAACAAGGCATTGCCACAAAGATCATATCTTTAAGATTGAAACATCAACTTTATTAATTGCCATCATTGTCATACAATATGCAAAAAATAAAGTGTTTCTATCTATTGGCACTATATGAAATAACAGTTCTCAACTCTATTTCATGCCCTTTTGGGCTGAAATAAACTGAAAGATACTCCTATCTATGGAAGCAACACTTGCTCCAATGATGGGTACTTCTTTCTTGGTCCTTTCACAAAGGCCATCACTTCTTTGCGGATCTTGCATATCATATATGATAGATCCATATCTTGGTATCATATACCTCAGATAAAGAAGCAGTTCATTTCATGATACCTTAGGTGGAGATTTCCATCCCCTCCTGCATCTTCTTTTGTTCTTCCATATATAGAGGGAAATCCCTCATACACCCTTTCCCCATGTGCCTTGAGGCTGAAGATGACTTGGATTGTTGGCTAGCATCAGAACACTTCTTTGCTTTGCCCTTAAGAATTACCTTTTCTTTTATCACATCAAAGATTATGGTTTGTCTTTCTTCATCTTTGCCTCTACTATCCTCAACATGTCCAACAACTCTGTCAACGCTTGTCAAAGTTGTTCATATTGTAGCTTATCATGAATTGTATGATTCTCGCAACATTTGCAGTATCATACCAATAGCCAACTTTTGGCTCAAAGGGAATCCTTCTTAGTTATGTCTTTCCACATACCCAATCATATTGAGTGTGTGAATACCTTACTGGATCTCCTTCTGTCATGACATACTAGGACAATGTCTTGGAGACATCATATGTCTCATGTTGTCTCTGCAACTCATAGTTCAGAGAACACAACATCAAGCACTCCTCATCAATGTCATCCTTGGTATGCTTCCATAAGCATACTTTCAGCCATTGATGTGGTGGGATCGAGTTCATCTGGTTCTGGTATAACGAGGACTTAGAGCTTTCTCTCTTTGACTGAGAACACTTCTAATCATCCTAACCAGTCATGGAATTATTCCCATTTAATTTGTTGGTCTCAAAGACCGATCGCAAATAAAGTGATTTGTTGATTAACCATTTAATTATTAATTTTTTTTTGGATACTAGTTCACCTAGTTACATCTGTGAGTTTCTTGTAAGAGAGACGAGAAGGACTTAAGGTCCTCTAGATAGATTTGAAGTGCATGGACAGGGCATTCGTTCCACATCTGAGGTGATGTTGGTTGCTTCAGGCAAAACTTGGCTAAGGCATCAGTCAGCTTGTTTTGACTCCTTTGCTGATGAACAATCTTCTGGATAGCAGAGTTTCGTAAGGCATCAAAAATCTTGTTTGTGAGTAGAAGGTACTTATCTGGGGGCTCCTTGGTTGTGGTAGACCATTGCACAACATTCCATGAGTCAGAGATGATCAATCCATCAGAGAGACCATTAACAGCCGCCAGTTCGATACCTAAGAGAATGGACTTCAACTCTCCTTCCATAGCATCTGTGTCGGGCACTAAGTGTGCACATCCAGTTAACCATTGGCCTTGTCCATTTCTGGCAATGGCACAGGAGCTAACGATCTTCGTGTTACTTGATAGAGCTGCATCTACATGAATGATAGTGGTTGAGGGGGATATCATTATTGGTTGAGGTGGCATACTGTCTTTGGCGGTATCAGGTTTAGGCGTGAGAGAAGATGAAAAGGCCTGGATGATGGAAGAAGTATCATCTAAACATTGGATGGCAAAAATCCGAGGTGGAGTCTTCCTGTTCTCAAAGATATATTGGTTCTGATTCTTCCAGATCATCCAACAGGTAACTGCAAACTTGATGTCCCAATTCTCCTCCGCATGGAGCTCTTTAAGATTGTATGTAAGCCATCCGTGGATGTCTTGATAGTCGAAGAAAATTTGTTCCACCGGAGGGAGGATCAAGGTCCAGGTCTGCTTTGCGTCAGCACAATCCCTTATGGCGTGGATGCAATCCTCCTCTTCGTCAGTGCAGCTGGAACAATAGGGATTGTGTGACGTCCCCGGATTTTGACTTCTCCAAACCCTATTGGAAATGAGATGTCATAATCCGAAAACATCATACAATCATATCAGAAAGCGATGCGGAAGCATAATACACATACATGAACATACAACCATAACATTCTCAACATTCAACATGTAAATTTATACAACATGAATTATTACACAATGATTTACAATTACATATTGAATGTAAATTCTACAATCTAACAACATGTATGCTAAAGTAGGATCTACACAATAGGTACGAACTTAACAATGCTCACTTCACATCTTTTATCCCACGCTATCTCTGAACCTAAAACATACGTGAAACAACGAATCAACACACAAGGTGTTGTGTACGTGGGTAGAAAGATACATACTAATATGTTCACATAATTTAAATAACTTGAGAAAGAAAGAGTATAATAAAACATTATTTAAAGTGATAATTAGGTAAACATTCCTTTTATTTCTTTCACTTTGATGTGGTTGTACTACACATACTTGCACTTGACTTACATCTAGTGTGGGCAATATAATATCATCATACATCTAACATGGGCCAAGGAATCATACATCCATGTTAGGCAACATACATCCACACCGGGCTATGTGCTCTAGTAGCTACAACCCATCATACTCATTTATGTTTTATTAGATTTGGTGAAGTATAACTCATACTAGTTCAACCAAGCAATCATATCCAAATACGAGCATTCAAGATATTACATATCATATGCAATCATAAAACTAGTCTTTTACTTAATAAATCCCACATACCTGAGATCAGAGATTCCTATTTACATTCTGGATCATCTACATATCTGGTCATCACCTGATTAATAACAATATTCATCATTAATAAATGTTCATCATATTCTAGGTATTTTAGGTCTAAATTAGGCTTTGGCCAAACCTAGATCAATATGATGTTAGGATGGTGTTTAGTATTTTTAATCTGACACATATGTCATTATTAAGGTCTGGTATGAAATTCCATATTTTTCTGATAACTGGTCTATTTTCTAGAATTAAAATGAGGATTAAACATGTAATTTTAGGCATTAATGAGAAAAGGCCTAACATAGATCAATAAAACCCAGATCAGATTTCACAAGTGGGTTTCCAGTGTTATTAGGGTTCTACTAAAATTTTCCGAGAATTAATATCATCTCGATACTATTTATTTCAACTAATGAACTCTAAATCATCTTCATTAAAGATCATTACTCATAGTTATTCAAGCGGCTGATATAGGGGTCTAATAATAAAGTATACATTTTTCTGAGTTCATAGATATTTTTGGGGGATTATTCGGCTAAGGGAGCTATTTTTTTAGGCATTTTCAAAGATCTGGTATATTTTTGAGGATTTAACATCAATTACCTTGAGAAGCGGGTCCCACTGCCTAGTATGGCAGTCTTTGATTGGTTCATGCTGGACATTAGGTGGGATGCAGCTCAGCGTCATGGTCTACTCCTAGACCGGCCGGTTCATTGTCCACTGAACCTTGCTCTCTCTCCGGTCTTACTCCTCTCTCTCACGCGATCTGTCGGGCGCTGCCTACTGCGAGAGAACTCCTTCTCTGCCAGCGAGTCGCTGCCATGAAGAGGATGACCTTCTGTTGATGCATCGATGAGTCACAGGACCTCACGACCTCCTCTCCACGTAGATTTGGGGCATCTGCGACCTACACTTAGCTATGTACGCCTCCAATTCATCCGTTCTGTGCGATCCGGTGCTCCACGATCTCAGGCATCAAGCCGCCGCTGCCGTGACTCTGAGGAGAGCGAGCCAAGGCCATAACCTTCCCCGCCCTTCAGATGGCTTACCAGAACATCCACAAACACCTCTGATTGTCATCCAGGAGGGATTGTAGAAACTGGGATCTCTTCGACCAAAGATAAGGACGCCTGGATCTTCGGCCGACCATGGTGAACTGAACTGGCAAGGACACTAGATCCCTCCACTAATCTGGAACTCTCAGTCAGTTCCTCTCTAGGTGACAGCAGAGATAGGCAGAAGGTAAATACAGAGGTTGGGGCCTCCACACCCAGAGATGGATTCTCCATCTCTCTAGAACCAACATGGCCCGTCTGGGAGGTCAGCGCCGAGAGGGGGTTAGGGTCGCCATGACTGCAGATTCCGACGAGCGTCTCCATCGTGAAGCTCGGCTCCAGCATGCGGGTTATGGCACAACGATGCTCCTCGTCCACCTTGTCTATCTACTGCCCGACACATTTCCAGAAAGAAAGTAGAATCCAAGGCTCTAAGACAGTTGTCCTTGAATATGCTGACACCATGGCATCATATCCAGGATTCGTGAGAGAGGATGGTGAAGGTGGGAACTTTGGTCTCTGGACACCATGGGTCTTCAATGCCAAGTGAAGAGGGCATCTGTTAGAGTGTTGCGCAGATCATGGGTTCACCAATGAGATTCTCTTATCCTGCCTCATTGGATCTAAAGACACCTCATCTAGTTCTATTCCACCCTTTCCGGGGGTGAGGGACGACTTGGAAGCTATTCATCCTTCTTGTATCAGCATTCAGAAATGTTCTGTACCGCACACTAACCCAATTGGTAGTGTGACTTTACATTGGCAAACACTACTTTAACTTTTAGTCCCGCTCGTGACCAGCTACAAGCTTTGAAGTCATGCACTTATACTCCTTTATTAAATAATCTAAATAAGATCCTTTATAATGTCAAAAGTAAACCTTGAATATCTATATTTATTTGGAGATTCCATCCTTAATGTTGGAAAAGGTTTAGCGTCACCAGCATATATGTGAAACCATATAACCTCATATATGATCTTTGATCACACAAATTCTCAAACTGGTGAATAAAAATATGTACATCATTATCGAACTTAATTGGTAGCTATCATCATCAATTGAATTTCTTTAAGAATATTATCCCCAAGATCACATGGAACACCATTGATTACCAGAAATCATTAAAAGAATCTCAAATATTACACTCTCTAGATTATCATGCTATACATTTAATACAAAACTTTCATCCAGTTTATGTTATTCATAAATTTCAACTTGCCATATATTAAGCACCTATGAATCTCAAAATTGTATCAACATCAAACCTGTGAAATCCAGGGTCATCACATTCACCCTACCTTAAATAGAATTTCGTCCTCGAAATGCAGCCAATGTCATGTTAATCGTGATATCAAGGAGTCCAACCTCAAATAAGCCGCCATTTCTAGGTGATAGGGCAATGTAGATTTGTATATACCCTAAGTTGTCATTTGAGGATATAAAAGAACCTTGGGTGTAACCACCCCACCTTATATATACGGAAGCATCATTTAATGGCTTAGTCATAACATGAGATTATGATATCTTAGGATTACATCACCCCTAAGGGTACAAGTTTTGTTCATACTTTTAAATTTTAGGAGGAATTCGTCTATATGCCATGATATTCAGATCGTTCAAAGCTAACATCATTAACATCTTACAATGATTTCATCATTAGAGGAGATTTATCTTCATCCTTGATATTAGGATTTTTTTTTTACATAAGAAGGGCTTATGTAACATGCTTGACCATTAAGGTTTCACCCTATGGTGTGATATTCATACTCAACTTAGAAGCATACATTGAGAAGGATCAAAATTATGAACTATATTTATGATCATATATCCTATGATCCAAAAATGTCTTTATATCAAGATCATGAGTTCAACCTTTTTTTTTGACTTGCATGTATTATGTGAAGGGAAACAAAATACTAAGTTTATCCCATGATCTCAACATCATATCTTTCATGTTTCATATGGGGGGGGAGAGAATATTTTAAAGTCAAACTTATCATGATTTAAATCTTTGGTACTACATGTATGATATAGGGGGGAATATAGAATAGGTCAAGCTTATACGAGTGACTCCTCATATCTAAATCATCTATATAGCTCAAGTGAGGTTTCTATCATCATATATTAAGAAAGAGAAGAAGGGAGAACATGTATTTTGAGTATCTTTTGCACAAAGCATCATACTCTCATAGCTAGAGTTCATATATTACCTCACTTGCAACTAATGATGAGATTCTCAAAATATGTCACTCTAGCTAGGGCCTAACTCATCCAAAGGACTGACTTTATCATATGGGTCATCTACCCATCCTTTTATTTTACCCAATTCTCACATATAGATTTGAATCATGCATAAGGACTCAACTCAACACTCGAGAGTAATCTAGTGTAGGATTTTTTTTTAACACATATCTCATATATTGGAGCCTAGGTCCTATGACCTTCTCCCTGTGGGTCTTACTCTCTCTAGAGTTCACCACATATCTCATCCTACCACTAGACATCCTCCTTGTATAAGAGCTTGAGGCTCATGCACACTCATCTCTGTCTTAACTTAGCTTATCTTAAGTAGGCAAAGGGAATGTACTTTCATCATCAAGATTTTGCTTAAATTCTACAAAATTGGATTCAACAAGTATACAACTTAAACCTTTATAAGGAAACTTATACCATCAGAGATCAAACTTAGATAAGATTCCACATGCTTATTTCAACTATCATTCTATCATCTACTCTATGTATCACATATCTTGATAAGGCTCTAGCCATCTAATCTAGACTACTCTCTCTTCTAGACTGATGTCACTCCCTTTCACTTAGATTGCATGAACACTAACTACTCTCCAGTGTGAGGGACACGTTTTTATATTTACATATAGGTAATAAAATATTATATAGTTTTTCTCCGAGAAGGCAGACGGCAGAGAAAACTATCAAGGCTCGGGCCAATTGGAGAACAAAACCAAACCAACAAAACGAGTGTCCCACACACAGTAGATAGTCTAGGGCCATGTCACCTAGTGAAATGGTGAGAACAAGGTGTAGACTAGTGTAGCTACCCAATACATATGAGCTCTATATGGAAAGGGTTTCAGACACTTGTCTAAACCTAGTTCTCGAACATCTAGGTTCTAACCTAGAGGCTAAGTCAAACCTTATTCCTATAGAACAACTTACTAACTTTCTAGGGTTTAAAGTGAAAGGTGAAATTATGTTTTATGTTTCATGGTGAGCAATTGTTAGGTGTAGCTACTGTTCATGCTCTGATACCAACTATGACGTCCCCGAATTTTGACTTCTCCAAACCCTATTGGGAATGAGATGTCAGAATCCGAAAGCATCATCCAATCATATCAGAAAGCGAAGCGGAAGCATAATACGCATACATGAACATACAACCATAACATTCTCAACATTCAACATGTAAATTTATACAACATAAAATATTACACAATGATTTACAATTACATATTGAATGTAAATTCTACAATCTAACAACATGTATGCTAAACTAGGATCTACACAATAGGTATGACCTTAACAGTGCTCACTTCACATCTTTTATCCCACGCTATCTCTGAACCTAAAACATACGTGAAACAATGAATCAACACACAAGGTGTTGTGTACGTGGGTAGAAAGATACATACTAATATGTTCACATAATTGAAATAACTTGAGGAAGAAAGAGTACAAGAAAACATTATTTAAAGCGATAATTAGGTAAACATTCCTTTTATTGCTTTCACTTTGATGCGGTTGTACTACACATACTTGCACTTGACTTACATCTAGTGTGGGCAATATAGTATCATCATACATCTAAAATGGGCCAAGGAATCATACATCCATGTTAGGCAACATACATTCACACCAGGATATGTGCTCTAGTAGCTACAACCCATCATACTCATTTATGTTCTATTAGATTTGGTGAAGTATAACTCATACTAGTTCAACCAAGCAATCATATCCAAATACGAGCATTCAAGATATTACATATCATATGCAATCAGAAAACTAGTCGTGTACTTAATAAATCCCACGTACCTGAGATCAGAGATTCCTATTTACATTCTGGATCATCTACATATCTGGTCATCACCTGATTAATAACAATATTCATCATTAATAAATGTTCATCATATTCTAGGTATTTTAGGTCTAAATTAGGTTTTGGCCAAACCTAGATCAATATGATGTTAGGATGGTGTTTAGTATTTTTAATCTGACACATATGTCATTATTAAGGTCTGGTATGAAATTCCATATTTTTCTGATAATTGGTCTATTTTCTAGAATTAAAATGAGGATTAAACATGTAATTTTAGGCATTAATGAGAAAAGGCCTAACATAGATCAATAAAACCCAGATCAGAGTTCACAAGTGGGTTTCTAGTGTTATTAGGGTTCTACTAAAATTTTCTGAGAATTAATATCACCTGGATACTATTTATTTCAACTAATGAACTCTAAATCATCTTCATTAAAGATCATTACTCATAGTTATTCAAGCGGCTGAAATAGGGGTCCAATAATAAAGTATACATTTTTCTGAGTTCATATATATTTTTGGGGGATTATTCGGCTAAGGGAGCTATTTTTTTAGGCATTTTCTAAGATCTGGTATATTTTTGAGGATTTAACAGCAATTACCTTGAGAGGCGGGTCCCACTGCCTGATATGGCAGTCTTTGATTGGTTCATGCTGGACATTAGGTGGGATGCAGCTCAGCATCATGGTCTACTCCTAGACTGGCCGGTTCATTGTCCACTGAACCTAGCTCTCTCTCCGGTCTTAGTCCTCTCTCTCGCACGATCTGTCGGGCACTACCTGCTGCGCGAGAACTCCTTCTCTGCCAGTGAGTCACTGCCATGAAGAGGACAACCTTCTGCTGATGCATCGATGAGTCACAGGACCTCATGACCTCCTTTCCACGTAGATATGGGGCATCTGCGACCTCCACTTAGCTATGTACGCCTCCAATTCATCCGTTCTACGCGATCCGGCGCTCCACGATCTTAGGCGTCAAGCCACCGCCGCCGTGACTCCAAGGAGAGCGAGCCAAGGCCATAACCTTCCCCGCCCTTTGGATGGCTTACCATAACATCCACAAACACCTCTGACCGTCATCCATGAGGGATTGCAGAAACTGGGATCTCTTCTTCCAAAGATAAGGACGCCTGGATCTTCGGCCGACCATGCCGAATTGAACCGGCAAGGACACTAGATCCCTCCACTAATCTGGAACTCTCAGTCAGTTCCTCTCTAAGTGACAACAGAGATAGGCAGAAGGTAAATACATAGGTTGGGGCCTCCACACCTAGAGATGGAGTTGCCATCTCTATAGAACCAACCTGACCCGTCTGGGAGGTCAGCGCCGAGAGGGGGTCAGGGTCGCCATGACTATAGATTCTGACGAGCGTCGCCATCGTGAAGCTCAGCTCCAGCATGCGGGTGATGGCACA
Organism: Alisma plantago-aquatica; assembly: GCA_963693085.1. Lineage (NCBI taxonomy): Eukaryota > Viridiplantae > Streptophyta > Magnoliopsida > Alismatales > Alismataceae > Alisma > Alisma plantago-aquatica. The sequence continues at coordinate 649,339,669 of OY856410.1, forward strand.
ACGATGATCCTCATCCACCTTGTCTATCTACTACCTAACACATTGCAAGAAAGAAAGTAGAATCAAAGGCTCTAAGACACTCATCCTTGAATATGCTGACACCATGGCATCATATCCAGGATTCGTGAGAGAGGATGGTGAAGGTGGGAACTGTGGTCTCTGGACACCATGGGTCTTCAACGTCAAGTGAAGAGGGCATCTGTTAGAGTGTTGCGCAGATCATGGGTTCACCAACGAGATTTTCTTATCCTGCCACATCGGATCTAAAGACATCACATCTAGTTCTGTTCCACCCTTTCCGGGGGTGAGGGACGACTTGGAAGCTATTCATCCTTCTTGTATCAGCATTCAGAAATGTTCTGTACCGCACACTAACCCAATTTGTAGTGTGACTTTACATTGGCAAACACTACTTTAACTCTTAGTCCCGCTCATGACCAGCTACAAGCTTTGAAGTCATGCACTTATACTCCTTTATTAAATACTCTAAATAAGATCCTTTATAATGTCAAAAGTAAACCTTGAATATCTATATTTAATTGGAGATTCCATCCTTAATGTTGGAAAAGGTTTAGTGTCACCAGCATATATGTGAAACCATATAACCTCATATATGATCTTTGATCACTCAAATTCTCAAACCGGTGAATAAAAATATGTACATCATTATCAAACTTAATTGGTAGCTATCATCATCAATTGAATTTCTTTAAGAATATTATCCCCAAGATCACATGGAACGCCATTGATTACCAGAAATCATTAAAAGAATCTCAAATATTACACTCTCTAGATTATCATGCTATACATTTAATACAAAACTTTCGTCCAGTTTATGTTATTCATAAATTTCAACTTGCCATATATTAAGCACCTATGAATCTCAAAATCGTATCAACATCAAACCTGTGAAATCCAGGGTCATCACATATTGTCAGTGAGATGTTTGTGGGTCCTCATTGAGTTGGTTAGGAGGCGGTTGTGTAGAAGAAGCCAGAGGTGGAGCTTTACGCAATGAGGTATCTTCATTGCCCAGATGGATTTGAACAGTTGGTGGTCCGCTTCGTCCGTCTGGGTTATAGCCATGTAGGCTGAGCTCGACGAGAAGGTACCATGCGGAGTAAGCTTCCATATTCGTTTGTCTGTGCCTAAAGAACTGTTTGGGGTAGGCATGTTCAGCATGTATTGAATATTCTCATTGTCAAACTAGTGATTGATAAAATCAGCATCCCAGCTGCCATCCTCCTTAATCAGGTTGGAGACCTTGAGGTTGAGGAGGTCCTCCGGGATTGCTAGTCCAGGCTTGAGTGTAGGCTTAAGGTCGTCCCCCAGCCATTCATCTGACCAGACAGAAGTGTCAAGGCCAGAGATGGCGATTCGTCTAGAATTGCCGAGAAGAAAGGGTGTTAAGCTCCTGATGCTACGCCAAAGGTGAGATCCATTGGAGATGGGATGTCCCCTACTCATATATTTCCCCACCATGAGATCAATCCAGGGAAGATGATGACGTTGGAGAAAGGCCCATGCTATCTTCAGTAAGAGAGAAGTATTGAAATCTTTGGTGTGTTTGATACCAAGTCCTCCTCTTGCCTTAGGCTTGGTTACTTGTTGCCATGCCACGAGGTTGAGACGTTTGCAGGAGTTCCCGTTCCAAATGAAATTCCGGATTAGTTGGTCGATTTTGTCACAAGTAGAAGATGATAGTAGGACGGATTGCATTACATAACACGCATGCGACTGCAACACTAAACGAGCTAAGGTAGTCCTTCCTGTGAGCGAGAGGAGCTTGTTCTGCCATTGATTAATTTGGTTGTGAACTTTCTCCGTGAGGGTTAAGAACAAATCTTTGCTTTTCCTTTTTTGAACAATTGGGATTCCAAGGTGGCGGCCCAGATTGCTTGTTTCTTGAATTCCTAACTTTCTGCAGATCCTGGTTCTTAGGTTCCTTGGTGTGTTATGCGAGAAGAACACGGTTGATTTTTCATGTGATAGAAAGAGGCCAGAGGCATCACTGAATCTTTTAAGGCATGTTTTGATAGTTTTGGCCTAGAATGTGGAAGCTTCCCCAAAAAGGATGATTCCGTCTGCAAAACTAGCATGAGTAATGGGAATCTTGGACTTAGAGAGGACAATGGGCTTCCAGGAATCCTTGGTGACTTCTTGAGCAATCAACTGGATCAGTCTCCTGAGGCAGAGAATGAAGATATACGGCGATAGAGGGTCACCTTGCTTCACCCCGCAGGAAGGTTTGAAGGAGCCCGCCATATCACCGTTCCAGAGGACAGATGACCTCCCCGAAGTAATAATTTGCATTATGATGTTAATGATGATCTTCGATAGTGATGTTTTGGTGAGAGTGTCTCTGATGAATTTCCAACTCAGCTTATCAAACGCTTTCACAAGGTCCAATTTCAATGCCATCGATATCTTCTTGCTTGTCTTGGATTCCATGGAGTGGATAACCTCCTGAATAAAAGCAGTGTTGTCGCCTATCCTTCTTCCTGGGATGAAGGCCGCCTGGTGGGGGGAAATCCACTCGCATAGGTATGGTTTTATTCTAGATGCAATCACCTTTGAAAGAAGCTTGGAGCAGACATTATTGAGGGAAATTGGGCAAAATTGGGAGCAACTTTCTGGGGAGGACACCTTAGGAATGAGAATGATGAGGGAATCCGACCAACCGGGTGGTACTCCTTCACCTTTGAAGGGTTGCTGAACGAAACGACATATTTGGGATTTGAGGGATATCCAGTGTTTTTGATAGAATGCCGCATCCACCCCATCGGGTCCCGGGGCCTTGATAGGGGACATGGAGAGGAGGGCATGGTGGATCTCTTCCTGAGTTGGAGCTTCTGCAAGATGAACCCTTTGGCTACTGGAGAGGGATGAGTAAGAGCTTGGGAAGGATGGGCCTGCCATCCTTCTCAACTCGTTATTAGATTCCTTATATACATTTGAGAAAAAGGAGAGAATGAGGGATTTGATGTCCATTGGATCATGAATCCAAACCCCATTGTCATCTTTGAGGGACGTCACCCGGTTCCTCTATCTCCTAGCTTTGGTGAGCGAATGAAAGAAACGGGTGTTGTTGTCACCCAGCCGAATCCAATCACATCTAGCCTTTTGCTGGCTTTCGGCTTCTTCGCATCTAAGGATCGTGTCTAATTGTCCTTGTTAATTGATAGTTTCTTGAGCCATGGCTTGGTTGAAGAGGAGGGCCAAATTCATCTGATTCCATTGAATTTTATTGGAAATCTTGTCCTTCTCCTTCCTGTCATTCTTCCTTATAGCTAAGTCCCACTTCTTGGCCTTGGAGAGAAAGGAAGCGCTCATTGTCATAAGGTCTTGCTCTGGAGGCCAAGAATCCTCAAAGAAGTCAGTATATCCAGGTGTGGTGTACCATCGAGTAGATGTGCGGGTAGGAATGGTGTTGTAGATAGGCGGATGATCAGAATAAGATACCATGATTGGAGCATGGTCGGAGTGGTTCTTCTCAAGAACTCGAATCTCCTTTGTAGAGGACGAATCGATCCATTGTATGTTCGCTACGACTCTATCGAGCCGTTCATGGAGAAGCCCTCTTCGGAAGGTGGTCCTAGCTCCAGACGCACCAAGATCGTACAGGGAGCAAGAGTCCATAGCTTAAATGAAATCATTACTGTTGGCCGAGTCGTAAGTATCGCTCCCTAATTTCTCCGACGGATACATGACGACGTTGAAGTCACCCATTACCACCCAGGGGGTCGTCGTAGTAGAGAGAGAGATGAGGTGGTTCCATAGGAGCTTGCGGCCACCTCTGGTTGTACTAGCATAGATGACGGTGAAAAGAGTCCCCTCGATATTGTAGTGGATAGATTGTTTATGAGAGAAAAGGATTTCCAAGTTGACATTGTGCTTCCATAGCACCCAGATTCCACCAGAGAAGCCAACGGCTTCGACTCTGTGTGAGTGTGTGAAACCCAATTTCTTGATGATCCCAGCTTCCCTGTCGCCGCTGCAGCGAGCCTCCAGCAAGCAAAAGATTGATATGTTGTACTTCCGAGTAAGATCCTTGACCGCGAGATGGGTGTCCTTGTCGCAGGCACCCTGCACATTCTAGGAGATTACCTTCATTTATCAGAATCAGCTAGGGTAGAGGTGCCCATCAACCTGGCTTTGTCTTCAAGATCCAGTAAGAGAGATGTCTTGGTCCTTTTCCTATTAGACGGGATCGAGGGACCCCCCGATTGGACCACCTTCCTGTTTCTGAGGAGGATACCAACCGAGTTCCGTCGAGGAGTCTGATAGGGATGGTTTGGAAGGTCCCTGGAGGACGTATCCCCCATGGAAAAGGGTGTGGTGACGAAAGGGTGTGATTCCTGCGATCTGCCCGTGAGGACCGCATCTCCGGTTGGGTTCACCTCTGTATGATTGTCGGGGTTCTGCGTGTTTGCGGCACGATGGATGACAGATTTATGGGTGTTTGAGGGGGGATCAGATTGCTGTTCGGGTTGGTGGTGGCTCGTACTGGAGCGGTCTCTGCTCAGTCTTGAGTTTCTCTTCTGTGTTTTCCAGTCGATACCACTGGTGATCCTCTCCGCGACATTATCAACATCAATGATCTCTGTAGAATTGTCTTCACCTTCCTGCACTTCTAGGGTTTGGAAACGATTGTTCGATGAAGGTTGTGGTTTATGTCTAGCAACTCTGGATGGTCTCTGCTTGCATTGCATAGGCTTGGCATAGATGCAATCTGTGAATCCTGTGGCGAGAGGGGGGGCGCTAGCACAGGGGCGTCGCTCGTCGCTCGCCGCTTGATTCCTCAGTTCGTTCTCCGCCATGATGCGATTGGTGCAGTCTATTTCTAGGTGCCCCACACGTCCACAGTGCATACATATGAAGGGGATGTTTTCATACTCGATACGGTAATGGTTGCCTTCGATCATAACTTGTGGCATCAAGGGCTGAGCAGTATCCATTTCAACAGCGATTCTTGCAAAATGGCCCCATTGTTGCGTTAGAGTATTGAGATCTACTTTGATCATCTTCCCGATGGTGTCTCCTATCTTCGCCAGTAGGAATTCCTGATATAGGTGGATGGGAAGGTTGGGGATCCGAATCCAAGCAACCAATCATGGAATTGCAGGGGAGTCTGGTGTGAACTCCGGTTGCCATCGCTGGACAGTGAGGTACGAGCCGAAGAGCGCCAGACTTAAGGAAGTGTTGTTGTCTTCTGGGTCAATACTGGTATAACCCTGGTCTTCTGTCATGTTCCTTCCTACAGACTCTCTGTATGAGCGCCGGTGCATCACCGGAGGGTGCGATAGATTAGGGTTTCTGTTGGGCAGAGCAGGGAATTGAGTTTGCATAGGAGCCCCAGAATCAACTTCCATGGCGTTGGTCCGGGATGCCCTTGTGGGGTGTGATTGCTTTGTTGATGAGAAATTTAGGCTGATGTCGGTGTTGCCGAACGGGACTTGTAGTGAAGGTCTGGGGCGGTGACCTTCACCAATGTCCGGGCAGTCATTTGCATTGTTCTCTTCAGAACCAGAGTTAGCGTCGTTAGCCAACGTCGTGGGACCGGCAAGGTTGGTTAATGGTGTTCCTTGTGCTTCCTTGGACAACAATATCATGTCCGGACCTCCACGTTCCTCCCCCATCTATACAGCAGCCTCACCGTCTATCCCTTCCATCGCAACATAAACACTTCCTTCCATCTCACAGGCATCATCCGGAGGTCGTGACCCCCCGAAGTGTCCTCTACCTCCGCGGCCGCCGCGGCTACCAACGCCACCACCATGCATGCGCACGCTGACCCCGAAACCCTAGATGATGTGAAAAGTTTCTAAACCTTTTTGAGGTACCATTTATTTTAACAAAAGGAAAATATGCAATTTTAGTCCAAAAACTCATTTTTGACTTATTTGATTGATTTGAAAAGTCGAAGATATAATTAGGCCTTTAATTAATTATTGATCCCACTATTTTACTTCAAATTGATAGCCCTCACCATCAATTCAGAAGATTGCAGTGTACAACCTTCTGGTGGGCAAGATCCTGAAATCCTCTAAGTCATGGACCAACTAGGGCTATCACACACAACTTAGATCTCTCAGGTATGCAACTTTTGCGAATTGCATCATATGAAACTCTTGATAAGATGTCATATGCAACTCCTTGCCATGATCACCTCCATGCCTCAAGGTACTAGATCCCATCTAGATCACCTTGTTAAGTCCAACCCAAAGCAAACACGATGAATATGCACCCTGCTAGGGCAGACCCACACATTCATCCTTCATGCTTCCACGAGATAGACGGTGCACCACGCTAGGGCGTGCCCACACTTGGTCGATCAAGCTTTTCACGTGTGTCACATTTGGAAGGCATATAAAACTTAATATTTAATGAGGGATTTGGTTTTATACATGTACATATCAAATCACCACAATACATAGTACGTATCATATACATGTTGTATCCCATAGAAAACATGTGAATCGATAAAAGTGATGATTATGGCCATCCTAATGTGATTCCTCGAGCCAAGAGGAATCACAATCATCTAGGTCTACATCACATGCAACATGTACAAGATGAACTTTGTGCTTTGCCTTTCTGGGTTTGATCAACTCATCTCATGAATGATCGACTCATCATAAGACAGGTCGGCTGGGTGCCACCAGCCGATCGGTTGGCTCCTCCAACCGATCGGTTTTCCTGGTCGTCATGCATCTCTTCATGGCCACCACCTGCTCGTTTCGCTCCTCGAACATGTCATCAACCGATCAACTCACTCCTTGAACCGATCGTCTCGAACGTCAACTGATCGGTTCACACCTTGAACTGATCGTCTCAGCTGTCGTCAGGATGTCCTCCGTTCTTTGACATAACAGGAAATAAAATTCTATCCTATTTTACATTGTAAAAGGAGAAACCTCGAGTTACATTCGAGGGGAGCAAAGGTAGGAAAGAAATCTCAAATTATTTCGAGTTACATCAGGAATAGGAGAAGGAAGATCGGTGCGCAGACCGAGATGCAAGCAACCACATATAACCATACATAGATAGGGTTTATTGGCCATAATAACACTACACATCCACCACAAAACTCGTTTAAGGGCGACTCGTATCGAGTACATTCATAATACATATCAAATATGTAAATTGGGATTTGTGGATTTAGGATTGGACATGCATAAAGCCAATTTTATTCACATCGTATGCAATAAATAAAGGCGACAAACCAAAATAGATCATATCAATAATCCTAAAGTATAGAGCAGTTGACGTGGCTCTGATACCACTGTTGGGTTTTAGGGGTGGCATAGAAGGCAGCAGAAACAAAAATTTTCTCCCCCAAACCCAGAACAAGGAAAGATGTCAACGTCTATACAATAGGAAAGGATGGTTTGTGGAATCATACCTTGTCCCGAGGCTTGCTCGACAACAATACCTCACGGCTTGCACGGTCTTCAACTCCGGTCTTGGATTGTGTCTGTGCAGCTCCTGGTCACACCAGGACTGACGACTCCTGGTCTCACCGGGACTGTCAGGATTGACAGTTGTCCTCCGAGTGGCAGAAACCTCCCTCTTCTGAAGTAGTCCACATGGACCACCTGGAACTCCAATCTCCTTGTCCCACAAGGAATTGGAAGGAGTCACACCCTCCTATCAGCATACTAATCGCCGACACACTCTCCTGCCACCAATTGCTTTCTGTAGTTGTCTTTCCCTTGTTGTGCCTCCCTTATCGGGTAGCACTTGCTCGAGCTCTCTCGGTTACCAAAACCAGAGAGAACGACAACTTCACAGAGCAACTAGTTGCACTGAGTTGTACTTTGAGAAGCCCCCAATACCCCTATATATATAGGAGGGTCATGGGACAAGGTTCTCCATCCCGGGCAATGCGGGACTAAAAGCAGGAGTAGAAGGGTTCAATATTTTCCACAAAACAACCAACTCACTACTTGAACCGGTCATTTCATTTCTGAAACGGTCGGTTGGGGACCTGAGCCGGTCGATTGACACCTCAACCGATCGGTTGGGACACCTCAACCAGTCAGTTCACTTCTAAACTGGTCGGTTTGTGGTCATGGTCAGTTCCCGATTGACTTTCCATCTTTTCTTTCTAATTGGTATCAAATACCAATCCTTGTTCCAATCAAATTGGGCAAGTGAAACGAAAGGAAAATTCTCACCAATCCTACTTTCCCAACTTGCCCGGTTGGACCAGTTGAACGATCGTTTCAACACTTGAAGCGATTGTTTCACCCTGTCCATCAGCCGATCGACTCACTACTTGAGCCAACTGGTTTGCCAAGCTCAGTCGATCGGTTCATCACATGAGTCGATCGGTTGGGAGTGCAGATTGTGCAGAATCAGTCAATTACAGTTTTAATCAATCTGATACTCTAATCAATCAGTCCAACACCTTGAACACTATGATTTTGAGATATCAATTAATTGAGTGTTTAATTGAACTACTAAACTTCTTTAGTAATCAATCTAAACATTGTTTGTGGATAAAGCTCCTCTTCTAGGTTAAAACCTATGTGTGTGACCCTGTAGGTCCTTTTCACATTGGCAGTGAAAGTCCATAACATTTATGACTTCACAAGCAAAGAGCGGTGCCTAGTCACAAAGCAGTGCTACCCATGTGAAATAGAAAGTTGGAGAAAAACTTTCAATCCTACAATCCGTGAATGGTGTTATAGTGAATGTATAATTCCTTTGTCACTGATATCTGGAATGAAATTGAGGCATGGAACAATCATCCTGTCAACGTTCATTCACTTTCTTGATATCAGAGTATATTGGAAGAGATATGTATGACATCAATATCACATACTGATTCACACATGCGTGCACACACCTATTTGAATCCTACTCATCAAGTGGCCTTGGATATCAAACTCCCTAAGGAGGGACAAATCCCATATCTATCACTCACCCCTCAAAAGCCCCATGTGTCAAAGCCACCCAATCATCACATTTATAACAACCCATGTTTCAAGAGTGTGTTTGATGATGTCAAAGTGTGCCCAACGACATGTGTTGAGTGTAGTGATTTCAGGTCAAAGAATCACACTCACCACCATCACTGTGATTACTGACTGTGACTACCATGTCATGGTTCCATGTGTCAAACTCACGGTGGGTCTGTTCGGTACACTTGTTCTCTAACAAGTACTTATGTGTTTGGTTTGATATCTCTATATCATGACTAATAAGATTATGTCATCAACCAACACCACAATCTAGTCTTATGTGTCATTGTTGTCTATCTACCTTCCACAATGACATCTGACTAGGGAAATAACAAGAATGTACAAACTCTTACCATCCATATGATCTCATCGTTCAGTTCCTCAACCTGAAAGCATACGTCATTGAGTATTGTCATTCTCTAAACATTCAATCTGTTCTATCACTATCTCATATGACTGAACCAGAAAGAATTGGAAGCTTGCCCTTGATTTTTATCAAATCAATCTTAATGTATCCCATCAATCGTCCCATGATTGGCTCTCAGGGCATACATACCAACATTTCAGGTTGTCATCAGTTAAGGATTAAGGTGGATAACATACCTTAGTCAACTTTTAGGACTAGGTATGGTCATTATGAGTTTGTGGTTATGCCATTTGGGCTAACCAATGCACCTACAACCTTAATGGATGAATAGGGTGTTCAAGCCCTATCTTGATCAGTGTGTGGTTATGTTCATAGATGACATCCTAATATATTCTACAAATAGTCAGCAATATGGGCAACATCTTCTCCAGGCATTGACTTTGTTGAGGTAGCATCAGCCATATGCTAAGTTTAGCAAGTACGAGTTCTGGTTTTCAGAAGTATCTTTTTAGGATGTGTTATATCTATTAAGAGTGTTTGAGTAGACCCTGAGAAGGTTGAATCTATACTAGAGTGGGAACAACCTAAGACACCGATAAAGATTCAAAGTTTCCTAGGTTTGGCAGGCTATTATAGGAGGTTTATCCAGGAATTCAGTTATGTAGCGTTAACCCTAACTAGGCTAACTCAAAAAGATGTTCCTTTTTCTTGGAATGACAAGTGTCAGCATTCTTTTCACTTTTTGGAAAACAAATTGAGCAATGCACTAAAGTGTGTTCTTCTACAAAAGGGAAAGGCTATATTGTCTTTTTTTATGCCTTAAAGAATGGGTTGGGATGTGTGTTGATGCAAGATAATAATGTGATTTCTTTTACTTCATGACAGCTTAAGAAACACAATGAGAACTACCCAACACATGGTATGGAGATTGCAATGGTGGTCCATGACTTAAGGATCTCGAGAAACTACCTTCATGGAAACAAGTGTCAGATCTTCACTGACCATAAGAATCTACAGTAGATTTTCTCAAAACAAGAGATGAATATGAGGAAGAGGAGATAGACGGAGCTAATCAAATATTATGATTCCATGATAGACTACCATATAGGCAAGGCCAATGTAGTAGATGATGCATTGAGTAGGAAGTTGTCTTCATTTTCAACAGTAGATAATGCACAATTATATTCCATGGTATGCCAAAAGAGAGATTTTCTAGTGTCTCTTCACAAGATGAATGCACAACTAGTAGTTTCTTTGCGGACATGATTTTTGACATAGTTACAAGTTAAACCTACCTTGAGACAATAGATTCATGATGCACAACAAAATGATGCTATCATATAGAATATATGATCAGGGATTGGCAGTGCAAAGTATGATGTCTTCCATGAAGAATATGTTGGTATAGCTTGTTACCACAATAGGATAATAGTTCCTATTGTTGATGGGTTGAGGAAGATGGTACTTGAGGAGTCTCACTCCTTGATGTATGCAATGCATCCTAGAAGTACTAAGATGTTCCACAACCTAAAAGACTTGTATTGGTGGAAAGGATTTAAGTGTGATGTGGTAGAGTTTATAGCCAGATGTCCAGTTTCTCAGCAGGTGAAGGTTGAGCACCAAAAGCCTACAGGGACATTACAACCTTTTCCGATACCATAATGGAAATGGGATTATCATGGACTTTTTGGTCGGTCTTCCTAGGACATCCAAATGTCATGATTCCATATGGGTGATAGTGGATTGATTGACTAAGTAAGCCCACTTCTTTCCAGTCAAGACAACATTTACATCTGAGAAGTTGGCACAAGTGTATGATGATAAGATATTCCATTTACATGACATTCTAGTGACTATAGTTTCTAACTAGGGACCACAATTTATAAGTCAAATTTGGGAACGTTTGCATTCAACGATAGGAACACAACTGAGATTCAGTACAACTTTCCATCCACAGACAAATTGTGTAACAACCTCACTTTTTGTGTCCCCCAATTAAGGAAAGACCTTCAAATTGAGAGTCATTACCTTATTACCAAGGATCCAGATTTAGCAAATAATAAATAATAGAAAATAATCTAAATTAAATTCTAAATTTTGTTTACAAATTGTAAAATGACATACCTCATGGAACTAATAACTATTGATAAGTACTATCATCTATCTAGTCCTCCTTAGTATAGATTAATACCTTTGATATATTTCATCATATTCTTCATGTCTTTTATCATGTGAAACATAAACCTAAAATTCCGACAAACAAAATGCAATCAACATATTACTATACTATGTATGTGGGCTACAATCACAATGTGTGCAACTAACATGATCACATATAAGCATCAAATATTGCAAATACGAACTGAATTATTCTTTACATAGCCTAACCCCTACTGGTTATATTATCCTAGGTGTGATCACTATCCCATCCAAAGCTCATGTGCATCACCCCTTGATTTGCATCAACCTAGGGTTTAGAATATTATCATTTACTTATGTGATACTCATATTGGCATTATAGTTGAACATGAATTAAATAAACAACCAACAATTTATTAATCAATTCAGTCCTCAAAAATCATTCAGAAAACATCAACAAACTATAGTCCAGATAGCCACTATTAGAACCACGTACCTTGATGGTGAGCCATGCAGATTATCATATAACTATACTTCATATGTATTGTCCAAGAAAGAAAATCAAGCATTCAAATATGCAAGTATGTAAATCCTAACTTGTCACCATCGCTTTGATTAGATAAAGCCCTGCTCCCCCCTAATCTAGGATTTACATTTCTATGGTATCAAGTTACCATTAGGGTTATGTCTCAAAACCCTAATTCCCATGATTCTCACTTTAATAAATTAAGAACCCTAATCCATAATAGGTGTTTCCATGATTATCAAATCTATATCATCATTATATTATGAGTATTTAGATTCAACTAAGTTCAATAACAACCTAGAAAGATATGATCTTGAACCCTGATTATTCTGATGCATTATACTAGTCACATTAAAAGCCCTAATTACCCATCATCTTGATTTCTCAGGTTGTACATCAATAATAGATATTAATATAAAAGAAAGGCTTTTTAATGTTTTCAACATGTTAACACCCAAATCAAGGATTTTATACACTAATTACCACTTAAAACAATTATTTTACTATTTTTTGAAAGGAAAGTGTAATTAGATTATGAAGCTATTTCATTTGGATTCGTCTCATTTTTTGATCAGTTTTCTTATATTATGTGCTTTAATACGAGTTACCAATAACTTTCTACAATTATTGCAAATTTATTGTATTCTAACCAACAGGACAGTGTCATGTAGGCAACTTATCCTATATTATGTACCTCTAGGGTTTGGGGCTAAGTTATAATGAAATGATGGTTTTTCCCTCATGCTATGAGACATTTCTTTCATGGGAGGGGTGCTTTGGTCAATTTGATATGAATCATCTTCCTCCTCTCTTGTTTCCTTCTCTACTTCTGTGCAAGGGATAACGACAACTGGTGTTTCCTTTCTGGGTGTGGGAGGACTATACGTGAGGGTGTCTCCATATCCTCCACCTCTTCGAGATGTCGATGCCACACTCCTAGTCTCCCTTCCAAAGCCACTAGTCGCCAAATTCCTGGTCCTGAGCATGGCTCTGCTGAGCTATGGAGAAAGTCAACCAAGCATCGATTCTCCACTCATGACTCACTTCATCATGATCCTTTGGGCTTGTCGACGCCCTTGTGAAGTCCCCAGAAGAATAGAGGTGGTCCCACAATGAGTAGCTTCAGGCTCTAGAGACCAGATGCTTCCGCCCTAATCCTGGCTAGCGTCGAGCCTCGTCTATCCTGTGCAGATCCCTTCCACCACCAAGAGGAATGCCCTTACTCCTTTTCCATCTCCTACCTACAATAGAACCCCAATATGGAGAGAGATACTACTCTTCAACCCTTCATACTAGAACACACTATTACATAGGAGGTGCTGCCTTCTGGCCACCTCTCTTTGACGACCACCTCTCATTTTCTCCCTCTTCCTTGTTGGGTGAGGATACGATTGGAAGGAGGGGATTAGTGAACTGACTCCTACCCTACTCTCTTCTTTGTTCCGACTTATATAGTATAAGGATTGGGGATTTGATAGATTTTTCTTTCACATGTATCGTTTTGTTCTAGCCATGAGGACACATAAGGAAAGGAGGTAATTAGTTTCCTTCCTCAATGCTTATTTACTCTACAGATCCAAATTTTTTTTAAAGAAAGCCATCCCTCTATTCTAACAACTTTGATATTAAAGAGAAAACCATAAATATCTTTTCCATGCTAATAAATCCTAAAAAGTATTACCAAAAAATTATTGCCAACTTTTGGTTGTATCAAATATATGTATCACTTGGTTTCCACACCAAAAGGAAATCAAATAAATCTATGGTAATATATTGGGTAATTTGATTGTTATTTCTCTTTCCTTTTAATATACTCCTTAAATCAAATATAGGAACCCACTAATATCATCGCAACATGTTTATAATATGTTGGGATTTGTTGTAATGTCTTTCATTATAGAAAATGTACTCTTTTTGACATCTCATTAAAACAATTACTATTATCTCATGGAACCCCCCTTTTTCTCCCAATCTTTAGAATTCTCTTACTTTCATTTAATATTTTAAAGTATAAAAAAAGAAAATTTGAAATATTCTTGTTTGGTGCCTCAACCATGGTGTTGCCAGTCTTAGCTACATAGTTATCCTCTAATTATCTAAAAACACCATAAATCCTATTTTTTTGGCAACTTGATAATTATTTCATTTTTCATAACAAAATCCCAATATTATTAATTTATGTACAAATTTCTTTTATTTATTTAACTTGTGCCATAAGCACCCATGCCATAAAAGTGATCCATTTTGTTATTCCCCCAATAATAACAGTAGGGAATTTATTTATCAAAACATACTTTACATTGATATCATTTAATTTTAACAAATTTGAGGATATAAAAGATGCCCATTCTAAAAGGACTGTTCGGACTTTGGAGGATCTCTTAAGGGAATGTGTCTTACAATTTCTGTGTTATTGGGATATACATCTAAGTTTGATAGAATTTACGTACATCTATTATTATTAGAGATGTATATATATGGCTCCTTATGAGGATTTGCATGGGAGACGTTGTCAGTCTCTACTTTGTTGGTATGAAACTGGTGAGTATCAACTTTTGGGTCATGAGCTTGTACGACAAAATGAATTGAAGATTAAAGTGATACAAAAAGAGTCTAAAGAAGCTCCAGATAGATAGAAATTCTATGAAGATAATCATCACAGACCGTTAGAGTTCCAAGTGTGAGGCATAGTGTATCTCAAGGTCTCTCCTTGGAGAGGTGTGTTGAGGTTTTGGAAGAAGGGTAAGTTGGCTCCTACATTTATGGGACCATACTCTATCTTGACTCATGTTGGAAAGGTAGCATACAAGTTTGAGTTACCACTAGAGCTACATAGATTACATAATGTCTTTCACATCCCCCTGCTGAGAAAATGTCATCCAGATGTCGAGCAGACAATTAAAAAAGTATACGTTAAGTTAGATGAGGATATCTCCTACGTTGAGGGTCCCAAGTTAATCCTAAATAGGAGGGTAAAGAAGATATAGAAGAAAGATATAATGTTAGTAAAGGTTTTGTGGCATCACCATGGCATAGAGGAATCCACTTGGATCTAGAGGTTGAGATGCATAGGAAGTACCCATCTCTCTTTGTGTAGGATTTTGGGGGCAAAATCCTTGTTAGGCATTTGTAGTTGTAAGGCCCTTGACCTTGCTTAAAGTGTTGAATAGTTTTAATTATCATAATTGGATGCATAGAACCCTAATAAAACCTTGTGATATTCTTTTGAATATAAATACAAGCTCAAATTAGAAATTATGTCCAATTTGCACACTGTTTGTGCAAGTTATACAATTTTAAGTACATTTTGCACTTTTCTACAATTTACCCAAATAACATGTTTTCTTTGCAATTTGTGACATGCATTATGTTCCTTGGATGTTTTCTCATCATGCTTGATCATTTTGAGCAATGGGGTTCAAAATTGTACCCATGTTTGGAGAAGATTCCTTTCTATGTTGAATTAGGGTTTACCCCCCTAGATGAGCCACCTTCAAGGCTATAAGATGATGATTCCACAGGTTTGGGCAACATCCGATGGCCAAAAAATGACGGGACATCTGGTGGTCATCACTAAAAGGCTCCAAGTTGATGGTTCATGTTGGTTTGGTTCACTTAAAATCATGATCAATCGATGGTTCTACCACCTTTTGACCTAAACATGATCAAATGATGGTCACCACCCCTCAACAGCTGGTGGTGGACCTGAGAGGCCATCAATCAATGACCTAGTTGTCCCTAACAGCTAGTGGACCTTCTTCTTATTTGTCCATGGAAGCATTAAGCCATAGACACATGGAGAATTGCTTAGACACCTCATGCTTCTTTTCTTCCTTATCCACCAAGCTTTATATACCTATCCTTAAGCTCCCAAATGAAACTTTTACTCTCAACGACTTCCCCCCTACTAAGATTATAGTCCTTCCTCTCTTTGACTGTATAGCTTATGTCCAAGGAAGAAGAAGGTGTGGATCATCTTGTTAGAAGCATCTACGGTTACAATTTGTTTCCTTTAGGGTTTCTAAAGCTCTTTCTTGGTGATCTTGACCTAAACAAGTAAGTATCATCTGCTTTCCTCCATTTCTTTCAATTTTCTTCTTCCTACTACATTCCTCAAGGTTGGATCCTTATTTTTCCATGGTAGAAGTTTCTCTATAACTCAAGAATCTACCTTTCTTGCCTCTTCTTCTTCTTGGGTTTTGCTTCCTTGTGGAGAAGGGTGACTACTTGGCTGAGTTCAGATCTAAAACTTGGGTTTTCTTGCCTTCTTTTCTCTAGTTTCTTGATTCTAGAAGTCTTTTCTTCTCAAAAGAGGTGAGTTCTATAACCCTATTTACTTATATTTCTTACTATAAGCTTGTTAGCTCACATACTTGCCTAAAAATGGTGATTTAAGCCTTAAGATGCTAAGCTTGCTTGACATTTATATTTTTTATTGTGTTCCCTATTCTATTCCAGTTCTAGATGAACCTATAAACATGTGTACATCCTTCCTATGGAAGGAGAAAATCTAGGATTGGTTGGTAACACAAACGAAGATGGTGCTAAGCACCTAACAATCGTTGGTCCAAACTAGCATTTTGAAGATTTTTCCTTCACTTCCACATGACCCGATGGTGATACCATGCAACAACTGATGGCCTCTCTATCTTAGCATCCGATGGTGGTGACCAAGGGTTTCAACTGATGGTGACATCCAATGGTCACCACTTATGTCAGGTTTTGGCTCAATTAGAAGCTTAATGATCATTCAATAAGTACCCTAATGATGCTATCAATCAATGATGAAATTATCAGAATATCCTAGTGCCAATCTAATAATTGATGGTGACTTAATGATCAGAACCAATATTGGATCAGGTCATCACCACTGATGGTGAGTTAAGGATGTAATTATAGATTCCATTAGGTCGCAAACCAATGATTGCTTGGCACAATTGATTCAAATATTATACCTAAATCAAATTGATGGTTTTGAATAATGAACCCGATCCAATGAATGAGATTGGATGCTAAAACATCCAATGTATTATAATGAATCCAATAGTATTATATGTGGGTCCTAGTGATGATAATCTGATATTTTAATGCATCTAATTTGTAGTCTTACCTTTTCCCTCATATGGCTATATTTGATAAATCACCATAATAAGTAGATGTGTAACTCTAATGTGATTTATCTTGTTACACCTAACCCTTAACGTAACTAAATGATGGTTATTGGTTATAATCATCCCTCTTGAATGATTAATTTGAAAATGTTCTTCTTGTGTGGAAACCACAATGTAGTACTATTTGAATATCATAGTGTCTTGCCATGTTAATATCTATGCACACTATGTGTTGATGATATTTTGAGCCTTGTTTAGGGCATAGAATGGTAGTGGTGATCTTACAAGGATTGATGTGATTACTTTAATTACCTTTGGTCATATTTGAAGCCGTGATTGAGGTGAAAGCCTCTTCATGTTCCAATAAGGGTGGAAAGAATGGAACTTGTGATAAGAATTGGGTATCCTGAAAAAGTATGATGTTAATGTGGTTCAATACAATACCATAGATGATAGCATGTGATAATGTGATTAAAATTTATAACCCAAACATTTTATATCTGCTGAAGTTACAATATATATACTCTTGATAGAAATTGAATTAAGGTTTGTATGTCCATTTGTATGATTAAGCTTTAATTCACCCAATTGTCAGTAAATAATCAATAGTAACCCTGATAATGTAGTGCCTTGTGTCGTAGGACCATCTTCAGTGTCAGAACTTGTAGAATGGTGAAATGAGTATTTCTAAGGAAAGCTCAGAGTCTGATATATAACATGTTGAGTATGTACCGGTGCAAGTCAGTGTACATCCTTGACATCTTGATTCCAAGATTGAATGAGAACATCTTCGGTCGTATGTTGGAAACTTGTAATGTGTATGGCAATAGAGGACAACTGAGGTTGTACCTTCAAAAATAGGGTTGTATACCCTAGTTATTAGTGTTGTGGCTTGTACCAAGGATGGATTACATGTTATCAGCTTGACTATATGTTGTTGTTGGCAGTTAGACTGATATGTCACTATAGTTTACTCGTACTGACCGAGGGGAAGAGATCTTAGGATACTAGTACTCCTACATCTTGTATAGAACTGATTGTGACCAACTGGTGTTCAGTTGGACTTCGAGTGGTATGACTCAAACTCCCCATGGTGTATTAAGAAAAGATGTAATACAAGCCTTGTAGTAAATCAGCTAGGGTTAAATATGCCTCACATTGGTTGAGTAGCCCTTTTCTTATCTATATATGACATAGTTTATACATGATGCATACTTATGAAATTTAAGTAATTCTACTTGTTGCTAAAGCTTAATTTCTTAGTTGTTTAGTATGCTTAAATAGTATAATTTTCTTAAATTGCATATTTAATATCCTATCTGCTCAATTTATTTACTATTAATTAATCTGTTGTGATCAATATCTATTGGAGAGAGTTATATCACTCACTGGGACTGGGTCTCACTCGTGGGTTACCACATCTTTTTAGGTGGTTGCGGGCAACATGGTTGAGGTCATGATTTTGAAGAGAACTAGTCTGGTGATCAATAGATTCATAAGGTTGGTCAGATGCAAATGTTAGTAGTGGAGTCCTAATGTCATCCATGTACTCTCAAGTCTGGGTATGGGATGTGTTTTCTAGAAGATATAGTTGTATTGACACGAGATTTTGGCAGTATGCAAGTGTTTCTAAAATATGGCATGCCCATGTGAAATATCTTTTGTATACAGGATGTGTTTGAGGCCATTGGAGCCAGATGTAATTACTTGTTATAGTATTTGAGATTGGAAAGATGGACCTTTATGTAAATGTTTCAAAGTGTGTTTACATTGTTGAAATTGGTTTTAATTAGTCCACATTTTTTAACTATGTGATTAAATTAGTAATTGATTGTATTTTGTGTTTTGAGTAATCTCATTTACTGATGAGGTGTCACACATGCAACCAAGGTGGTAAACTCAAGAAAACCAATTGTCCACTAAATCCAGGAAAAGCCATTAGTATAAAGGATTTGTAGCAACCATAACATTTAAAACTCAATTATCGTAGAGAATGAAAGCCAATCAGTTGTAGAGAACCATCCCTAATGTTTCTTGGCTCATCGACTACCAAGACCACTAGGTACACCTCAAACATCATCGACTGTAGGGAACATGATCAAATAGAAAATTTGGAGATTTTTAAGACCAAGGTGATCATCGTTCAACACCCATCAAGGTCAACCATCAAACTAGGTCATCCAAGTAAACCCTAAAACTCAACATAACATGTCACCTCATCAAACCAAAGCACAACAAGGATTTGGGGTGTCAATCTCTCCAACATGATGTCAAAACATGTAATGTAATACAAGATGTGACAAACTACAAGAAAAACCCTATAGATGGGTAAACTAACTTAGGTCGAAGACAAGCACATAAAAGCAAAACTTGCTCAAACAACATTCAAACTGAATCATACTTGAAACATAATCTCATCACATTATATTTAAGCACATCACAAGGATAGATTAAGGTACTAAACATCTAATCATGCCAAGCAAGAAAGATCATCCAGAAATCAAGGTCAGGGGTCTTACAACATGAGGCACTTGACATCAATGGTGTCATTAATATGCTTGTGATAAGATTTCCTTTCCACTCTAGGAACAATTTGAGTTGGTTCCTTTAGTTCAAGTGTTTCTAGAACTTAGAGCTTACACTCAAGAGTGAGAACAATTTCTAGTGTCCTATACTACTCGTGAAAGTTATTATCGTTCAACTTTAACTTTTATAGGATTGATTGCAATGAGAAGTTATTCTCCATGTTTTCCATTGGATCTACATTTGTTTTTATTATGAATCAACAATTTCATTTGATGATATTAATTTGTCCTTTCATTTATAATACGCCAACTATTTTCATCAAATAAAAAGCCCTAACTATTAACTCAAAATATTACAAGAAGAAATCTTCTAGAGAGCCAAGATCCATAATATATTGAGTTATTAGTTGAGTTTGGTTGTATGCTAACCATTAATTATTGAGGTATGTTGCAATTACCAATTCCATCCATTGCAATTCTTAGATGTATGGTCTCACAACTCATTTCCATAGATCATCTTAAAATTTATATGCCATTTTTATGCCAATAGATGCTTAATCCCACTAAGATCAATTAATCAAGTCCAAGCCAAAGGCCAATACAATACGCTATGCACCCTGCATTAGCAGACCACATACTTATTATCACAGTTTCCAAGCCAAATGGTAAACCACACTTTGTCATGTCCACACTTATCCGGTAGAGGTATTCATGTGTATTCCACAATGGAAGACATCTTAAACATTGATAATTTATTGATTGATTGGATATAGTAATCATATATATCCAATCACAATTATGTATAAATTATTGTGTGTATAATATACTATAACAATAATCACAAGTGATAATATAATATATGACAACTAGTACAACATCTTGAGTCAACAAGAGGTGTAGAAAAACTATCAAGAGAGTCACATCTAATATAACCCTGATTTTCCTTTGTAAGGTTTCTAGTCACTCAACTAAAATTTCCTATTTGTGTAGTATTTTTGTTGTTGATGAAGTAATCATTTCATCTTCAACATGAACCCTCCAAGGACCCTTTCTCTGGTATGGGCTTCTAACCTTCACCTCCTCTCCACCATGGGCCATGGTGATGTCATTGCTTCATCCTATCATAATTGTAAGGATTAAATATTACATATACAACATAGAGAGAGGCATGGAGTCGATATACATGTTATATGATTTTTTATATTAATAAAAACCACATATTATATAATTTAGATCATAAGAATTCACCGAAATGACCTAGTTGCCATATTCATATCCACCAAAACAAAAAAAACCTTCTAACAAATCACATTGATTTATGTAACATAGATATATCACATTATATGTGATAGTTGGAGATTAACATGGATACATATTGTAAAGTATTCATCCAATAAACTAGTTGTGGTTCCAAAGACATACCAAAATCAAAGGCTTATGACATCAATTTTGATGCCACTGTAGGGTTCTGGGGAGAGGGGCACAAAAATACAAAATTTATCCAAATAAAACCTAAGACATTTGATCCATATAGCCATACAATTTTAATAAATTTATGATGTATAAGGGATATCAAATATATATTAGCACACACTAGTTGTCATCTAACAACTAAATGTTTCTTACTTCAATGAAGATCTTTTAATTCCAGATTCAGTTTGAAGAGGTTGTTATTAATACCATCTTGTGACCGAATCAACACTTTGTATTTTTCTCAAAGATTCCCCTTGTTCTGAAGACTCATCCAACATGCCTTGACCTCTATGTCATCTACATTGATGTGGAGACTTTTGGTGCACCAACTTGGTTTTTAAGAGGAACCGGAACTTGAAGTTGTCGACGTGCCAGTTATCGCTCAAACTCGCTCTCCTCCTTTTTTATACTATTGTCCTTGGGGTGAGTTTCTCTCTCTATATTATTATCCAACTTGTCTCATAGTATTATTTTGGTGTATCTCACCCTCATGGACTTCTACCCTTAGATATAGTATAATGATGGGGTTTAAATTTTAAAAATCCAATCCAATTTTTATTGAAGCTCAAAATAGATTTTAACTTGAAAATTTCACACTAAATTGTAGTGATCCAACTCATATATTGAGTCATATGACTAGGAACAATTTTCCCTACAAGTCACCTGACTCACCTATTGAATCTCCCAACTTGTTAGTTTAGGTTTGATTTAGTTTGTCAATTTGATTCCAAATCAAACGAGGTAACTTTATTTCTTTTTCCTAACATTATCTTTTTGACCGACTTACTTGGTGAGTTGCCCAAATCATCACTTCTTCAAAGTGACAATGAGTCAACCAATTGAAAAATCGCTTGATCCATTGAACTAAAACATCTAGTTGAATGACTGGACCTCCCAATCGGCCAACTTGGCTTGAAATTAGCTAGTACGTGATTTAGAGCCATTCTAATCACATGTTTGATTGTATAATTCAATTCCCTTGTGCATCCTTAAGAATGCAATTGTGTAGGTTCCACATTAGGTCTCTAGTGATGTTCATAACCTGAAAAGAATGGAATGATGTATAGAAACACATCATTGCTTCTCTTAAAATTAGAATAAGTTGAGAACAACATGAACATGTAAAGTGTTCATTGTTACCATGACCATGTAATTCCTTTGTCACAAATATCCATATGGAAAGTGAGGTATAGAGTTATCGTCCTCTTAAAATTCCATCTATGTTCCTTGAACTAGATAATACTATTGATATTTTGTGATCTCAATATCATATATTAACGCACATTACCATGGATAAACTTCAATGGAGAGACTAATTCCATATGCATTATTTATAATAATCTACAAGTGTCAAAAGGCACCCAGTCACCTATACGTCAATCTTATTCAAAGTTGTGTTATGCTAGTGTCGAAGTACACAAATCAACATGTAAATAGTGTAGTGACTTTAGGTCTAAGGATGATAGTCACAAATGTCACCTTCAGATTTGAATATTATGTAGGTAAATAAGATGACATAGATGGCAGTAGAAAGAAAAAATTCTTGTCATATTCTTCTTGAATAGGAAATTGCATCAACAACTATAGATTGGGAAGGAAGGTTGTAAGACATATATCTAGTTCTAGAGAAAGTCCAGTGACTCATCCTTGAAGCAATGTGCTTTTTTCTCAAGTAGCACTCAGACACTTGTTGATGGTAGCCTCCTGGTGTAGTAACATTGATTGTGGTTGATGAACTCCTCCTATTGGGTGGCAATGGCCTCCATACCTCTATGTAGTCCATCCAGACCATCAAGAACTCCACATTGTGCTACCATAGCCAACGGGAAGGAGTTTCTCCTTCAAAAGTCAACTTGCTAGGGTTTATTTGCTATCTTGTGTTGTCTCTCCCTTATTGTCCCTCCATTTTGCAGGTAGGACTTGCTCGGGCCCTCTAGTTACCACAACTAGAGATGATAAAAATTGTCACAACATATTTTTATGTCTCTTGAAAGACTCAACTACCCCTCTATTTATAGAGGGCCAGGGTCATGGCTTCTAGATCAAATGGGAGTCAAATAGACGAAATTTCATGCATTGTGTGGAAGTGGCAAACCTTGAAACTATATATTTTAGACCTGAATTGATTAGTTCACATGTGAAATAGTCATTTCAATAGTTGAACCACTCAATTCACTTGCTTTCCTATTTTCAAGGACATTGTCTTTTGATATTCACTAGTACATAACTGGCCTTCAGTGTCGGTTATTTAAGGCCTTTAGTGCTGGTTTTTAAGTGAAACCTATGTGGGTGCCACTAAAAGCCCAACTGTTATGCGTCTGTTCTCAAATCGACGCCACAACCCTTTGTGCGCCACTGAAAATGCGCCAGCAGGGGGGGTATAGGAGTCGGTTATTAGCTTTGAAACTGACGCCATATACCTTCACGCCATAGAGAGGGCGCCATCTGGGGCACTATCGGCGTTGGTTTATTAGTGATAACTGATGCCATCGCATCCACTGCCGCGGCTGTGCTGGCTAGCATGGTCGTGGTGTCTGGTCTACTGCCACGGCTGTGCTGGCCAGCACGACCATGGTGTCTGGCCCGCTGTCACGACCGTGCTGGCTAGCACGGTCGTGGTGTCTAGCCTCATTAGGGAAATCGATGTCAGTTACTAGTAGGGAAACCGACACAGTAACCATTTGTCATCGGTTTTATACAAATAACCGACGCCTATTTTTTTTTGTCAGTCTGCAGACCTACTGTGGCTGGTCGTAGGATGAGAAACTTGTAGTTCAGTTATGAACTACAGGTTTTATGACATCCATTGATATCAGCCAACAATAGGTCACAAACCTGCAAAATTAACAACATAAATGTTCATACATTTAGCAACCTACAGTTCCATTCAATTTTCACACATATAGAAACTTTCATGTAGCAATCTATAGTTCCATTCATTTTCACATTCACACATGTAGAAACATTCATATATCAACCAACAGTTTCATTCATTTTCACTCAGACACATGTAGACACATTCAGACATGTAGAAACATTCACACATATTATAATTCAAAAAATCATTTACAAAATATCATTCTTTAGTCATTATTCTCTATCAACATCCCATTTATATGTTAAAACCCCCACTACTTGTATGGTTGTTGCCCATTCTTCTCTTACATAATTTAATTCTTCCATCATATAGGGAGCATGTACATCTGGTAAGGCCTTTCCTGTATTTTGGTCAGTTTTAAACACCTGCAAAGAGAATGATGTATATATATAATTAATAATATATAAATAAGAGTGATATATTTCATATTATCTAATGAGACTATATATAATACCTCAGGAATGGTATCGATGTCCACTACGGCATATTTGATAATCATGTGCATAAATCGCATCACATAGTATGCACATGCCCATCCGTTGTCTTGTGTAGCACACTATAAATTGAAACATACAAAATATAAAAAAATACAACCAATTAAGCATTGTTCACATAAATAATATATACATTGCAGTCGGAACTTACTTCCACGTTTGTCCAAATTATTTGTTGGTTCTTTTTCTTGGGGACCTTTCCTCCAGCCTTTTTGAACTCATATAAACCCCTACATGCTAATGTAACATTGTACATTGCATAATTAAATAGTAATGTAATAACATATGTTAACGGATATGAAAATAAAATATTTCTCACTGGAATAATGTCATTTTCATTTTTTGTCCATATTTTGAATTCAATTTAGTCCCCTTAGGATCTAGATAATAGACAGTGAACGTCTCGGGGATAATAACTAGTAACTCCCAATGCATACCACTAGAGGTAAAAAAGTTAAAAATTAATAACTCAAAATCCACAATAAAAATGTAATTTTCTTAAGTCCAAATTATAAGCAAAGTAAACTTACTCCACATTGAATGGAGATATTATCAACGTCTTCTTATTTTGAGAAAAAACTTGTAAAAGCATCACAGCAGTATTGTTGAACTGACGGAGGGTCTTTAGCTACTAGACTAATCAAAGATGGAATCAAAAATCCTACATGTTCGAATGAAAAATCTGCACATATCTTGTCTAACTAGCTGCAAAACATGTATTACGTATGCATTAATAAATAAGAAACCATATCACTAGATCCTACACAAGGTATATGGATGTATAAAGAAGATCTCACCTTATTCATAGCTCTATCACATATGTATTCAGCCAATCATATCGAAACAACTCCATAATATCTTGTATAAATAGGTTGCTTTCGTATGATTGACCTGCAGCATCCGCATCTATAGAAATAGTTATAGGGCAATTTATATCATGTTCGCCTAACCATATTGCCATACCCCTATAATCATGACCTAACGGGACAGGTAGGTCCTGTGGAACCCAACTTGGTAATGTAGGAGGTGGAGGTGGTGGCCTAGATGATGTGGGTGTCTTCTTTTTATCCTGTATATATATATATATAATTTCATATCAACTGACATCATATACACACACTAACAATTTAACATAATGTAAATTTACCATACAGTTTTAGTATAGAGGACAACCACTTTTGGCCACAATATCACTCCGCCTTCTGCCTCACCAAGCGTTTCACAATATGGGTGGGCATATGGCAATGGAAGATCCATCCAGTTGGGGAATATATGTAGCGGGCTCACACAAACCCAACTAGCTGGTAATGGAGACCCATGAAACATTTCCCCTGGTAGGGATGGGTAAGTCGACGCCTCTGCAATGACAAATTCTTTACTTTTTAGACGGCATGGCTTCAACCCCTACAAATTTTTGTGTAAAGAATGTTATATACATATATACATATCATCTTGAAAACATATCATCTTGAAAATACTAGTTATTATGTCATAAAAATACTTACATTGGATGTGCTAGGTGGTGGGTCTATAGGATTACTCCCAACCTCTGTAGTAGGAGTAGAGCGGGATGCCATAGGTACTGTCTGCTGAGTGGCAGTCTGAGATGCCTACCACTTGCTCAGTGCTTCTTCGAGTTTCCTATCAACTAGCTTATCTACCTATACATGGATAAAAGAAACGTTAGCTTCTGATTATTGAATTCTCTTTTACAGTAACATTATAAAGAAAGAATAGGTTACCTCTTCTTGTGAAAGTCCCGCTTTTGGGACATGTTTGTACTGGGAAAGACCCATATGCTGGAAAGTCATTAATAGTACAAAACAACATAGCATGCAAACGAAATGTCTCTCTTCGTGAAGCATCATAGGTCATAACACCTTCACCCCAGAGTTTGTTTTAGTCATCAATCATAGGTTCAAGATAAACATCGATATCATTTCCAGGTTGTTTAGGGCCCGATATCAACAACGACAGCATTACATACTTATTTTTAATACACAGCCAGGGAGGAAGATTGTATATAACAAGCATGACTGACCATGTGCTATGTTAGCTTCTCAATGTCCCGTATGGATTCATCCCATCTATACAAAGCCCAAGTCTTAGATTCCTGACTTTTTCACCAAATTCAGGGTACAATAGATCAATCTTCTTCCACTGTGGGGAATCAGACACAAGTCTTAGGATTCCATCATTATTTTTCTTAACATCTGCATGCCACCTCAAATTCTTCGCATCTATCGGATTGGAAAATAAACTTTGAAACCGTGATATTATAGGTAGATACCACATCACCTTGGCAGGAGAACCAGTTTTGGACTCCCCCAAAGTCGTCAATTTATACCGTGACGTACCACATTTTAGACAATCTTTCAAATCCACATAGTCCTTTTGAAATAATACACAATCATTCGAGCATGTGTGTATCTTCTTGGCATCCATTCCCATTGGGCACAACAATTTCTTTACCTGGTATGTTGAGATTGGCAGCTCATTTCGTTCAGGAAGCATTTCTTTCAACAAAGATAACAATGACGTGAAGCTTTTGTCGCTCCATCTATTGTTAGCTTTCAGCTTATACAATCTCAACACAGTGCTAAGCTTCATAAACTTAGTACAACCTATGTATAACGATATCTCAGCATCATGCACAATGTTTCTAAAAATGGGAGGTGGATCGGTGTGCTCTACCCCACAACTATCCAGCATCGCATCAATGATATCTATTGGAACTGGTTCATTCACATCTACGTCATCGGAGGCAATTTCTTCTTCCACACAAGCACTACTATCGACATCCACTGGTTTTGAGTTTGAAATCTCTCCATGCCAGTGCCATTCTGTATAGCCTTGTATAATCTCGTTGCACATGACATGACTTTTGATTTTGTCACTAGTGCTGACTTTCAAGTTGTTACCGCAATGCCTATATGGACAGTAGAACCTATCTCCAGGTTGTTTCCTATGTTCCTCGGCAAATCTAATAAACTGGTCAAGACCAGATATAAACTCTGGGGTGCAGAGATTGCGAATGGACATCCATGATCTATCCATTCTATGATCAAAGAGAAAACAAGTATATATTACAACAAGATTAGGTTCTAGGGTTACCAAATACATGTGATGTCATTCTTATATATAATAAATGTGTACCACCTATCCCATCCTTGAACACCTAATCTCACTAGTAAGTGTGTAATGTGTATTGGCTTTTCAAGAAAATTTCGACAACATTTCCCCGATGTTCTCTAAGTACATATGTACTTAGAGAACAAATGTGGAAATGTTACCAAAATTTTCTCGAAAATCCAATACACATTATACACTTACATCCTAAGTGAGATTATGTGTTCAAGAATAGATCCAAACTAGGGACTTTCCAAGATTTACTCCTAATGAGTAAATCTTGGGCGGGTTTCTAGGCCAAAAAATACATGTGTTGTTATTCTATAACATTGATTTCAACATTTTGAGTGTCCATGGATGTTCATCATCAAGATAAAGATTACACATAAATTAGTATGACCTAGGGTTGGAGAGATTCATAATTGATTTCAAAATTTCAAACTAGCTCATGCATTATCATCAATCTACATCATACAATAGGGATTCATGTAGATGTTAGGGTGACACATCACTACAAAATCAGAGATTTAACAATAGGGTTTCAATATCTTACATAGATTGTTCACAAGATTTCAACAATATACTTAATTCAAGATTATGGTGAAATGTGTATTAGGGTTTTAATATCTTAATTCAACATGCATCAAAATTTACTGAATTAGGTTAAGCATTAGTATTCAATTGCAAATGTATCTTCTTCTTCATGCTCCCTCCTTACCAAATGGATAAAAGCAAGGCCACAACTGTGTGGGCTAGCCACGTTCGTGGCTCTGTTGGCCTACCACGGTTGTGCCAGCACACACGGTCGTGGCCTTGCCTTAATCCATTTGGTAAGGAGAGGGAGCAGGAAGAAGAAGAGGTGGAGGCCCACACGGTCGTGACCTCCTCATGTTTCTTCCAGGCAGAGGATCGGGCAGCAGAACGGTAGGGCGAGCAGGTGTTGAGCAAGCAAAAGAGAGGGAGAAAGTGAAGAGGGTACCTCCTCTGTCGAGCGGTGGCGGTGATGAGCTGAAGGTGTTGAGTGGCGGCGAAAAGTGACGACGGGTATCGCGCGGTGATGGCGTCCAGCAAAGGTGGCGGCGTGGCAGCAGCGGAGGCGGCAACCTGAGCGGTGATGGCGGCAGGCATGGAGGCAGTGGCAGTGAGCAGTGGTAGAGGACAAATCGCTAGACCAAACCCTGGAGTAGCGTGAGAACGAATGAAATAGAGAACGGGGAAGAGTCGGGCTCACGCGAGTGTTGTTAAGTTAACAGTAGGTGTCGGTTCTTAAATAAAACCGACACATAAAACTAAAGGTGTCGGTTCTACAAATACACTGACACCTATTCTCAATGATAGTCGTCGGTTTTTACTAGAAAAAAACCGATGTCTATCTACATATGTCGATTAAAAAAATTATTCTCGATTAATGACCATAGTCGTCGGTTTCTTTCAAAAACCGATGCTCAAAGGGTGTGAAAAATTTCCCGGGAACAACGCGGGAAAACCCATAAATGTTGGTCATTGTAGCAAAACCGACGACCAAAATGTGCCAAATTTCTATTTTGCGAATAACCTTTCGTCGTCGGTTTAGTAGTTAATAACCGACGCCATATGTTAAATTTTGGAGGTAATTTTTTCACTGGAAATTTTGGATTTGGCAGTTAATTTTAGGCGTCGGTTTATTATTAGGGAACCGACACTGAATAAAAGCGATACATGTGTCTGGTCTGCCTTCACAGATAGATGTTGGGTTTTTTATTAAATCGAGGCTTTAGGGTTTAGGTGTCGGTGTATATACACAAACCGACACCTTTAAAAGTGACGTTATAAGCCATTTCTGTAGTAGTGATTTGACTAATGCACAATAAGACCTCAACATAAATACTTAATCCAAACATATTGACACTGAACTAGGCAATTCATAATCTAAACCAGTCATTTGAAAATCTGAATGGTTCAGTTCATTCTCTAAACCAGTTGTCTCATTTTTCTGGTTCAACCAATGTTTTATAAATTGACCTGACACTTGAATCGATATGTTTAATGTTTGAGTTGGTCGGTTCAAAGTCCTATCAGTCGATTTTCAACCATTGTTGTTTAAACTAAATACCTAAACACTTGAGTAATAAAGTTAAACCATATTCATGAGTAAATTCCTATTCTAGGTATATCCTATGTGTGTGACCCTATAGGTCTGAAATTATATTTGTAGTGAATGTCCATAACCAATTTATGACATCACAAGCAATAAGTGGTATCTAGAAATGCATCATTGTTACCCAAGTAATTTCAATGTTGGAGAGAAACTTCAACCTACAATCTATGATCAGTGTTACTATGATCGTATAGTTTCTTTATCCCTAATATTCAAATTGAACTTGACACATGGAATCATCATCCTCTTCAATATCAAATCCATGTTCCTTGAACTGGAGAAGAGTATTGAGATACATGTGAGCTCAATATCTCATATTGACTCACATTAGAATGTCCACATAGTTCTCAGTTTTTCTTATCAAGTTTCCAAGATATCAATCTCTAATAGGATGGAGAAATCCCATCTACATCACTCATAGTCAATCCCCATGCACTACAAAAAACTGGGCCATTATTCACGGGAGAGTCCTGTCACAAACCCCTCTCTACAGGCCCTCAGAAATAGGGACGGTTGAGGGTTTGGCCCTCACAAATGGTCTGTGAAGAGAACTCACGTGACAAATACCAGTGACCCTCACGAATACAATTGTGAGGGACTATTTAGCCTTCATAAATACATTTTTGAGGGACTATTTAGCCTTCATAAATACATTTTTGAGGGACTATTTAGCCTTCATAAATACATTTTTGAGGGACTATTTAGCCTTCATGAATACATTTTTGAGGGACTATTTAGCCTTCATGAATACATTTTTGAGGGACTATTTAGCCTTCATGAATACATTTTTGAGGGACTTGATGGTCCTGGAGAATATATTTTTGAGGGGCTATGTGGTAGTCATGAATGCAATTTTGATGGTCAATCTGGACCTTCATCAATATATTTATGAGGGACTACTGTAAATGACTTGGTTATTGATCATTGAATGATTTATGAAATGTTAATTAATTGTTACTATAGTGAATATCAAATTTGAAATGAAAACTTTGTATACATAACCTCAAGCAATATTTTTATACTAATTCACATGACATCATAAATAGATTCAAAACCAAAATGACACATAAAAATGTTAAATCACCTCAAACCAATTTTTGATATTGAAGAAAAATATTATCCATACATTGCGTGCTCAAACTTGATATAAATAAAGAGTACATATGGTTTTAAAATTTGAGATTGATGACAATCAACATATCATGCTAGAAACTCTTAAGATCTATAATGTCTCCATATTCCTTCAAATGGTGTTGTGTTCTTCATCAATGCCACGCCTCATACGGTTAGGTACTTGAATATTCTTCTCCTAAAAATGACAAATCATTATATTAATAGAATTTAAAGTTAATACATAAATCATAGTACAACAAACAACTTACCCTTATATTTCGGTTTTGGTCTACTCCAAGGTGAATTGTCTGTTGAAATCCATCATTAAAAGTAATTATACCCTATCAATATAAATACAAAAATGAATCATAAGAAACATATAATTAGAAAAAGTAGATAGGTATACATGCAAGATATATGAAACCATCCTCAATATAAGCAAGCTAATAGCTGGATGTGGAAGAACATCCTCAATATAAGAGATAGATATCTCTATAATGTCCAATTCTGCATTGGAAAGGGGACTGATGTGAAGTGTGGAGTGTGGAAGCTCCCTGAGATCAGAGGAATTGAGCAGATTCAAAAAATTTGCAGCAACGTTGAGCTGGGAAGTAGAGATGATATCTGCATGCTCGGGAAACTAAAAACTATCTCTCTAAAAGACGCTTGGGAGGTCTGCAGGTCTAAACATGAGGTCTTGCCTTGGACCAAGTGGTTGTGGAAGAGTCGAGCACCTAAAAGAGCAATACTTTGCTGCTGGAACAGAAATGAAGTACACCTGCCAAAGAATAGAAATGAAGCTCTTCTTGCTACTCTTATCATTTATCACATATGGCCACAAACCAATTCAGACCCATATTACAACGTAGAATAATAAGAATAACAAATATATGTTTTTGAACAATTCCCAACAATTTGGAGCAGCTTGGACAGCCAAAAGTTAAAAACAAAGTAGATAGATTTAGCCCATACAGAGAGTGGCCATTCCCAAGGTTATTAATATCAACAACCCCTTAAGAAAATGACTCAAAAGAAGGGGACAAGCAGGGGACAAGGGCATCTGGAGCAGAAATAGTAGGCAATAACAGTATTCATCATCACAATTACTGCCATCTTTAATTTGAATTGATAACTATAGGAGAATCAGGGACAACAAAATTAACATGAAGAAAATGAAATAAGAGTAAGAGGAAGACAAGTACGAATTGGTGAGAGAAAATGGGATAAAAAGAGCATGCAAATGGTAGAAGTTCTGTAGGAAGAAGTCAGAATAAGACAAACCAAGGGCAGTAAAAGGAGATTGAAAGAGGAAGAATCAACAAAACAAAATAAAAAATAGCAGTAGCAGGTGTTGAATTAGAAAATATAGAGGAATGAATAGGTTAGTGAAAATAAATGGAAACATGCAAACAACAGTGGCTAAGAGAGCAGATTTAGGAGGAAGAAATCAGAAAAAGAAAATTAGATATGTAAATAGTAGTAGTAGATTTCGTAGCTGGATGTATAGGACAAATTTGAAAAAGAAAATATGCACATGCTTGCATAGTAGTAGGAGGGAATATAGGATGAATAACTCAGAAAAAACATAGCAGCAGGACGCAGGAATAAGATGCAGGAGAATGGATAAAAAAAGAAAAGACAAAGAAGCAAGAACAATAAAAATATGAAAAAGTAGAAAAAACTTAACAAACAACGCTATGAGGACATACCAATTTGGCCCAAATCAATCCTCATTTCCCCAAATCAGACCTGATTTTTCTCAGACCAGACCTAATTTGCCAAAATTTGACCTGATTTACTCTAAATCAGACCTATATCAACCATGCAATGACTGAAGGTGATCTAATTTGACCAAATCTAGACTCGATTCATGCTAGTTTAGCCTTTAAATTGCATAATTTGGGCCTAAAACGCCTTAAACGCCCACTTCATCTAGATAAGCTGAAATGAATTACTTACAAGATTTAAACGCTGATTTCTTGGTGTAAATGACACCGATGAAGATGTGGTTGGTGTGTTCTGCATTTGAGGATAACTTTGTCGATTATTACCAGAAGAAGGGGACCAACTTTCAACTACAGCCTTTAATAAAGTGTACATGTTAATATTCTTATGTGTATGAATATTGAAAATAATCTATAGCTGTAATGAGTTACCTATGGCGGAAAGATCCGTGGATGTCCATTGCCTTGTATGGAAAGCCTGCCTACTCCATTCTCCCTTGAATTGGCTTGTATGGAAAGTCTGCCTACTCCATTCTCCCTTGAATTTCCTTGTATGGAAAGCATGCCTACTCCAGTCTCCCTTGAATTGCTTGGTCTAGAAAGTCTTCCTAAGGCATCCCCGCTTGAATTATTTTGGCTAGGAAACATGCCTACATAAGCACCATTACTTGTATTGTCTTGTATGTGAAAAGAACCCACATCCGACCTATTTGTGCCACTTTGCATGTGTAAGACATCTGTAGTATTCTGATTGGGGTATTCAGCTGCACAATCAACATTAATACCGCCATCCTATAACAAATACATCAACAATGTCAAAAAAAAATTATATATTACATTGACATAGACAACTGAATCTGAGTTACCTGTGATTGATTATACCAAGTCATTAATTGGGAGACGGAGTTCTTTAATCCATTTACTATTTCTTCAAGTTCCTTAAGTTTATCCTAAAATAGAAAACAAATTACAAACATCAATCTAATAGACTAGTTGTAACTAATAGTTCAAGTTTAGATTCTCTCCAACATACATCCTTTGCATTTCTTTCCTCAAGAAGCATTTCATATCTTATACGGGCAGCTTTTCCCCTATGTCCTATCTCTTTGTGCCCAATTCCAACACCTCGGATCCTAGTCTTTTTGGAAGGATTTAAAACTTGCAAATAAGCAGCACGTGTTAGATTATCAACACTTCTAGGATCTATTTCTTCTTGGTTTACTACTTGGTTTTCCACGATATCAGAGATTTCAAGCTTTAATTAGAAAGCATCATAAAAGGAAAGCTTAAATTGAGATATCTAAGCATATGTAGCTTTGTAGACATCATAGGAAAGAAAATATCCATTTTCTAACCACTTGTGGGCTTTTGTCGTAAACATTTTCCAAAAAATTGTTAAGAGGCACAACGGGTTGAACTTCACTGACCTACACATGATAGATAACATAATAATTGTCCATGTTATATGTTCAACTCCTACTAAGAAAGACAAGTGCCATTGTTAATACCATTTCTGCCCGATAACAACTCCATGGCTTTGATCCCGTGGTATGATCCATCACTTTTTTGATCTGTTTGCCTTGTTGATCTCAGAAATTTTCTAAACCATAAGAAACATATAATTAGAAAAAGTAGATAGGTATACATGCAAGTTATATGAAACCATCCTCAATATAAGTAAGCCAATAGCTGGATGTGGAAGAACATCCTCAATATAAGAGATAGATATCTCTATAATGTCCAATTCCACATTGGAAAGGGGACTGATGTGAAGTGTGGAGTGTGGAAGCTCCCTGAGATCAGAGGAATTGAGTAGATTCAAAAAATCTACAGCAGCGTTGAAGTACACCTGCTGCTGGAACAGAAATGAAGTACACCTGCTAAAGAATAGAAATGAAGCTCTTCTTGCTACTCTTATCATTTATCACATATGGATACATAGAAACAGATGTGTTTTTGAAGACAGTAGGAGCAAACCAAACAGTGTGTGGCATTGCATAAATACTGATTATAGAAGTTTGCATAGATAAATTGCATCCTTCTTTTTGACTTTTGATATCTATCTTTATAGATGTATTGATCTTTGCTCCCCTTTGTAAATTTTGTGAGTAATGAAAGAGAAACGCGCTTATTGATAAGAAAAAACGTTATATGAAACCATTGTACCTTAGACTTCTCGGTTCCCCATTCTTTAACAAGATTTTTAAACTGGTCCATATCTATGGAAGCATTTTTCTCAACTTTCTTCATCATCAATTTTGGTTCAATCTTGTACTTTTCATAGTAATCTTTCTTTACATGTGCCCTCCACACTGATATCCCTTTGCTAATGTGTTCATCAATGTGATTCCATGCATTAGGGTGACTGCCTAAATCAAAGTATTTCTACAAAAACATAGAAAATATTACTTTAGATATAACAATCATACAATTTTTTGGTCTTTTTATGAAAAAGATTACCTCAATAAATGATTTTCTATCTGCAAAAGCTTGTTCTGGTTGTTCGTTCCACTTCAAGTCTGGATGCCATATGTTTGGTTTCCTTTCTAGCATATGACAATAACGATTCAATTTGGCACCATTCTCCCCAATAGCATTTCCTTCATCATCCCATTGGACCTTGTGACGTGGCTGCCCTTGCTTAGGAAGTAGGCTTTGCTCACTTGCAGGCCCACATCCATACTTCCTATTCTCCTGTTCATCCTCAACATTTTCTTCAACTATTACATCATTTTCAATATTGTTGGACAGTAGAGTTGGTTCATCCTCACAATTTTCTTCAATTGTGGATGGAGGGACAGCAATAAGTTGACTGGGTGTGTTGTTACAACTAGATCTAGTGAATCTTCTTCCTGCCATCCTTCAATTGACAAGGGAAAAAATTAGATTATTAGTGCAGAAATGTCAGTAACAAAAGTAGTAGCTACATTTGAAAAACAAATAAATTGCGGAGAATATGAGACACCAACATATGAATGTTCAGCATTTGAAAAACATATAACTTGTAGAGTACCTTGGTTTCATATCCCAAAAAAGAATAATGATGTCCTACTTGCTGGTATATGAAACAAGACTAAATAAATTGCAAAGAATATGCCATATAGTAACAGTTTGCCAAAAAAATGCAATACAACATATTCCCCAAGTAAATTATTCTAGACTTGCAAACAAAACAGACAGATTAATGAACTAAACATTGGCACCATCATTCTCTTTTTTAATTCTATCAACAAAAGATCCCCCGGTGTCACTCCTCATCCAAGACACATCACTAGTTACACCACCATCAGATTGTAAACCAGTCAAACAATTCTCAATAAGAGGTACTTTAGAATAATCTTTAAAGGGATGCTTTAGCACTGTGCCCCAATCATCATCATTAGGATCCTTCACATAAAAGCATTGCAATGCTTGAGAAGCCAGGATAAACGGTTCCTGCTTCACATAAAATCATCATCATTAGGATCATTCAATTTGGCACCATTCTCCCCAATTTTCTTTTGAAGATGCATCTTTGCGAAAAAGCATGCAATTATTTGTACATACGTCTATAGTAGAATGATCAAGTCGTAAATCCTTCATGATCGCATTTGCTTCATAGTATGTCTTCGGGAATAGACAATTTTCTTCCGGAAATCCTGAAACAATCAACTGTAACAACTTTGTGAAAGAATCGTTGGACCATCCAGATTCCTCCTTCAGAAATAGCAAGGCAACCAAATATGATAGCTTAGAATGACTTGTGCAACCTCTATAGAGTGGTTGATTTGCCTCTTTTAGTAGCTTGTAAAATCTTTGTGCATCTACATTTGCAGGTTCCTCTGTAGCTTCAGTAGAGTGGTCATTTGTTGTGTCACCCATACCAAACAAATCCTCCAACATCTGATGCATATTGTCGGTGCTAGGCATGTTTGGTGCCACAACAGGATTGCTCCTACCAATCACCTCCCCATGAAACGTCCAAACATCATAGCTATGCACAAATCCTTTTTGTAATACATGTGAGAATACCTCCTCCTCTGTTTTAAGGTATCTGTTCAAACATACCTTGCAAGGACATATTAATTTCCCCTGTCTAGTTGGTCTCTGATGGATAAGAGCAAACTCAATGAACTTTCGTAACCCTGCCTTGAATACATCACTGCGCACTCTATTCCCAATAAACATCCAACTCCGATCTATTAGAAAATCCATCTACATGAAGGAAAATATATAATAAGTAGAGGAACAGCTGGTTGAGATGTAGTCATGTAGGAGATGTAGTCATGTAGGAGCAAGAATAAGTAAGAAAAAGTAGCAATAAGAGGGGACATAGAAGTAACAAAAATTTAGATGCAATAGCAGGAACAGGAAATGAAGGAGAAATTGCAAAAAAAGAAAAGAAAAGAAGCTAGAATAGGAGACACAAGAGGAAATAGAAAAAAATCAAAGAAAAAGTAGTATAAAAGGACTGATTTTTTTGCAACAATTGCAGCAAAAGGGGGTCGAATATACAACATGAAAAAGGAAAAAGAGAAAAGGGGAGGGAAGGGAGAAGACATACATGAAGTCTATCAATATACAAGAAGCAAAAAAAGAGGCAGAAGAAACATCCTTCAAGAAAAATCCTTCAAGAACTGCAATAGCATAGGTACTCACCTAATCAATAATAGTTCACAGATCCATCCATTAACTTTTGCTCACATGTCTCAACATATACTCGATTACAGGGGCTACTTATACTGTCAGACTAGCTACACTGCTTCTCTTCTCAAACTAGGCGATCTCTCTACTACAAAGGAGTATTTTGACGGATGGCTATTTAGACTCTAGCAAAGGAGATTCAAAGTTGTGTGTGGTCCTGATGCTATGGGTTATGTCCAACATATCCCATAGAATCTCAATATTGTATCAGATCTCTATGCATAAAGGCACTGACAGTCTATTTCTTCTTAGATCTGATATCAACATATTGTTATTACTTATAACAAGCATTATGAGACAAATACCTAACTGTCCCTATAAGTCAGCTGAAATACTTAAACATATAAGTATATGATATCATGTATAACATCTCATAAAATTAAGAACTGAAATACTTAAAATAAGTCAGCTGCATAAGACTTAACACCAACCAAGATAGAACATATAACATGCAGACCAGGACAACACGGACAATTTCATTGTTTGGTATCTTGTTAATAACACAACACTCAAATTATGATAGTAGGAGACTGTAAACCAGCAGAACAATAGACTAGCAGAAGAAAACAGTTCATATATACCAACCACTATAGAAGAAAAGAAGTTTTCTCCCAAGAGAAACATTGTAGAAGTGTCTATCCCATCTAAAAAGATTACTTTCATTGATAGTTGCTAGATATCAAAAGAGGAAAATACCCACTTCCGAAAAATGGCAATTTGGATACACAGATGAGTAGCAATAGCCTCCAACCTGGGAGTACAATAAATACCAAGAAAGTTGACCATAGATATCAATATTTTGGATGGAATCCTTAAGAAGGTATTTCTCATGGATCAATTTGATCCATAGACTACCTTAAGAAGATGGTTACATCATCCCACTTAAGAAGATGGATATCATTCTTTCCTTCACACTATCCCCACAAGAAATTTATAATAATTATTTCCACTTCATCACAGATAGAAGTAGGAAGTGAAAAGGAAGAGGACCAGAATTTTTGATTGGTGGACATAGTAGAATCACAAAGTTCTAGTCTCCAATGGTAACTGAAATGATATGTAAATAAGTTTGGTATCTTTAAAAATCAAATGATGGGCATAGAAGCACTAAAGCATGGGCGTGAAATGAATGTAACTTCTGGTTCACTTGTATGATATGTATCATTATAAGTTAGTAGCATACCATCTTTGTGCACGCTTAGCATCAATAGAATGTCTGTCATGACCATGGAAAGCTTCAGACATGCATTCAACAAAAGGTCTGCTCTGGTTGAGAAGTCTAGCCAGAAGCCTCAAGAACGAATGGGTGTTCTTAGTAATGTGGGTTCCTCCTTGATCCCTTTGTTGTTAAAACAACATTTGTATATTTGTCTTTTTTCGTTTTCCCCCTCCATCTAAAATAATTCCCTTTCTTTAAAATGTGGTTGTGATGCAGGCCCTAAAAGCCAATAACTATGATAATGATCCTCTGCTAAGTGCATCTCTGTACCTGGAGATTAATTAAAGGCCGACTGCCCAGGGCTCCCATGGCAGACAACCATTACTAATATAATAGTTGGCTCTTAGGAGATCTTTGGCATGGATGGAAGATGCAGAGAAGTTCACCACAGTTGAGCATCCTCCATCCATGCCAAAGATCTCCAAAGTGCCAACTATTATATTAGGAATGGATGTGTCCCATGGGAGCCCTGGGCAGTCGGCCTTTAATTAATCTCTAAGTACAGAGTTGCACTTACCAGAGGATCATTACCATAATTATTGGCTTTTAGGTCATACATCACAACCACATGTTACAGAAAGGGTATTATTTTAAATGGAGGGGGTAAAGGAAAAAAGACATATAATATATCCAATTGTTGTTTTAGGAGGAACCCACATTACTAAGAACACTCATTCGTTCTTGAGGCTTCTGCCTAGACTTCTCAACCAGATCTGAGATGTTGACAATGACTTAGTGTGCCTCTGCAAAATGCAAAAACACCAGGCTATATTATACTTGCAACCAAAAACAAAATTAAGTGGTGACTAGACTCTTACATATTCCATTTGACCCATATAATTTTAATAAATCATTACACTTAGCTTACTACGTGTCTATTTTTAAACATCAACCCATTCTCAGTCCATAGTAATATTACCCATTTATCAAACATCACAATGTGAGTTCCGAATGAAGGCTATAAGGTTTGAGATTTAATTTATATGGCTATTTTATGTAAAGAGGAGATACGTTATAGGAAACTCAAAATTTGGATACGCAAATGAAGAAAGAAGCAAACACTGGCAGTAATTAACAGATTACAGTAAACTATTGGGATACACATATGAAGAAATAAGCAAGCATTGGCAGTGAATAGTACATTACAGTGAACTCAAATCAGGGATACACATGAAGAAGGATGCACATTGGAATCATTACCTAAAACTAAATGACCAACACATGATTGAATCAAACAACATAACAACAAGCAAGCACAACAGTTGCAAGAGAATAATAAAACAAGTAGCACAGAAAAAAGATGCAGTTTTAGTAGAAGTACCTTTTCCCATGCTTCCGGTCAATGGACAGAAGCAACGAGATTAAAATTGAAGAAGAAGAACAATGGACGTTGCAAGAGAAGAACTGGAGCAGAGGCGGTTGGGCAGCTTATGGGCGTCAGATCAAGGAAAAGAGACCAGTAGCTTGATCCAAGGTTGAAGTATTCTTCAAAGCTCCTGCTGGGCGCCGCCTGAGTCGGGTGCCACTAGTTTCGCTGGGATCCGGCACGATATGGCTACTCCTGGCTGTGGAATTGGAAGTCGGCCGACGATTGGAGTTACGACCTGCTGCAGTTGGGGTGGCAGGAGCAGTTGGGGCACCTTCCGGGAGGTAGGCGCGGTTGCAGCTGGGTGCGACTGGTGGGATTTGGGAAATGCTAAGCGGCTGGGGTCGTGGGGTTGCTGAGGCTGGGTGGCATTAAGCTGGAGCAGACCCTGGCCGTGGAGTGAGCGAGGCCTGGTCGACGGACTGAAGGCGTGGTCGATGGAATCAAGGAGGCGTCGAGGACGAGGGTAGGTGATCAGTGCTTCCCTAGTTCGTCATTGTGCAGAGGGACGAGTGGGGAGGGTTTTTCTTTTCCTTTTTAATTTTGATATCCAAATGTTGTATTTTAGAATGGAGGGAAGGGAAATGAGATGGAGGGAAGGGATATGAGATGGAGGGAATCATTTGTCATGGTATTTTTCAAGGAATGATTAGTGACTAATGTATTTGTGAGGGATTAGTATTTGTAAAGATGTTAAAAAAATGGTTGAGGGATTTGGTCCCATATTTGAAGGATGAGCCCTCACAAATAGCCATCATTATTCACAATCTATGGTTCCTCACAAATGTTCTTCAACAAAGGCCAAATTTTTTGTAGTGATGAGTCATAATGTCGGGACCCACTCTTTTGATCAACATAAATACCAACCATTAGAGATAATGCCAAACTTAAACCCAAATTATAAAGTAAAACAATGAATTCTCAAAAAAGGCGATTAAACAATATACAAAAAAGACAGATAAATTTTTCCTTTTTCTTTCTTCACAAACTCATAAATCAACGTCACATCAAGGACATCAAATTTAGATATCACAAATCATATTCAACTCCATTAAATCTAGAATCAAATCTTATTCTCATATGCAGTTCAGTTTACATCAGATACATGTACATTGATGAACAAACTTAATCTATAACCCATCCTGAGAAAGAGAGAGTACATGAACATTCTAATCTATCTAGATTATACTATTTATATCTTCTTTGTCACGACCTCTCCACTGGATAGCATTACACCTAAAAACATTTGAAACAACCTCATGAGACTCATATAGAGCCCCAGTGAGTGGATACCTCCCACTCAAGCTAGGTACATGCATCAACATCAGATTAAGTATAAAACTTAAAAGAAACATGCAAATATTGAAAATTATAGAAAAAAGTTCTATAATGAGTCAAATCTATCTTGCAATGGTAATCTACTCCAACAGATAAGGCAATCACTTGAACCAATTATAACCTTGAAACATCTTTTACAGCATGTGTATGAACAAATCAGCAGATACTTCTCAGTTCAGATTAAGAGCCCTACAA
Source organism: Alisma plantago-aquatica (assembly GCA_963693085.1). Classification (NCBI taxonomy): domain Eukaryota; kingdom Viridiplantae; phylum Streptophyta; class Magnoliopsida; order Alismatales; family Alismataceae; genus Alisma; species Alisma plantago-aquatica. The sequence continues at coordinate 649,381,055 of OY856410.1, forward strand.
CATGTGAAATAAGCTAAGTTCTAAGCATTTTTGAATCAATACATAACAATAACATTACCCTTGTGACACTCCACTAGCTGGACATGAACAAATCAGCAGATACTTCTAGTTTAGATTAAGAATCTTACTACATGAGTAATAAGTCAAGTTCTAAGCATTTTGAACCAATACATAACAATAACATTATCTTTGTGACACTCCACCAGCCGGACCAGGAACACATCCTGTAGTCCTGAAACTGAAGTACACATAAAACATTTTTATCAAATAATACTATCAAATTGCAAGAAATCCAACTCATATTCAGAATGGATATAAATCCCATCATTTATAACTTGTCAGCATGACATATCATAATATGAAATAGAAAATATCCATATCAACATGATTACTTTCCTCAACAAGAAGCATAATCAACAATACCAAATCATCAAGTAGTAGTACAAACAATGTAACAACCATTCAAATCATGTTCTACATGGCTTATCATCTTTTCTTCAATTTCCTTGAAACTACTTGGCTTGTACCTCACCAAGTAGAAGTTGTCACCCCTGATTCTCGTGTCAATGTCTCACCGTCACTATCTTAGGGTTTAGCCGGCCACCCTAAGATATCAACATAATACCCTGGACACCTCAGGGTTGCCTAAAGAGGCTCACATTCTCATCTCGGGTACACGAGATAGGAACCAACAAAACAATATTTCACATATTTTTCATTTCACATTTCACATATTTCATTTCAACAGAGTCTATTCCATCTGGACATAGACTTTCACAACAAGGATTTAGGGCCAGAGCCACTCCAAATGACTCAGTCCTAAATCCTGGTGGTCTAATCTTTAAGGTCTCGATCCACACTCTAGAAATCCTTCTCATAATTCATCAATTACTACAAGGAGATCCATTTTGTTTCCCCAGTGTGGTCCTCGGGAGAAACTCATGGTGTTTAGGGCACCTAACTAGATGTTCCATCATTTCACTTGTTATTAATCTCTTTTACTCATTTTATAAGAATTCAAAACATCATATATCATATCTGTGTATTCTCACGTAACTATAATAACATGAAATAGATTAAGTTTATCAATAAGGGCAATGATCAAAGCAAGAAGCACAATAAGTCTATAAATTGCAACAAATATGATTATTTCTATCTTCTGCATCAACTCATAGCAATCATCAATAGTGGACATTTTGCCCGAGACATAATCTTATTGTCCAGGATTTATCCCATCGGGGTTTTATCATCATCAGTGGGCTTTCAGCCCTAAACATAAACTCATTATGCAACATTTACCCTTATCAGGGTTTCTCAATGTTAGTAGTGCATATAAAAATTCCATTTCAACATATTCCTCATCAGTTCATTGTATACCACAGTTATTAACAAATATTAGTAGAAGAATTAGAACTAGCAATAGTAAAAGCATATAAACATCATGTATCATTCCTCATACTCAAAATAGATTTATCATACAACATATGCTTGTTCCATCTAATGTCAATAGATGTAAACCAATTTCATGCATATACATGCATAACAGACTTAGTTCTCTTCTTCTTTTATTTCACATTCTTCATATGGGGTTACTAGTCAACACATGTTGATTATCATTTGAATTCCATCAAAATATTTCATTCTCATAATACAAGTATTCTATCAAACAATCACAATACAAGAACACATTCTTGTAAGTCAATTCAAATACTTGAGTTTCATCATTTATTTGAATTCAACTACGGTTATGTACATCTCTTAATCACACATTTGAGATTGTCATTCATTAGAATCATCAATCTCATGATTTTAGGGTAAGAGTTACATTCTAAGAATCATCTACTAATTCCTATCTTTTTCCATCATTTTATACTCAGTAGTCTCAGCTTCTTTTATTTCATGTTCATTACATCATCTGGACCAACAATGATGATTCTTTATTATACTAAAACAAATGCATTAGACTTATATGATATAGTAAGACTCATCATATTCAATTGAAGTATTAATACTTTCAACTTCATCATTTGATCACATTTCAAACATCAAATACAAGTTCTAGCTTTATCACTCATAATTTTCTTAGTAATAAACTTTTGGGTTTTCAAAAAGTCATTCCTTAGTTCAACATATCATAATAATCATATCATTCAGTAATCCAATCATGTCTCAAGGGTTCATTAAGGTTATTCACAAACATGGAAACCCTAGTTTCCATTTTCACACATTTCATTCATCAATCATAAGTATACATTGATTAATTGACTAATTTCATTCACTTCCTCAACACAAATCCTAATCAGGATATGTGGTCATTCAATTCCATTAACATTCAACAATACACTTGTATAATACAATCTAGTACAATTCTAATATGACTTTATACATGTCAATTCAATTCCAAGCATATCGGCCATTGAGCTGATTTTTAGGCAAAATTCACATGAAATACCATAGTCATCTACCCATAAGAATACCCATGCATCCTCAATCAATATAACAAGAACTAATCAAGTTTCAATTAATGAGAAATAATCAAAATTAGTAAAATTAGATTCCCCAATATCTTTCCCAAATCAAATCCAATCACATACATATACAAACAAGGTTTCTGATTGTTTTAGTCGGATTGAATTAGGCTTTCAACATTAATACAAAGCTTAGGAGGGAGAAAAACACTCACCTCAGGTTCCAAGCACCTTAAAAATGGAGGTCAACCTCTGAATTTTTGGAAACCCAATCAAACTCTCGCAGAAGAATTTAATTCTTTCTCCTCTCAACTTGGAAACCCTAGAAATGGGGATTAGAAGAGAAAGAGTGAGAAAAGGGGGATATTTGATGCGATTTTGAATCAAATCAAAGGAGGGACGGAATCTTGACATGTGAGAGAATATTCACCATGAAATGATATGCAAAGAAGCTAAACTTACTTGATTTTATCATATCTTGGATAGAGAAACCATAGGTCATCATCTCCTCCACTTTCCCTACTCAAAACCCTAGCTCTCCTCTCTCTCAAGAATTTCATTTCTTTTACAGGAAGGACGAGTTATGAGAGCTCCTTGTGTGTTAGTTTAGTGATATAGATGAATTGAGGTGCTTAGAACATTTGCAAACAATCCCCTCAATGTATTTTTATTTTGCTCAGACTGGTTGGTCGGCTGAGTTATAAACTCGACCGAAACCACATGTTTCAGAACTCAAACCTCATCCAAAAATTATGAAACTTTAACCCAATGTCTGAAATTTAGTTTTTAAGAAACTGTAAAAATTTATATTATTTGGAATTACCAATAAATAATTAAAAATCAAATACTACACTTCTATGTTGCGGTCAGCAGCATGGTCGGTTGAGTTTGTCCTTCACATAACTCGACCAACACCCTCTCTGTAGAGATCAAAAGTCATCAAAAAATTACGCCAATTTAAAAGGGGGTCTATAATTTAGATTTTCAAGTAAATTTAAAATTTAAGATCAATTGGATATACTAATAAAAAGATAAAATTCAATTACCACACTTCTATATCAATCTGAAAATATGATCGGTCGAGTTTGAAACTCGATCGATAAACAGGTCAAAACATTCTTCAAAAATTCTGATATTTTTCGCTGTTGTTCAAATTTTATATATCCAAATTATATCCAATTTTTCTTTAAATCAGAGTTACACATAAAATAATAAAAATAATTTAGTGAGACACTATACTTATCAAATTATGTATTCATATATCACCAAAACCCTAATTTGGGCTGATTAGGGTTTCTGAAATGTTAACCCTAGTTAGGTGGATCAAAGTATGATTAAAACTTCTCATTATATTTAAAACATGAAAATTTAACTACCATCACTAATCAAACTTTAAACAATGATGAACTTAATTAAGCATACAATTATCCAAGTAAACCCTAATCAGATGACTAATTTGAAAATGGGTCATTACACATAATGTACCTGAGTACCACCTTTATGGTAAACCTTATTCAAGGTTACATTGTATAGTGTCAAAATACATTCAACAACATGCGATGAGTGTGATGACTTTAGGTCTAAGAATCATAATCACCACTATCACTATGAGAGATAATTCTGACATACATTCCATGGTCTCCTTGTATCACTCTCAAGGTGGGTTTGTCTACTACACTATTCTCTAAAAATTATCTATGTGTTTGGTTTGATATCACATTTCATGATTGATGAGACTCTGTCATCAACCAACACACATTCTAGTCTTATGTAGTAGTGTTGTCAATTTTTCTTTCGTGCTAATAACCGACTAGGGACATAATAAGAATGTATGTACTCCTATCATACATATGATCTTATTATTCTGGTCCTCAACCTAAAGACAAATGTCATCAAGTATCATCATTCTTTAGACATTTATTATGTTACATCATTTTCTCATAAGTTAATAAATTAAAATAAACATAATTTCCTTTTATTATTACTATCAAATCAATTACATCATGCCACATTACAATCATCACATGATTGGCTCTCTGGGAATACATACGAGCAGACTCCCATGTGCACACTTAGAGACAATTACTCATGAATATTATTCCAAGTGACTTAGCATGTCCATCATGTGTCTTCCATGAAACTGCTTTTATCAATGGGTAAACAACATTGCCTTCAGTCGGTAATCTATAAATCTTCACATCTCTTACAATATATGATCTCTCGTACGAGATGGAATCACCTTAATATGTTCTTGGAATGTTGATGTGATCTAGGTTCCTTATCTTGTGTAATAGATCCATTGTTGTCACAATACAACTCTATTGCATTGTTAATGCTTGGAACCAACCTATTTTCACCAATGAACTTCTTGATCTAGACTAATTCCTTTGTTGCATTGGACACAACAATATACTCAGCTTTTATTGTATAATAAGAAATTGTCTCTTACTTAGATATATTCTAGCTCATATCTCCATTGTTGAAGAAAAACACAAATCCTAAATGCGATATATAATCATCTTTGTCAATTTGGAAGCTTACATCAATGTAACCCTACACCCAACTCTTCCTCGCCGCCATAAATAAGAAATTGATCCTTGGTCCTTCTGAAGTAATTAAGGATGTTCTTTATAGAAAATTTAGTGACTCACTAGGATCTGACTGATAACTATTGGTCATGCTCGAGGAATACGAGACATCAGGAGGAGTGAATATTATTGCATACATGATAGATCCAATTGCAGACACAAATGAAATCTTACTTATGTTATACCGTTCTAAATGAGAACTAGGACATCGAGATATAGAGAGGCCAATTCCATGAGACATGGGCAAATTCCCTCTCTTAGAGGCATTCATACTGAACCTCTTCAACACATTGTCAATGTATGTGATCCGGCTTAGGACAAGAAGCCTTATATATCTATCTCTGTAGATCTTGATTCCTAACATATAGGATGATTTGCCTAAATCCTTCATAGAGAAGTTACATCCTAGCTAGTTCTTTTCCCTCTATAAATTATGTATCTCATTCCCCATCAATAGTACGTCATCTACATACAATATGAGGAATACTACTATGCTCCCACTAACCTTCTTGTACACACAAGGTTCATCTTTAGTTTGAGTAAACAAATATTTCAACTGAGAGATGCTTGTTTCAATCCATAGATTGACCATTATAGCTTACAAACTTTATTTTATTCCTTTGGATTTATAAAACCCTTAGGTCATGTCATGTACACATCCTAATGAATATTTCAATTAAGGGATGTGTTTTTAACATCAATCTTCCAAATCTCAAAGTCATAATAAGCTACATTGGCGAGCATGATCTTAATGGACTTAACCATGGCAACTGGTGAAATTTTTTTGTCATAGTTAACACCTTGAGCTTGTTTGAAACCTTTTGCAACCAATCTACACTTACAAATTTGTACATTACCTTCCACATAGATCTACTTCTTGAAGACGTACTTGCACCATATAGGTTTTACCCATTTATGTGGATCCACCAAGGTACATAACTTGTTTGCATACATCAATTCCATCTCGGGTCTCATTGACTCAAGCCATTTCTCATATTATGGCCCCTTAACAAAGTTAGGTAGTTGGTTCATCATCAATGATAGACTCACCACCATCTTGAGTCACATGATAATGAAATCTATATGGCTCAAGGTGTGTCCTACTAGATCTGTGAGGTTCTTGTGTTACATGAGGAATATGAGATTCCACAATGTTTTGTGACTCTCGATGTTCCTCTTGTATCTCTATAGGTCCAATGCTTTCTTTTTGGTCTTAAACCTCTTCGAGTTCTACTTTACTCCCCTTGATTCCTATGGAAATGAATTCCTTTTCTAGGAATACATCATCCCTAGAAACAAACACTTTATTATTGAATCGAGTATAAAAGTATTACCCATTGGTTTCCCTAGGATATCCAACAAAATAACATTTATCTGATTCGGGTTCAAGCTATTTGAGAAACATTTTTTTCACATATGCTTCAAAACCCCAAATCTTCATAAAAGACACATTAGGGCACTTCCCATACCATATCTCATATGGAGTCTTTCGAAAAATTTAGATGGTATGTGGTTTACTCTGAATGCTATAGTTTCTAGATCGTAACCCGAGAAGGAAGTCAAAAGATAAACAAAGCTCATAATTGATTGCATAGTATCTAGTAATGTGTGATTCCTTCATTCTGATACATTATTGTTTTGCAATGTCCAGTTGGAACCCATTGTGATATGATATCACAATCTTGTATAAGGTCCTCAAACTCTTGGCTTAAGTATTCACCACCTTGATTAGAATGAAGTGTCGTAATACTTTTACCAAGTTGCTTCTATACATCATTCATGAAATCCTTAAAACTTTTTAAGGGGTTTTGATTTATTTCTCATCAAGTAAACATAATCATACCTACTGAAGTCATTTGTTAATGTAATGAAGTATTGATAACCACTTCTAGCATTTGTTCTAAAAGTGCCACACACAGCAGCATGTATCAGTCCTAATAGATCACTAGCCCTCTCGTTGTTACCAATGAAGGAGTCATTGTTATCGTTCCTAACAAACAAGATTTGCATGTCTATATTGTTTCGAAAGGAAAAGAGTCGAGATATCCATCTTTATGGAATTTGGAAATGTGTTTCTCATTGATGTCTCCTAGGATGACAATGCAAAAGGTATGTTTGGGTTTGAGTTATCGAGTTTTTGTATTTTGGTATTTACATTATAGACACTTTTCTCTAGTTCAATCTAGTATAGATCATAGGACATTGGGGCATTCCCATAAAAGATCCCATCTTTACTAATAGAACATTGACCATTCTTTATAAAAAAATTCAAATGTGTTCTTATCCAAATAAGATACATATATGATGTTCCTATTAATGACATGTACATAGTAGCAGTTTTCTTAGTTTATTACTAGCCAACTTTAAAGATATGACTCATAGGTTCCAAATGCACTGGCAGCAACTCTTTCTCATTAACAACACACAGTTCAACCTCACCTTTCTTTAAAGTTCTACTTGTTTTTAGATCCTTCACATTTGAGAAAATGTGTGATCAACATCTGGTATCCAATACCCAAGATGAAGAAGTAGTGAAGTTAATCACAATTACGTATAAACCAAAAATAGATATCTCTATCCCTTGATTCATCTCCCTAGGTTTCCTTACACTTCTCCTTATTTTGTGTGCAGAAGACTTGGACTTCAGATTAGACTCATAACACTTCTTGGCCTCAACCTTGTCCTTGGACTCTATCCTGTTGATCACCATCGCGAGTTGATGCTTCTTCATTTGTGATTAAACATTTATCAAAATGTCAAGAAACTCAGAAAATGGTTTAAGCATGTTACTCAAGTTATAACACTCAATAAATTGCCTATATGATTTAGGCAATGATTGCAAAATCATATTCATGGCCAACTCTTGACCTAAAGGAAATCCCAGTCTTTCTAGATGCTCCATATGGCCATTTATATTGAGCACATGGGGCTCTATTGGATCTCCCTTTGTTAGTTTGCAATCAAACAATGCGTTGGAGACATTATACCTTTCTTGCTCATCATGTTATTTATGAAATTTATAGTTCATCTAGCATAAGATAAGGTTTTAGTGTCTATGACATCATTGGAATGCTTCAAGTAAGTATCCATTTCACCCTTAGGAACATATGGGGCGGTTTCCACTGGCACTAGTGTTCAACGAACATAGAGAACACTTCTCAAAATCCTAAACTAGTTATGGATGTTTATCTTGTTTACATTGTCCTTCTCAAGGACCAATCTTAATGATTGTGTGTTTTCCATTTATATGTACAAGAGTAAATTTTGCACTTTGTCAAAACACTTTTTATTTGATTTGATAACATCAAAAATATTAATTAGTCCTTTAATTAGTTGTCACTACCACTATTTTTTACAAATTGATGGCTCTCACTATCAATTCAGAAGATTATAGTGTACAATCTTCTAATGAACCAAGATCCATATTTCATCAAATCATGAGTCAGCTTTGGTTGACCGCCCACATCTTTACTACTTTGGTAGACTAATTTTTCCAATTGCATATAAAAGCAACTCTTGGATAGATGTTGCATACAAATCTTTGTCACAATCCATCTCTATGCTTCTAAGTACTTAATCTCATTCAGAGCACAAAGTTAAGTCTGACCCAAAAGCCAACATGATAGAATATCTATCCTTCTTTAGAATATCTACATATCCACCATCACATTTCCATGAGATAGATGGAGCACCATGCTTTTGTGTAACCTACACTTAATCGATTAAGATTTTCCTATGTGTTGCTTATGGAAAGCATATAAGACTTAATATTGGATTTTGGGATTTATATATAAATACATATACATATCCAATCACCACATACTTATAGTACATATCATATAAATGCTATATCCACAAATGAAAAACATGAAGTAGTAAAATACCAGTGATGGTTATGTCCATATTAACACAATTCCTTAGAGCCATAAGGAATTGCAACCATCCAAGGTCCACATTATATGTAGCAACCTATTGTAGAAGAAGAAGTGTGTTGGAACATGTTTGGTTCGATTGACTCAACTCTTGAGCCGATCGGTTAGTCTCCTAGTCAGTCGGGTGGTATCTTAGATTGGTCAACTGGTCACTAGTTCAAGCTATATCTAAATTTTGTGATTTGATCGGTTGGGCTTCCAGCCAATCGATCGGCTCCACCTATAGTCTGTCCTACTTGGCCCTCCAGTTAATTAGTTCATCTTCTTAGTCGATCAGTTTGTCTATGCAAAGCACCTTCTTGACATAATAGGAAATACAAAATTTTCCAATTCCTATTCAACTAATTACATAGTACTAGGGAGATCTCGATTTACATTAGAGGGGAGCATAGGAAGGAAAGAATTAATACTTTTACATATGGAAGAAGAGAGATGCTCAATCTGCAAATTGAGATTTAAAATAGGAATAAAACCATTTGAGTACACACAAAGATCTAGGGGGACTACTAGCCATAACCATGATAAACATCCACCATCAAAACAAGTTTTAGGGCGACACATGTAAATTGCATATATAACATATATATAGAAAGAGAGAGATTGTATGTAGTATTTAATCATATATTCACATTAATCATTGAAATATTTGCTTGTCATGTAATAAATAAATGATAAAACAAAAGTCTAATCATATTGATTAAATCTCAAAACATATTAAATTGACATCACTCAGATACCCTTATAGGGAAATATGGCAATAGAGATGGTAGAAAAAACATAAATTTATTTCCATATTCCCCTTGAACAGCAGATCACGTCATGAAATATGGATTGGGAAGGAAGATTGCAAGGCATATGCATGGTCCTGGAGCAAATCCAATGACTTATCCTCGTACAACGTGCTTCTTTCTCAAGTTGCACTTAGATAGTTGTTGATGGTAGCATGATGGTGTAGTACCATAGATGACAGTTGATGAAGTCCTTATAGTGGGTGGAAAAGGCCTCCACACCTCTACATAATCCATGTGGATCACTGAGAAAACCACATTGCACTACCAGAGCCAACGGTAAGGAGTGTTCCTTTAAACATCAACCTACTAGGGTTGATTCACTCTCTCATGTTGTCTCTCCCTTATGTTCCCTCTGTTTTATAGGTAGGAGTTGCTATGGATCTCTAGTTACCACAACTAGAGAGGAAAAAAAATTGAGCACTTATTGGTGTGTCTCGTGAAAGCCTCAACTACCCCTCTATTTATAGGAGGGCTAGGGTCAGGGATTTTAGATCAACTACATTAAAGAGACATAATTGAATGAATTTTCATGAAGTTACGAACCTTGAAATCATCGATTCACACCTGAACCGATCGATTCACATGTGAAATGGTTGGTTTAAAACTTGAATTGGTTAATTCACTTCCTTTCCTATTTTCAATCACATTGTCTTCCAACATTCAATTAATTTAGAACATGACGTACCATCAATTCTTGATCCAAATGTATTGGTAATCTGAACCAATCATTTCAGGATCTGAATCATTCAGTTTATTCTTTGAACTGGTTGTTTCAGTATTCTCATTCAACCACTATTTTTCAATTTGACCTGACACTTGAATAGATTGGTTCAATACTTGAACCGATCATTTTACAATCTTATCAGTGAATTTTCATCTATTTTTGTTTAAATGGAATACCTAAACACTTTAGTGATCAAGTTAACCTTATTCATGAGAAAACTACTAATCTAGGTGTATCCTATGTGTGTGACCCTATAGGTCCCAAATTAAATTGGCAATGAATGTTCATAACTAATTTATGGCATCACAAGCAATGAACAGTATCTAGCAACACATAATTGCTACCCAAGTAATTGGAAAGTTGGAGAACAACTTCAACCTACAATATGTGGTCAGTGTTACCATGATCATATAGTTACTTTGTCTCTAATATCCAGATTGAACATGAGACATGGAATGGTCATCCTCTTCAACATCCTATTCATGTTCCTTAAACTAGAGCAGACTATTGAGATACATGTGAGCTCAATATCTCATATTGACTCACATGAGCATGGACATGTATTTCTTAATCTCTCTTATCAAGTGGCTAGGATATTAATCGCAAATAGGAGGGACAAATCCCATTCACATCACTCACAGTGTATACCCATGTGTGATAATGTACCCTAGGACGACCTTTATGAAAACCCTTATTCAATATCACATTGTATGGGAAAAAATACATTGAACAACATGTGACGAGTGTAGCAATTTGAGGTCTAATATCAACAATTACCACTATCACTATGCAAGCTTAGTCTGATTATGATTCCATGGTCTCCATGTATCACTCTCAAGGTGGGTCTATCTGGTACACTATACTCTAATAAGTACCTATTTGTTTGGTTTAATATCACATATCATGACTGATGATACTCGATCACAAACCAACACACATTTTAGTCTTATGTATTAGTGTTGTCTACTTTGCTTCCATAATAATAACTATCAAGGTACATAACAAAAAATTTTATACTCTGATCATACATATGATCTCATTGTTCAGTTCCTCAAACCTGAAAACTTATGTTATCGAGTATCATCATTATCTAAACATTTATTATGTTACATCATTATCTCCTAATTAAATAAAACAGATTAAATAGAATTGTCATTTAGTATTATAATTAAATCAATTACATCATGCCACATTACAATCATCACATGATTGGATCTTTGAGCATACATACCAACATATGATTTCTATGACATGGCTTCCATGTGTTAATATCAAATTGTATCTTTCTAGTATAACTCATTTTTTAACAAGTACCCATATAGTTGAGTTGATATTTAATATGAATACCAAAGAGAAATGGTCATCACTCGACGTATACACTAGATTTCTGTAAGTTTTTTTTCATATAATATCTACAATTATAATTGTCTAGGCACATAACTAGAATTAATACTCTCAATTACACATATGATCTCATGTTCCAGTTCTTAACCCAAAACATATGTCATCGACACAAAAAATTCTTACGACATTATTAAATTTGGTCATTATCTCAACACTGAAGAAAAACAATAAGTGTAGTACTTTTATTATTGATCAAATAATATAAAATATATACTTATTACAATCATGACATGATATCTCTCAGGGCATGCAACCAAACAATTTGTGTTCATAGAATTGACTTTGAATGTTTAAGGATTTATTGATAATTTATTGAAGTTAGCATCAACTTAGGACTAGAAATTGAGATTATGTTATACATGTTATTGTTCCCACAAAATAAATGTTCCCCCCATATTATCTTGTTATGTCAGTCTTGAAACAAAAGATCAATGTTAAATTTTTGAGGTCTAACTGAAGCTTGCTGAAATGCAACCTTGGTTTTGTTACAAAATTGATTCCACAATGTTGTAGTTGTTAAATTGTTTTTGCTCCAAAATCATTGTAAGATCAAACACACTGGTGTACTTTTATTAAAATGTTAGTTTGACCATTCAACCAATGTTTAAGTCCTTCTAATAACACTTGGAAAATTCTTTCTTTCCCGTATTCTTTATATCTCTGCTACAAGAACCCTTTGATTCTTATGAAAACCTTGACAACACTAACATTGATGGAATCAACTGTAATGCTCTTCATCCCCATTGAATGATGTGATCAAAATCTTAAATGTTGTCACCTATCATGGTATCTAAAACCACCACCATCATGGCCACATTCCCCTACTCCTTAGAATAATAATGAACACAGTTTTTGCCATTCTACCCACATGCTAAATGACCACCTTCACAATATTATGCCGCCATCTACCATCTTATTCTACTTCCCCTACTCCCCGATCACCACCACTTATTCTTACCTTATTTTCATCTTATTCCTTCATCAAAACCAGGTTCATCATTTTTTCCTTCTTCATTGTAGCAGGTTGTTGTCATCGTTGGAGGATAGCACACCATAATTTGAGGTATTGATTACTTCTTAATTTTACTAATTAATTGTATTTCTTTTTTTTTTCAAAAAATCAGCAACCATTATTTATACAACATCTACTACAGGATTATAGTTTGGTCCTTCATATTGTTCACCAGATCCATTAGAACCTAGAGTTACAATCTTTTAAGTAGTGTAAGCATGCATAATGTTATCTTCTGGAGTTTGATAGAAAGACTGACTCAAACCACTTTGAGCTATAGCTTAGCCAACCTGTCAGCTACCAGATTGCTTTGGTGACCCCTGAATTGCAACTTGATGTTATCTTCCCTCTCCTTCTTCCATCTATTGATCCAGTAGGAAAATCATGGATAGTATGATACCTCCCCTTTTAGTACCTTTACTTATATGGTGTTGTCTGTCTCAATTATCACATGTGTCCTTCTTTGTGCTTTAGCCATTTCTTTTTCTAGCATGATGCTCGCCAATTCAACATCTATGACTGATGAACTCGTGATATTTTTTGCCCAACCTCCAACCCAGGAACCTACTTCATCCCTGGAAACATACACCACAACTATCCCTGATCAATTAGTGGCTCAATCTACGTTCATTTTGATTTTCCCTTTAGGTGGCCTCATCCACTTTTCTGATTTGGTTCCTTTGCGGTTGCCAGTCTCCTTCCTCCCTGCTTCTTGGTTCATCTGTATCTCCCATTTGATTCTTTCCACCTGATATTCAACCATTTTGGTTTCACCTTAAAAAACTTTAAGGTTCCTTTGCCTCCATAGGCTATGGCAGGTGATCAAGAAAAAATCTTTGGGAATTTTCATCTACTTACTATCTGCCTTCATCCATCCCTCCTTGGTACCCAAATTGAAAATTTGTGATAGGTTATGGGTCGATAACAACATGTTTCAGATCTTGCTCACCTCTTTGTAATCCCGTAAGGCATGTAGTATTGTTTCCTCCTCCTTCAAGAAATGCGGGAAACGTCCCTCATCTGTCATGTGTCGCACCCTGCGTATGGCATTTGTAAGTAATGTATCGTGTTGTACTAGCCATGCGATTATTTTAATTTTTCCCAATACCACCATCTTCCATAAGCTTTCTGTTTCACCTTGACATAGCACTTCCTAGTGACCCAATTAATTGTATTTCATTGATTATATAATTGGAAAGCATGTATAATTACTTGTTGAGTGAATGTGAATTTTTATTCAGTGCATTTATTTAAAATCTCATATTTTGATTAATGTTCCTTAGTTTATTCTTTATGTTGAGTGTATGTCAGAAAATTTGAATGTTTCTTGGATAAATAATGATTTCATGGAATGAATACATTGAAATTGACTTGAATTTACCTAAGTTAATTTTATTTGGAAAAAAATTGATATGAATGTAACTAAATTGTAAACCCTAAATCATGTTGGCTTAGAAATCCCTCCAAGATTTATGCATTGGGAGTAAAATCTTGATACTTTACATTTCACAACTCTTCTTGAACACTTACTCTCACTTAGGATATTAATTTTTAATGTGTCTTTAGTTTTCAAGATATTTTGATAAAATTTCCCAATTTTTCTCTAAGTACATATGTATGTGGGAATCTACCTATCTACATCGGTCCACTTGAAGAACAACAAGGAAATGATGTCAAATATTCTTCAAAATTGAATATACATTATATACTTAATAGTGTGATTAAGTGTTGAAGAATGGGATAGGTGATACACATTCATCAATATCAATGATATCGACAGATATTGTGTTGGTCTGGAAATCATTCTAAGATTTACCCATTAGGAGAAAAACTTCTATAGTCCTAGGTTTGGGACTATATTTAAACACTTACTCTTACATAGGATGTGAGTGTATAATTCATGTTTAGTTATCATGATTATTTCTACAGTCAATGCCCCATCTTCCATCACTACATATGTAAGTGAGTATTGTTTCCCTACATTGGTGTACTTGGAAAACTACAGGGAAATGTTATCGAAATTGTTTAAAAAACCAAACACACATTATACACTAACTAGTGACATTAAGTGTTAAAAATTGGGATAGGTTGTACATATTTATCATTATGAATACCAAATATTATTGGAAGAACTTATAAGTAATTTTCTCCCAAGTCAAACATGTTTTATTTGAAAACTTAGTTAGATAACACCATATTGATTCAACACCATTGAATTATCATTTAAGGTCTAGAATTGACCAAAATTTGATTTCCATTCCATATCACTGAACTAAAGAGTTCAAAAATGGTCTTGATGAGTTATAAGATTTATAGAGAAACATAGGAGACAACTTAAAGATAGGTTCTATTGTAGCTGTATGAAATGTGTTAACAACTTTAAAGTCAATATTGTTGATGAAATAAAAAGTCATGTCGTGTGCTATGGGATTTTACGTGTTTATATAGAATAATACCATCTTGGAGAGATTTCTACTGTGAGATTAGTAAATGTCGATAATAGTACTTGTGTGGAAGAAGAAATTGCCAACAATATTGATGTGAATGACTAGTCCCAAAAAATATGGTTGATACACTACTAGATAGTTGTGTCGAATCTTACCGATCCACCTTCCTTATTTAGAAACATTGTATATGATGCTGAGAAATCGTCATACATTTGGTATACTAGGTTTGTGAGGCTGAGAACTATGTTGAGATTGTATTCCCTAAATGCTAACAATAGGTGGAGTGAGAAAATTTTTACATGAATGATGCAATTGTTAAATGTAATTTTTCCTAAAGGAAATTAGATAGTAATTGTTACATATGAAACAAAAAAACTATTGTGTCAAATGGAAATGAAGTCTAAGAAGATACATGCAATCCGAATGAGTGTGTGTTATTTCAAAAGGACTATATCAATTTGAAAGATTGTCCAAACTGTGGGTGTCTAGGTACAAAATAGTCACTTCATGTATGACCATGGCATGCTCTACTACAAAGGAGATGCGGTATCTACCCACAAACCATAGTTTCATTGCTTATTTTCTAATTTGGTAGATGTACCACATTATCTTGGTGTTTCAAAGTAAATACAAACAATAATTGGGTACTACGACATGTGTGTGACTCCCAACATTGGAAGAAAGTGATTAATTATACTCTCAATTTGGTGAAGAAGTCAGAAATTTAAGACTTCGACTTTGTATTTATGGAGTGAAATCATATATTAAATTAAGTAGTTAATATATAAGTTATCACGTTATAATTGTTATGTATAATCTTTCTTCTTGGTTGTGTATGAAAAAAAAGTATACCTTGTTGTTAATGTTGATATCAAGACCTAAGAAACCTATAAATGATATTGATGTTTACCTCAAATATATAGTTGATGACATAATGAACCTCTTGGAAGAAGGCATTATGACTTATGATGCTACGGTTGGGAAGATCTTTAATTTGTATGCTATGTTTTTTTTCACAATTAGTCGATTTTAAACATAAGGGAATTTGTCTAGATATTGCATGAATCTAACCAAAGCTTGACCTATATGCAAGGAAAACATTATTTCAATACAACTAAATTATGGTGGCAAGACAATATATCTTGGTCATCAAAGTTTAATTTCTCCCTAAAGTTCATCTTTACCAAAGGTTGCATAAAGCATTTTATGGCTCAAATGAGGAATGGAGTGCCCCTAAATCTACATTAGGGAGGATTCTTTTGAAAGTGTAAAATGCATTCCTCAACACGTTGTGTAATAGACCATGTACTACTCCTTCATGTCATACAACTTTATTTAAGAAGAGGTCAATATCCTAGGATATTTCTTATTGGAGTTCTTTGACAATTAGAAATTGTATTGATGTCATACACATAAACAAAAATTTATGTGGCAATGTCCCTTGTACTTTGTTGAATATACTAGGAAATACTAAATATGGCATTAAATGCAGAATACCCTATATGAAATGTGTAAAGGAAATAATTAACAACAAAGGTTATAAGTTGTTGTGTTTTTTCTACATAGGGAAAATAATGTACCATAAAGTTACTCTTCCAATATCTGTAGATTGGTAATAATTAGTATTTGATGAGGATAGGTCTTAAATATCATGATTGTCGCACCCAAATGCAACAAATAATACTTGTGGCTATTCGACCCATATTGTCAAAGAATGTAAGGTTTGCAATTGCCAAGATTTGTTTCTTCTTCAACACTCTATGCAACAAAGTTATAGATCTTGAGAATCTTGATAAGTTACAAAGAGAAGTGGTCATTACCTCGTTCCATCTTGAGATGTATTTTCATCCTTCACTCTTTACATATTATTGTCCATTTGAATAGAGAAGTGAAGATGTTGGGTCCTATTTTCTTGCATTGATGTCTCCTTTAGATAGGTACATGAGTGCTATTAATGGTGATGTTTGAAAGTTTTTTCATCCAAAAGGGAGTATTATTGAGAGTTATTTGGATAGGGAGTTATTTGACTTTTGCAATGGTTTTCCAACTTGCAAAGAAACTACTTTCAATGCAAGTCTTCACAATGACACTTATTCTAGAAAAGGGCCTTTAGGATCACAAGTGAAAGGAATCAGTCGTGAGCTATGGGAACTAGAACTCATGTATATTTTACACAACATCAAAGAGTTGGGTATTTATATCACCCAAAGAAAACTTTATCAACAGAATTTATCCTCCATGTAGTATAATATGGCATGATCAAGAGATTAATCAAACATTAATTTGGCTGTTTGAAGATAAAGTTTTCCATCAGCTTTCTAAAAGACCATCCAAGATGAGACACCCTAGTAGTTAGATCCTTTTATTTGTTACCAAGAGATCTCAGGTTCAAACCATGATGATAAAAGCAATAGAATCACCAAATAAAAAAATATCTCAAACATAAATGATGTCGTTGAGAATAATAAATGGTACACCTTTATAACAAAAATTTATGTCATATCATACAAAGGGTATGACATATAATTTCCATACTAAGAAAAGTGTTACGATGATAATAGTGTCATCAATATAGCGGGGTATCCCTTAAAACATCTTTTCTAGTGTGAAGGATTAGAGTCCAATTGAAGGTAATATGTATTATTACAATGTCTTGAATACATATGGCAATTTGACTGCAAAGGGTTTAGAGTTCCCTTAATTAGGTTTAATGGGTTTAATAAAAAAGGATTTGTAGTGGATGAGTCATGTTTCACATTATTGAATTCTTAAAATCATGGTGAGAATGGTGAGTCATTCATCATGAAATCACTAGTGAAGATAGTATTCTATCTAGATGACTAAATAAATGAAAAACAATATGTCATTCTTCATGGGAAAAGGCAGTTCATTACATATCATATAGATGAATAAGAGTACTACAACAAGTATGATGAATTTAGTTCATTTTAACTTGAATTGGAAATTGTAAATGTTGAATCTAACACAATAGAATATTATTTGCATCAATAACACGTATAAGGAATATTAGTTGATGAGTGATCCAACCAATGCTACATGCATTCTTTTTATAACCCAATCAATACAGTTTGTTAAATTCTTAATATTTTTCATGTTTTTAATCACTTATGTATGTTTTTCATACTACATGTGAATGGTTCTATCACATATTTGTTATATGCTAGATGTGCATGTTTCTATCATTTATGTTTTATACCTTTTTTAGATTGTTATGGCATGGCTTTTGACCAGGAGTAATCTGAGCTTGAGAAGTTTGTGGTTCTCGAGTAAGATGCTACAAAGTCAGATGAGTTTGCTGACAATAGCAGTAGTGCTACTGACTCGCATAGTTGAGGTCCCATGCTAATGTACAAATGAACATTGCTTAGGGACAAAGATGAAAAGTTTTCCATTGAGTCTGTCATATCAGATGATAATCAAAGTGCTTTCAAATACTATTTAGCAGTTACAATTTGAGTGTCAATATATACATAAGATTGGCATAGAATTGATGCTACCCTAAAAACACTCTGCTAGAAGGGTGTTTTATTGAGTTAAATACATTTATACTACGTTTCTTTATTTTACTTATGCTTTCATATAACTAATTTTATAGGGTTTTCACCTTGATAAAAAAAATCTCATAGAAAAAATCTCCTACATCTACAGGAACATGTTGAGGGGATTTAGGACCAATCTAACAAGAGAATACATAATCTATAATAGGAAGAAGAAGTCTATCAATGAGCAATGCAAGTATCTGGACCCTGTGACATGGAAGAATTTTCTTGCTTTGAGTCAGCCAAATGAGTTCAAGGTATTGAGTAATATAATATACACTTATGATTAGTTAGACGATTTCAAGGTATTAATTAATTTAACATATATTATCCATTAAAAAGACTATACACGAGGCTAAAAAAGAAAGGCATGTCAAGAATGTGTATGACCATCGATTATCCTGGTTCTTATTCCTTATGTTTCTAAAGCAAAGAAATATTGCAATAATCTGGGGAAGAATCAAGCATAGCTCCAAGTCCACTTTCACTTCATCAACATGAGGTGTGGATAAATGCTAGAACAAACAACATAGAATTATTCCCAACCTTGCAACAATTGAGGTGGCTTACTAATGGTAAAGTTCAACTTGCAGAATGCATGTTCATTTTCATTCTGGTCTTTAGATTTTACAGACTAGTTCCATTGATGATGATTAGAGGGAGCTCCCTAAGAAAAAAAAGAAGGAAAGATTGTCTCTAGGGGCCAAAGGGATGAATTGATACTTTCTCTTGTATTCAAGAGCATCATGGCCATATTAGGAACCTAGGAACTAGTTTTGGGATGAAAATCATATTTTGGCTCATCATAACCACAAAAATGATGTGTCCAGGAGGTGATATGTCATAGGAGGAGATAGAATATCTAATACAACAAAGAATACAAGAAGTAATGAGAAGCTTTGGACCTTCTCAATCTCAACATACTAATATTTGACTTATTCCGGTCTATGACTAGGTACATGAAAGTATTCGGAGTACACTCATGGACCCGCCAAGCTAGCTCAATGTAAGTTTGTTAGTGATATAATACTCTACCAATTCAATATATATGTCATTTGATTTGTATGTATACTACTATATAAAATTGTAGGTGGATAGACAATTTCATATTTAGTTTGATAAGTTGAATTCAATGTTGTAGCATAGGATCACACCATTTTGGGACACTATGTTGTACTCCAGTTACCAATGATATGGTCTATGTCGATCCCAATTGTCTATCCAACAATGAAATACACATCATTGCCGATTGCGCACCCTAAACACAACACATTAGGAGATGTCAATTTCTCACGCTAAACACAATACATTAGGAGATGTAGAAGGAAACATGGTTTGATAGCCCAAAACCTGGGTTATGTATGACAAGGTGTGACAAATGTAAATTTTATATGTGAGTGTTTTTTCTTTGTTTGTATAGATTGCAAATTGACAAGAGAATATCATTAGATCAAGATACATATGAATCCCCTTATAGTGCCTCCTTCAAATATTGAGGCACCTACTTTGATTCTATAGGACCAATTTGACTCACTAAGTCATAGGTTCAAGGAGTTATGTCGCTAGTTTGAGAATGTTTAACCATGGTTGCATATGGTTATATGTATGTTGGAGGATGTTGCAAGACAAGGTCATAAAAGTAGTTTATTTGTTCTGCATATTATTGAGCTACTTCGGCATGATTGACTAAATACCTTCATAATAGACTTTGGATAGGGTGAGATTTCAGGGATAAATACCTCCTTCTATTTGAATATATATCTTGAATCATTTTTATACATTAAACAGTACATATGTTGTAACAACTAATTATATTGGGAGTTTATACATTTCAAATAATAAATGTTGCATTCCTGGTTTGTCATTGATTAGAAATGTAGACATAGAACAACAATCTATAATGATTATGTATCTACTTCGCTTAAATTTTCTTGTGTAGGAAAGGACTTGATTACGGCTCCTTACAATGTTAGCTATGTCTTCATTTCATTGCTTGTGATTTTAACTTATGATTACCTTTATTGTGGAATTTCATTTTTTTGCTTTCATTGTTATTTTGATAGAAATAAGAATTGGGATTTCTTGGTGCTTAATCCTAGCATTGAATAAAAATTATCAGGTGGAAGACATTAATCGAAATTTCCAGTTGTAGAGTAAGTATAATTTTTATTCGTCAACATATTTATTAACGTCTACATCATTATATAACCACCTGATCATGCAACTACATGTATTAGTTTGATTTGTCAGTGTCTAAAGGCCTATTGTTAGGTCAAAGGAGTTGTAGATAAAAAGAGAGAACATTATCATAGAAAAATGTTAAGGTATTTCTATGACTCCAAATCTAATTCCAACTCTGCTTATTTTTATTGATTAATTTATATTAACATATCTTTATTGTAGTACCATACACGGGATAAAGGTTGGGTGTTGGATGTGTAGATACTTTGTGATGAAATATTTGGATGTCATTTCTAGAACAAAGTCACATGAAATCTACAATATACATTAGGTATTATATAATTTGATCATACATATATAATCTGGTTTGAATTATAATCATAGTTTATATATTGTTATCATATGATTACATAATTCTTGTCGCAGGTCTTAATACCTAGCCTGCTTATGCAAGAGAGACTCTAGATGGAAAAAAGAAGTGTCCAAATAGTTCTTCATTAAAGTTCTAGTTCTATATGATTGGGAATGACGACTATGCATTTCAAGCTCTGAATTTGACTTTTTGTACGATTATTTTATAGAGTATACATATTTGAAAGTTTAAGTTTGATGTGAAACATGACTTCAAGTGATTTTATATTTGATTTGCATTAAAGGTGAATGTGTTAACACAATTGAATTGTGAATATGTTTGCAATATAAGTGCATTTTGATAGATATGTAAATGAATACAATGGGGAGGTTGAATACAGGAATGTGTACATGTATGTGACTATTATAAAAGTTTTTGTTGGTTTGTAAATGGCAAGTTGTCAAACTGAAGACATAATGGAGCATGTTGTTATACTAAATCATAGATTTTGCATCCTATTGAATAGATGGAACACGTAAACAAACACATTACAATGTTAGTTATATAAGAACATCTCTGAGGCTAAAATATTACAGCCTTGATTGTTGAATCTGAAACAAAATCTACTATTCAACAATCTATTTAGTAAACATTTACTAATAATTCAATTTACAAAATTGGTTTGTATAACTTGAAAATGAGACTGTGAAATTACAACATCAGTGGAAAATCCAAACCTAACATTTCTAAATTGTACATTTAGTAAACCTTTTATTGATAAGGATTGATACAACCTTAGTTTCTAAAAATGAAACCCAAGTGAAAAATTGTATCCTCTGTTAAAAATATAAAATCAACACTTCTAAAGAATCCATTTAGTAGACCTTTACCTGATAAGGTAATATTGGATTTCAGTTTCCAAACAAGAAACTAAGGCAACATATTATAGACTAAATTTCCAAACTAGACACCAACATGATGCTTGAATTTTTTAAGGTAATTGGTTAACTAGGAAATGAGTCTACATCATTAAATAAAAAATCCCTTCTTTTCCTCTATTTTTTTTGGTGGTTTCATTTTGTAAACCAACACAAAACTTTTATCATGGCGTTGGTTTTGGAGTTACTGGTAATTGATGTTGTTTATATGGTGTCGGTTGGATGTCAGTAATGAAACCAACATTGTAGACATTGATCTATTGCATCGTCCACCTACGTGTAGCTTTAAAACTGGCATGATAGGCCTTAAATAATAATTGTTCTAGTCTATCTGTGTACTAGTGCAAGAACAATTTTTTAACTCAAAATTGTTATCCCAAGACAAGAAGTGTTTTGCTGATCTATGGAAATATCATGCTCACCAGTAATCATGAATATAAACCACATTAAGGTTACATATCTAGTCTCCAACCGTGATAGTGTTGACTATTTCATCAAGCACTTCAATTTCATCAAATGTTTACCAAAATTTCAACCATATTTGTGTGACTTATAGTTTGTTTAGTCTTGGCTTCCAAGACATGAAATATACCCAAAGAATCCTTTCTACATATTTATTTAGTATCTTGCTTTGTGATGTCCTCAATGTCTCCAATCTATACCTCTAGTCATGCATTTGCATTTGTATGTGAAGGATTCATCCTACAATTTCTACATTAGATAATGGATAGTGTACCTCTTTTCATTGAAGATGTATATGACAATTGAGGTATGTTTTATTGTGGTGGGTCTCTTGTCTGTCTTACCAAATCCATACGTTACCTAAATGTTTTGTTCCTGCCTATGGGTGTGTAGTTGTAGGACCATTGGTCATAGGGTTGTTTTGATTGTTTTGCTAACACACAAAATGTTTTTGGGTGCTACCAATAGAGAGAGGTGTTCTTTGATATTATCAAAGGGTTTTTTTGGGTCAGAGGGTATTCATTACAAACTCATCAACATGAATATGGTTTTCGACTCTTAGTTTTACACGGTATAGTATTTTATGATAGATATCTAA
This sequence comes from Alisma plantago-aquatica, assembly GCA_963693085.1. Lineage (NCBI taxonomy): Eukaryota > Viridiplantae > Streptophyta > Magnoliopsida > Alismatales > Alismataceae > Alisma > Alisma plantago-aquatica. The sequence continues at coordinate 649,404,512 of OY856410.1, forward strand.
TAGAAATCTTCATCGTGATAAATAATAGCGAGGCTTTGAATGAATATAGTAAAATCTCACACCCAAGGAAATTGTATAAGTATGAGATTTCTAGGCCCCATAAGTGAGAAGGGAGACCATTGAGAGCCATCCACCTCATAGTTACTAGTTTTCCACTCAAGAGCATTGTCACTTGATTATTCTTGAGTGACAATGCTTATAGGTCAAGAATTTTTTATTTCAATTCATTCCTTTTAATTTCATACTTTGAATAAAATGAATGAAATGAAAGGACAATATCTCAAATTTCAAGCTATGCCACAAAAGAGTCAATGGATCTTTGCCTCTCCGAGCTTCTACTCTGACTTGTCCCTAGATTCTCGACTGACATTCTGGGGTTTTCCTCCCATGGTGAACATTCACCTACCTTTTGCGGTATGAAGAAAACTCATGCATAGGTAAGTAAATCATGGTAAGTGCTATTTTTATTTACTCTCTTTGTCTCCCGTCCTTCTCTCCTGAACCATCTGCTTGTTTTCAATGGTGAGATGACATGTCTATTTTATTCCTCATATTCATGGGGCCTTTCGGCTATTGAGTTTTAGTTTAATCATGCATGTATAGGGTATTCTCACTTCTCCACCGTATGGAAAGAACTATGGCTTATCTATCCATCTAAATCTATTAAAATAGCAATAGGTGGAAATGATGGAGCACACTTCCAATATAACAACACAAATACTTGTAAGGGTGAAAATACCACTATTAATACAACAAAAACAAATTTTCTCATTAAAGTATAGAAATAGCATATGTTCCATGGTGACATGAGGGTATGAGTGCCCCACAAGGGTTGCTGGCTAATCAGTGTAAATCTTCCACCAACATGTTGACAACACAATCCTAATGTAGGACTTTGTTGGGTTGATATTCAATTAGGTCGACTCCATCACATTATCTGGATCTTATGGCACTAGGATGGGTTCCTTACTTCTATTTGTGGGTGGACAAATCTTATGACCAACATAGTTGCCTGATAGGATGCTTGTTCTTTATCAATCATGTAGGGCTTAACAAACTATATGTGATGATGTTTGGCAATAAGAAAAATTGTGCCCCTCCCCTACAACATGTTCTTTGTGATGATATCAACATCACTACAGATATAGCTTGCGATGATCTAAGCTAGAAACATTTAAATCACCTGCTAGGTCCATCCTTGGCTTGCATGGCCAAACAAAGCATTAATCTTATTAACCAGTGCATCCTAGGAAAACAATCAACTAGCACACATGATCATTGTAGGAAATATAAATTCCAATAGTGTTGGATCATGCATTACAACAAAAGAGAAGGCTCTAAAGATGATGATGCATGAAGATGATATAGATAACGACAAAGATTAAATGGTTTTCTACAATGGAGACTTTGATGACTCTGATATTTTCTTATCCCTCAATCATAATTATAATGATGAAGAATATTATAATATGGATAATACTCATATGCTCTTATTCATTACAAAATAGTATGATTATAAATGGTCATTGATTATTATGGAATCCTAGTATAAAACTGTATCTTGCACTAGATGTAGAATAAAGGACATAGAAGTAGTGACTGCCTCTGATCTAAAGTGTACGATGCTTGTAAGGGATTAGGACATTTTGCAAATGTATACCCATATGAGTAAAGTAGTGTGATAGATCTCTATTTCTTTCCTAGAAACTATCTAGAAAGGCATGAAAACCCTAATCTACTATTACCATACTAAACGTAAAGTCTCATTTCCGTCCTTATATTAGATTCCTCTGGTTATGGATCTTTTTCTCTACGTCTCGTATACAACTCCTTCTGCTCCTAAAACTCTATCTTATCACGTACGCGTCGTTAATTGCAAATCTGAGTTTCCGCGTCGATTTTACCAGACAGAAAACCCTACAATAGGTGCTGACTGTACCTCTATTCTTTGCCCCTTCCACCCAATCAGATAGTGGCACAACCTTAATGCTTAGCATCATTCTAAATCATGTCATGTTCTCTTCTGTAGATCGAAACTCCAGGGGACGTCGTGTTCTCCTCTGTAGATCAGAACTCCAGGGGACGCCATGTTTTATTCTATTTATCTGAACTCCAGGGGACGAAAGCGTGGTCTACCCTCCTAGGTGGGCTGCTCTGTGGCCCAAAGCTTGCGCTATAATGAACAAGTGAAGGAGGAGTAGGTGGTTCTCAAGATCAAACAATATTTTACCTGTGAATGAACTCACAAAGCTGTTGTAATTGATTGCGGCCAATCTGACATAGTGTTTTCCGTCAACTTCAAGAAAGGAATGTTGGAAGAAAATCTACATTCTTATCTCAATGTCCAACTGAAGGAAGAACAACAACATCCGTGTTCACTCTCATTACGCTTGTAGTACAGCTTGTGTCCATTGCTTTGTCACTGCTTCCTCCAAAGTACCACATGCCCTGTACTCTTGACTTAACTATCGTCAATCCCAATAGATACTTCTACAAGCAATTCCACACCTGCTACCCTATAGTAACAATGAACCGGGACGGGTTGTATCAAGTCATTCTTTATGCTTTCGGCAATGAAGTTACGTAGCTCATCTTCAGTAATACATATATATAGACAATGAATATGGGAGGAAAGAAACAATAGAATCTATGGTAGGAAAAAGTGGAATGAGGAAGGGGTTGTGGACAAGATAACCAAATCCCTTGCCCGGTCTCTCAAAGTTAGAAAAGGAAAGATACTGGAGTTTTTATATATAACACTCCCATATATACGTTTTTGTAGGTTCGATAAGTCCTGGCTTTGTACAGGCTTCTTTGGCAATATATTTACCTATTTCCAAAAAAAAAAATGAATTTGGACTGGTAATTGTGCCAAAAGGATTTCATAGTAGTTGGATATATCGTTCAATTACCATTAAGAATTACTCTCATCTACGTATATGTGATTTGTCATTGATGTGTCAATCGGATTCAGTCTGTGGATGGACGGTGTAACTTCCCAGGTATCCATCCTTCGGTACTATGTAGTTTTGAAATTGACTTACAATTTATTACATATATATTTCTTTATGTAGTTGTTTATTAATATATTGCACCCACTTTTTTTAATCATATTGAGATAACTAATCTGTAACATTTAATACGTAGTTCTTCTTACCTACAACATGTCCATTAGCCTCTCATTCCTATTATTTTTAATGTGCTCTTCTTGAATCATGTCAAAATCTGGGAACATTTTATCTACAAATAGTGTGTAGTGGTGTTTGTCACTACAAAATATCTCTATGATGTGCGACATTAGTTTCTTTACTATTTCAAAAGAACCATGAATCTCCTTTCATTGATTGTGTCCAAAAGACAACTATAATGATTTTTTTGAAAAGGCATTGAAAAACAAATTAATTTGGCATACTTCAAGTGGATAAACCGTAACACACTCAAGAAGATATTTCCTATTATAACATGTTTAGGTGCACAATTTCTAGCGAAAGTGGCATGTTCTGAATCAACTTTCTGAAACCACAACATGGATTAGCGGATTTGATTACAAAATAAAAAAATTAAAAAAATATGAAAAGTGAAACTTAGGAGTGGTGATTTTGATCTCAATATTTTGTTTACTTTTGATAAATTATCAGTCATTATGATCTTAAAACATTATTTTTTATAGAATAGATTGACAATATCAAATATGAACTCTGGTGAACATCAATCATTATGATCTTAAAACACTATTTTTTTATAGAATGCAGTATATGCATTGGAACAAAATAGAAAGATAAAGATCCAATATCAAATCTGAACTCTGGTGAATATCATATTGTTATAATCATGTTTGATTTAATCAAGCATTAGTTGAATTTAGATAAATATTTTTTAAATAAAACAATATATTTGACATTAAAATAATTACATAAATAAATAATATCAATCATTATATATGTGATAAAATGTAAATACATTCATATTTATATAATAACTGTAATTCATATTTGTTTTTTATATAATATAATAATATGCATGTCCAGTCTATAGTTTCATATTTCAAACCTACTGTTTTAAACTGAATCAAAATCTGCAAAGAACTTTTGTAAATTTTTGATGTGAATATGAAACTGTGTGAATTTGGCTATCCATCTACAAGTCTACTTCTCCATACATATTTTATCTCACCTTTCTTTGAGTTTTCATTTTGTAAAAACAATACCTTAGTGGCTTCCATAATCCCACTACCTCCAGCCAACTTCAATACAATCCTTATCCTTGTCACAATAAATTGCAACTACAATCTGCCTAGATATAACTTTAGAAGTTAAAATAAATATCACATAATACCTATTGGCATAGCACAATCTAGAAAAGTTCCAATAGTAGCATATTTTTTTAATTAAACCACCACTTTGGTTGTAGGTTTTTTTATGTTTGACAAGATCCTTGAATCGTATTGATAGATTTAATAAATAAGTATGTATACATGATAAAATAATGGGAAGATGGAAAAACTATATATTCTTTACCACTTATAAGAATACTTCCCAGACATGTGAGAATATCTAATGACACATCAGAATAAGGGTTAAAGGGATATATCTTTATTGGAGTGACCATCCCATTAGAAAAAGATCAATTGCAAATATTCCCATATCAAGGTGAGTGTTTTGTACATTCTCATCTTTGAAGGGTGATCAAATGGACGTCACGCTTCCTTTTATGCACTTCAAGATCTACTCTAAGTTAATGATACTCAATGTGGAAGAAAAACATGGATAGTTAGAGTGGTTTTGTGTTTCATAGGAATGACAACCAATGTTTGAACAACAACCCATTACATATGAGGCTATTGGGTTGACAATAAATATCAGGAACATATTTTTGAAGAAGTTGCAGTAAATCCATGTGGTAAGTAACAATTGATAACAAAAATACATATTATCTCGTATAAGTTCCTTTAGTTCATATTTATCATGTGTTCCTTGGAATTTACCATTATGCATGGTAACATACAACTAAATACAAGATGACAATTAATACCACAATCAAAGAATAATGGTGTTGCTCAATGAAGGGAGCTAAGTTTGAATCATCAGACAAACATTTTTTGATTTAAAATGTGTATGTGAATTAAGCCTGTGCTAAAGGAGGAGAAATATTTCTTTCTTAATCCTATACATATACAAATAAGAAAGCATACTAACACACAAATGATGTTGATAATTTAAAGATGAGTCTATCAATGATAGGCATTGCATAAAAGACAAATTTATTTCCATATACAACCTAATTATTATTCACTTTTATTGACTCTATCCATGATATTTCATCATCTATTCATGTTAGAAACATATAAAAATGTAGTGTCATGTGTTATAAAGATGAAAACAAGAAATAGAAACCCTCCCAAGGAGGTCATCCAACAATATAGGTTGTGGGCGTGTGGGGAAAATATTTATCTATTAATCCCATAAAGATGAAAACATGAAACCATTCTCACGCAAATGATGTTGATAATTCAAATATGGGTCAGTTACTGACACACATGCCACAAAATACAAAATTAATCACATACACGACCTAATTTTTATTTACTTCAAGTACTCTATCCCCACATTTCATCTTCTATCCATGTATGAACACATAAAAAGTTGCATCATGTGTTATATAAATGCAAACAAGAAATAGAACCACGATTGTGCATTCAACTTGCAATATAGGTTGTGACATGGGAAGAAATATCTCTCCTAATCCCAGAAAGATGAAAACAAGAAATCATGTTGATACATAAATGATGTTTACAATTTAAATATGGGTTAGTTAATGACAAACATTTCCACAAAAGACAAAGTTATTCCCATATATAACCTAATTTTTACTCACTTTCTTTGACTCTATCCATAATATTTTATTGTATTTCCAAGTTAGACACACACGGAAATGTTGTGTCATGTGTTACAAATAATACATATTCTCATTTTTGGTTACATGACTAAAGACAAAATTATCACACATTCAATCTTATGGTTGCACGGACATGCTATCACTGAGCTAAAAAGACTATGGAAGGCTGGCCCTGAGAATCAACATTTTTAGGGGCTTGTCCAACAAGTACATGGGAGAACAATATGATTGAAGTTGTATTGTTGATATCACATACTTAAGTAGTATGATTTCTTTTGAACTCAATAAATCTTAAGTAACATATGAAATGTTTCTAAAGTGATATATGCTTCATCACAATTTGTTTTTTTGTACTTCAATAAGATCCACATTAGTTGTTGCTAAAATTGAGAAGTCCTTCATTTCATCCAAATGTTGAAATCCAAGTTGTGGCCTATGATGTCATTAGGTAAATCTATCTAACATTTTTTTGTAAATGACAAACCGGGACTTCAAAATAAATCAAAGACAGATGATATTTAACATGTAGAAGACAAAATTACAACTTGTATAATCTATTATATGTATTAATCCATCCAAAGGAAATGACTTTTCTTAATTGTATATAACTTCTGAGGTTTGATAGAATCAATGATTTTATTATATTATTATAAATTTTCCATGTTTTTGAATGAGAAATCTATTTGCACTAAATATTGACATCATGTGATACATCAATTTAGTTACCATGTAGGGAATAATATATACAATTAATTTTTTTTAAATGGATGTTTTAATTGTATTAGTGTCATACTATTGAATTTTGTATTGGTTAATTAATAAATTTATATGCAACTATGATAAATAAGTAAGATTTTTTATACTCACATTGACGCATTTTTTCAACAAAAGAATCTATGCTCAAATACATGATAAAAACATAAGATACACAAGCTTACATTCTAATGTATTTTGAGAAGACAAAATAAAAGATCTGTAATGAACAATAGTGATGGTGGCAATGTTGGGTGATAATGTGACAATACACAAAGGTAGCAACATAATATAACAATTCTTGATCATGATTGAAAATTTGGGAAATGCAATGACAATGGATAATGAAATTGATGATTTTTTGGCATAGAAGCAAATATACATATGTGACAGAGTAACAAAAGACAAATGGAAGTTAAAAAAGTTAAACAACATTGTGAATAAACTAATATGTGAATTTATAATAAATAAAAGAAAAACTTTTTATTCCTCAAAATTTAGTTACATATCAATTTGTTTAACAATGTAAGTTATGGATTAATTGTACTTCAATTATGTCATGTGTGAAGCACATACATTTACTAGTGGAGATAAATATGAAGCTTATACTTTGGTGATAGAATGGCATGATGAAAATTGTTAGAACTTGAGAAAAGTATACCACCAACAAGTACAAAAGCATGCATGCATTAATAATTGGATAACATACACCCTTCTACATAGTCCAATCCAAAATATTGTCTCACACAACAATGTGAATGAATCAACACACATCATGATGAAGAAAGTCGAAAAATACCATTAGGAGGCATATGCAGATGGGATCCATTTTGAGGCATGTCAACAATTTAAATGGCGGTAGTAGCTCAAGGAATAGGGACCCACAAAAACATAACCCTAACAAAATTGGTTTTATTTTAGGGTTCCTCCAAAATCAAAAAACATCTCCGCAATATAATTCTTAATTGGATCCCCATGTAAGGATTTTTTGGATGATAACTTCAACCTTATTGTTTCATAAGCTATCAATATTGACATGCAAGTAGTATCAGTGCAATCATCCAAAGATTTTCTTATGCATAATTTGATAATCACCTTCCCTAAATGCCCTAATAAAAAGGCCATAAAAATCCTAGATATTTCAAAGATCTTGGTATGTTATTTACAAATCCTAAAGTGTTGTCCCAACTACAACTCATGTACACATTTCTCTAACATACCGATATAGAACACTTGGTAGGGATTACCATGACAGTCCCCAGTGAAGCAATATCCATACAAGGTCACATTACAAGATTGTGTCATAAATAGGTTCTATCACATTGAATGGAGGGGTAGAAGTTGTCATTTTAATTCATTCCATTTAATTTTCTTTTCTAAAAATAAATTTGATGGTTGGTTTCACTTCCAAGAAAACTAACCCATAAAGGAAAAGCCATTGGTTTGAATTTTGGATAGGATAGTATCATTTCATACCAACTATGCCCTACATGTGTTATGACTAACACTTGCATCATGTTCTTCACTTAAAAAAAAGCTTAGGGCATGTATGGTTTCAATGAAAGTCAATGTTTCATGTTGAATTATACAATTTTACCCAGTCATTGTGTTTTGTTGTGTGTATCTGTAAGTAAATCATGGAAAAGAAATTCAAAGCCATGAACTTTATATACAATAAACTTAGAATTCCAAATGTGCCCATTTTGGGAGTATTTTATTTTCCTCCTTTAGTTGCTTGATGCAGACTTGTCCTATGTACATAGACATCTACCAATACAAATGCCATACATAGATTTTCTATGTTGTCATCCTAAATTTACTTCAAACCAAATATAAACAAATCTATATATTGAATTGTGACATTGTCTAACCAGCAAAATTAGGTTGTAAATGCATTTAATATTATTATTTATTTACTATTTTTCATTTGAATAGGAGTGTTGCAACCACATAGAACAACACAAGACTTTAACTGAAAGTTGATGATAAAATCATATTTTGACTGGGTGTGTCACATGTGAACCAATGATTGTCATGTCTCTCCCTCTCCAACTTATTCCTAGCAAGAGCCCTATACAACCAAATCATTATGTTGAGGTGTGAATTGAATAGTAATTGATTAGATTCAATATTTTATTGTATTTTAGGTGGTCTATTAGAGACAAAGTAATATTTTTTTCCCATATTTTAAGATCTAAAATGTTCCCCCTTTTTCATATGGTTATAATCCATAAGTTTACTTAGGAGATAAAGTTAAACATTATATGCACTAGCATGGTGGGACAATTCAAGTGTATTTTGACCTTTCTGGTAAAGAATTCCTCTTTGATTGTGCATGGTAGGGACATCTTTAACCTCCATTCTCCTTGTCATTGCATGGGTTTGGATTTCTTCTCCCACTTGTATTTATTAGAAAAAATGTTGCAAATGTCCATTCTAGGAGTTGCAACTGCCCTAATTTCATCTCTTCACTTTTGTTGACTAGGAACAACAAGATTGTATCTAAAGAAGTCACTTTAACAAAATCATTGTTTAGAAAATAAAAAAATCTCTTCATATTAATTATCTTGTTTGTTGTTGCTACTTTTATTAGTTATTACATGAGTCATTGAAGAACACATATTCATCCTAGTTATTGTTGCATTTTTGTTCTAGATTTGCATTATTTATGTTTAGAACTAGCTTCCATTTAGGATTTATAAATTTTATGGTATTTTATAAGGTTTTGATCCAAATTGTAGCCATGAATTTTATTGCATGTGAGGAGTGTAAGAGGTGGTGGTCCTACTAAGACACTTTTGTAAAATGTACATATTTTTTATTGATCTGGGCCTTCATCAAATGACATAGTCAAGCTATGTTTTGTCATTTTGAAGCCCCATCGATGCAGACCCGACGACCCAATTCCCCCTAGGTAGGTTTAATTCCCTCAGGAACTTCGACAACCAATGACACTCCTACTTGAAGGGAAGTCTACCCTGACGAGATTTCACCCTGAAGAAAACATGTTGATTGATTGGAATATTGCATCTATAGACCTGATTAGATTTCTCCACCTTGCCTAATAAGAGTCCATCACTCATCAATCGACAATATTCTTGGTCGATGACCATTCTACGTGATGGGTGTAATGTCTTATCATCTGACTAGAATCTTACACCCCATTTCGATGAGTGTAGTGAAGGGTCATGGTTCTTCATATACTTCTCACCATTAACATCTTGATACATAGCCTCTACTCTAAAGTTATAAACATTGAAACATATAGCTAAGTCTATACACCTGAGGATCATCTTATAGTTGGAACCTCACCAGAATGGGTAATGTTCTATCCTTGTGCTTAATTCTCTGGAATCTACTCTGCTTCTGATCTCATATGTGGATATCTCATCCCCATCCATGCATTGGAAAAATGGTTGTTAGCGTAAGTGGTATGAGTATTCTAATATACATCTTACTGAAGAGATAAAAATGCTACAAAATCTTTGAACAATATAAACATGAAACTAATATTAAACTTTGTATAAGATCTAAAACATAAATATATCTTCTATCTTTGTCTTATCTATTATCTTCTTACTTTATATTTCTTTGGGCCATGTACTCTGATACTTGGGTCTCATGACCAGCACTAAGGTGCCTGGGTCACATAACCTGCACTCTAGGCTTGGGTTATGTCTCTGAATTGGCCTGCACTCTGGTGTTTGGGCCACATGCTTGCACAAAGGCATGGGTCATGTCTCTCTTATCTTAATTTCTTTCACTATACTTATAAATGATATTATGCACATTCTTTAACTAATGCATATTATATTTACAACTTTTATCTGACTGTGGCCACCATTATACAATAAGACCTCCTCTGTTTACACCGAAGTGTCCTCTATGGTGCAACATACCCTTTGTTGGCACAACGTTCCCTCTGTTGACACTGAATTGTCCTCTATTGTGCAACACACCTTCTGTTGGCATAACATGCCCTCTGTGGCACCCGTAGTGTCTGGCACAATGCACCCTCTAAATTGTTCTGAGACTCTTAGGTGAGGACTTATTATATAATATATTATGTGAAGGTTCTGAGTTAATTATCTTAAGTCTAACCTTACTAAACTTGAAATCTGAACTTATCTGAAATTGAGTACTGAGTATTGAACATGTGCTGAATTCTAGATCTGAATTTCTACTCTTAATTTCTTAACTGAATTTATTTATGAATGTGAATATGTATCTCAAATTATTACTTAATTGAGATTATATCTATAACCCTTACCATGTGTCTTTATTAACAATCTATATACGTACACAATGAGTAGTCTAAGTCTGAATTTAAATCTGATATTCTTATTATCTGGATAAATCTTAATCTAACACTCTGATTTGATAGAATGACTTGACTTTTTACTATTCGAGATATAAAAAATGAGTCTATAGGAAAAAGGATCTGAGTTGAGTATGCAAATACTAACTATATAAGAGTACTTAAGTATCAAATATCTAATAATGTGACTTCTCACAAAGTTGCTCAATTTCTATAATATATCATTAATGTTGGCCTAAATGCATTCATATGAGCTTAAAACTTAAATCTTAAATCAGGGATCTTGTAGAATCTTGTCTTGCAACTTAATCATAATATAAACCATCATAATCTTATAATATCATCGTCGATTCGAGTTATACTATATTTCAGTCCCAATAATACCTTCATCTTGAAAACTAGACCATGTCCTAATATGTTTTCAAACTCATATTCTCACATTGTACTTAGCTTTTAGATATTGATCATTCTAAGAAATATAAATAACTTCCTAGTTCTTAGATCTCTACAAATAAAAGAAATCTTGACAACATGTTTTTACTTAGAATCTTAACACATGGTGACATTTATGTATATGAAAATTTCTAATAGTATATATGTAGTTACAATCTTAATACATGGTTATATCGCATAACCATGGAAGTATAGCGGTCTTACTTTCCTTTCTTATCTTGTAGTCTTGAACATTTACATGAAACATTACTACGAAACATGATGGATATATATCCTTTTACCCTTCTTAACTCATGAACACTAAGCATCTCATGACACATTTCTACATAAGAAATTCATTATATGATATGACATGATCATAAAGCACTGACATGTTTTTCCTATATATCTTGATTTGGACATTGGAAATGCAGGTCTAATTTATGGAGCATGTAGATGCACTAGATTTGTTAAAAATATATACTCATGGGCATGAACCACATACCTAGGTATGTAGGAATAAGACCCTAAGATAACCTTGATCTTCCGATCTTCAATTTACTTGTATTACAAAAAGTTGAACCCTAGATTAGGATCTTTAAACCTTAATTACCCTAGGTCTGGATATTCATGAGAACAAAATGAAAATAGGCCATAAAACACTAACCATTGGCTAGATCTCAAAAAGGTGAACAAAATCGATATATGGATCATCTTCACTGGAAGCTCGTAGCAATTATTATGATTTATGGAAGGTATAAATGTTTTCAAGATTCATCGTACATTACCTTATGTTATTCGGGTTACCCGAGAATCCCTTTGTGCCAGGATCCACAGACCTAGGCATCACCATCCCCCGTTCTCAGATCGTAGTTCCCCTGTTTCCTCTATGAAATAGAGTCTTGCGGTGTGGCTTCATTTTGCCATCCAAAAATTTCATTCTTGACTTTCTTTGCGAGTCTGGAGCACCACCTGTTTACTCATGTTGTATCGAGCAATCCAAAGGCTTCAAGTGGACACAAGGGTGCTTCCCTCTTGATCTCATGGTGTGAGGAAGCTTGGTCACTGCCATGGACAAAGCTGCTCGGTCACCCTCTGATGAGAGATCGTGGCTAGGAGGTTGTATTGAAACATACAACCAAAGGACGCTTAGGAGAGCTATGAAAACTCCATGTGTGCTCACGTTCACTAGATCTGGTTAATACAGCGGCTCTTCCATGGGTGGTTGTGTTGCTGGCGGCTTCTATGGTCCCAGGGAGGGAGATGTGGCATCCAAGCTTTAGGGGTAAGGGGAGCAAAAATACATGTGAGGGAAGGTAAATGATGTAAATTCACATTCAGGGAAGGAGGCCAAGATGTCAACAGAGCTTCCAAATACTTCCCACACACTAGTATCACCCATTGGCAGTCTGCAAGGGTTGGCGCCAAAGAAGGAGACGGTTTGGTGACATGGAACTTTTTGATGAACATGATAAATAGGAAACTATTGACCATGGTTATGGTGAGGAGAGTTGGTCAGGCCAAGACAGAGAGGGTTTACCCAGATTGTGGATGATCGCAGATTATCGAAGAGGGAGTTTGTATATATAGGTAGGGATCCAGGGATGAGACAGAGTCCATACTAGTTGGGTTTCCTTGGGTTTAGAGGAGTCCCAAGAACACTGGAAAACTTAATTTGAGTCTGACCGAAGTCTGTATGTCACACTAAATAACCTTGAACAATAAGTTTCTTAATAACTTGATAAAATTTTATTAATAATTAATTAAAATGCTTTGAGAGGGAATATGAGGTCATTTTGGCCTCAAATTCAACAATAGGTACATTGTAGGATTTAGAATATCCCTAAGTAGGTACTTTCTAGTTTTGATGACTAAAACATCAATTATTATCATAATGTAATTTACATCACTTATGTATGTTTAATGCATTATGGTTTCCCCCAACCAAAATCACTTTCCCTTTAAGGGTCAATCATGATTTATCTTAGTTCATTTGAGTCTATTGGATGAAATTATCCCAATCGTGGTTCATATACTTGTTGGTGATCTATTGCAATAAGGAGAGAGAAAGTTCATTATGTATAATTACCATTGAATTAACTATCATCATGAAAAATGATGCTATGTCACTCATCCTTATATTATTAAAGAGAAAAGATATTCTATTTACTTGGGTTATTTTCATTGAGGCTCATATTAGATTCCAACTAATGAGAAATTTTATGAAAACCCCAATATTTATTTAAATCCAAAATTGGGATGTTAAAATTCTACCCACCTTAAATGAATTTGATCCTCGAAATTCTACTAGCCTACCCACCTTAGGACTTTACATAATATACACAGAATTATCTCTAATATTATCCAACTGGCTCATTAGCATGTACATGGTGAAAATTTCTCATGGTTATTATTATTAAGCGTACACGTGCATGTACTACTAATGAATTTTGAAATCTAAGCTATACATTCACCATCTATCATGGCAAGGACTCTATATTGCCTCTTCTCTGTGGTTGGATTAGGGTTCTAGTTCAATTAAAACTAACTCACTTATCAATGCCAAAATATCTACCCTTCATATACATGCTCAGTCTTACTATGTTTTTGATTAGGTTTAGGTCACTATATGTCTCAAACTTTTCATGCCAACACTTGTTTTCTTTGTCGTCTTTGGATATATGACGGTCGGTCATATATTCAAAGGTGTTGTGTTTGATTATGCACATAACATTCTCTCTAAAAAACCCCATAAGCTTGTGTCCCATACCACTAACATGTGGGAAAAAGAGAGAGAATGTTATATACAACTATAGTGTGAACATAAGAAGTGTAAAACATCTAGACACATAACCCTAATCCTTATCTAAACTTTTGTATCATATTTAAAGCTCTACTTAGATTCCTAATATCTTTCACTTACCTCTTCTATCCATAGGGCTATTAGTTATATTTCTAAATTCTAATTTGGTACTCTACTCTAACTTTAGTTCTAATAGGGTGATCTTCAGTAAGAACATGAGAAGTCATCTGGTGGCCAACTATAATGTTGCTCTGATACCATTTTGTAACACTCTCCCTAAGCACACACATGCACATAGAGGAAGCAACAATGAGTTATCCATAACTCATGAACTCAAGGGGGCATTACATAAAATTGGCATTCATAACAACAACATAATCAATCACACAAAGTGAAAATATTAAAACATTCTCATAATTGTTCTTACAAAAGGAACACAATGGATATCACACAGAAAACTAACTTAACATCTTGAGACATAGTCTCTACTCTAAAGTTATAAACATTGAAACATATAGCTAAGTCTATACACTTGAGGATCATCTTATAGTTGGCACCCCACCAGAGTGGGTAATGTTCTATCCTTGTGCTTGATTCTCTGCAATCTGCTCTACTTCTACTCTCATTTGTGGACATCTCATCCCCAGCCATGTATTGGAAAAATGTTTGTTAGCGTAAGTGGCATGAGTATTCTAATATACATCTTACTGAAGAGATAAAAATGATACAAAATTTTTGAACATTATAAACATGAAACTAACATTAAACTTCGTATAAGATCTAAAATACAAATATATCTTCTATCTTTGTCTTATATCTTATCTTTTTACTTTATCTTTCTCTGTAGCCATGTACTCTGGTACCAGGGTCTCATGACCAGCACTAAGGTTCTTGGGTCACATATCCTGCACTTTGGGCATGGGTTATGTCTCTGAATTGTCCTACACTCTGGTGTCTGGGCAACATAACTTGCACAAAGGCATGGGTCATGTCTCTCTTATCTTAATCTCTTTCATTATACTTATAAATGAGATTATGCACATTCTATGAACTAATGCATCTTTTATTTATGACTTTTATCTGACTATGACCACCATTATACAATAAGTCCTCCTCTGTTGACACTGAAGTGTCCTCTATGGTGCAACACACCCTCTGTTGGCCAAAGTGTCCTCTATTGACACCGAAGTGTCCTCTATGGTGCAACACACCCTCTATTGGCATGACATGCCCTCTGTGACACCTGTAGTGTCTGACGCAATGTGCCCTCTAAATCGTCCCGGGACTCTCTAGTGAGGACTTATTATATAATGTATTATGTGAAGGTTCTGAGTTAGTTATCTTAAGTCTAACCTTACTAAACTCTAAATCTAAACTTATCTGAAATTGAATACTGACATCTGAACATGTACTGAATTCTAGATCTAAATTTATATTCTTAATTTCTTAACTGGATTTATTTCTAAATGTGAATATGTATCTCAAGTTATTACATAATTGAGATTGGGTCTATAACCCTTACCATGTATTATTTATTCACAATCTATATACTCACACAATGTGTAGTCTAAGTCTGAATTTAAATCTGATATTCTTATTATCTAGATAAATCTTAATCTAACACTCTGATTTGATAGAATGACTTGAATTTTTACTATTCAAGATATAAAAATTGAGTCTATAGGAAAACGGATATGAGCTAAGTATGCAAATACTAACTATATAAGAGTATTTAAGTATCAAATATCTAATAATGTGACTTCTGACAAAGTGGCTCAATTTCTATAATATATCATTAACCTTGGCCTAAATGCATTCATATGAGATTAAAACTTAAATCTTAAATCATGGATCTTATAGAATCTTGTCTTGCAAATTAATCATAATATAAAGCATCATAATCTTATAATATCATCCTCGATTCAAGTTACACTATATTTTGGTCCCAATAATGCCTTCATCTTAAAAACTAGACCATGTCCTAATATGTTTAAAACTCATATTCTCAAATTGTTCTTAGGTTTTAGATATTGATCATTCTAAGGAATCCCAATAACGTTCTAGTTCTTAGATATCTACAAATAAAAAAAATCTTTACAACATGTTTTTACTTGGAATCTTAAGACATGGTGACATCTATGTATATGAAAATTCCTAATAGCATATATGTAGTTACAATCTTAATACATGTTTATATCGCATAACCATGGAAGTATACCAATCTTACTTTCCTTTCTTATATTGTAGTCTTAAACATTTACATGAAACATTACTATGAAACATGATGGATATATATCCTTTTACCCTTGTTAACTCATGAACACTAAGAATCTCATGACACATTTCTACATAAGAAATTTAGTATATGATATGACATGATCATAAAGCACTGACAAGTTTTGCCTATCTATCTTGATTCAAACATCAGAAATGAAGTTCTTATTTAAGGAGCATGTAGATGCACTAGATTTGTTAAACATATATACTCATGGGCATGAACCACTTACCTAGGTCATTAGGAACAAGCCCCTAAGATATCCTTGATCTTCCAATCTTCAATTTACATGTATTACAAAAAATTAAACCCTAGATTAGGATCTTTAAACCTTAATTACCCTAGGTCTAGATATTCATGAGAACCAAATCAAAACAGGCCATAAAACCCTAACCATTGGCTAGATCTCGAAAAGGTGAACAAAATTGATATATGAATCATCTTCATTGGAGGCTCGTAGCAATTATTATGATTTATGGAAGGAATAAATGTTTTCAAGATTCATAGTATTCGGGTTACCCAAGGATCCATTTGTTCCATGATCCGTAGACCTGGGCGTCACCCTCATCCGTTCTCAGATCGCAATCCAAACAGTTTGTTCTTTTCTTCTTTTTGAATCTGGAGCACCACCTCTCTACTCGTGTTGTATCGAGCAATCTAGAGGCTTCAAGTCGACACAAGGGTGCTTCCCTCTTCATCTCATGGCATGAGGATGCTTGGTCACCACCATGGA
Organism: Alisma plantago-aquatica; assembly: GCA_963693085.1. NCBI lineage: Eukaryota > Viridiplantae > Streptophyta > Magnoliopsida > Alismatales > Alismataceae > Alisma > Alisma plantago-aquatica. The sequence continues at coordinate 649,421,721 of OY856410.1, forward strand.
CAAAGTTGGTCGGTCATCCTCTGATGAGAGCTCATGGCCAAGAGGTTGTATTGAAGTGCACAACTAATGGATGCTTGCGAGACCTACGAAAACTCTAAGGGTGCTCACGTCCACTAGATCTGGTTGATACAATGGCTCTGTCGTGGGCGGCTGTGCCACTGGCAACTTCTACGGTCCCAGGGAGGGAGATGCAACATCCAAGCTTTAGGGGTAAGGCGAGCAAAAATACATGTGAGGGAAGGTAAAGGATGCAAATTCACATTCAGGGAAGGAGGCCAAGATGTCAACAGAGCTTCCAAATACTTCCCACACATTAGTATCGCCCATTGGTAGTCTACAAGGGACAGCGCCAGAGAAGGAGTACGTTTGGCGGCGTGGAACTTTCCGACAAACACGTTGAATAGCATATATTGACCACAGTTATGGTGAGGAGAGTTGGTCAGGCCAAGACGGCGAGGGTTTTCCCAGATTGTGGATGATCTCGGATCATTGAAGAGGGAGTTTGTATATATAGGTAGGGATCCAGTGATGAGCCAGAGTCCATAGAAGTTGGGTTTCCTTGGGATTAGAGGAGTCCCAAGAACACTGAAAAACTTAATTTGAGTCTGACCAAAGTCTTTATGTCACACTAAATAACCTTGAATGATAGGTTTCTTAATAACTTCATAAATTTTTATTAATAATTAATTAAAAACTTTCCCAAATGCTTTGAGAGGGCATATGAGGTCATTTTTGCCTCAAATTCAACAATAGGAGCATTGTAGGATTTAGAATATCCCTAAGTAGGTACTTTCTAGTTTTGATGACTAAAACTTAAATTATTATCATAATGTAATTTTGCATCACTTATGTATATTTAATGCATTATGGTTGCCCCCAACCAAAATGACTTTCCCTTTAAGGGTCAATTAGGTATTATCTTAGTTCATTTGAGTCTATTGGATGAAATTATCCCAATTGTGGTTCATATACTTGTTTGTGATCTAATGCATTAAGGAGAGAGAAAGTTCATTATGTATAATTACCATTGAATTAACTATCATCGTGAAAAATGATACTATGTTACTCATCCTTATATTATTGAAGAGAAAAGATATTTTATTTACTTGGGTTCACTACTACAGAATACGCCTTTGGCGTCGGTTGTTTAACCCCCTTTGGCGACGGTTTTCAAGCGACACCTATGTGGGCGCCGCTAAAGGTCGAACTCTTCGGCGTCAGTTTTCTAACCTACGCCTATATGATCTATAGGCGTCGATTATATATAGTTGGCCGATGTCTATAGGGTTTGCGCCACAAAAAAGGGCACCACCTAGGACACTTTCTGCGTCGGTTAACAACTGAACAACCGACGCCATACTCCCAGACGACACGACCGTGCATCGCTACACAGCCGTGTTTAGTACTATAGGCATCGGTTTTATACGAATAAGCAACGCCTTTTCCACCACGGCCTTGCTTTCCTGCATGGTCGGGTTGTTTGTCATATTAGGCGTCGGTTTTTATCTAACAACCGACGCTGTAGGCCTTTGATGACGGTGTTTTATAAATAACTGACGCCTATACTTTAATTTTTTTTTCTTATCAGTTTGCAGGCCTGTTGTGGCTGGTCAGTAGGATGAGAACCTGTAGTTTAGTTTTCTGGACTATAGGTTTACGAGATCCATTGATATCAGCCAACAAACAGGCCACAAACCTGCAAAATCAACAAATATTTTTTCACACAAGTAGATACATTCAGACATCAATTCAATTCTCACATTCACACATGTAGAAACATTCAAATACATGTAGAAACATTCAGACATGTATAAACATTCAGAAATATTCATTTACAAAATATCATTCAACATCGCTATCAGCATCCCAATTATATCTTACAATCACCACTGCTTGTATGGCTTTTGCCCATTCTTCTCTTACTTCATTTAATGCTTCCATCGTATATGGAGCATGTACATTTTTTAAGCGTTTACCTATAGTGTGGTCAGTTTTAAACACCTGCAAAGAGAATGATGTATATATATAAGTAATAATATAAAAATAAGATTGATATATTTCATACTAACTAATGAGACTATATATAATACCTCATGTATGGTATTAATATCCAATGCAGCATGTCGGATAATCATCTGCATAAATCGCATCACATAGTATGTGCATGTCCAGCCGTTGTCTTGTGTAGCGCACTATAAATTGAAACATACAAAATATTAAAAAATACAACTAAGCACAATTCACATAAATAATATATACATTGTAGTCGGGAACTTACTTTTACATTCTCCCAAATTATTGGTTGGTTCTTTCTCCTTGGGACATTTCCTCCAGCATTTTTGAATGCATCTAAACCCCTACATGTTAATGTAACACAGTAAATTGAATAATTAAATAGTAATGTAATAACAGATGTTAACGGATATAAAAATGAAATATTTCTAACCAGAATAATGGCATTCTCAATATGTGTCCAATTTTAGTGTTCAATGTACTTCCCGCAGGATCTAGATAATAAACAGTGAACATCCCGGGGACAATAACTAGTAACTCCCAATGTCTACCGCTAGAGGTAAAAAAGTTAAAATTTAATAACTCAAAATGCACAATTAAAATGGAATTTTCTTAAGTCCAAATTATAAATAAAGTAAACTTACTTGACATTGAATGGAGCTATTATTATCATCTTGTTTTGCTGACCGAAAATTGTAAAAGCATCTATACAGTATTGTTGAACACTATCAGGGTCTTTAGCTACCATACTAATCAATGATGGAATCAAAAAACCCACATGATTAAATGAAAATTGTTTGCATTGATCTTCGACTAAGTAGCTGCAAAACATGTATTACGTATGCATTAATATATAAGAAACCAGATCATCAGATCTTACACTAGGTATATGGATGTATAAACAATATCTCACCTTATCCATGTCTCTATCATTGATTTATTCAGCCAATCATACATAAACAACTCAATAATATCTTGTATAAATAAAGAGCTATCGTATAATTGACCTGCATAATTTGCTTATAAAGAAACAATTATAGGGCAATGTATATTATGTGCCTAAAGCCAACATGTCATTCCCCTACAAGCAGGACCTAACGGGTATTTTAGGTCAGTTGGAATCCAACTTGGAAATGCAGGAAGTGGAGGTGGAGGCCTAGGTGCTCCGGGTGTCTTCTTTTTAACCTGTATATATAATTTCAGATCAGTTGACCTCATATATACACATTAACAATCTAAAGTAATGTAAATTTATCTTACAATTTCAGTAATGTAGACGACATCTGCTTTGGGCCACAATATCACCCCGCCTTCTGCCTCACCAAGTGTATCAATATCTGGGTGGGCATCTGGCAATGCAGCTTCCCTCCAATCAGGTAATACACATATCGGGCTCACACGAACGTAGCCTTGCGGCATTGGAGTCCCATGAAACATTGCCCCAAGAAGGGACTGGTAAGCCTGCGCCTCTGCAACAACATAGTCTTGCATTCTTAAGCAGCATGGCTTCAATGCCTATAAATTTACGTAAAGAATGTTATACATATATACATATCATCTTAAAAACATATCATCTTGAAAAGACTAGCTACAATGTCATAAACAATACTTATAGCAGACGTGTTAGGCGATGGGTCTCAGGATTACTCACAGTCTGTGCATCAGGAGAAGAGTGGGTCGCCATAGGCTGATTGGAAGCCTGAGATGCCTGCCACCGCACTATTTCTTCCTTGACCTTCTCAGCAACTATATCATTGACCTTCTTAGAAACTATATCCTCGAGTCTCTTATTCTCCTATACATGGATAAAAGAAATATTAGCTTCTTATTATTGAATTCCCTTTTGCAGTAACATTCTAAAAAAAGAATAGGTTACCTCTTCTTGTGAAAGTCCCACTCTGGGTTTGCACTGGGATGGCCCAAAGAATGCTTTGATGCCTACACCAGCGCCTGTACCCCTAACACGTCCAGGATGCTCTGGGTTACCCAGAGAAACTGTCAATTCATACCTTGTGCCCTGAGGGATGAATGTGCCTTATTTCCTCTGCTTGTTCAGCTCCCGCTAATCACCATCAACAGAAATTGGTAAGTTAACACCACAAATAATCAATATTCAAATGATTGCTCTAAGAGTTGTATTTTACCATTTTCATAGCCACCTCAGCAGTTACGGGCTTCTTTATTTCACCCTTCTTGTTTTGCCTCCCAGCTATCCAGATATCATGGCGAGGCATGGGTGTTGCACACTCCTGAGTAGCCGCAGACTCCGCCTGTAGTCTTTGGCGAACGCTTGCATAGCCCTTTGGACCCATAGTGTGGTCATGCACATTCAGTGCACGCCTTGCTTTTTGCGCGTCACTGAGGGCCTAGTTAGTATGCACATTAATGATTTGGTTAGTAGCACTAAATGTTAATCTTGAATAGGTGAATACAACATATATTAATTAAATTGGTAGTGACGCCTAATACCTTGAATTCTTCATATTTTCTTGAAGCAACAAAATTGTCCCAATCTTCTTTTTCCAAGAAGTTCCACTGTTCAAGGGCTGACTTCTTCTTCTTATCACCATCTTTTATGTATTCTCTATTGAGATTTGTCCTATAGTTCATAAGAATCTTTCCAGCGTGTTGCATCACACTTTTACGATGCAGCTTCTCATCCAATGCAAACAGATTATGTAAAATAGAATTCTTATTAACTAGTATCCAAAAATAGAATTGAAAATAATATAATTTGTAATCTACAAAATAGAATTGCAAATAATAATAACTCACGCATAAATCCTTCCATATCAAGTCTTTCTTCCCCTGAGGAACTTTATGCTAATTATCATACTTAACATCACAATGGTGTTGCGCATCAAGTTGCTCCAGTGCTTCAGTGGGTACATGTGCATCATCAACCTAAAATTTGACAAAAATAAACCCACTGAATTAGCGCAATATAGAAATATGGGATATATGACATAACTAGAAGATAATGAATTTTATAGAAATACAAGATATGTGTTTTGAACTTACATTGGTATCCTCGCCATGCTCATCATGGACAGAATGCTCATCATGGACTTCATGCTCATCATGGACATCATGCTCATCATGGTCATCCATCTGAAAATGTCATTAAAAAGGCAAACATTTAGCATTTGTATTAACTAGAAAAAGGCAAACATTTAGCATTTGTATTAACTAGAAAAAGGCAAACATTTAGCATTTGTATTACCTAGAATAAGGCAAACATTTAACATTTGTATTAACTAGAAGATAATGAAAAATCAAATCTGAAAATGTTATTGATATAAAAAAAGAAAATATTTAGCTTCAATAAAAAAATATAAACATACATGCCTATAAAATTGTGATCTTTTATCAATTAACAATCCTTCATTGTGATCTCCGCGCACATATAAGTCATCATTAGCTTCAATATTTTGTGGAGTTGGCAACCCAACTGAGAATGGACTGGAGTCATCAGGGTCAATAACTTTGCTGCATAGACTATTGAAAAAGAAACAAAGTCTGGTGATTGCAAACCTTACATGCTTCGACAATATAGATCGAATTGCCACGAGCAATATTTGTTGCATTCGAGTGTGACAATCATGAGATTGAAGACCTATCAACTTCAGATCTTTCATTGATACCAATCTACGGATGTTGGATGAGTAACCATGTGGCACCTTAACATTTACCAAGCATTCACAAAAAGCTTTCTTCTCCTTTCTAGACAACGTGTAACAAGCGGGAGGTAAGTATGTTCTTTTATTACCCATTTCACGTAATTCTGTTAATTCTAACCTTATTCCCATTTCATGTAGGTCCAGTCTGGATTTTATCCCATCTTTAGTCTTACCTAGTATATTTAACAGAGTACCAATGAAGCTATCACAAACATTTTTCTCAATGTGCATTACATCGATACAATGTCTGACTGTCAAAGAACTTCAATAAGGAAGATCCCAAAATATTGACTTCTTCTTGAATGAAGAATTGTCACTCTGGGTGGCCATACTACATTGTGATTTCTTACCAAATTCATTGACAATGTCTTTTACTCTTTCATAAACAACATCCCCTGGTATAGGTTTAGGTGCACTCCGTTCATCATTCCATCCATTGAATGCTTTGCGCTTCCTATGATACAGATGGAATTTTGAAAGAAACCTTCGATGACCAAGATATACAGTCTTTCCGCCATGTTTTAGTCTTATTGAATCAGTGTTTTCTTCACATATAGGATGCACTTTAGCTCCTTTGACACTATATCCAGACAAATTCCCATATGCTGGAAAGTCATTAATAGTGCAAAACAACATAGCATGCAAACGAAAATTCTCTCTTCCTGAAGCATCATAGGTCATCACACCTTCAGCCCAATGTTTCTTTAAGTCATCAATCAGAGGTTCAAGATAAACATCGATATCATTTCCGGGTTGTTTATGGCCCGATATCAACAACGACAGCATAACGTACTTATTTTTCATACACAGCCAGGGAGGAAGATTGTATATAACAAGCATGACTGGCCAAGTGCTATGTTGGCTGCTCAATGTCCCATACAGATTCATCCCATCTGTACAAAGCCCAAGTCTTAGATTCCTATCTTCTTCACGAAATTTGGGGTACAATAGATCAATATTCTTCCACTGTGGGGAATCAAACGCATGTCGTAGGATCCCATCATTATTTTTCTTAACATCTGCATTCCACCTCAAATTCTTCGCATCTTTTGGATTTGCAAACAAGCGTTGAAACCGTGATATTATAGGTAGATACCACAACACCTTGGAAGGAGAACCAGTTTTGGACTCCCCCAAAGTCATCAATTTATATCGTGACACACCACATTTTGGACAATCTTTCAAACCTACATAGTCCTTTTGAAATAATACACAATCATTCGGGCATGCGTGTATCTTCTTGCCCTCCATTCCCATTGGGCACAACATTTTCTTTACCCGATATGTTGAGATTGGCAGCATGTTTCCTTCCAGAAGAATTTCTTTCAACAAAGTCAACAATGAAGTGAAGGTTTTGTCGCTCCATCTATTGTTAGCTTTCAACTTATACAATCTCAACACAGTGCTAAGCTTCGTAAACTTAGCACAGCCTGTGTATAATGGTATCTCAGCATCATGCACAATGTTTCTAAAGATAGTAGGTGGATCAGTGTGCTCTACCCTACAACTATCCAGCATCGCATCAACGATGTCTACTGGAACTGGTTCGTTCACATCTACGTCATCGGAGGCAATTTCTTCTTCCACCCAAGAACTACTATCAACATCTACTAGTTTCGAGTTTGAAATCTCTCCATGCCAGTGCCATTCTGTATAGCCTTGTACAATCCCGTTGCACATGACATGACTTTTGATTACCTAACCAGTGTTGACTTTCAAGTTGTTACCTCAATGCCTACATGGACAGTAGAACCTATCTGTAGGTTTTTTCCTATGTTCCTCGGCAAATCTAATAAACTGATCAAGACCAGATATAAACTCTGGGGTGCAGCGATTGCGAATGGACATCCATGATCTATCCATTCTATGATCAAAGAGAAAACAAGTATATATTAGGACAAGATTAGGGTATACACTTACATCCTATCCAAGATTTACTCCTATTACAGTCCCAAACCGGGGACTATCCAAGATTTACTCCTCATGAGTAAATCATGGACGGGTTTCTAGGCCAACAAACACATGTGATGTCATTCTTATATATAATAAATGTGTACCACCTATCCCATCCTTGAACACCTAATCTCCGAAAACCCAATACACATTATAATGTGTACCACCTATCCCATCCTTGGGTTTACGGCAGCATTTCCCCGAAAACCCAATACACATTATACATTTACATCCTAAGTGAGATTAGGTGTTCAAGAACAGTCCCAAACCGGGGACTATCCAAGATTTACTCCTAATGAGTAAATCTTGGACGGGTTTCTAGGCCAACAAACACAATAATAGATATGTACATGTTAGGGTTTCATCAAAATTAATGTTAGGGTTTCATCACAATTGATGTTAGGGTTTCATCACAATTGATGTTAGGGTTTAATCAAATCAAATTAGGATGCTACAATTAACAAGTTTAAATCTTATTTCAACATGCATCAAAATTTACTGAATTAGGCCAAACATTACGATTAGAAGCACAAATATATGACAAATATATGCAAGCAAAAGATTAGTTCATATGCTAGGATTTACATAAAGCATTACATAAAAATTTGTTCATATCCTTACCAACAACAAGCACGGCCATGGCTGTGTTGGCCTACCACGGCCGTGCTGGACAGCACGGCCATGGTAGGCCAACACAGCCACGGCCGTTACCACGGCCATGCTATCCAGCACGGCCGTGGTAGGCCAACACAGCCACAGCCGTGCTTGCTATTGGTAAGGAGCTAGGGAGAAGGAAGCAAAGAGGCTAGCCTACCTGGAGCTAGCGTGGAGAAGAGCGGCGGCGAGCGGCGGCAGCAGTGGCGGCAAGCAGGCGAAGAAGCAGAGGGGTGAGCGGCGGGCAGAAGCAACCGACGGCCAGAAAAGCAGCAGGCGCTGGCCAGAGAAGCAGCAGCGGCGGGCAGCGGCACCAGCGAGAAGAAGAGCACTAGCACCGAAGAAGCAGAGGGGAAGCAACCGACATCGCGATTTTGGGAGAGCGGCGGCGAGCAGTAGCACAGGAGAATATCGCGATGAAATAGGAAGTAAGGGGGAAGAGCCGGGTGATCGGGTCTATTAAGTTGGTCAACGACGTCGGTTATCTACAAAATCGACGCCTATTCTGCTTTAGCGTCGGTTGATAGTAAAACACCGACGCCCAACTAGACAACCTTTACCCTAAATTATTTGGCGGGAACCATTATCAGCGTCAGTTATTGAGGGATAACCGACACTGAATGTGGGACTTTTCGCACAAATTTTCATTTTAAATAGGCGTCGGTGAATAGCTAAAAAACCAATGATAAAATGTTTTCGCTCGAAAATTGGATTTCACGGGTGATTTTAGGCGTCAGTCTGTTATAACCAGCCGACACTGAGTACAAAGCGGTACCCGTGTCTGGCTGATCTTCGAATATAGATGTCGGTTTGCAGAAATAACCGACGTTTAAATTTATAAGCGTCGGTTTTCATAAATAATCGACGCCTAGAAAAGTGACATTGAATGTTGTTTCTGTAGTAGTGGTTATGTTCATTGATGCTCAGATTTGATTTCAACTAGTTAGAAATTTTATGAAAACCCCAAAATTTATTTAAATCCAAAATTGGGATGTTACAATGCCATTGTTCTAGAGTTTGAAGATTCATTCATGTATACCACGTTTGTGATTTTCTTTTCTTTTATTATGATGGTTTGTTATTATCTTATTTCCTATGTTATGCTTGTATAAGCTTCTATGAGTGAATAGTTATCTTGCTAGGGATGTAGGGAGTAGCTATGCTGCCTGATTTTGTCCTCCTCACTTTATCTATTTTTGTATGGACCAATATATGTTTTGAATCAAACATTTTCATGCTTATATTCATTTTCGAGCATCAAGTTTATATGTAAATCAAATCTTGGGTGTAGAAATCCTTGAACCTATGATCTAGGAAATCCTTTGATTCGTGTGAAATCCTTGGTGAGAGTTTCAGATAGGTGTTTTCCAAGGTGATAGATGTATGAACTCTAGGTAATGTGATGGTCAGCTTAGAGTGACATCTGTTCGGTCCTTAATCCAAATGTAGAAAGGGGGATTTTCCTTCCCACAACATATATGTTTCCATGCTTAATAAGATGTAGTGAAATAGCAAATGATAGGTAGCAATGGTGAAATTCATTCCACCCTAATGTTCCCATCATTCGATAAATTCTGACCTTAAACTTGTGTTTTATTATTTTTAATCTTAGTATAATCAAACAATTAATCATTTTGTGTTAAATACTTGTTAGTAGATTTTAGACCATATTTCTTCTTAAATATGTTACCTGGATCCATAATTATACTACAATAATACGTCCTCTTACGAGTGGTGAATATTATACTTATTTAGGTAAACTTTATGGATTTCACTCCTAGTGAATTTTTCGGTGCAACAAAATCCACTTCATTCATAACTAACCATAGGAAGAACTATCAAATTACATTCGTCTAACGTAATCACTTGTATGTATATGCTTACAATGCTAAATATTGTCATTATTTAGCATTGTCCATCACAGGCATGGGATATGGGGACAAAATGCCTCTATTCATCCCACAATGCTAAATATTGTTGTATTCTAAAACACTATACTCTCCATACTATGACAGCAATTATCATCATCAAAAGTAGGAATACTTTTAGAAAAATTTCATGTACACACCTCAATGACTAATATTATTGGTAATATCCTTTTTTATGTATACTAACATTTATAACTTGTTTTCATGCAATTATTTGTCAGTAGTTACACCCCCCTTTGCAAACACACTCCTTACACTTGATATCTCACTAACAACTAAACCAACAATTTACTTGATTTCTTCATTTTCTATTTTTTTTTCTTCAAATTTTCTACCTTACCATTTACTCTAGCCATAACCCACTGCTATTAACTATAAAAAATTTTATAATAAGAACCATTTTGAACTGGTTTCTTACAATATAAATGCATAATACCAATGAATAGGTGTAATGCTACATGTGAAGTAATCATAATATTTTATAATGCCATGATATTTTAAATAAAATAGAAACAATGTACCTTATAGTTTGTGTCATAACTATTTTGTATGGTGTGAGGGGACAAAGAATAACTTGCAAAGTGAAAATTAAATAATGAAATAAGTGGTAAATAATCAATATAGAATGTTCTTACCTATAACAAACAATGGATTTATCATATCTTAACAATACTTATAGTTCACTAGAAAAATATTATAATAGATAAGATACATATACATATTGAAATGCTTATATTGATTATGAATTACATATACTATACTTAGAGGAGGAAATTAATAAAACAACAATCCCAATGTTCTTCATGAGGAAACCCTATACATATTTTCTACATTACTGGTAGCATATTTTATCATGGCATGGGTATTTTGAGTCATACAAGTCAAACTACATAGTGGTTGCAAAACCCCAACTAGAACCTTACAAAATTGAGGAACAACCGAACTCCATTATATTTCACTACACCTTAGATTTGGTGAGTTTAAACAAAGGTAGAGTGTGGAAATGTTGGATTTACGATGGATTGCTTAAATTTTGTTCCACATCTCACTGGTTTTCCTTGGGTATTTAGGTCAGGACACTAGAAGATAGGTTATGAACCCAATAATATTGAGACACAATGCAAGTCACTCTTTATCAAATATTACTAGACCATCAGTCATTACCAAGTTCAAACAATAATTTTAAATATGTCAAAGTATACCAACCAATGCAACCACAAAATGTTCACTAATATATGGATCTAGATATCTTCACAATTCTAAAGTTGCTATAATATTAACTCATTCACTATATACCCCACCCACTAAAGGAAATAGATTTATGGACTCAAGACACTACAATATTAGGGTTATACTTATTTAATTAGATCAACTACTCATTTTTTGACTACATCTATTTAGTTATATTCAAGAAACACAAGTAATAAGAAGTATAAATGGTTGGGGAGGTAGTAGCTCAGTGGAGATGGATTGGGTTCCCCAGAGTAGGGAGTTGGGTCTGAATCCCTGGTAATAACCTTATCACTATTCAAGAAGAGTGAAGCAAATGGCTTGAGCGTTAGCGAGAGGTGTGAAAGCCGCTCCACCTTCAAGGAGAGGTATGAAATCTGTACTCAACTATAGAGCTCCTTGGTTCTATCACACAACTTGACTTGTGTTGTGAGTTTGAACGACTTGTGTTTGAGTTTAAATGCCCCCTCCCCATGTGCATGTGGTTGAGGGGGGTAGGGGTTTACACTGTCTGAGACTGTCACAATTGTGGCCAGCCTTCTGGGGTGGTTCCAACATCATCCAAATATATAAACATAAAAATAAAAACATAAAATATGTACTCACAAATTTAGAATATATAAAAGGTCCTTCCATATAATTTCAACTACCTAAAGTAGTATGCATGTAGCCACTATCAGACATACCATAGTAATATATTTTTATTAGGGAACCCCAAGGCCCAATTCTTCACAAATGTCCACAGTGAGGTAAATTTCAATGGAACATCATATTCACTTGCAATATTGACTTCTATCACTCCCCAAAATAAAATCCCACCATGAAATGTTTAGCATTAGAATGGAAAATTTATGGAAGTTGTGTGAAGCACAAAATTTTGCATAAAAAGACTAACTTTATACAAAAAGAGATACTTTGAACTAAATGTATATATTTTCAACAAATATCCAACAAAATAAAGATGAAGGAAACTTCATGAAGACATTACATTGGGGTTCCAAAATAGTGAGAAACATTATGTAGATTGAAATTCCATCTTATGGTACAAAACTCCATAAAGGAACTATCTTTATGAGAAATTTTTATTATAATTCGGATCTATTTACATGCATATCTATCTAAGCATTTAGTTAAATCAAGGAGTGTATTTAAGAGATTACTATGAGCACAAAAATTCCTATTGCATCCTACATGAAAAAAATCCACAAGATACCATCTTTATACAAATGTTATGGATTTGCCATTCAAAAAGGGGTGGCAGCGCAGCTTGTTGCCCGCCTCCCTTCTATTTACTTGTAATCTTGTAGTGTTCTAGGCTTCAAATAATTTCTTGTTTCAATTATGAAAAAAATATAGTAATGGTTATATCAAGTGCCTTAAACACAATGAATTTCAAGGACACTCCAAAGAACCATTGAATACAGAAGATAACACTATGATATTTACTCCTCTAGATTCAAACAACACCTATTTAATTAACAATGTACATGATATGATCTTTCCTTCACCAAATCTCTAAAAAGTAGTCCTCCATAAACTTATAGAAAATAAGGAAGAAGGAGACAATTTTCATTACTACATCAAGCTTAAGTTATGAACAACCATCAACATGGCCCATGGAAGAAGAATAGGGAAGAAAAATTAGAAAGGAGGTTCATAGAGATGCTTACATGGTTTAGGGTTTAGATGGTGCAAACGAGATCAAATGTCAACCAAGGAAGGAGAACAAGAAGCGTGTATGACGTCAAACACAAGTCTGTCAACCTCCAACCTCATTGCCAACCTACTATTTAACGATGAACTACAAAAAACTCATGGTCTTCATCAAATAATGACAACCCACAACTATGGGTCCTCTTCTTCAACAACAACACACAAATTAGGGTTTAATGGGTGGGGGAAGAGGGAATATATAAGTGAATGGGATAGGAATAGCATAGTGGAAGGGGAGAAGGAGATGGTCAATGTTTCCCTACTATTGCTCATCTTTTTTGGGATACATCATCTTGTGTGACCTTAGTAGATGAACTTGGATCCTCGTAAATCCCTAATCAATGGATGATGTTGTCTGGAAAGTGCCACAGTCTCATTGACGTAACAATTATAGGGCATTGTGAGAACACACCTAGATATCATCATGACTTAGTATCTACAAGCATTGTCAAAATGCGGCATGTGACTACATCCTGTTAGTTTGCACATGCTTTCATCTCATTATAAAACATAGGATCACAGTTCCTCATTGGCTGATTGTGTAACCAAGTTCTATTGGTCATCACATTCACACACTCATGACTAGGTACTCTTTTGATATCCCATTCATCATTGGTCCATGTCATTGATTCGCACAAAAGTGGATCTTACCCATCAAAAGAGAAAGGCATTTCACTAGTGACTAGTCTCCCAACCAAACAAGGGCAAAGCCACACTGGGCTAAGCCCACCAAGATACAACCAAGTACAAAACAAGTGTCTTCTCACACAACTATATACACTAGGTAGGTATTATATCTTGGAACCCAAGCTTATATATATACATTACTAAAATTAAGTGAATGGAAATAAAAGGCCACTAAACATAATTAGAAAGATATACAAGGATCAAGATTTAATTTATCTAATTGTGAATGAATCCTCCTTGTACCATGAAATTATATATAAGTCCACAACATCATGTTAAATTTTTTTAAGAAAACAAGATGCATATTAAGGAAAAATTGAAGTATAATTCAAACAATAGGTTATAAAAATCAATAAAATATGAAATTATGGTAATTAAACATTCAATTAAGTAAATGAAGTATATCTTAGGAGTTCAGCAAGGTTCGGTCTTTATACATATACATCCCTAGCATGGATTCTGCCCCCCCAACAATCCTAAAATAGAAAATTGGAATAAATTCTACATAAATCATCATCTAACTCCGACCTAGCTTGTTCTAGTAAATAATGATGCTACAACACCTTGAAGAACACTATATCCTTCTTCCTCAGATTCTCCACATGGTTATTTAGGATCAACACCAAAACATCATCATAGCATACACCACATTAAGTTGAACCTCCACCGCCATATAGTTTCAATGTATCTGGATGACACTTTATCAACATAGAGATTCAAAACATGTTGTGCAACTTGTGCAACTCTGGTGGCAACTCCAACATGTATGTCATTTTCCTAACATGGTCTCTAATATGGTAAGATCCCATTACCATGGTATCCAACTTACCCCTCTTACCAAACATCTAAAAACCCTTCTATCATTTTACCTTCAAATACACTCTGCCTCCAACCTGAAAGACCAATGGGCCATGTCGATTATCTACGTATTACTTCTACATGTCCTATATTTACTTTAAATGTTGTTTATTAATTTGATATTATTTATCTTCTATTGAACCAACTCAATATCTAGCAACTAGTATCCACTATCTTTCTAGCAACAAAGAAAAGATTTACAACAACTTCTATAAAAAGTCTAATATGGTGTTATATCAATGGTCCTTGATAAATATTTTTGTATGTAACTTTGATCAAACATAGATGAACATCCTATCTCCCATGTAACTATATTACAAATTTTCTCAATGAATTCTAAAAGTATTTTATCATTATCTTTGTATGTCCATCTATCTAGTGATGAAATGTTGTACTAAACTTCAATTATGTCCCCAATTTGTATATAAACAATCCCAAAAACCTTCTTGTGCATTGCGTTATTCTATCAAAGCTATTATTGTAGTAATCTCATCCATGTAGATTATGTGCCAACATCTCTGTAGTTTAGATATTCTTGGCTGGAAATTTAAACTACTTAACAATCACCCAAATGAAATCATGACCATTACCTATCCTAGGTATACCAGACACATAGTACATGGTGAAATGACCCCACATATGCTCTACAATTGGCAAATCCTGCAACATCCAAATAGGATTATGATGTCTAACTTGTTCTGCTCACAAATTGGACACCTCACTAAGAATATTGTCACACATTTAATCATGGGCACCAATACAAACAATTGATATTGTGGTACATCTTGTACTTGAAGGATGAATCACACACATTAAGGATTGTTCCTCCTCAAGCACCAACTTTAGTAGAACACCGTCATCTAGAACTACCATCCCATTATGACAGAATGTCATTCTATCATCTACCACATGAAACCCAACATACTTACTGTGTAAAAACTATTCTATGAAGTCTTGTATCATGATATTATCCAATAGTGAAACCTAGATATATTGTATAAACATATTCTAAACATGTAACTTATCCAACTACCTTGCTAATAAGGAAACATCCAAGTATATGTTCATCTACTGAAAAAACACCAACATGGCCCAATTTAGCAAGCCATAGTGTACATTTGTACTTGTATTTAGAAGAAGACAAAGATGACTTTCTACTCAATGTATCAACCACTACATTCTCCTTTCAGGGATAATAGTTTATTGTATAATCAAAGCCATTTATCATCCTCATCCCTCTCCTTTATCTCATTTTCACTTTGAAAAAAAAACTTTATATTATTATTTTTTATGAAAATTTAAAACTTCACCCAATAATGATAATGCCTCCAAATCCTTAGTGCCACAATTTCTAACTCTTAATCATGTGTAATATAATTATTTCATGGTTCTTAAGATGACCAAAAGAAAAAGAGATTGCATTCTTATCCTGCATCAACATACATTCAAGCCCATTCTTTTACCCATCACTAGAAAATGGTATATTAATTTTCAAGCTCTGGAAGAAACCAACACTGCAACATATGCCAACTTATCCATAAAAAAGAAGAATTTTTCCAAACTTACCATACCAAACAAATGGAACCCCCTTCCTAGTTAACTTGGTTAAAGTAAATACTCCACAATTATGGTCCTAATCACCTCATATTAAACCAACTAAACTTATAAATCTTGAAACATGTATCAATATCTTGGCCTGCTCCCACTCTAAAACCAATTCATGTTCTTGGGATCTACACAAACCCCCTTCCTAGAGATGAAATATCCAATAAATGAAAACTTAGTAAGCTAAAATGCACACTTAATGAGCTTCGCATACAACCCATGATGGCTCAACAACTTCAAAACCTGATGAAAATGTTGATTTTGTTGTTAATTGTCTCTAGAGTCGATCAAGATGTCATATGAGAAGACCACAATTAGCTGGTGTATATACTACTTAAGCACACTCTTAATAAAATTAATGAACGTTACATGTACATTGGTTAGCCCAAAAGGCATAACCACAAACTTGTACTGACCATACCTAGTCATAATGGTTCTCTTAGGAATGTCTTCTATCATGATCCTTACCTGATGGTATCCGTACCTCAAGTTTATCTTATAAAACACTATTGCAACTTTTAAATGGTCCAAGAAATCTTGTATCCTTTGGAAAGGATACATGTACTTCATTGTAACCTTGTACAATTGTCTGTAATCTATGCATAACCTCATAAAACTATCCTTCTTTTTTATAAAACAACATCGAGGCACTTCTAGGAGACATGCTTGGTTGCATAAAGCTTTTCACCAACAACTCCTAAAGTATTTTCTCTAACTCATTCATATCTGGAGGTGCCCTCCTATAAGGTGTGTATGTTGTGGTTTTCTTTCTAAGGGCCATATTGATCGCAAAATTATTCTCTATCGGGGGTGGAACATCAAGATAGTTGTTAAGGAAAACATCCTCAAACTCACATACTTCTAGAACATCGTAGACACTAGGACTCCTTGCCTTAGTATATACTGTGTGTGTAATAAAATCTTCATAACCGTATCTCAACAACTTCTACTCTATTTTTGTCTAAACTAAAAATAAGAAGAATCTTCATGTCTCCTTGGAAGGTCCATGAGACATTCTCAACCCTTACTCTACAACCTAAAACCACCCTATACTTATCTAGAGTATCCATACTATGGATCACATCAAAACCATGCTTACCAAGTGGGATGCAATTCACTTGAATTCAACATCCAGAGAAAACAAGAAAATAAGATGGACGCACCTCCTGCAAAATAGGGGATCCAAACAAAGGGGATTAAGGAAAAATATGATCATGTGTATGAGTATCAACCGAGTTACAACACAAAATCACTTCATTGGTGATAAATGAGTACGTCACACATAGGTCAACAAAAAGTAATACATACATAGAAAAAGATAAGTATGAATGATAGAAGTTCCACTTGATCTATTATAACCTATTGGTCGATGAATCCCTAGACTTACCCATAGTGTAAAGGATCCAGTTGTTTCATGTGATCTTCCTCGACCTTGATATCTTCATCGTGCTCCTAAAGGCACTTCTTATGAAGTATGGACACATCCTCTACCATCAATGGTGTAATACTGCGATCCCTTTTATGTCTATCTTTGCTGGTAAGATTCCTCTTGGTTCAATTATAGGCAAGACATCCACATATGTCCAAACTTATTATAGTGAGAACACTCTGCTAATCTAAAGGATGTGGCTAAGATGACCCTACCACACACATCTAACCCAAACTATATGCTCTAGATAGTTAAAATCTATGGCCTTTGCCTTTACATGGAACCACTACGACTGTAATTTTGTCCTCAACTCAGACATAATTAGTCTTTGTGGTGATGGTAATATTTTTACAGTTGGTGTGGTGTAGAAAACCTCTTCTTCTTATAACTTATTGAGTTTTGTCCAGATGGATATTCAAACTTTTTCTTTATCTCGATATTACAAATGCCTCATGTTTTCTTCTTTATCCATATTACAAATTCTATAAACATAGAGAACTTCTCTAGAGACTCCAAGGTGAGGCCCACTTATCATTCTCTCCCATTTAAAATTATCTTATCATTTTCTTCTCTATGGGTGCCATGTGAGAACAAAATATAACAACTACTAAAATTAAGATTTGTACTCATTCACTGATAAAAAAATTTGGCATAACTTCTCAAACTATGTTATTTTATCATCAAAATATGATTGAGGGAAGTATTGACTCTTGAACTCATCTCCTGAATTCTACCCTTGTGATCACTTTTCACTAGGTATCTTCTCCTCTTCAATTGTCCGCCAATGTCCACAATTGCCCTTTAAAAGATAAATTGTGTGTTTCTTGTCCATTTTTGCAATATTCAACATTCTGAAAGCTTTCTCTAACTTGATCAACAACAAATCCATGTCAACCATATCTATTGTACCTACATCTTGACTATCTCCTATGCATTCCAACATCTCAAACATATTCCATGAACCCAAAGATTCAATGTTTGGAAATGATAATTTGGACTTTGTATACAAAACATTCTCAACAAAATGGGCAAGGTATACATCATCTTATTAAAGAATGGCTTGGAAGTTCTTGTGAAAATCTGATGTTACAACCAAAGTGTCACATCCTAATTTTCATAGTCAATTTAAACTTAGTATGAAGTTTCTTCTACATAAGAATGATTGAGGGGTTTTAATGCAAAATACCTGTAATGGTTGTCTTTATACAAAGATTGGATGAAAAAACTTAAGATAAGACCTGAAGTCATATTTCATTTTCAAATATGAATTATGTATATCGATTAACTCATATTAATCTCTTTCATTTTCTCTCTCCGACAAAATGGCAATAAAACTCAAAAATAGGATGAAGATATGATCATGTGACTCCTTGATGAGTCAATAATATATAACTTGAAATTGTGAATCAAGGATTATATAATAAGAGCCTTTTCAAACTATATTGCCTTTAAATGCATTAATATTAAGATTAATGGCCAATATAGGAGTTATGGACCATAATGTGTACAAAAATGAAATCTAACTTTGCATGAATCTTCAAACCCTCTATTTTACCTATGGCTAAAATTTGAACTCTTTTGACCCATGTTTGACCCTCCTAATCGAATTTCAAATATTTGAATATAGTTGGACCAAGGTTTGAATATCATTTTATTTAATTTGAGTAATTAACCTATGGTTCATTTTATTTGTGATGTCACACGCTCCCTATTTCAATTCCCTTCCCTTGCACACATACGATGGCTAGGGATTCATTAGAATCTGATGCTACATACAAAAATGCATCATCTACCCCTAGTCAATCCATGAAGTAATGGTAGTTACACAGACTGGCCTTCCCGATCTATTTCTTGATCATCCCTTGATCATTTCTGGTGATTTCTCCTTCTATGAATTTGTGAGGATGCCCCATTTTGAACAAGACATAACTCATTTTCCATCTTTCTCATTTGATGAAACACCCAACTAGGGATCCCCAGAGCCTCGCCACCCTATGATTGCAGATGATTCTACGATCCATTGCTTGCATATATAAGGCATTGTAGAGCACCACTAGAGAACAAGCACTCCTCCTCCTTCAATTTCACCATTTGCACCCCTGCAAGCCCAGACCTACTCATCCTTCCTTCTCAGGTGACCCAAGATCCACCCTTCCCTCAGACGATCCTCCAGCCAAATTGGATCTGCAGTGAGCAATCACGACTCCTTCTACTTCATTTACAGTCATCAGGTTGCCCTAATCTTTCTCTAGTCATCGTACCCTCTAACCATACCTTTAGTCATCACCGACCTTCGCTGCGAGATTGAACTAGCATTCCTCTAACCCTGGTCTCACTTGGTTTGACTCCGAGAAGCTCGTTTGATGCTTCATCTACTGTTGACTCGTGATCTTGGTGCCCGAATTCATCGCTTTAGCCTCCGGTCTCTCTGCCCTATTTTTTCCATAAGGAATTGAATTCCAGTCTAATGTGGGTGATGTTTTTGCAGTTGACGTCTTCATATCGAGAAGGGGGACTCATTTCCATCCTTGGTTTTGAGTAGGAAGTAGAGATCATGACTCTGGATCGAAGCCAAGATTCTCTTGTGAGCTGCTTGATCCATGGCTCATGATCGAGCAGGTAGGGAGCATACCAGGTCCCGAAATGACCATGGTGCCCTCCTCATTTTAATCAGACAATTTATGTTGCAAGGGAAACAAGGGTACTCTAGTTCCTATGTTTTCTATTTTCACAAATTCTAATAAATAAGATGAAATGATAAGATTGCCCCCGGTTATTTGGTTACATGTAACATGTGCCTAAGGTACTTTAGTACTTCCATGTTTTATTTACATTGGATTAATCATGTATTTAAATATATGTCACTATATGTTTTTCTAGATTCTGATTGGTTAGTTTTCAGAAATTCATACAAAATCATAGGATGATCAGAAAAATACAAATAAATAATCATTAGAAAGGGTTTTTTGAGAGGAATTTGATTTTATGATTTTCAAGTCCTGATTTGCCATTTCAATTCAATATTTATTAGAAACTCTAGTTGGACCTATGAAACCCTAACAATGTATTACATGTAATCAAGATGATCTCAGTTAATCAAGTTCTACCAGTTTAATGATATTGATCTATGATCCTAACCCTAATGCGCTCAAACCCTAATTCACCCAAAATCAGCCAAAGATCAATACAAGGTAGTTCTTAATGATGTTTATGAATAAGTGCTTAGAGCCTAATCAAGTCAAGGGTATATTTGACCTAGATTTAACTCAAGGATCAAGAAGACTATCTTAGGATCTACATTGCTCCAAGGTAAACGGGCCATGTTACTGAGCACTAGTATTTATGGTTGCTTGCATGTTAAGTATAAGTAGGCATTATCATTGCAAGTTTAATGTTTTAATCATGATCACTCTATTTTATTACTTTATGATGTTGTATGTTATGTCCTATGATTAAAATGTTCATTATGATTAAAGTTATGATTAAGGACTTATGAAATTCATGTTAATAATCTAGAGGGGGAAATCTCATCATATTAAGATATCATGTTAATAGGGAGAAATCCCATCATGTTCAGTGCCAAAATCATGGTTATTTTAATGTTAATGTCATGTTAATGATCAAGTTAATTAGAATTTAACTAGTTTTTATATTCTCCTGAATCATGGACCTCAAGGGGTCTTTAAAGGCTTTTGCAGCATCAAGGGCTTTCCAAGCAATCATGTGTTCCTAATAGGGCATTATAGAGGGATGCATACAATTAATATTCAATTCTTCATGTTAATAATGATTCAAGAATGTTATTCAAGAATGCCAGTAGTCAATTCATGTCAACTTTTTCTTACATTTCAAATATACTTTATTTTTCTTATGTTATAATGTGCCAATACCATTTACTGATATGTTGTCTTCCCCCTTCGCATGGCTGGGAATGCAGTGTCCCCAAGAATTGGAGCAACTAATGACTCAAAAGAAGCAAGAAAGGATTAGAAGGCCTTCAAGAGCTATCTGGTGGGGTGCCATCCATACTAGGCAATCCAATTATGTTTACCTTAATAATAGTTTTCATGTTTAGTAATGTTTAGACATGTTATAGAACTCAATTGTAGTTTCTTATTCAAGAGAACATTGTATGAATCTTAATGGTGAATTATATGTTTATTTGTTATGATTTCATAAATGTAACATCCCCCTAAAAGTTGAAAGCTTCCACTGAGTTATGTTGAATATCATAAGGAGGGGTGTTACATTAATGGTATCAGAGCCAATAAATGGATGGCCACCAAAGATACAATTGGTTTCATATGTTCTAACCCTAGGTTTATATGAACCTTTTTCAGATGGCTCCTAAGAGATCAGACAAGGGAAATGATAAGGATGATGGTGCTAGATCTTCTAGTGGGGGAAGTGGACCAGGAGAAAACCCTAAGGCAACCCTAGAAGATTTGATCCAAGCACTCACCAATGTCTTAACCCAAGGGAAACACCAGCCTACACATCATGAGCTAAGTCTATTAGACTTCTTAAAGATAAGGTTTGACTCTTTCTCGAATGAAGGAGAGATTGATGTCCTCACCAAAGCTAAGGATTAGATTTGAGGCATGTAGCATTACTTCCGAGACATGGAATCCCCTCAACACTCTAGGGTTCACTGTGAAACACACATGCTCAAAGAGAGAGCCCGCATATGGTGGGAGAACTACCTCAACTCAAGGGAAGCTGAAGCCCTCCACTCACATGGGAAGGGTTTGTTGAAGCCTTCTAAGAGATTTATGTGTCCGAGGCTATGATTGAGAAGAAGGAGCTAGAATTTTCCAACTTGGCTCAAGTAGGTGACATGACTGTTACCCAGTAAGCCATGAAGTTCATTGTCCTCCAAAAGTATGACTATGATTATGATGAACATCGAAGGACAAAGAAATTCATCCTAGGACTCAAGCCTGACGTGAGTTTTGCTTTGTCATGAAGAGGTCACAGGACCCTCCAGGCTGCCCTAGATGCAGCCCTAGAGCCTGAAGATCACCCTGGGAGGACCTACAAGAAAGAAGTTCCTCAAAAGAATAACCAATACCAACCTCCGAACAACCCTAAGAGGAAGGTACCTGAACCTACAATATAAGTTGAGAAGCCACAATGTCCGACGTGCAAGAAGAACCATGCAGTCCCATGCAGGTATGGTACGCGTGCATGCTACTATTATGGAGAAGCTGGACACCTAAAGTCAAACTTCCCTAAGCTCACAAAGAAGGACCAGGACAAAAACAAGGACCACAGACTACCTACCAAAAGACAAGCTAGAATTTTTATTGTGGAAGTAGAGAAGGAAGATAAAGAGTGATGTAATAATTAGTGTACGTTAATTTGAAAATAAATTCACTTTTTAATGAAAATTTTAGTAATTCTTTCATTATGTGAAGAATTAACAAAAACCGTAAGGTGTGTAGTACCTTCGAAAAATTTGAGGAAGAAAGTTGTTTCAAGGTGGACAGATTTGTTGTAACATACTGAAATCCCCTATGTACCTCTTTGTACTCTTTTCTATAAGTTTTGTCCTTCATTTTCATTCCATATGTCTTTGGATTTGATTTAATGGAATTATGATGATTATTGGATAAATGTTTCACATATATTCTTATTACAAGGTTGCATGCACAAATACCTCAGTTAGAATTAGATAATGGGTCTAAAATGCAATTTCACATCAAGTAATAAAAAGAATAAAATATTTCGTCCTAGAACTTTCTAGCATTTCCTAGAATAAGAGAAATAAGAAAAAAATCCGAATTTTATATAAGGGAGAAGATAAATGTAATAATTAAAGGTAATATGAGAATTAATGGGTAAAGAAGATAATTAGAAAGATTTCTGCACCAAATATTATAATCTGAAACCATCATGATAATTTGATAATTAAATTCGTTCCCTTGAGCAAAAAGTAACTTAAGGGCCAAGCATCATTTAAAATGGAACCTAAATATAAATATTAATAACATTATCAAAAGAATATAGGAAATATGCCAATAAAGAGAAATAAAATACTTAATGCTCTCATATCAGGAAAATAACTTCAAATTCGTATTCTAAACACAAAAATAAGCCTCTGTGCAAATTTGCAACTAATTTGGATAATGTATGAATAATGAGCAAAATAGGAGAGAGAGAAAGTGTGTAGAATGTTCTATTTATTTAATAAATATAAAGATAATCTCAACTTGTGAAGATAATTGCAAAATTGTGTTCCAAACCTTTAAGGAGAATTATGGGTGAAGTTATACTAATTTTAGATAATGTTATCACCTCTTTTGATGGAGGAAAGAGAAAATGATATAATAATTAATTCACCAATCAAACTTTGTCAAAAGGCAAAACTAACTCCATATTTGGATTCTACGCGTCAAAATAAGTCAGGATATAAAACTTGGTAATTTTTGGGCAACGTTTGAGCCCCCAAATGAAGAGAGAGAAAACATTAAAGATTTAAATGAGTTTGATCGATTTTTTTAGAAATTCGATTTTCCTTCTCCCAAGCGCATGATCGGACGGCCCAGATTCTTTAGTGGACCCACGTCCACCGATCTGACGGCACGTGATCGTCTTCTACCTCTAGCCGTATTAGGCAACAGGTGCTTTATTTCCGATTTTTCAAATCGACATATCTCGAGTTTTACTCGACGATTTTTGCTCAAATTAGTTTCGTTGGATTCCTTGCGCGATTCCGCTCCGGATTATCCCAAAATCTTTGGGATTAGATGCATTTTCGAGAAACTCCTAAAGTGGTCGCCGACCTCCTCTCTTTGCTCCTACCTAAAGCCTAACCTAGGGCATGTTGCCTATATATATCCCATCCCCGATGACCGCCATCACCTTACCAACCTATTCGTGCCTCCAATTTGATTTTTTGTGCTCGATCTGACCCCCATCTGGACACCGAAGACGCCTGTCTTGCGGCACCCCTCCTTCTCCAGTTGCTTCACCTCCGTTCAATCAAGAGGTATCATCAAACTCGCCTCTTCTTCCTCTTTCATTCGCTTACTTGAACGTGAGTTTTCGTTGGGTATCGTGGATTTGCCCAAATCGGTCGAGTTTTGCTTCTCGTCGTTCCTTGCCCAGGTCACGAGCGAGGGAAGAAGATGACTCGGTGATTTTTCCTTTTTGCCCCTCGGGCTGGTCGTTTTCTCTGTTCCGCGCGAGGGACGTTCGCGTCTTTTCTTCTGTTGGTTTTGATCGCCTGACCCGATCACGACCGGTGGCGAGCGACCGCAAGGCGCGGGTCACCTCTGCCAAGCGCCCCCGACCGCTCGGCCCATATGGCCTTGCCTACGTGGCAGGCTGTGATTGGTCGAGACAAAACATTTTCTAAAAATTAATCATGTGGTCAAAACTTAAAAATAAATAGTGTTTTGAAATCAGGAAGACGAGACCTATTCAATAAAAATATTTTTGAGTTCTGGTTTTGAGGTTTGCAAAAATGTATTTTTAAAGTCGATTTAATTGTCTTAAAATCACTAAAATTAACCCTAAGAATCTATATTTCAAAAATATACAATATTATATGTTATTTTGATAAGGAAAACCTAACTAAGATGGTTATGAGGTTTTTAGAGTCTAAATCGATGGTTTGTGCAAAAAGTTAGTGAATTAGGGTTTTCAATTTTTTAAATGAATGTGTGTAATTCTAATTTATGAATATAATGATGTATTAGGGAAATTGGGTTTATAATTCGTGTGAAGAGTTGAAAAGGGAAATTTTAGAACACCTGAGGCTAAGGTATGTGTTTTGTTTGTGCATCTACTTTCCAGTTGGGAAATCATTAATCCATTACCCATACTTTCTTATGAGGTTTAACTTGATCTAAATCCTTGAACCCTGAAGCCTAATTTGCTTATTGCCTCAAAAGTAGATGTAGTATTCTCTTGATTGGGTATTCATACCCCACTGCCATGTTACATATTCGTTTGCTTAACCTTTCCATAACTCTTTTGTTAGCATGTAATTAAATGATCTATTTAATGTTTAAGTAGTGGTACTTATGTACAACCACCCATAGAGGGCATGTATAAAATCGCCCTAGGGGAATGTTTATAATTCTCCCCATTAAAAATTGTAGGTGATTGGAAATGTTTTCATTCTTCCCTCACCTAAGGTTAGAGGTCCGGTAGGTGCCTCAACCCTACTTAGTTAGATAGACATATTAATTGACATGCTAAAACCTTTATTTATTTTGTTATTGGCAAGTTTCATTATAAAAAGCCTCATACTCTTTGATATCTCTTTTTACACCAAATATTTAGCCTAATTTACTTGTTACAACTTTCATTGCCATTGTTAGAATATTCTTGTAACACATACTTCCTTTGTTTTTCCCTCTTGCTAGGTGTCTTCCCAACCACCCAGGTGTTGGTGCTGAGCAAGGTGAAGGAAGGGCTTGAAGAAAGGTTCCTCTACAGTTGATCGTTAGCTTGTCAAGAAGGATGGCTAGGTTGCTATAGCTAGATCCTCTTATCTTATCTTTTCTTTTAGAAACCATTCATGTAATAAACAATGAAGCCATTAGAAGGCTTATTATTTCTTTCTTTCCGCTGCTATTGACATTTTATTATGTATCTGGAATCATGCTTATTAACTTGGAATATTATGCAATCATCCTCAAGTCTCTAATTTTTTGTTAAAATTGCGGATGCTTGTATTTCCTTTAAATTTTAGTAAAGAGGTGATCTCGCCTCTTTACATTTGTCACATCCCAATTTTCATAGTCAATTTAAACTTGGTATGAAGTTTCTTATAAATAAGAATGTTTGAGGGGTTTTAATGCAAAATACTTATAATCGTTGTCTTTATACAAAGATAGGATGAGGAAACTTAAGATAAGACCCAAAGTCATATTTCATTTTCAAATATGAATTATGTATATCCATTAACTCATATTAATCTCTTACATTTTCTCTCTCCTCCAAAATGGCAATAAAACTCAAAAATAAGATAAAGATATAATCATGTGACTCCTTAACGAGTGAATAACGTATAACTTGAAATTGTGACTCAAGGATTATATAATAAGAGCCTTTTCAAAAATATTTCCTTTAAATGCATTAATATTAAAATTAACGACCAATATAGGAGTTATGGACCATAATGTGTACAAAAATGAAATCTAACTTCAAAGGAATATTCTAGACCCTCTATTTTTCCTATGGATAAAATTTGAACTCTTTAGACCCATGTTTGACCCTCCTAATGGAATTTCAAAGATTTGAATATAGTTGGACCAAGGTTTGAATATCATTTAATTTAATGCGAGCAATTAACCTATGGTTCATTTTATTTGCAATGTCACGTCCTCCCTATTTCAATTCCCTTCCCTCCCATGCATCCGATGACTAGGGCATCATCAGAATCTAATACTATAGACGAAAAGTCATCATCTACCCCCCATCCAATCCTCAAAGCAACGACAGTTACACAAACTGACCTTCCCCGATCCATTTCTCGATCATCCCTTGATCGTTTCTGGAGATTGCTCCTTCTATGAATTTTTGATGATGCCCCATTTTGAATGATCCATAACTCATTTTCCATGTCACTCATTTTATGAAATGCCCAACTAGGGCTCTCCAGAGCATCACCACCTCGTGATTATAGATGGTGCTATGATCCATTTCTTGCCTATATAAAACATTGTAGAGAACCGCCAGAGCACAAGCACTCCTCCTCCTTCTTCAATTTCACCATTCACACCCCTACAAGCCCAGACCAACTCATCCTTCCTTCTTCGATGACCCAAGCTCCACCCTACCCTCAGACGAGCCTCCAACCAAATTAGATATGTGGTGAGAAATCATGACTCCTTCTACTTCTTTTACAGTCATTAGGTTGCCTTGGTCTTTCTCCAATCATCGTACCATATAGCCATTCCTTTAGTCATTGTCGGTTCATTGCTAGATTGAACTATCATTCCTCTGACCCTAGTCTCGTTTGGTTTGACTCCGAGAATCTCGTGTGATGGTTCATCTACTGTAGACTCGTGATCTTGGTGCCTGAATTCATCACTTTAGCCTCAGATCTCTCCGCCCTATTTTGGCCATAAGGAACCGAATTCGAGGCTAATGTGGGTGATGTTTTTGCAGTCGACGTCTTCATATCTAGAAGGAGGACTCATTTATGTCCTTGTTTTAGACTTGAAAGTAGAGATCAAGACTCTGGATCAGAGCCAAGATCCTCTTGTGAGATGCTTGATCCATGGCTCGCGATGGAGCAGGCAGGGAACAAACCAGATCTCAAAATGACCATGATGCCCTCCTTATTTCAATTAGACAATTTATGTCGCAAGGGCAACAAGGTTACTCTAGTTCCTATGTTTTCTATTTTCGTGAATTCTAATAAATAATACAAAATGAAAAAGATTGCCCCCGGTTATTTGATTACATGTAATGCGTGCCTAAGGTACTTTAGTACTTCCATGTTTTATTTACATTGGATTAATCATGGATTTAAATCAATGTCACTCTATGGTTTTCAAGATTCGGATTGGTCAATTCTTGGAAATTCATAGTAAATCATAGGATGATCAGAAAAATATATATAAAAAGTCATTAGAAAGGTTTTTTTTAGAGGAATTCGATGTTATGGTTTTGAAGTCCTGATTTTCCATTCAAATTCGATGTTTTATTAGAAACCCTAGTTGGACCTATGAAACCCTAACAATGTATTACATGTAATCAAGATGATGCAAGTTAATCAAGTTCTACTAGTTTAATGATATTGATCTATGATCCTAACGCTAATGCACTCTGATGTAGGGGTTTTGAGTCATTTTTATAGACTTGTTTCGCATATGTTTTATGTGTATTTTGATCATATTAGTGATTAATATCACATGATTCGCTATCTTTAGTCTATAATCTCATTTTACATCAAATTTACCTTGTTTCCTTTTATTCTGCATAAAAGATCATATTTGTGGGATTTGATTGGTGTTCTTCTTTTCTTTTCAGGCAATTCGGATATTTGCATCCGTCGATACCATCGACAGATGGTTGATACCATTGACATGGTATCAGTGTATTTCCAGAGAAGAGAAACCAGAAGTCGATACCATCGATGGGACTGTGGATGGTATGGAGAGAGCGTCAACGAGCCAGATTTCCAAGTGTCGATACTATCAACCTCGCCTGAGAAAACTTAGCTTCAGCATCGGATTCCAGAGAAAAGTGATGCCTAAGGTGTCGATACCATCGACACACCGTTGATGGTATCGAGGCAACATCAGAGAGAACCCCAAGAATCGCGCAAGCACCAATGCCTCATGCAGGTGGATACCATCGACCCGCGTCGATGGTATCGACACTGTTAGATCAGGTTCTGCTAAAGATCATGTCTAATCGTACGGTGGTGATTTTTGGGTGATTTAAAGTTGTGCATATACCTAATTAAGGCGGCCCTAAGCAATCCATCATGTCATTAGCCACTAGAGAAGTCTCAAGAAGGAGAGGAGAGAAGAACAGAGCCGAGAGTGACGCCCCAATCATTCCAAGAGATGCAAAAGACGTTTTCCACCGCCGGAAGGTTGTCGAACGTTCACCCCGCACCAAGGAATGCCTGGATCTCCTCCGTTCAGGGGTTTACATAGTTATCATAATTTGAACATGCGGGGCTAATCCCCTTTATCTTTAGGACCGGGAGTAGCCCGAGTAATCGTTGTATGATACTTTTTACATAGTTATCATAATTTGTCTCTTAAATATATGGAATGATGTCATTTTCTCAATTATATCATTATGATTGATCACCCTAATGATAATCTAATACCTTTAATTACTTTAAAAGAAGAATTAACAGTTGAAAAGAGGCGGATATCACATTAACTAATAAATCCTTTGAACAAGGCGATGTACAGTTAATGGTGGAAATCCAGAGTGTGATATTCATGCACCTAATTGGTCACTACTACCGTGGAACCGACCTAGATTTAGGTAGTGAATTGTATTGTGACAGTGAAAAATTCTGACTACAGGCCACTACCTGGAATAGGAGACGAAGTAGGATAATTGTGTAGGAATGAGTACCACGAGAACCCGCGATGAAACCACAATCCTAAATATTCCATCTTTAATTGATTAAACCAACCATTTAATCGTTGGTTTTGCTTTCATTGTTTTTTTTTCTTTTCTTTTTCAAACAACTCTCAAACCATTTTTAATCGGTCTAGCTGATCGCAAATAGTTAGTAGTAGTCTACCAAAAAAATCAGTTCCCTAAGTTTGACTCGGGCCTCACAAAGGCCTATATTACTTTAGCGTGTGCACTTGCGTTTTACGCACGGTAAATTTGTGTCAAGTTTTTGGCTCCGTTGCCGGGGAACGATGATTTTTGGCACTACGAGGGCTGCAAGAGGCCACTCTAGGCCACATTTTTTTAATTTAAATTCAGGAAATTAATGGTCTATCTTCCATAATCTGTAATCTTCTAGCACTGTGCCTAATTAAATTTATTATTGTGCAGATACTAGTGCATGGTGAGTACGCATAGCACAGACTACACACAGTCATCGTCGGAGGTCCCGTTTTTGGGATCAGACTATGAGAATTCAGATTCTGACACCGAAGAAATGGCTAAGGAACAAACAATCTGGGAGAAAATCAAGGCGTCGTCCTCTTCAACATCTAAGGGGCCAATTAAGAAGCAGGCCATCAACATTCCTAATTATAAAATTGACCCAGGCCTAATCAATTTGGTCAACTCCAATTCATTTCACGGGCTCAAAAATGAAGATCTGGTGACCCACATAAGCCAGTTCATGGAGAACTGTGATATGGTCAAGATAGATCGGTTTCCACAATATATGCTCTACTTGAAGTTATTTCCCAGTTCTCTAGCGGGAAATGCTCAAGAATGGCTACATAATCTGGACAACGAGTATGTGGAATCTTGGGACCACATGGTTGAAGTTTTCTTTGAGAGGTTTTTCTAGCCTGAGAGGACAAATGATCTTATAAGAAAAATCCACAATTTCAGTCAGACAGCTGGTGAAACATATTCTGAGACTTGGGAGAGATTCTAGATAATGCTGAGGAGATGTCCACATCATGGGCTAGACAAAGAAAAGCATGTCAAGATTTTCTATTTTTCTCTTTCTGAGCATGATAGAAGCAATCTAGATTCAATAGGATCGACGTTCTTCCTGAATAACACTGATACAAGGTGTTGGGAAATTATGAAAAACATGGATAAAAAGCAGTCATGGGGTGATAGAGATGCTCTAGAACAAGTTAAAGTTGCGGGAGATGCCAAAGCTATCAAAGAACTCAATGAAAAGATGGACCTAATTGCTAAAAGGCTACTTGCACAAGAGGAGGAAATGGATGAAGAAGCATAGATCAAATACATGCGTCAACAACAAGGGTACAGAAATAATGATTACTCTTGGAGGAAAGACAAAAAGTTCTCATGGAAGGATCCAAATAATTTTCTCTAGGATCTGGATGCTAAGCCACACAAGAGCAATGATTTGCTCAACCAGGTGATAAAGCAGAATCAAGTGCTGATGAGCACCTTTGGTCAACAAATCAAGCAATAAGGGGAATTTATGAATCAGTTTGGGCAAACTCTGCAAAGTCATGGGGCTCAAATGAGGACACTTGAGACGTCTTTAGCACAGATGGCAGCAGAGATTTCAAGTTTAAAGAAACCAACACAACAAGGCTTCCCAGGAAATACAAATGTTCCAGGAGGGAATCAACAAGACAAAGCGATTTTGTTGAGGAGTGGAAAGAAGACTTTAAACTCTAAGGCCGATGAACCATGCATAACACAGCCAGAATCAATGGGCAAGGCCACATAGGATGTCACAACCACAGAGATAGTGTATGATGTTGCAGAAAAGTTCACACAAGAGCCCATCCAAGAAGAAGAAACTATTTAAGAGACTGAGAAGAGGACATCATATGTGCCACCAAACCAGAGGGCACAGGTTGTCCCCATCCCTTACCCCAACAACCTCAAAGCCAAGAAAGTGGATGCACAGTTTAAGAAATTTTTAGATAGCTTTCAGAAACTTTCTATTAACATTCCTTTGTTGGAGGCGATTGAGCAGATAACCTCTTATGGTAAGTTTCTAAAGGATGTAATTACCATGAAGAGGAAGATTCCTAATACTGAGGTGGTAGTTCTTAAAGAGAAGGTTAGCACCTTCATTTTGGTCACATTGCCAACAAAGCGACAAGATCTGGGATGCTTCAATATTTCATGTTACATTGGCAAGGTGAAATTTGGCGAAGCATTGTGCAATTCTGGGGCAAGTATAAACTTGATGCCCCTATCTACTTTTAAGAAGCTGGGACTTAAAGAATCTAGATAAAGCAACATGACGATTCAACTCGCGGATAACTCTGTGGTTAGGCCATATGGAATTTGTGAGGATGTCTTGGTGAAAGTTGATAGATTTGTATTTCCTGCCGATTTTTTAGTTATGGAGATGCAAGATGAATAAGGGAATGAGTTGATCTTAGGAAGACCCTTCCAGGCTACCGCTGATATGATACTGGAAATGGGTAGAGGCCGTCTAATGTTGGGTATAGCAAATGACAGATTTGAGATGGTTATGCCACCAAGTACAAAACAATCACAGACAAAGGAGCAATGTCGTATGGTGAAGCACTTTGATCAGAACATTTCTCTTTGTTTAGGGAAGCCATTTCAAGATATGGCTCATGTGATGACTAAGGTAGATAAGGGGACACTGGCCGTGGATATCATGGAACAAACAAAAGTTGTATCTCTTTGCAAAGATGTGGGTTATGCAAATGATGAAGAGGAAGAAATTTCTCTATCTACTGAGGATGATGCTATAGCAGTCTCAATCATCGACTCATATCTGAAATTGCCCCTTGAGGCATGCCTATTTAATGTCATGGATGATTGGATGAGAAACACGTCTTTACAAGAATGTGTAAAGATGTTTCAAGTGTTGCCTTGCTATTATGCCAAGCACTATGAGGATCTAGGGCCACTCCCACCACCGCTTCAATCTTCAATGGTCAGCTCCCCAAATCTTGAGTTGAAGCCACAACCCCCTCATTTGAAGTATGCTTTCTTAGCAGATGATGAGAAGCTCTCGGTGATCATCTCGGCATGTCTGAGTGTCGAGGAGGAAGAATAGTTGATGATCATGCTGAAGAACCACTGTGGTGCATTCAGGTGGTCAGTTGCTGATATTAAGGGGATCTCCCCTACACTTTGTCAGCACAAGATTTGGCTTGAGGAAGGAGCCACGCCTGTGATTCAGCAACAACGTCGACTCAACCCAAGTATGATGGAGGTCGTTAAGAAAGAGGTGATCAAGCTCCTTTCTGTGGGCATCATCTATGCCATTTCAGACTCAACGTGGGTAACTCCAACATAGGTAGTCCCCACAAAGGGGGGAATCACTATAACTCAAAATCTATTAAATGAACCTGTCACTACTCGATTGGTAACCGGGTGGCGAGTGTGTATTGATTACCTTCACCTCAATTCTACCACTTTAAAAGACCATTTTCCTCTCCCATTCATTGATCAAATTTTAGAGCAGCTAGCTGGCCGCTCTCATTTTTTCTTTTTGGACAGTTATTCTGGCTATAATCAGATTTCTATAGACCCAAAGGATCAAGAGAAGTCTACCTTTACTTGTCCTTATGGGACTTTTGCATATCGCCGCATGTCATTTGGGTTGTGCAACGCACCTGCCACTTTTCAGTGTTGTATGCTTGCTATATTTTCTGATATGGTTGAGCACTATTTAGAGGTTTTCATGGACGATTTTTCCATCTATGGTGCGTCATTTGATGAGTGCTTATATAATTTGGATAAAGTTTTACAAAGATGCGAGGACACGCATCTAGTCCTTAATTGGGAAAAGTTTCATATGATGGTTAGTGAAGGAATTGTGCTTGGACACAAGGTGTCTAGCAAGGGACTGGAGGTGGATCCAGTCAAGATTAAGGTTATTTCCAAACTACCTCCACTAAATTCAGTGAAAGGGGTGAGGAGTTTTCTTGGTCATGCAGGGTTTTATCACCGTTTCATTAAGGATTTCTGTAAAATCGCTAAACCGTTGTATGAATTACTTGAGAAGGATTCCGCATTTGATTTCAATGAGAAATGCATACATGCCTTTAATGTCCTTAAAGAAAAATTAATTTCTGTACCGATTGTCCAAACGCCGAATTGGACTAAGCCCTTTGAGCTTATGTATGATGCATCAGATTTTGCTGTAGGGGCTGTTCTTGGGCAGCGTTTTGAGAACAAACCCATAGTGATTTTCTATGCATCTAAAACTTTAAATGATGCACCACTTAATTACACCACCACTGAAAAAGAGTTACTTGCCATGGTTTTCGCATTTGAAAAATTTAGGCAATATTTAGTGGGGTCAAAAGTTGTGGTTTGGACGGACCACGCTGCCATCAAATACTTAATGGAAAAGAAAGATGCCAAGCCTAGATTGATTAGGTGGATCTTGCTCTTGCAAGAGTTTGACATCAAAATTAAAGATAAGGCGGGCATTGAAAATGTGGTTGTAGACCACTTGTCTCAGTTAGAGAGGGTAGATGAGAGAGATATCAATATACCCATTACTGAGACATTTACCGATGAGCAAATCCTTTCAATAAAATCTAAGGATCCATTGTTTTTGAATATTGTGAATTATCTTGTATGTAAGGAAATACCAGACGATTGGACTTATTAAGAAAAGAAGAGATTTTTTCATTATTTAAGATATTATTTTTGGGATGACCCAATTTTATTGAGACAGTGCAGGGATGGCATCTTACGCAGGTGTGTACCAGAAGGTGAATATGATAGTGTGCTCAGTCACTGTCATACACTACCCATTGGCTGTCATCATGCAAGAACAAGGACAGCGGCCAAAGTGTTGGAGAGTGGCCTTTATTGGCCTACACTCTTTTAGGATGCCTATGACTATGTGAGAAGATGTGATTCGTGTCAAAGGATGGGCAACATCTCAAGACGGCAAGAGACGCCTCTCAACGTGTTTCAAGAGGTTGAGGTATTTGATTTATGGGGCATCGATTTCATGGGACCATTTGTGTCCTCAAATTCCAACTTATATATTTTTCTTGCCGTTGATTATGTGTCGAAATGGGTAGAGGCAATACCCACAAGGACTAATGATGCTGCGGTAGTATGCAGGTTCGTGAAAGAAAATATTTTTTGTAGGTTTGCGGTACCACGGATGATTATAAGTGATGGAGGCACCCACTTCACGAACAAGAAATTTGCTACCTTATTGAGTAAATACGGGGTCAAACACAACGTTGGTACCCCGTATCACCCGCAGACGCAAGGCCAAGTCGAGGTTTCCAATCGAGAGATCAAGAAGATATTGGAACACATAGTGGCATCTTCAAGGAAGAATTGGAGTGCACTACTACCGGATTCTTTACAGACATATAGGACTGCCTTTAAAACCCCTATAGGCACTACACCTTTTAGACTAGTTTACGGGAAGGCTTGTCATCTGCTGGTTGAGTTAGAGCACAAAGCACACTGGGCATTACGAAAGCTTAATATGAGCTATGATGCTACAGGAAAGAAGAGAATGTTAGAGCTCAATGAGTTAGATGAGCTTAGGATGAATCCTTGTGAGAACCAGAGGATCTATAAAGAACGGAAAAAGCAACTCCATGACTGCCACATTCAAATGCGCATTTTCAAAAAGGGTGATCGAGTGTTATTGTTCAACTCGAGATTAAAGTTGCATCCTGGGAAATTGAAATCTCGATGGAGTGGACCTTTTATGGTGGAAGATGTTTGACCACATGGTGCCATTATGTTGAGGGATGGAGAGCTAATGTTCTTAGTGAATGGTCAAAGATTGAAGCTCTACTATGGGGAGGATTACACAAGAAAAGTGCATGAGGTTAAACTCATGGCACTTAAGGAAGAATGATGAGCTTGATTGCGTCTAGCCTAAGACGTGAAAGTAGGGCACTTTTTGGGAGGCAACCCAACCATCGGTAGTTTACATTTTTCTATTTGCTTTATTTTCTATCGTGTTTTAAAGTTAGTTTTGATTAATTTCATTTTTAGTGTAAAAATTATACCCTAATGTGTTTGCTCGGTGTGCGGTACTGATAGAAAGTTGATACCATCGACCACAATGTCGATGGTAGCTACGTGGGTGCAGGCACAAGGCTACAGAAAATTTTTTGAGTCAATGCCATCGACGGCCTCATCGATGGTATCGACCTACCATCAGCGATATCGGGAAAAAAGAGAGCATCAGGTCGATAGTATCGACTCCCGAATCGATACTCACGAGATACCTAAAGATTTTCAGACGAATTTGTCACAGTGAAATCGATACCATCGACGGGGCAGTCGATGGTATCGACCCAGCACCAACAATGAAGCGTCACTGGGGCCTCGTGAAGATAAAGGACACATAAAGTGTCAATACCATCGACACTTTGTCAATGGTATCGACTTGACACATCACCAATCCGCGAGAAGATATCAACGGAGCTCGCCAAATTCAGAAGTCGATCTGTGGGATGGGTCGATACCATTGACTCGCGTCGATGGTATCGACACGTCATCGATCTGGGACCCCACATCCAGCCATCGATGACCATCGATAGCAGCGAATACCCGAATTGTGCTACAGGTTTTGATACCATCGACACTTTGTCGATGGCATCGACGAGTCAACAGTGGCGGCGATCTCAGCTATAAAAGGAGGGGTTGAATTCATTTTCTCTTCACACTTTCAGACCTTCTCCTTCCCTACTTGTGCTTGAGCACTTGTGAGCAAAAGGAGGTCTTCACCAAGCATAGAGCGAGCAATCTTCCCCGAGCTCTTCATCGACTGTGGGGATCATCTTCTCTGACCTTCACTGAGTTCTTCTCTGTTATCCTTTTCTGTTCACAATGGTGAGGACATTATGAGCTTCTTCCTCACGGGCGACCTCCATGGAGATTGAGACATTCATTCCACCCCCACCAGGCTCTATTCCTAGACAGAGGATTGTTCACCCTTCGGCGGAAGTGAGGAAGATTTATGAGTAGCTATTGAAGCGAAAAATTGAGCCTACCCGATATGTTAATCGGGCTATGATCCGCGACCTCGGGTTTGAGGCCAACCTTTCTTATGTCCTTCAGGGTCATTCTAGGCATACCCATAGGTTTCCTTCCCAAGTCCAGTACCACGTCGAGGGCCACCCCTTTTTTGGCAAATGGCTAACTTACAAGGAGTTGGTGGCGGAATTCATGGCATCTCTTGACATATGTGTCGTGATGAATGACCTCATCATCATTGATCAGGAGTGGATCAAAGGGAGAGTATCTTTTTGACTCTTCAACAACAACTACACCATTACCCTTGACCAGTTCAATTCTATCTACAACTGGTATCATTCTCCTAACCAGCACAGGAGGTCAGACAGTCGGGCAAATTATGATGCTATTTTTGCTGATCTGGTGACCACTCCAGCAGGAAACGCAATGAGCTATCACAATGAGGTCGTCGCCGACTTTGAGCACATGTTTGTTCGGGTTCTGCATCGCATGTTATGTGTCACCTTTTTTGCTCGCAGTGATCTAGCGTTGAGTAAATTTTAAGAGATGGATCATTTTTCCTCTACAAACTGTTGACTAAAGAGGAACTCAACTGGGGTGCGTTTTTCTTAACGTGTGTGTTGGATGTGCGGAAGAGTACTAGATGGGACCCTATCCACTGTGGGGGGCTTATCACACCACTAGCTCTCTATCTCAGGCTAGATCTGTCACAACTCACTCCGCTGGTCAACAAAAATAAAGTGATATGGAGCACTTACACCGCTCCAGCCTTATTATTGTCGATGGCGGTGTGGCATATGCTCATTGCCACATCGCGAAGGAATATCTGCAACTATCACTCCCGGACACCATCTTCAACATTCAGGCGAGCCAACACTTACGATGGCCCATCATTCCTATTGTCGAGTCTGAGGAAGAGGTTGAAGCTGCAGATGAAGACGATGATGCAGGCGACGGCGAGGAGGAAGATGAGCCTCTCATTCCTCTTCGAGCAAGAGTGGCACCAAGGAAGCGGCCACACTTCTACTGGGGTGCATCATCATCCTCGCAACCTTTTCCACCACATCCCTCTCAAGAAGGAGAGGATGTTTTTCGATGCAGGGAATGTATACCATGCTACAAGGCATTCAGGAGACATAGTAATGGCATACCGCATCCTTCGTCGATATCCAGGAGACCACAAATCGGTTGTATGTGAATCAACAAGCCATCTTTGAGAATGAACGTCAGCTGTTCGCAAATCAACAGTAGGTCTACGATCGGTTGGGGAGGATCGAGCAGCAGCAACAGTCGTTTTATGATCATTAATGGAGTAAAGGTTACTTCGGGGGCTACCAACAGCCACCACCGATGCCCCCATATGATCCAAACTTTTAGGGGCAATATCCATCTTGGGATCCCACCGCCCCACAACACCCACCACCTGAGCAGTAAAATGGTATCACTGTTCCACCTACTGAGCTTGTTTTTGACTATGAGGCCATAGTCGAATTCAAGCTTAGGGGGGAGATGGAACAATTTCTATCTTTTATTTCCTTTTCTTTTATTTTAGCACCTTTTCTTTTATTTTAGCAATTTTCTTAGTATTTAGGATCCACATGCTATCTAGTGTATCCGTGGATGTCTAATGTTAATGTGTCATCTAAATGTTTTTCACATGGGAGTTATGGGTGCCATTATCTAAAATCAGAGTATAATTGAATTTTTTTCAAGAATTTGCAAGTTGAAGTTGTTTGAAATTGAGCACTTAACCTATGAAAATAATTGGGTTTGTCAACTTTAAAACATAAGATCATAATTATATAGCCGTATGATTCAAGAAATGTGGACATACATGGATGTTGAGCCTAAACAGACCAAACGGTAATGGGACTTTAATCGAAAGTGAGAGAGAGAAACCCTTTGATTTATTGTTACACAGGTCAGTAAAGAGGGAAATATAATCTATTCCAATGGTTTTTTACATTAGTTGTGATGACCGTCTCGCGAAAACAGGATTAACTAATGCGGAAGTGAATTATTTGCAGCTGATTAATGAAAATCACTAAAAATTAAAACTTTTTGCAAGAAGATCCACAAACTGTGAAACTTTGACATAAAGAACCAAAGTAAGTTATTTACAAACTGATTCATCATTACATCTCTGTATCATTTCATCTCGAGAGTCATAACATTGTCATCCCTGTTAAACTATGCATGAGCAGGATACAAAAATCTCGAGGCTTCAAGCCCAAATCTCAGATCAACATCAAACACTCTACTGACTCCTAGGACTTGAGAGTACAGAGACAACTCATAGGGCTTTCTATATATACAACTTGACAGCTCATATCCCCACCTGGGA
Organism: Alisma plantago-aquatica; assembly: GCA_963693085.1. Taxonomy (NCBI): domain Eukaryota; kingdom Viridiplantae; phylum Streptophyta; class Magnoliopsida; order Alismatales; family Alismataceae; genus Alisma; species Alisma plantago-aquatica. The sequence continues at coordinate 649,460,889 of OY856410.1, forward strand.
TTTACTGCTGTCCCTGCTACTGCTGCTGCTGCTCTTCCTCTGTAATAGGTTCCTTGCCTTTTCGTCGGCGGTTACCTAAAAATTTAATCCCACGGGGGTGAGACAATTATAAAAATTGTCCCAGCGAGAGATATAACTCTCCGCCAGAAACATTGTTATTGCCGATAATAGAATAACACTGAGCAGTAGAAATATAAACATTTATCAGCAGGTAATGCATTAGATAAACTAAATAGAGCAGCATTCTCTATGCAATCATTTCAGTTGTAACTTGAATAAGTAGCAAGTTATCCATTTAGGAAGAAATATAAAGATAATGTAAATCATTTATCCAACTAGAACATGTTAATCAATGTATTCTCAACCATTGATTCTCGTAGTTCAACCTTAAATAAAGATGCTACATGGCTGATTACATATTACAAACATATTTATGCCCTAAGGAGATGAGATATACCGCTCATACTCCAACCGACCACTGCGAAGTCAAAATCGGTACCATACATAGGTCATCAGAAGAACCGGATTTCTATGACCTCATCCACCTCAGTCAGTGTGAGGAACAACATACAGGACATCTCGTGTCTCTGCTATAATAGCTTTCCAGGGTATTCTGGCAACTTCGCTATTAGAGTTACAATGGCATTCTGTACTCTCTTCCCCATCGAGGGATTTCTTGTTTATCTCTCATCGATGCGGCATTAACAACATTATCGGGAGATTAGTGATACATCATCCCGGCATATACATATAATGAAGAATTGAGAGATTTAGTGTTTATCTCAGATCAATTCCTTCATTAGGGTGTAAGGATATTCGCGCCCATAACCCCCACATACTCAAAAGTATGCTCTCCAGGAGTTCCCTTAGGAAAACCTGTTTCACCATCACCTGACTACTGACGATGATGGATCTATGGTCAGGGCTCTACATGATATCATTTCACTTGATTATTTAAGTACATTACAGCATTCTTTTAGCATCAGGCATGTTGTCAATCATATAACATTATAACATTTACTATAAAGAATGAGTACTATTTCTATCAAGTTCATTTCACAGCTTTGCTACCATTGGGATCTCAATCCATTATCATCTCATCATCATGATTCAAGAATATGGGTGTTCAAACCCTTAAATCATCAAGACACATGTTACCACTTTAGCAGGTAACTTAATGCCATCAAGTCATCTAACAGTGTAAACATGATAAATGTAATGCAGGTATTTCACATGGCTCTTAAAGCCTATCAAACTCTTTTGTTACCTTTCACTAGGCAACATGGCATATCATTGCTTATAGAACTTATAAAGTGTTTTCAATACACAAGGCATCATAGCTCATACCTGACTATGTTCAATACCTCATGAAACCTGCATGATTAGTACAGATGATAACAACACATCAATTTTATATCAGTACAATGCAAAATAATGATAACATCACTATTCAAGGATTACCCCACTATGCCCTTACTAGGGTTAGGGTTTCCTTTTTAATTCAATTAGGGTAACCATTCCCTTAGCTCAATTAGGGTTAATAACTTATCCCTCATCTTCTATAAGATGAAGTTACTTCAACCTTGATTAATCTAAGTCAACTCAATCTTGAAAGAAGAATTGACATCATAGGATATGTCATTATATCAAGATCATTAAGAACTCAATCTCCCTTGGATTACATCATGTGATTGATTACATAAACCACTGACCTTCATCCAATTTGAGAGTTCATACTCTTTGGTTGATTACCTTCCAAGTGATCTTGGAATAGGTGAAACCATTTAGTAGGATAGTAATTGAAACCACTTAACAAAATTGAACTTCTGAAATTGTTTAAGCCTCAACTGATTTGGGATCGTTTGGTCCCAAACGGTCTTGAGACCGTTTGGACTCAAACGGTCCTGAGACCGTTTGGTCCAAACCACCTCAAAACCGAAAGGACCAAATATGGTTTCCATCAATCACATTGAATTAGGGTTTTCAATGTTGAACCCTTCAATCGATCTTGCACATGTTAGACACTAATCAATTGAGTTAATTAGATCAACCCTCAACTGATTTGATACTCAATTGACCCTCAATTGATCCTCAATTAGGGTTGGAATCAATTGAATTAGGGTTTAGAATCAATGAATCTTCAATATTCATCAATGTGTGACTAGTTACTTCATAACTATTGAACCACCATTCAAATGGGGTATGACCTGACCCCAAACGGTCTTGAGGTCGTTTGGATGACCTCCAAACGGTCTTGAGACCGTTTGCCCATCATATCACTCAAAACCAAGCAATCCAATTAGGGTTTGGTTCATTGAAGTGCTCACCAAATCAGCAATTTATTGCAGATCAACTTGATATCTTTAGACCTTCAACCACTGAACTATACTCAACCCTAGACCTCCAAACGGTCTTGGGTGACCACCAAACGGTCTTGAGGTCGTTTGGATGACCTCCAAACGGTCTTGAGACCGTTTTCCCATCATATCACTCAAAATCAAGCAATCCAATTAGGGTTTGGTTCATTGAAGTGCTCACCAAATCAGCAATTTATTGCAGATCAACTTGATATCTTTAGACCTTCAACCACTGAACTATACTCAACCCTAGACCTCCAAACGGTCTTGGGTGACCACCAAACGGTCTTGAGGTCGTTTGGATGACCTCCAAACGGTCTTGAGACCGTTTGCCCATCATATCACTCAAAACCAAGCAATCCAATTAGGGTTTGGTTCATTGAAGTGCTCACCAAATCAGCAATTTATTGCAGATCAACTTGATATCTTTAGACCTTCAACCACTGAACTATACTCAACCCTAGACCTCCAGACGGTCTTGGGTGACCACCAAACGGTCTTGAGACCGTTTGGATGAGCTCCAAACGGTCTTGAGACCGTTTGCCCATCCAACCTTTGGACTTTAGTGAAAAATCATCATGGATTGGTCTATCAAGTTGATCAACAAATCAACACTACCTTGCAATATGATTAGTACCTTTGTACCTTCAATTGGTCAACTATACTTGAACCCAGACCTCCAAACGGTCTTGGGGTGATCCCCAAACGGTCTTGAGACCGTTTGGGTGATCCCCAAATGGTCTTGAGACCGTTTGGGCTAATCAACCCAAAATCTCAACTTAACTCATTGGAATTTCAGCACTGTTTTCAATTAGGGTTTGCCTAATTGATTGGCCTTCAACTCATGACTCGTTTGGAATTAATCCATAAAATTTGGTGAGTCATTAGCTCACATCATAAGGAACAGTAATCCCAAACCGTCAACGCTTGGTCAACGCACTCAAACGGTCTTGAGACCGTTTGCCCAAAAAGTTCAATTAAATCAGATTGAAAATCAGCACTTAATCCAATTAGGTTTCCCTAATTGATTAGGCTTCAACTCACGATTCCTTTGGAGTTAATCCCTCAAATTTGGAGGGTTATTAATAAACATAATTATGAACAGGAATCCTAAACGGTCAATGCTTGGTCAACCATATCAGACGGTCTTGAGACCGTTTTCTCAACCAGGTCAAGTTAATCAGGTTGAAAATCAGCACTTAATTCAGTTCGATTTTCCTAATTGATTGGCCTTCAACTCATGACTAGTTTGGCGTTAACCCCTCAAATTTTTAGGGTCATTAGCCTACATAATTAGGAACGCGATTTCCAAACGGTCAACGCTTGGTCAACCATCTCAAACGGTCTGCAAACCGTTTGGTCACCAAAACGGTTTTGGTGAAACCGTTTGGTCCCAACCAATGAGATCATTTGCTCCCAAGATATTTGGTGAGGTGCTTGCTTATGGTGATGTCATCATCATCTTCCTTCGTTCACTCAAGAACAGCAACCGTTCTTGATGGAATTTGCAGCAAAGAAGCAAAAGTTTATCAAATTGAAGAAATCAATCAACAAAGCATAGAAGATTGTTGCAATAGCAATGTTTGAGGGTTTAAGTTATAAAACCCGCCTCAAATTTGATCTCCGAGCTCCAAGCTCCGTGTCTTTAATGGTGGATGGAGCTCCAGCAACTATCCAAGGTTCGTTCTTGAGCTTTTGGATGAAATGGATGGCTAGAAATGGAAATCGAGTGAAGAAAACCTAGAATCAATCATTGATTTAGGGTTTTCACCATGAATCCAAGGTAGAAGATGACCAAACCTTACCTACAGGTAGTGTTCGTCCTTCTCCTGCTCCTGAGCTCTCCTTAGGTCGGCCAAAGCAAAAGGAATAAGGAAAAGGCTAAGGGAAACGTTCCTTATGTGTTATTGAAATAAGGTATATATAAAGAATATGTATATGGGTCTTTGATGAAAGAGAAAATGAAATCATTTTCCTTAAATAAATTCCATACTAATTTCCCCCTAATCCTCCTCCATTACTTGATCACGAAACCACCTTCAAAATTTCGTAAAAGCTCTTCATTATCCAAGAATTAATGGAAAAGAAATTAAGCACCTTAATCCTTATTATATTAATATCCATATGTGAGTGGGTTTTCTTTTCCTTATAATAATGGTGAGTGGAATTTCACCTACTTAGGATATTTTAGTTCCTTATCTTGGCAAAGGAACGTCCATCCTTATTCAAAATCAACCCAAAACATTTTTCTTGAAAGCCCTTCAATTATTTTTATTCATTTTTGCCCTAAATTGAATTAGGGTTTCAATTAGGATTAAATCTTGATTATTTTAATGTCAAGATTCTCTCTCCTCCAAGATAATTCAAATGAGGTGCCCATCTCATTTTCTTTTCTCTACTTGATGCCAAAGATTATTAGGGACCTTATTGAAGTGGTAATTTGCATATTGAACCCTAAGTTTTGGGTAAATTGCACTTTACACCAAAACTAGGTTTTAATGTACAAACTTTGCTTTATCGGCACTTTCTTGGTATTCAGGCTATCACAAGCCATACCTCTGCATCATCTTCATTCTTATGATGCATCAACACATGAGGAAATTATTATCATACACAATTTGCAATCTAACCCCTCAACTTGGGTAATTTGCACTTTAGTCCAAAATTAACAAAACAATGTTTCAACATTATTCAAAAAGGACTGAAATTGAAATATGAGTTCCTCAAGAGCCTTAATTACATTTCAAAAGTTATCCACAAGAATCAAATCACATATTTAAGCAAAACACCTAGGGTTAGTTCATAACCCAGGTCAGGGATGTTACAAATTATCCACCCCTTACAAGGATTTCGTCCCCGAAATCATTACAAAACATAGTAAGAGAAAAGAGCAGGGTATTTCCTTCTCATCTCTTCCTCTAGTTCCCATGTGGCTTCTTCAGTACCACGTTGATTCCAGAGGACTTTCACAAGACTTATGTCTTTCTTTTTCAGCTTCTTGATTCTTCTATCAAGAATCAACACAGGTCCTTCAACATATGATATATCATCATTAAGCTCAACCTCCATAGGCTGTAGAACCGTTTCGGTGTCAGGGTGACATTTCCTTAGCATGGAAATGTGGAACACTGGGTGTAACTTTTGCAATTCAGGTGGTAACTCCAGCTTATAAGCTACCTTTCCAACCCGTTCTATAATTGGATAAGGCCCCATAAATCTAGGAGCTAACTTTCCTTTCCTTCCAAATCTAAGGACTCCTTTCCAAGGTGAGACTTTGAGGTATACTCTGTCTCCAACCTGGAATTCTAAAGGTCTACGACGCTTGTCAGCATAGGATTTCTGCCTATCCTGTGCAGTCTTCAACTGTTGTTGTATTATTTTAATCTTCTCGGTGGTTTGCTGCACAAGATCAGGGCCCAAAAGTTGATATTCACCAGTTTCATACCAACATAGGGGAGATCTACAACGTCTACCATACAAAGCTTCATAAGGTGCCATGTCAATGCTGTGCTGATAGCTATTGTTGTAGGCAAACTCTATCAAGCTTAGATGTAGATCCCAACTTCCCGTAAACTGAAGGACACATGCCCTAAGCAAGTCCTCCAAGGTTTGTATTGTCCTCTCAGACTGTCCATCTGTTTGAGGATGGAAGGCTGTACTAAACCTTAATTGTGTGCCTAAGGCTTTATGAAGTCGCTCCCAAAAATGACTTGTAAACTGGGGACCTCTGTCAGAAACAATGGTAACTGGGACCCCATGCAGCCGCACTATGTCATCTACATATAGCTGTGCCAGCTTCTCAGCAGAATAGGTTGTTTTGACAGGTAAGAAGTGTGCTGTCTTTGTCAACCTATCAACTATTACCCAAATGGAATCATGACCTTTGGTTGTTCTGGGTAAACCAACCACAAAATCCATGGTCACATGATCCCATTTCCATTGTGGTATAGGCAGAGGCTGTAGTGTTCCTGCAGGCTTTTGGTGTTCAGCTTTAACCTGTTGACACACTGGACACTGCATCACGAACTCAGCAACATCTTTCTTCAAACCAGGCCACCAATACATACCTTTCAAGTTATGATACATCTTGGTGCTTCCTGGATGCATAGCATACATAGAAGAATGAGCTTCTTCCAGGACTAACTTCCTTAAGTTATCAGCATCATGTACTATCATTCTACCATGATAACAGGCTACCTGATCATCTGAATCATAGAAACCTTCTCATTTCTCACTACCATACTCTGATCTAATCTGCTGAACTACAGCATCAGATTGTTGTGCCTCCTTAATCTGTTGTCTCAGAGTAGGTTTTATGTGCATCTCAGCTAACAACCCGGCTAACAACGATACTTTAAGCTGTATGTTGTTTTGCCTCAAGGAGATAAGCATATCTCTCTTAGAGCACACTAAGGAGTTCAACTGTGTTTTATCTAGAGCTGGTGTTGCTGATTTTCTACTTAATGCATTAGCAACCACATTGGCTTTCCCTGGATGATAATCAATTGTACAATCATAGTCCTTGATTAATTCCATCCAGCGGCGTTGCCTCATGTTAAGCTCATGCTGAGAAAAGATATACTTTAGGTTCTTGTGGTCTGTGAAAATCTGAAATGTTTCTCCATAGAGGTAATGTCTCCAGATCTTCAAGGCATGAACTACAGTAGCTAGTTCTAGATCGTGTGTTGGATAATTCTCCTCGTGTTTCTTAAGTTGTCGGGAAGCAAAAGAAATCACTTGCTTATCCTGCATTAACACACATCCTAGTCCATTCTTAGAGGCATCACAGAAAACTATATACCCTTTCCCTTGCTCAGGTAACACCAATACAGGTGCACTAGTCAACCTTTCCTTCAACAACTGGAACGATTGTTGACACTTGTCATTCCACACAAAAGGAACATCCTTTCTGGTTAACTTGGTTAAGGGTAAGGCTATGGAACTGAAGTTCTTAATGAACCTTCGATAATATCCTGCCAACCCTAAGAAACTACGAATCTCCGTTGGTGTCTTCGGTTGCTCCCACTGTAGAACAGATTCTACCTTTTAGGGTCAACACGAATACCTGAAGCAGATATTACGTGTCCAAGGAAAGAAACTTCTGGTAGCCAATACTCACATTTGCTGAACTTAGCATATAACTTATGCTTTCTTAGCAAAGTCAGAGCCTGACGAAGATGGTGCTCATGCTGCTGAGCATCTCTACTGTAGATCAGGATGTCATCTATAAAGACGACTACACATTGATCAAGAAAAGGTTGGAAGATTCTATTCATGAGTTCCATAAATGCAGTTGGTGCATTAGTTAGTCCAAATGACATAACTGTGAACTCATAGTGACCATACCTTGTCCTGAAGGCAGACTTAGGTATGTCACCCTCCTTAATACGTAATTGATGGTATCCTGACCTCAAATCTATCTTTGAGAAGATGGTTGCACCACGCAACTGGTCAAACAAATCATCAATCCTTGGCAGAGGATACTTATTCTTTATAGTCACTTTATTAATTTTTTTGTAATCAATGCATAACCGCATTGACCCATCCTTCTTCTTAACAAAGAGGACCGGAGCACCCCAGGGTGAAGTACTTGGTCGGATAAAACCCTTCTCAAGCAACTCTTGTAGTTGTTTCTTGAGTTTTGCCATCTCAGCAGGTGCCATTCTATATGGTGTTTGTGCTATTGGTTGTGTGCCCGGGATTAGATTAATCTCAAAATCAATCTCTCGGGGTGGAGGTACACTTGGAAGTTCTTCAGGAAATACATCTTGAAATTCCCTGACTACAGGAACTTCAGCAGGATTAGGACTCTCCATGGTGGTATCTACAACATGGGCCAAGAATGCATAACATCCTTGCCTCATCATCTTCTCAGCTACCATGGCTGACACAAGACAGGTTGGAAGGATCTTTCTGTCTCCTTGAAAGATCCATGTGTCACTGTTATCTGTAAACACAGCTTGCTTGGACTCACAATCCAAGACAACCTTGTACCTTTCTAAGGTGTCCATCCCAAGAATTATATCGAACCCATGCATCTCAAGTGGTATAAGATCCACTTGGATGTAATGTTCAGAAAAGGAAAGAATACAGGGAGAACATACTTCCCACAACATAGCAGATCCCTTTAAAGGAGTTTCTAACAACAGACTATCTGCTCTATGACTTATAGTCATGTTGCAGTCAAGAATCACTCTCCGAGTGATAAAGGAATGAGTAGCTCCTGGATCAATTAAAACAGATACGATGCAGGATGTAGACATATCAGAATAAAATAGTTTCATCTGACCTGTCACTACCCGAGGGTTGATCACTGCATCAGGTGGATTCATCGCATAAAATCTCGTTGTTGCCTGTGGTTGATTTGGTGCTCGATGACTAGGTGCTGATGATCCAGCTTGGGACGCTTGTCCACGTCCTCTAGCTCCACTTGGAAACTGCCTCCTTTGAGAACCTTGCTGACTCTGCCTTTGAGGTTGAGTCACACTCACCTCTCGGGCTCTACAATCCTTCATCAGATGTCCCACCTTTCCACATATAAAACAACTTTTGATCCCCTGCTGTGGTCTGGATGGTCCTGTAACCGATACAGATGCTGAGCTGTGATCTCTTTCTGGTGGTAAACTTCGTCCTCTACCCCTATTTGACGTCCACTGCGTCTGGGCATTGAATCTAGGTGGTTCCATTGATGCAGAAAACCTCGGTTTCTTGAAACCTTTGGATGAAGATCCTCGGAACTGGGGTACACCTTCTTGTTCTGGGTCTGTCTCTTCTCAGTCACAGACCTCTCTATTCTTCTAACAGACTCTACAAAAGTAGCAAATCTTTCCCTATTCTCCAAAGCAGACACAGGGGTGGTCAACTCAACATTTAATCCTTTCTCAAAACGTCTGATCCATTCTTCATCAGTGGTTGCCATATGCGGACAGAACTGCAAAAGCTCCATGAACTTAGCCTCATACTCGCTAATGTTCATTGGTCCTTGTCTTAATCTCTCAAACTGAGAGATTTTCTCATCCAGAAAGGTCTTAGGAAAGTATCTATTGACAAATTCTCGTCGAAATACTTCCCATGCAATCTCCACACCTGGCCTTTTTCCCTCCTCTATGGTCCATCAGTGACCAACACTTCCCTTAAGAAGGTACACAGCATGCCTGACCTTCTCAGCTTCTGGGATGTTAAGGATTCTAAAGGCCTTCTCTAGCTCAGTTAGCCACATGTCAGCATCTGCTGGGTCAGCTGTCCCAGCATATTCTATGGCTCCAACTCGGCGAAGTCGTTCAAACGTCTTGCCGACTCCTTGTCCTTCTTGATGAGTAGGTTCCCTGGGTGCAGGCATGGGTATCCTATCAGTCATATGTGTCATGGCAGTCATGAACTGCCCAAACATAGCTTGGAAGGTTGGATTCCCCATGTCAGCTGGGTTGAACTGGGGTGGTTCAGGCACATGCTCCTCCCTATGATGGTCACTTGCACCTCCTCCGTGTGCAGCGAGACTACTTTCAGCAACATGTTCCTCGTGTGATCCAAACATCTTTAGTTTTCTCTTCTCCTCCTATATGAGCAGAAGACACTATTCAGATATACTGGAAGACACTAGAATAGACTCAACAACCCTAGTCCTATGTCTCTATAGACTCAGCGAACCTAGAGCTCTGATACCACTAAATTGTGACGACCGTCTCGCGAAAACAGGATTAACTAATGCGAAAGCGAATTATTTGCAGTGGATTACTGAAAATCACTAAAAATTAAAACTTTTTGCAAGAAGATCCACAAACTGTGAAACTTTGACATAAAGAAACAAAGTAAGTTATTTACAAACTGATTCATCATTACATCTATGTATCATTTCATCTCGAGAGTCATAACATTGTCAGCCCTGTTAAACTATGCATGAGCAGGATACAAAAATCTCGAGGCTTCAAGCCAAAATCTCAGATCAACATCAAACACTCTACTGACTCCTAGGACCTGAGAGTACAGAGACGACTCATAGGACTTTCTATATATACAACTTGACAGCTCATATCCCCACCTGGGATTTACTGCTGTCCCTGCTACTACTGCTGCTGCTCTTCCTCTATAATAGGTTCCTTGCCTTTTCGTCGGCGGTTACCTAAAAATTTAATCCCACGGGGGTGAGACAATTATAAAAATTTTCCCAGCGAGAGATATAACTCTCCGCCAGAAACATTGTTATTGCCGATAATAGAATAACACTGAGCAGTAGAAATATAAACATTTATCAGCAGGTAATGCATTAGATAAACTAAATAGAGCAGCATTCTCTATGCAATCATTTCAGTTGTAACTTGAATAAGTAGCAAGTTATCCATTTAGGAAGAAATATAAAGATAATGTAAATCATTTATCCAACTAGAACATGTTAATCAATGTATTCTCAACCATTGATTCTCGTAGTTCAACCTTAAGCAAATATGCTACACGACTGATTACATATTACAAACATACTTATGCCCTGAGGAGATGAGATATACCGCTCATACTCCAACCGACCACTGCAAAGTCAAAATCGGTACCATACATAGGTCATCAGAAGAGCCGGATTTCTATGACCTCATCCTCCTCAGTCAGTGTGTGGAACAACATACATGACATCTCGTGTCTCTGCTATAATAGCTTTCCAGGGTATTCTGGCAACTTCGCTATTAGAGTTACAATGGCATTCTGTACTCTCTTCGCCATCGAGGGATTTCTTGTTTATCTCTCATTGATGCGGCATTAACAACATTATAGGGAGATTAGTGATACATCATCCCGGCATATACATATAATGAAGAATTGAGAGATTTAGTGTCTATCTCACATCAATTCCTTCATTAGGGCATAAGGATATTCGCGCCCATAACCCCCACATACTCAAAAGTATGCTCTCCAGGAGTTCCCTTAGGAAAACCTGTTTCACCATCACCTGACTACTGACGATGATGGATCTATGGTCAGGGCTCTACATGATATCATTTCACTTGATTATTTAAGTACATTACAACATTCTTTTAGCATCAGGCATGTTGTCAATCATATAACATTATAACATTTACTATAAAGAATGAGTACTATTTCTATCAAGTTCATTTCACAGCTTTGCTACCATTGGGATCTCAATCCCTTATCATCTCATCATCATGATTCAAGAATATGGGTGTTCAAACCCTTAAATAATCAAGACACATGTTACCACTTTAGCAGGTAACTTAATGCCATCAAGTCATCTAACAGTGTAAACATGATAAATGTAATGCAGATATTTCACATGGCTCTTAAAGCCTATCAAACTCTTTTGTTAACTTTCACTAGGAAACATGGCATATCATTGCTTATAGAACTTATAAAGTGTTTTCAATACACAAGGCATCATAGCTCATACCTGACTATGTTCAATACCTCATGAAACCTGCATGATTAGTACAGATGATAACAACACATCAATTTTATATCAGTACAATGCAAAATAATGATAACATCACTATTCAAGGATTACCCCACTATGCCCTTACTAGGGTTAGGGTTTCCTTTTTAATTCAATTAGGGTAACCATTCCCTTAGCTCAATTAGGTTTAATAACTTATCCCTCATCTTCTATAAGATGAAGTTACTTCAACCTTGATTAATCTAAGTCAACTCAATCTTGAAAGAAGAATTGACATCATAGGATATGTCATTATATCAAGATCATTAAGAACTCAATCTCCCTTGGATTACATCATGTGATTGATTACATAAACCACTGACCTTCATCCAATTTGAGAGTTCATACTCTTTGGTTTATTACCTTCCAAGTGATCTTGGAATAGGTGAAACCATTTAGTAGGATAGTAATTGAAACCACTTAACAAAATTGAACTTCTGAAATTGTTTAAGCCTCAACTGACTTGGGATCGTTTGGTCCCAAACGGTCTTGAGACCATTTGGTCCCAAACGCTCTTGAGACAGTTTGGACTCAAACGGTCCTGAAACCGTTTGGTCCAAACCACCTCAAAACCGAAAGGACCAAATATGGTTTCCATCAATCACATTGAATTAGGGTTTTCAATGTTGAACCCTTCAATCGATCTTGCACGTGTTAGACACTAATCAATTGAGTTAATTAGATCAACCCTCAACTGATTTGATACTCAATTGACCCTCAATTGATCCTCAATTAGGGTTGGAATCAATTGAATTAGGGTTTAGAATCAATGAACCTTCCATATTCATCAATGTGTGACTAGTTACTTCATAGCTATTGAACCACCATTCAAATGGGGTATGACCTGACCCCAAACGGTCTTGAGGTCGTTTGGATGACCTACAAACGGTCTTGAGACCGTTTTCCCATCATATCACTCAAAACCAAGAAATCCAATCAGGGTTTGGTTCATTGAAGTGCTCACCAAATCAGCAATTTATTGCAGATCAACTTGATATCTTTAGATCTTCAACCACTGAACTATACTCAACCCTAGACCTCCAAACGGTCTTGGGTGACCACCAAACGGTCTTGAGGTCGTTTGGATGACCTCCAAACGGTCTTGAGACCGTTTGCCCATCATATAACTCAAAACCAAGCAATCCAATTAGGGTTTGGTTCATTGAAGTGCTCACTAAATCAGCAATTTATTGCAGATCAACTTGATATCTTTAGACCTTCAACCACTGAACTATACTCAACCCTAGACCTCCAAACGGTCTTGGGTGACCACCAAACGGTATTGAGGTCATTTGGATGACCTCCAAACGGTCTTGAGACCGTTTGCCCATCATATCACTCAAAACCAAGCAATCCAATTAGGGTTTGGTTCATTGAAGTGCTCACCAAATCAGCAATTTATTGCAGATCAACTTGATATCTTTAGACCTTCAACCACTGAACTATACTCAACCCTAGACCTCCAAACGGTCTTGGGTGACCACCAAACGGTCTTGAGGTCGTTTGGATGACCTCCAAACGGTCTTGAGACCGTTTGCCCATCATATCACTCAAAACCAAGCAATCCAATTAGGGTTTGGTTCATTGAAGTGCTCACCAAATCAGCAATTTATTGCAGATCAACTTGATATCTTTAGACCTTCAACCACTGAACTATACTCAACCCTAGACCACCAAACGGTCTTGGGTGACCACCAAACGGTCTTGAGACCGTTTGGATGAGCTCCAAATGGTCTTGAGACCGTTTGCCCATCCAACCTTTGGACTTTAGTGAAAAATCATCATGGATTGGTCTATCAAGTTGATCAACAAATCAGCACTACCTTGCAATATGATTAGTACCTTTGGACCTTCAATTAGTCAACTATACTTGAACCCAGACCTCCAAACGGTCTTGCGGTGATCCCCAAACGGTCTTGAGACCGTTTGGGCTAATCAACCCAAAATCTCAACTTAACTCATTGGAATTTCAGCACTGTTTTCAATTAGGGTTTGCCTAATTGATTGGCCTTCAACTCATGACTCGTTTGGAATTAATCCATAAAATTTGGTGAGTCATTAGATCACATCATAAGGAACAGTAATCCCAAACGGTCAACGCTTGGTCAACGCACTCAAATGGTCTTGAGACCGTTTGCCCAAAAAGTTCAATTAAATCAGATTGAAAATCAGCACTTAATCCAATTAGGTTTCCCTAATTGATTAGGATTCAACTCACGATTCCTTTGGAGTTAATCCCTCAAATTTGGAGGGTTATTAATAAACATAATTATGAACAGGAATCCCAAACGGTCAATGCTTGGTCAACCATATCAAACGGTCTTGACACCGTTTGCTCAACCAGGTCAAGTTAATCAGGTTGAAAATCAGCACTTAATTCAGTTCGATTTTCCTAATTGATTGGCCTTCAACTCATGACTCGTTTGGCGTTAACCCCTCAAATTTGTAGGTTCATTATCCTACATAATTAGGAACGAGATTTCCAAACGTTCAACGCTTGGTCAACCATCTCAAACGGTCTTGAGACCGTTTTCCACCAAACGGTCTGCAAACCTTTGTGTCACCAAAACGGTTTTGGTGAAACCGTTTGGTCCCAACCAATGAGATTATTTGCTCCCAAGATATTTGGTGAGGTGCTTGCTTATGATGATGTCATCATCATCTTCCTTCTTGCACTCAAGAACAGCAACCGTTCTTGATGGAATTTGCAGCAAAGAAGCAAAAGTTTATCAAATTGAAGAAATCAATCAACAAAGCATAGAAGATTGATGCAATAGCAATGTTTGAGGGTTTAAGTTATAAAACCCGCCTCAAATTTGATCTCCAAGCTCCAAGCTCCGTGGATTTAATGGTGGATGGAGCTCCAGCAACTATCCAAGGTTCGTTCTTGAGCTTTTGGATGAAATGGATGGCTAGAAATGGAAATCGAGTGAAGAAAACCTAGAATCAATCATTGATTTAGGGTTTTCACCATGAATCCAAGGTAGAAGATGATCAAACCTTACCTACAGGTGGTGTTCGTCCTTCTCCTGCTCCTGAGCTCTCCTTAGGTCGGCCAAAGCAAAAGGAATAAGGAAAAGGCTAAGGGAAACGTTCCTTATGTGTTATTGAAATAAGGTATATATAAAGAATATGTATATGGGTCTTTGATGAAAGAGAAAATGAAATCATTTTTCTTAAATAAATTCCATACTAATTTCCCCCTAATCCTCCTCCATTACTTGATCACGAAACCACCTTCAAACTTTCATAAAAGCTCTTTATTATCCAAGAATTAATGGAAAATAAATTAAGCACCTTAATCCTTATTATATTAATATCCATATGTGAGTGGGTTTTCTTTTCCTTATAATAATGGTGAGTGGAATTTCACCTACTTAGGATATTTTCGTTCCTTATCTTGGCAAAGGAACGTCCATCCTTATTCAAAATCAACCCAAAACATTTTGGTTGAAATCCCTTCAATTATTTTTATTCATTTTTGCCCTAAATTGAATTAGGGTTTCAATTAGGATTAAATCTTGATTATTTTAATGTCAAGATTCTCTCTCCTACAAGATAATTCAAATGAGGTGCCCATCTCATTTTATTTTCTCTACTTGATGCCAAAGATTATTAGGGACCTTATTGAAGTGGTAATTTGCATATTGAACCCTAGTTTTTGGGTAAATTGCACTTTACACCAAAACTAGGTTTTAATGTACAAACTTTGCTTTATCGGCACTTTCTTGGTATTCAGGCTATCACAAGCCATACCTCTGCATCATCTTCATTATTATGATGCATCAACACATGAGGAACTTATTATCATACACAATTTGCAATCTAACCCCTCAACTTGGGTAATTTGCACTTTAGTCCAAAATTAACAAAACAATGTGTCAACATTATTCAAAAAGGACTGAAATTGAAATATGAGTTCCTCAAGAGCCTTAATTACATTTCAAAAGTTAACCACAAGCATAAAATCACATATTTAAGCAAAACACCTAGGGTTAGTTCATAACCCAGGTCAGGGATGTTACATTAGTCTTGTGATCTATCCATTTCATTTCATTCAATATCCACCATAAGAACTGGAAGCACTTGTAGTTTTTTGTCTCTTGATTGCATGACATGTAGATAGGATTTCATTGTAGCTAGATTTTGTATCTATGCATTCACACATTCTCTAGTGCATGTCATTATAGTTGCATTTTGCATACTCTAGATCATATAGGACTTTTTGTGCCTTATTTCTTTTGGAAAATAAGAAAAAATAGGAAATTGTTCTATACCCTCTGAAAAGTAAATTTTAAGACATCAATGATGTTAGATAAGTGGAAATAAGCCTGAAAAAAAATATGGTGAATGTTCTTATAGTCAATTGAAAAATGAGGGTTAAAAAAATAAGGGGGGGAGAACTTGTTTCACCTACGTGTATACATAAAGAAAAGAGGAATAAGCACATAATGTAGTTTTAGTAGTCATTCCATCTTATCTTGAGACGGAATGATAGTGAATGCATCATTTTAACTAAAATTTAGGCATTAGGTCATTTTCACATGCATATGCATCATTTAGGCCATTTTATTGATTGTGCATGATAAAACTATTTGGTGCTTCTCTTTCTTACACATCCACGCATTTCATCCACCCGTTGCTCAAAATGGTAGGCCACCCATGATTATCTCCTCATTTTTGTATACCAGGAGATCTGCTTCCATTTAAATGGTAGTTAAGACTTGAGCAACATAGATAGGAGATCACAAGATGCACTAAGTTTGAACCGGAGGAATTTATTATATCAACTGCTTTATTTGGTAGTGTTTGATGATCTTGGGGTGGATATTTCTTATGGACGATTATTGTCACCTTTAGGGTAGTTATCATTCTTTGGTCAGTGAGGGTCGACATGTGCATGACAGGTGGGAGTTATATTGAGTTGTCTTTTATGCTAATATGTTCTTTAGTTGTCTCTCGCAATTCTATTCTATAGTTTTGTGCTTGAGGATGAGCATTGTTCAAGCTTAGGGGAGTTTGATGCAGGGGTTTGTTCGCATATGTTTTATATGTATTTTGATCATATTAGTGATTAATATCACATGATTCGCTACCTTTAGTCTATAATCTCATTTTGCATCAAATTTACCTTGTTTCCTTTTATTCTGTATAAAAGATCATATTTGTGGGATTTGATTGGTGTTCTCCTTTTCTTTTCAGACAATTCGGATATCTACATCCGTCGATACCATCGACCTGGTCACAGTGTATTGTCAGAGAAGAGCAACCAGAAGTCGATACCATCGATGGGACTATTAATGGTATCGAGAGAGAATCAGCGAGCCAGATTTCCATGTGTCCATACTATCGACCGAAAGTTGATACTATCGACCTCGCCTCAGCAAACTTAGCTTCAACATCAGATTCTAGAGAAAAGTGATGCCTAAGGTGGCGATACCATCGACACACTGTTTATGTTATCGAGGCAACATCAGAGAGAACCCCAAGAATCGCGCAAGCACCGGTGCCTCATGCAGGTCGATACCATCGACCCGCGACGATGGTATCGACGCCGTCAGATCAGGTTCTGCTAAAGATCATGTCTAATCATATGATGGTGATTTTTGGGCGACTTAAA
The DNA here is from genome assembly GCA_963693085.1 of Alisma plantago-aquatica. Lineage (NCBI taxonomy): Eukaryota > Viridiplantae > Streptophyta > Magnoliopsida > Alismatales > Alismataceae > Alisma > Alisma plantago-aquatica. The sequence goes on from OY856410.1 coordinate 649,478,299, forward strand.
GTGGTGGATATACCTAATTAAGGCGACCCTAAGAAATCCATCACATCATTAGCCACCGGAGAAGTCTCAAGAAGGAGAGGAGAGAAGAACGGAGCCGAGAGCGATGCCCCGATCATTACGAGAGTTGCAAAAGACGTTTTCCACCACTGGAAGGCTGTAGAACGTCCACCCCATGCCAAGGAATGCCCGGATCTCCTCCGTTCAGGGGTTTACATCACATCTATTCACGTTTCCCTATGTTTTCCCTTTCTTTCATCATGTTTTTCATTGAGATGAACATGCGGGGCTAATCCCCTTTATATTTAGGATCGGGAGTAGCCTGGGTAATCCTTGTATGATACTTTTTACATAGTTATCATAATTTGTCTCTGAAATCTGTGGCATGATATTGTTTTCTCAATTATATCAATATGATTGATCACCCTAATAATAATCCAATACCTTTAATTACTTTGAAAGAAGAATTAACAGTTGAAAAGAGGTGAATATCACATTAACTAATAAATCCTTTGAACAAGGCAATGTACAGTTAATGGGGGAATCCCAGAGTGTGATCTTCATGCACCTAATTTAGGGAATAGGTTACTACAACCGTGGAACCGACCTAGATTTAGGTAGCGAATTGTATCGCGACAGTGAACAATTCTGACTAAATGCCACTACCCGGAATAGGAGACGAAGTAGGATAATTGTGTAGGAATGAGTACAATGAGAACCAGCGGTGAAACCGCAATCCTAAAGATTCCATCTTTAATTGATTAAACCAACCATTTAATCGATTGTTTTGCTTTCGTTGTTTTTTTTCATTTCTTTTTCAAACAACTCTCAAACCATTTTTAATTGGTCTAGCTGATCGCGAACAATTAGTAGTAGTCTACCAAAAAAATCTGTTCCCTGAGTTCGACTCGGGCCTCACAAAGGCCTATCTTACTTTGGCGCGTGCACTTGCGTTTTATGCACGGTAAATTCGTGTCACACTCAAACCCAAATTCATTATAAATTAGCCTAAGATCAATGCAAGGTATTGGTTATTTATGTTTATGAATAGGTGCTTAGAGCATTATCATACCAAGGGGAGACTTGACCTAGATTTGACTCAAGGATAAAGAAGACTATCTTAGGATCTACATTTCTTCAAGGTAAATGGGTCATACAATTGAGCACTTGTGACATCCCCCAATTTCTATATACTTTCCATAGTGACATTCATAGATATGTGTGCACTCATATCTATAGATGTCAAAATAGAAAATATAAGAGATTAAGGTAGTCAACTAAAAATATAGATTTAGCCAAGATCTAGTCCACATCATCATATAATGCCACACGAACATTCATTCATATAGATAAAATAAAGTCATTATATATGGAGAGAAAATATTGTTCTAGAGAAAGTTAACTTCACTACATAGGATCTCAATCATCATCAACATCAACTAGGAAGAGAAGTAAACTAACATCTAGCAAGAAATAAGAGAAGAGGAATAGGTCTATCTAATAAATCCTCCATGCTTATTAATTTATGCCTTCCGATACTATGAGCATGCATTTCACTTTTTTTGTCAATTATTCCTTGTACCTAGAAAATATGAGAAACAAAACATCAACAAAGTTGGTACGTGGAAAAAGTTACACTAATAAGGTTGCATAAAGGAAAATATTTTAACAAGAAGAAAGAGAGATAAAGCCATTTCTTAAGACGAAAATCAGGTAAACATCCTTTTTATTACAATCATTTTGATTCAGTTGTACTACACATATTGTACTTGACTTACATCTAGTGTGGGCAATATAATATCATCATACATCTAACATCGGCGAAGGAAACATACATCCATGTTAGGCAACATACATCCACACCAGGCTATGTGCTCTAGTAGCTACAACCCATCATAACCATTTATGTTACATTAGGTTTGGTGAAGTATAACTCATACTATTCAACCAAGCAATAATATTCAAATACGAGCATTTAAGGTATACATATCATAGGCAACCAGAAATCTAGTCTTATACTTATAAGACCACGTACCTGCTTGTTCAAATCATATGTCCAAGGATTTAGAATCAATCAAGAATTTAGTCACCCTACAAAGAAAGCAAGGGTACAACATTACTATTGGTCCATGTGACCAATACTAAGATATGTCCTTAGTTATTATTCCTTTTTATGTTATCTTAATCCAGATCAGGGATTTCCCATATTTTAATTGAGTTTAGAAATATTATCAGGTCTGATCCATCATTAATTAGTTTGCTTAAAGCATAGCATTTAATTAATCAATTAGAAGGTTTCCATAAACTAGGGTTTATAAGATGGCTGGATAAAAGGGAAAAGAAACCCTATACATATTAACCATTCATAACATTAGGGTTCATTTTAAAGATTCAAACCAATCATAATCACTAATTATCATCTAGTGATATTAATTTTGTTATAAATATATATATATATATATATATCTATAATTTCATGTAGAAAGAGAAACTAGATCTAGGGTTTCTCCTAATCCTTTGATCATTTATCATCTTAGCATAAGTTTTTGAGTTATTTAGGAACATAGTTCTATCTAGGGTTAATTACACCTTAGAACGTCAGATATCAACAAGGAAAACTATTATAAAAAATTAATTATAATTAAGGGGGGTCATTTTAGGCTTTAGGCAACTATTTTGAAAAACGCAACGGATCCAGGTCCTGGTAACATTTTATTTGCATAGATAATAATTTTCTAATCAAAATGGTATATTGGTTCGATATTTTTTGATAATCCTAGCATTTCCTAGGATTTTCTTAAGATAATTCATTCCTTGGATAAAAGAAAATAAAAAGAGAGAATTTCTACCTTGATCAACGGCCAGATCCGACTGGATCGACGGCTCTCGTTGATCCCAGGATTTGCAAGAGTTGGAGTGTTGTCCCGCAGCTCCTCTAGCTGATGTGGCAAGAGCCTACTGGTCCAACCTGGTGTCTCTCTCTTCTTGCCCTGCTTTCCCCTGCTCGCTGCTAGCCCAAGCAACAGGATCAAGCTCCAGCGAGCTCCTGCTTGCTTCTAGGTGGCGTTGTCGCATGGATAAAGGCTCCTTAGCCTTCACGAGGTTGCTCCACTCAGAGGTGTGGGATTTTCAGGTTGTGGCTCCCATTGGAACTCAGCGCCTCCGTAGGAGAGGCGAGGTCACCAATGTGAGAGGGGTTTTGGGTGATGAGGTGTTCTGGGAGCCTGCCTCCTAGCCGCCCACACTCGCAGTGGGTTGGCGAAGGTGCTGGAGGGGTAGGATTTGAGTGACGAGTACAGACGTGGTGTGATAGTGAAGGGAAATTGAGGTTGAAGAAGGTGGATTGGGAAGCAATGCTCGAGTGTTTGTGCTTGCAATTGAAGTAGGGAAAATGGTAAAGGGGGCATGGCGGAGCTAATGGAGGCATTAAATAGGCGTGAGGGAGGCTAGGCAAGGAAGCCCTAAATGCCCCGCCGTCGGAGTGAGAGCAGGCTACGGTCAGGTTGTTGGGTTGGCACAATGGCACATGAGACCCGGTCAAAACTGGTATAGCCAACCACGAAATTGCAAGAGGAAGATATCTACGCGAACAAACATTCAAAAAGGTGATGCGATGGAGCCTGGTTGAGGCTCAGGTTGCTTCTGGTCTCCCCGCCCTTTGCGAGAGGTAGGAGACAAAGTCTCCTACGTTGGATCGATGATCAACGGTCTGAAACTCAAGGCCTGGAACTAAGTGTGCGCCCAAGAGCTTAATGGGCCGCGTGACACATTAATATGTCCATTTAATTGATAACTAAGGTCCTAGATCAAAAAATGAGTGGAATATGTACCAATTTCAATTGGTCATATCTCCCAATCCGTTGACCCAATTGTAACTAAATTTTTGGGTTATTCTATAAGGTCATCATGAAGCTTTGGTATAAGTTTGAGATCCAAATTTTAAAATTTGTTATGTTTATTCACTAAATACATTAACACGTGTATTTTATCATCATAGCATACTAGGGTTTGCATTTTAGTTAAATTTTGTGACATAATTTTGTTCAATTGAGTGAGGAAATTTTATGAGGATATATTAGACAACAAAAATTTGATAATATACTTTTAAGAGAGAGAGAAAAGAATATTATAAAACTCACTTTGTCACATTCTCCCCTCCTTTTAGGAATTTTGTCCTCAAAATTCAAGAGGCCTGAAAGAGATGTGGATATATCCTCTCGACTTCAGACTTGAGCTCCCATGTAGCATCGGTTTGATCATGGTGGCTCCAGAGAACTTTCACCATATCTATACGCCGATTATTGTGAAGATCCTTTGTCTTTAAACTGAGGATTTTGATTGGTGATTCAGCATAAGACAGATCATCTTTCAGCTCAAAAGGCTCATGATTCAGAATGTGAATGGGGTCTTTGACATAAGGCTTCAGGTTAGATCCATGAAAGACATTATGCATGGCACTATACTGACGTGGCAAAGCAATACGATAGGCACATTCTCCAACCCTTTCAAGAATCTTGAAGGGTCCAACATAATGAGGACTGAGCTTTCCCTTATTCTTGGCCAAAGCTCGAATAGGTCAGATCATCAGAAAGACATGATCGCCTTCCTTGAACTGACGTTCCTGATGGTGAGCATCTGCATATGATTTTTACCTATCCTGTGCTCACTTCATTCTCTGTCTAATCAGTGCAACTTTATCTGCATATAGTTGCATTTCCTTAGATTTCATTAAGGCGTGTTCTCTGCCATCGTCCCAATGTAATGGAGATCTACACGGTCGTCCATAGAGAGCTTTCTATGGTGGCATCCCAATGCTCGCCTGATACTATTATTATAAGAGAACTCAGTTAAAGGCAGGTAATGGTCCCACGAGCCTTCCCAGTCAAGCACACAAGCTTGTAGAAGATCCTCCAGAATCTGCATTGTTCGTTCTGACTATCCATCTGTCTACAGATGGTATGCTGTACTGAAGTTTAGTTTGGTGCCCAATTCATCCTGAACCTATTTCCATAGCTTTGAAGTGAACTTTGGGTCCCAGTCTGAGACAATGGATGTTGGAACTCCATGCAGACGTACAATTTCCCGTAAAGGTCGGCCAACTCAGAAACTTTCGCAGTAGTCTTCACGGGTAGAAAATGAGCTAACTTGGTGAGACGATCCACGATGACCCATGCAGTGTCGTACCCCTTCCTGGTCCTGGGTAATCCCACTACGAAATCCATAGTGATATGTTCCCATTTCCATTCCGGGATATCGAGGGGTTGGAGTAGACCACCTGGTCTTTGATGCTCGGCCTTGATTCTCTGGCATGTCAGACCTCTGGATACAAAATCTGCAATGTCGTGCTTCATGCCTCTCCACCAGAACTGACGTTGTAGGTCTTTGTACATCTTCATCGTGCCGGGATCAACTGTGTACTTGGACCCATGTGCCTCACTACGAATGGTTGTCTTTACAGCTGACTGCTCAGGGACCCACATACGGTTCTTGTATCGAAGACCACCATCAAGACCCACAGATAGATGTGTATGAGGTTTAGCCATGAGAGAGGAGAGCTCTGCAAGCTCGGGACTAGCTTTTTGTGCCTCCAGAAGTTCAGAATGCAGGTTGGATGTGATACAGATGTTATTGACATGCATACAATCAACTAGGAATTGTGGTCTCCAGCTTGCTAGGTCCTCCATGTTCCTCCATTCAGGTACAAACAGGGATGCACAAATAGCTCTTTTCCTACTAAGAGCATCTGCAACCACATTGGCCTTACCTGGATGGTAGCCAATGGTGAAGTCGTAGTCCTTCAAGTACTCAATCCACCATCGTTGTCGCAGATTCAAATCCTTTTGCGTCAGAATGTACTTGAGGCTTTTGTGGTCGGTGAAGATATCAAATGTTGCCCCATACAAGTTGTGCCTCCAGATTTTGAGAGCATGGATGATAGAAGCTAACTCCAAATCATCTGTAGGGTAATTCAACTCATTGGGTTTCAGCTGTCTGGAAGCGAAGGCCACTACTTTCCCATTCTGCTGTAGGACACACCCTAGACCATGTCTGTTATGACCCACTTCATGATTAACTAATAAATACCTCGAATTACGTAAAACACCTCAATTAGTGTTGAGTATCAAATTAAACATCATGGATAATCAAAATAAGTTAATATGTGAATCAATAGTTGAGTTTGAATCACTTGAGGCGACTAATGATATCAATGTTGATTAATTAGTTATTTAAGTTGAGTTGATTACTCACTATTGCAATTAGTGATTTTACCAGTTGTGACAAGCTAGTTAACATAACATTATGCCTTGGGAAGGTAGGGGATCTCGTACTTGAGAGTTTGCAAGAAAAATTACTCGAAACTGACTTTCGAGTCAAAAGATATGGTCATTTGAGTGTTTTTGGACCTAGTTGTAATTTTCGGTTTTTGCTGGGTAAATTACACTTCGGCCCCCTCCGCGAACCTGACCCTTATCTCTTCTTCCCGATCAAATGAACAGAGCCGTAAGCGGCACACAGTGCGCCAACTGAACAGTAGCGAGGGAGATCGTGTGAGGGCGATTTAGATCGGATTAGCTAGCCACCGAGCTCCGTCGACCTCCATCCTCCATTTCCTCTACCCTTTCTTCCTCTTTTCCTTGCTCTATCCGCGGTGCCCCACCTGCAGCTTGACCTGCTGCATAGAGAAGCGCCGGCCAGCAGCCATAGCAGCCAGGAGCAGCTCGAACGGCTGCTATAGGGGAGGTCTCATGGGGCGACCTTTAGCCCTTAGCTATGTTTAGTTGCACTCGGCCTCCGTCCACCCTTATTCTTCCTCCTCTCTTTATTCCGTTAGCAACCTTTAACCCACCCTGCTGCTTGGGCGGCCGGCAGCCAAGCTACAATTGCAGCAGCAATAAGGGCACCTCCTAGGGCGCGCCTAGCAGCAGAGATAGCTGCCCGTGAGCTCCGAATCCAAGATCTCGGCGTGAATCCACAGCCTAGTCCTCAATCAGCACCATCTGAGCTCGATCTCAGCCTGTACAAAGAGACGTACTGTTCCATTGATGCAGATTCAAATTGGGCTTATTCCGAGGTTGAAGACAACCCCGTGGACGTGTCTCCGGACGAATCTGGACAATCCAAATCGCGGTGAGTAGGGTTTCACTTATCAATCATTAATAAACTCAGGCGTTTGAATATTTCCTGTCTGTGTGTCGTTTGGCCGAGTTGCAAATGATTCGGCCGAGTTTCTTTATTAGGATTAACGAACAGTGTTTTGATCGGCCGAATTGGGCGTGATTTGGCCGAGTTTCCCTTTATAGGAAATCAATCAGGGTTTGGATCGGTCGAGTTGCGGGTGGATCGGCCGAGTTGTCAGCCGATCGGCCGAGTTCCCAGTTTGGTCGGCCGAGTTCCAAAAGAGTGAGTAGTAGTTCATTTAGAAATCATTATTTAACTCAATTTAAATGCTTAATTACTTCTGTATCAGTTAGTATAACTTTTAAACAGCGTAGTACATACAATAGAGTATGTTAGTTTCATTGGAACTTGAAATACCTAATATGCTTAGTGAAATTGATGAAATTTCCTGTATTATACTTGCAATGTATTTGCTGATTTAAAAATAGATGTTTAGCATCGAAAGTGGATAAATGATACTGAATCATGTTTAATGATGATAAAGGATATATATTTGCTTCATGTGTTATTCAGATTGTTCAATATGCATGAAATGTGATATTCCTGTTTAAATGTTTATTTGTTAATCAGTTAATAGACTTAGGTGCCCTAACACCGTAGAACCCCTCGAGAGGTCTGCACCTTGGGGTGAAACGACCTACTAGCGTGTGTCTAGATGGTCGGTGACTCGTGTTCAACAATAATCCGTGCGTGTGTCACGGTGGCACGAGGGCAGAAAGGCAGTGTTCAACAATAATCCGTGTGTGTGTCACGGTGGTAACCCAGACTCTCCGCCTGTGTACTCAGGTTAGAGGAGGAGTCTAGAGTACACTCTTTGAGAGTGCAGTGAGGCCGTGTGAGCCTGAGAGTCCTATAGCAGACCAGGACAACAGTCAGACTTAGCATTTCACGGGTGTGTCGCTAAGTCTTGTACGGTGGGACCGTAGCATGAACTTGCTGCGGATCTTTATATGCAGAGTACACTGCATATATTTAGGGTATAATAATAATATGAATAAGTAATCATGTAGGATCACAGTAAATTTATATAACTGTTTATTTACCTGAATTATCTGTTGATGCTTAGAAATGTGATTATTATCTGTATATCTGCTATGTTATTAGAACTGCCTTGCTTAGTTATGCATTTATGTTTCATTTCAAATTTATAAACCTGATGAGTTGTTTAGTGTTAGCTAAGTGAAATGCTATTCACTGAGCGAGTAGGCTCATACCTCTACTCAAAACATTTTCAGGTTATCATCAGTAGCAGGAAATCTGAAGGATCGATTCATCCTAACGCCTAGTCTGTAGTAGGAATATGTAGTTAGTAGTTAGAGGTCTCTTAGTCCTTTCCCCTCGATCTTTGGGACATGGTGTGGGTGAGAGAGAGTATGTATGGCGAATGTGTAAAAGATGTAAATTATCTGTTATTCTTTATTTTACGTCAGACAATGTAATATGCTGTAGACTCTGTTTATATTGCTAGTCAGTTAATAAAGATGCTTCCGCAGTCTATTTAGTTTCATTTTACAGCATAAATTAGATTACCCTATTAATGTCTTTAAAATGTTTTAAAAAGTGAAGAGTGGTTGGCTTATGTATAAATCCCATCCTGTTGCGTCCTAATCTTGTGGTTTGTGGTTAATGTGAGATTGGGGCGTGACAATTTTGGTATCAGAGCTTTGGTTTGAGTACATAGTTACTCAAGGTCAGGGGACGATAAGAGACCAATAGGATTAAGGTTTAGGTGTCTTTCTTCTATCTGTAATTTTCTAACAGGAAATATTCTGTTATACTATTGCAGATAGCAGGGAGAGGATGTGGTCACGAGAATCAAGCAATGAGCTTAAGATAAGTCGTTAAGAATCATTAGGGTCAAAAGATAAAGTTATAAAGACGCATAATAAATGATGTGTTTTAGCTCTGGAAATTCTGAGTGTTTAGATACCCTGGCCAGGTGTCTGAATACTTAGATTGACCGGTATCAAGTTACTCTGTCTATTCTTCTCTGGATGCCCTAGCCAGGTATGCAGAGGGAGGATAGGCTAGAGAGAATCCCTAGAAATCTTAGGGTTAAGAAATCAGAAATTAATGTAGGAGTAAAAGATTAAATAAAGGATGTGATATAACTCCTACTTTATATTGCTTATTTGATTAAAGATCACTAGAAACGCTCTTATATGCATGAATTTAGACTTTCAGTTTGAACAACAAAGATAATTCTTTTATATTGTTGTGTCATGAAGTGAAAAGTTTAATGTTTGTTTTCTTTGTATTAAAGTAGACCCGAAATTATGTTTAATTGAATTTGCCCTGAGTGGATATTATTTCCACATGTTTAAGATTAATAGGGGTTGATTAATCTCGAGTAGCTCTTGGCTTCAGGTCTACAGGTTCAGCCTGGTCCGGCTGGCAGGATGCGTTACTGGGATCTAATGACTCCTATTAACAGTAAAATAAGAATAGACTCTGGATGATTTAGACCCGTAACATAGTGAGAATGTATATACACTAGGATGTTTTAACTACGATAAGAAGTCTAAATGTTCTTTTGTCTTGAGAATTAGGGCTTGAGAAGCATAGACCCTAATCGGCCCAAAACAGGGTTTTGATGATACATAAATACAATTTGACAAGTAAAGTGTTTTAGTAAATGATTTTTAGTATCTTATGTGTAACTCTGATTTGGCTAAAATTGGAATATGATTTGGATATATAAAATGTGAACAACATTGGAAGATATCAGAATTTTTGAAGAATGTTCTGACCTGTTCATCGGCTGAGTTTCAAACTCGACCGATCACATTTTCTGAATGATATAGCAGTGTGGTAACTGAATTTTATCTTTTTATTTGTATATCCAATTGATCTCAAATTTTAAATGTCTTTTAAAAACACAATTTTAGACACTCTGTTAAATTGACATAATTTTTGGATGACTTTTGACTTCTACAGTGAGGGTGTCGGCCGAGTTTACAACTCGACCGAACCTGCTGCAGACTGCAATATAACAGTGTACTGTTCGATTTTTAATTAATTTTTGGTAACTTTAAATGATCTTAAATTTTTACTAGAGGTCTGAAACTTTATTAGGTACAACATATAAAATTTCCAGAATTTTTGGAGCTTCTGTTAGCTGTTTAATAAACGAATTACAGAAACTATTGTGAAAACTGAATTTTCAGCCAATATAATTAAAGTTGAGTGTTGGGTTAATATGTTATTGACCCAAGCAACTCAATTTGATTTACATAATCGACCACACACACACAATAATGCTATGTTATTAATAAAGATCAAACCCTAGAATGATTAAAGTTGTAGTAGTTTAAGGGATATCATTAGTGATGTAACCTTGAATACTAGTGTCTTTGTAAAATAAGACCTTGAGATTTGTTTTATGAAAAGTAAACTGGCTTTGATAGTGATCTAGGGTTTTGAGGTAGATAATCTGAACGGTACATGAACGACATGAAATGACTTAGAGAAAAGAATAAGACATAAACTTGAAATATAACAATAAGAAAGTAGCATAGAAATCGGAGTATTACCCGATATATGATCTGCAGATAGCTGATGTAGTTCATGTTTTTAAGACATGGCGTCACTATCTTTATGACGTGACAATAGATTACCACCCTGGTAAAGAGAATGTGGTGGCTGACATTATCAGTAGAAAGTCAAGTTCAACAGTTAATGCATTCTTTATGGCAGGTTTCAATAAAGACTTGTTAGTAGAAATGTGGAAGTTGAACTTAGGCTTAGGGGTGACAACACAAGGTGATTTGATTGTACAGATGTAAGTTAAGCCTACTTCTTATGATCAGATTAAGGAACTAATATAGGGTGATAGTGAATTAAACCAGACCATGCATGAAATGATAGGAGGAAAAGAGCCCAGAATATAAGTTTTTAAATGATAAGGTGTTGTATTAGCATGACATGTTGTGTGTACCTTGAGATAGTGAATTGAAAGAAAGGATTCTTATGGAAGTGTATATATTAATGTATGCTATGCTTTCAGGAAATATTAAGATGTATATGAATCTCAAGTAGTTGAAACAAGTGGTCATATATGCGGAAGGATGTAACTAAGTATGTGGTTAAAAGTAGTGTATACCAGTAGATTAAGGATGAACCCTAGAAATCTATAGCTACCTTGTAATCTTTTTCTATGCCTGAATAGGAATGGGAATTTATCACAATGGATTTTGTGGTAAGATTACCCAGGACACCTAGAGGCTGTGATTTGATATGAATGATTGTGGATAGACTAATTTAGTCTGCTCGCTTTCTTCATATTAAGTCAACCTTTGCCGTCTCGAAACCTGACCAAGATATACATGGATGTAATAGTTAGGTTGCCTGGTAATCCAGTTTCAATAATATCATATTGAGATTCTAAATTCACATTTAGGATTGTAGAAACAGTTGCATCGTGCTTCGGGCACAAAGTTAAGATTCAATATAACCTTCTCAACTGCAGACGGATGGCCAATCTGAGAGAACCATTCAGACTCTTGAGGACATGTTGAGAGCATGTGTTTTGCTTTTTAGTGGAAGTAAGAATGAATATTTAAGTCTTATACAAGTTGCCTTATGTGAATGTTGAGCTTATAAATACACAAACGATAATGGTACAGTTTGGGTATAAACCCAGGCAAAACAAATTTAGTAAATCATCAGGTGCATGATTTCAAGATAGTAAGATAGTATTAAAATATGTAAATAAATCTAGTTACATACTTCCTGTTATGTTAATGTGTGTGACTTAACATTTACATGAATTGACACGTTTCTTTGAGATATCATTAGAAATTCTCAAGTACTATTAAATATTTGTGATATGATACATAAATAACTCTTAATTGAGTTATGTGATGCATAAACCAGGATTTGGGGTTAATATGCACGTACTTCGAGAAATTTCAGATAATTGATAAATATTACAGATGGTTTCTTATAAGTGGAGTAAATTACTCTTATTGGTGTAAAAAGATGTTCAATTACATGAATTCAGTATGTATGTGCCGAAATTGATTTGAGTTTGGAATATTTATGAACTTTTAATCTGTCTGCATGCATGATATAAACATTACTCAGTAATTACAATGATTTTGAATATACTATTTTGCCAGTTCTAGAATGATACCGTATTGTGATTTGAATTGCAACCAAACAGATGAGATAACGAAAACCCTAAGAATAGGGTGTTACCATGTGACAAGTGAATGAGATAACCCTAAGAATAGGGTGTTGGCATGTGATGAATGAATAAGGCAAATGAAACCCTAAGGATAGGGTGTACGATCAATCAAGTATTTTGATATCAATTTTCATTATGAGATGTGATGATGTTTAACAGTTAAATTGCATGATTTTATTTAAGTACCAGATTGACATGCATTCTGTTTATTTAAGAATTTTAGTTTGTCTGCATGTATAGTATAATAATTTCTCGGTAATTACCATAAATTGAGATACTGTTATAACAGTTCTGGAAAGACAATGTTTTGGGGGTTGATCTGGAATCAGATCAGATGTGTCCTAGGTTAAGGGACTTATACGGATGGTTGATCAGTGGATCAAGAAACTCAAGAGTTGAGAAATCTTAACCTAGAGGAAGGCACGTGGAAACACGAGTCAGGAATGAATGACAAGTTTCCATTCTCTTTTAGGAATTTCGGGACGAAATTCTTTTAAGGGGAAAAGGTTGTTATGACCCACTTCATGATTAACTAATAAATACCTCGAATTACGTAAAACACCTCAATTAGTGTTGAGTATCAAATTAAACATCATGGATAATCAAAATAAGTTAATATGTGAATCAATAGTTGAGTTTGAATCACCTGAGGCGACTAATGATATCAATGTTGATTAATTAGTTAATTAAGTTGAGTTGATTACTCACTGTTGCAATTAGTGATTTGACCAGTTGTGACAAGCTAGTTAACATAATTTTATGCCTTGGGAAGGTAGGGGATCTCGTACTTGAGAGTTTGCAAGAAAAATTACTCGAAACTGACTTTCGAGTCAAAAGATATGGTCATTTGAGTGTTTTTGGACCTAGTTGTAATTTTCGGTTTTTGCTGGGTAAATTACACTTCAGCCCCCTCCGCGAACCTGACCCTTATCTCTTCTTCCCGATCAAATGAACAGAGCCGTAAGCGGCACACAGTGCGCCGACTGAACAGCAGCGAGGGAGATCGTGTGAGGGCGATTTAGGGCTGATTAGCTAGCCACCGAGCTCCGTCGACCTCCATCCTCCATTTCCTCTACCCTTTCTTCCTCTTTTCCTTGCTCTATCCGCGGCGCCCCACCTGCAGCTTGACCTGCTGCATAGAGCAGCGCTGGCCAGCAGCCATAGCAGCCAGGAGCAGCTCGAACGACTGCTATATGGGAGGTCTCATGGGGCGACCTTTAGCCCTTAGCTATGTTTAGTTGCACTCGGCCTCTGTCCACCCTTATTCTTCCTCCTCTCTTTATTCCGTTAGCAACCTGCAACCCACCCTGCTGCTTGGGTGGCCGGCAGCCAAGCTGCAATTGCAGCATCAACAAGGGCACCTCCTAGGGCACGCCTAGCAGCAGAGATAGCTGCCCGTGAGCTCCGAATCCAAGATCTCGGCGTGAATCCACAGCCTAGTCCTCAATCAGCACCATCTGAGCTTGATCTCAGCCTGTACGAAGAGACGTACTGTTCCATTGCTGCAGATTCAAATTGGGCTTATTCCGAGGTTGAAGACAACCCTGTGGACGTGTCTCCGGACGAATCCGGACAATCCAAATCGCGGTGAGTAGGGTTTCACTTATCAATCATTAATAAACTCAGGCGTTTGAATATTTCCTGTCTGTGTGTCGTTCGGCCGAGTTGCAAATGATTCGGCCGAGTTTCTTTATTAGGATTAACGAACAGTGTTTTGATCGGCCGAATTGGGCATGATTCGGCCGAGTTTCCCTTTATAGGAAATCAATCAGGGTTTGGATCGGCCGAGTTGCGGGTGGATCGGCCGAGTTGTCAACCGATCGGCCGAGTTCCCAGTTTGGTCGGCCGAGTTCCAGAAGAGTGAGTAGTAGTTCATTTAGAAATCATTATTTAACTCAATTTAAATGCTTAATTACTTATGTATCAGTTAGTATAACTTTTAAACAGCGTAGTACATACAATAGAGTATGTTAGTTTCATTGGAACTTGAAATACCTAATATGCTTAGTGAAATTGATGAAATTTCCTGTATTATACTTGCAATGTATTTGCTGATTTAAAAATAGATATTTAGCATCGAAAGTGGATAAATGATACTGAATCATGTTTAATGATGATAAAGGATATATATATGCTTCATGTGTTATTCAGATTGTTCAATATGCATGAAATGTGATATTACTGTTTAAATGTTTATTTGTTAATCAGTTAATAGACTTAGGTGCCCTAACACCGTAGAACCCCTCGAGAGGTCTGCACCTTGGGGTGAAACGACCTACTAGCGTGTGTCTAGATGGTCGGTGACTCGTGTTCAACAATAATCCGTGCGTGTGTCACGGTGGCACGAGGGCAGAAAGGCAGTGTTCAACAATAATCTGTGTGTGTGTCACGGTGGTAACCCAGACTCTCCGCCTGTGTGCTCAGGTTAGAGGAGGAGTCTAGAGTACACTCTTTGAGAGTGCAGTGAGGCCGTGTGATCCTGAGAGTCATGTAGCAGACCAGGACAGCAGTCAGACTTAGCATTTCCCGGGTGTGTCGCTAAGTCTTGTACGGTGGGACCGTAGCATGAACTTGTTGCAGATCTTTATATGCAGAGTACACTGCATATATTTACGGCATAATAATAATATGAATAAGTAATCATGTAGGATCACAGTAAATTTATATAACTGTTTATTTACCTGAATTATCTGTTGATGCTTAGAAATGTGATTATTATCTGTATATCTGCTATGTTATTAGAACTGCCTTGCTTAGTTCTGCATTTATGTTTCATTTCAAATTTATAAACCTGATGAGTTGTTTAGTGATAGCTAAGTGAAATGCTATTCACTGAGCGAGTAGGCTCATACCTCTACTCAAAACATTTTTAGGTTATCATCAGCAGCAGGAAATCTGAAGGGTCGATTCATCCTAACGCCTAGTCTGTAGTAGGAATATGTAGTTAGTAGTTAGAGGTCTCTTAGTCCTTTCCCCTCGATCTTTGGGACATGGTGTGGGTGAGAGAGAGTATGTATGGCGAATGTGTAAAAGATGTAAATTATATGTTATGCTTTATTTTACGTCGGACAATGTAATATGCTGTAGACTCTGTTTATATTGCTAGTCAGTTAATAAAGATGCTTCCGCAGTCTATTTAGTTTCATTTTACAGCATAAATCAGATTACCCTATTAATGTCTTTAAAATGTTTTAAAAAGTGAAGAGTGGTTGGTTTATGTGTAAATCCCATCCTCTTGCGTCCTAATCTCGTGGTTTGTGGTTAATGTGAGATTGGGGCGTGACAATGTCGGGAAGCATCAGTGAATATCATAAATCCTTCATTGCTAGAGGGTAAAACAAGGATAGGTGCTGACATCAACTTTTGTTTAAGCTCTTGGAAGCTAGACTCACAAGCAGCTGACCAGATGAAATGCTCGTCCTTTCGAGTAAGCTTAGTGAGAGGAAGTGCCACTTTGGAGAAATTCGGAATAAAACGATGATAATATCCGGCCAGACCTAAGAAACTCCGGATTTCAGAAGGATTGCGAGGAGGTTGCCAATCAAGTACAGCAGATACTTTATCAGGATCAACAGACATGTTACCCCCAGAAATGAAATGTCCAAGAAACATAACTTTGTCAATCCAGAATTCACATTTAGAAAGCTTGCCATAGAATTTTTGGGCTCGAAGAATTTCAAGGACAAACTTCAGATGTTCTCGGTGTTTCTTCATAGAGTCAGAATAGATCAGAATATCATCAATGAAGACAACCACAAACTCATCAAGATAAGGTTGGAAGACTTTGTTCATCAAGTTCATGAATACGCCAGGTGTGTTGGTCAACCTGAACGGCATCACCAGAAATTCGTAGTACCCGTAACGAGTTCGAAAAGTAGTCTTCGATATATCTGAATCCTTGACCTTAAGTTGATGGTAGCCAGAACGAAGATCAATTTTTGAGAAAACTTTAGCAGTACGAAGTTGATCAAAGAGGTCATCAATACGAGGGAGAGGATACTTGTTTTTAATGGTAGCTTGGTTCAACATGTGATAGTCAATACACATCCGCATTGAACCATCTTTCTTTTTAACAAAAAGGACAGGTGCACCCCAAGGGGAAACACTAGGGCGGATAAAACCTTTATCAAGAAGTTCTTATAATTGTTTCTTCAGCTCCATAAGCTCAGAAGGTAGCATCCTATATGGTGCCCTAGAAATCGAAGTGGTTCCAGGAAGAAGATCTATGGAGAACTCAATGTCTCTTTTTGGAAGCATCAAAGGAAGCTCCTCCAGAAATACGTCAAGGAAATCATGTACCACCTCCAGTCTTTCTACAGGCCCTTCTTCAGGACTGGTCTCTGAGCCGAATGCGAGGAAGACTTTACATCCTTTACATATGAGCTTTTTAGCTTTAAGAGAGGAAATTATTATATTATTATAGAATCTACTTCCCCGGGGGATCACTACAGGAGAGGAATGAGGTTGAGAGAGGACTACCATCTTGTTTCTACAGTCAATGTGAGCATGATATGTGTATAGCCAATCCATTCTGAGAATAATATCAAAGTCTTGCATGGTTAAGAGAATGAATTCAAAGGGCATGTCATGATTTTCAAATTTTAGAGGGAGGACATCGGTTTTCTTCAATGTAGTGAATATTTTTCCACTAGGAGTTGACACATCCAGAATGTATCCCAAGTCCCTTATATGTAAGTGCAACATTGAGGCCAGATTTTGAGAGATAAAAGTATTTGTGGATCCACAATCAAACAATGCTTTAACAGGATGTCCATTTAAGAAAACAATGCTTACACAGTATAATTACATTTTAAATAATTGAAGGCATTGAACAAGATATTTAGATATATGAAAAAGATTTAAGGTTACCTTCGACAAGCTGGTTTGGATTTGCCCTAGCCTCCTCTGCTGTTACTACGAACACCCTAGCATTACAGTGTCCCTGAGGGGGTGGAGCACCCGCTGGAGGTTTGCTAAGGATAGATGCATTAGGGCACTTGGGAAGGAAATGTCCTTCCTTCTTGCAGTTATAGCAGATCGTCTTGGTGTAGCGACAAGACCCATCATGTCCTCGTCTAAAAGTCTTTCATTTGCTACGGTAATCCATCAGCTTGCTATTCTTCGGTCCTTTCTTCCCTGAACCTCCTCCTTTCCCCGATCCTTTATTATGGCCGGGGTGGAACTTCTTGAACTTTTCTTCCTCGGTGGTGGTCAACCCTAAATATCCCATGCTAGAAGGCTTCTACAATCCCTGCTCCCTTTCCTACTTAAGGGCCATGTCTAGGGCTTCATCAATGCTTCGGGGACGAGAGGCTATAACTAAGGTTTTCAGGTGTGCGGAGAGACAATCTACATAATGCTCAGTGAGGCAGTCCTCAGTCCGGATTGGGGCATATTGTTCCAGAAGCCTAAACATCCGGGTATAATCAGCCACTGAGAGACTTCCCTGCCTAAGCTCCATGTACATCTTCTCTTTCCTCTTCCTCTCAGCTATGAGCATGAAACGGTCGGTGAAGTGGGTCTTATAGGCCTCCCATCCCAAGTTGTCTACTTCCTCTCCCCGATTCCCACCATAGTTCTCCCACCAGACCTTCGCCCCTCCCTTAAGCAAATGGGTGGCGAATTTAACCTTCTTTTCTTTGGGTACTTCTACGGTACGGAAGGCATTTTCTATGGAAAGGACCCAGGCCTCATCCTTGCCCATGACTTCGGGTTGGTCATCCCCCCAAAAGTTGTCATGGTTGATCTTAATGAAGTCTATCACTGTCACTTCCTTTTTCCTAGAGGAGCTAGGTTCAGGGGTTCCTTTTGTGGCGAGGGTTTCCATAAAGTCTAGAAGGATTTTCTTCTGTTCCTCCCATCTTTCCTTGGTCGCGACATCAGGATCACGTACTTCAGAGGTTTCAGGTTCTTTTCTCTTTTTAGAGGACAATTCCTCCAAGGCCTTTGAGTTGCGAGTTTGAGGAGGCATCCTGAAATTAATTTGAACGTATTAGATTTATTACTTCACCAATTTTTCTCATCATTATCTTTATTATTGTCACATGATATTTCATTATTCTCATTTATCAATAATTAATGTTCTGAATGTTATGATTTATAGAGAATATCCTAAAATCCTTATTATTCGATCCTTAGGACATTCTAAATAGAGAGACACCTTCCTAACCTTATAACAGAGATAAGAGGGGAAACAATTTAATTTATTTTAAAACATAGATGAGAGGGAGAAATTTTTGCTATAGAATAGGTGAGAGGGAGAATCTATAGATGAGAAGGTTCCTAAATTAAGGTACGCCTAAGAATAGGGGACACTTAAGATATCGGCCAGGTAGACTTATACTGCCATAAAGGTAGCCTCGTGATTGCCAAGCTAAGTGGCTCGGAGACTTTAGTCAGACCCATGGCATATGCTATCTTAGACACCTCAACCCTTCACATCCCTAACTCAAGGACTACCCTAGACTCAAAATAGGGTGAATGAAGTTCATGTGACTTGATGTGTGAACATTGGCTCTGATACCAACTGTGATGTCCCCCAATTTCTATAAACTTTCCATAATGACATTCATAGATATGCGTGCACTCATATCTATAGATGTCAAAAGGGAAAATATAAGAGATTAAGGTAGTCAACTAAAAATAGAGATTTAGCCAAGATCTAGTCCACATCATCATATAATGCCACACGAACATTCATTCATATAGATAAAATAAAGTCATTACATACAGAGAGAAAATATTGTTCTAGAGAAATTTAACTTTATTACATAGGATCTCAATCATCCTCAACATCAACTAGGAAGAGAAGTAAACTAACATCTAGCAAGAAATAAGAGAAGAGGAATAGGTCTATCTAATAAATCCTCCATGCTTATTAATTTATGCCTTCCAGTACTTTGAGCATGCATTTCACTTTGTTTGTCAATTGTTCCTTGTACCTAGAAAATACGAGAAACAAAACATCAACAAAGTTGGTACGTGTTAAAAGTTACACTAATAAGGTTCTATAAAGGAAAATATTTGAACAAGAAGAAAGAGAGATAAAGCCATTTCTTAAGACAAAAATCAGGTAAACATCCTTTTTATTACAATCATTTTGATGCGGTTGTACTACACATATTGCACTTGACTTACATCTAGTGTGGGCAATATAATATCATCATATATCTAACATGGGCCAAGGAAACATACATCCATGTTAGGAAACATACATCCACACCAGGCTATGTGCTCTAGTAGCTACAACCCATCATAACCATTTATGTTACATTAGGTTTGGCGAAGTATAACTCATACTAGTCAACCAAGCAATATTATTAAAATACGAGCATTCAAGGTATGCATATCATAGGCAACCAGAAATCTAGTCTTATAATTATAAGATCACATACCTACTTGTTCAAATCAGATGTCCAAGGATTTAGAATCAATAAAGAATTTAGTCACCCTGCAAAGAAAGCAAGGGTACAACATTACTATCGGTCCATGTGACCAATACTAAGATATGTCCTTAGTTATTATTCCTTTTTATGTTATCTTAATCCAGATCAGGGATTTCCCATATTTTAATTGAGTTTTGAAATATTATCAGGTCTGATCCATCATTAATTAGTTTGCTTAAAGGATAGCATTTAATTAATCAATTAGAAGGTTTCCATAAACTAGGGTTTATAAGATGGTTGGATAAAAGGGAAAAGAAACCCTATACATATTAACCATTCATAACATCAAGGTTCATTTTAAAGATTCAGACCAATCATAATCACTAATTATCATCTAGTGATATTAATTTTGTTATAAAGATATATATTTAATTCCATGTAGAAAGAGAAACTAGATCTAGGGTGTCTCCTAATCCTTTGATCATTTATCATCTTAGAATAGGATTTCGAGTTATTTAGGAACAGAGTTCTATCTAGGGTTAATTACACCTTAGAAGGTCAGATATCAACAAGGAAAACAATTATAAAAAATTAATTATAATTAAGGGGGGTCATTTTAGGATTTAGGCAACTATTTTGAAAAAGGCAATGGATCCAGGTCCTGGTAACATTTTATTTGCATAGATAATAATTTTCTGATCAAAATGGTATATGGGTTCGATATTTTCTGATAATCCTAGCATTTCCTAGGATTTTCCTAAGATAATTCATTCCTTGGGTAAAAGAAAATAAAAAGAGAGAATTTCTACCTTGATCAACGGCCGGATCCGACTGGATCGACGACTCTCATTGATCCCAGGATTTGCAAGAGTTGGAGTGCTATCTCGTGGCTCCTATAGCTGATGTGGCAAGAGCCTACTAGTCCAACCCGGCGTCTCTCTCTTCTTGCCCTGCTTTCCCCTGCTCGGTGCTAGCCCAAGCAGCAGGATCAAGCTCCGGCGAGCTCCTGCTTGCTTCTAGGTGGCGTTGTTGCGTGGATGAAGGCTCCTTAGCCTTCACGAGGTTGCTCCGCTCAGAGGTGTGGGGTTTTCAGGTTTTGGCTCCCACTGGAACTCAGCGCCACCGTAGGAGAGGCGAGGTCGCCGACGTGAGAGGGGTTTAGGGTGGTGAGGAGTTCTGAGAGCCTGCCTCCTAGCCGCCCACGCTCGTGGTGGGTTGGTGAAGGTGCTGCAGGGGTAGGATTTGAGCGAGGAGTCCGGATGTGGTCTGAAAGTGAAGGAAAACTGAGGTTGAAGAAGGTGGATTGGGAAGTAGTGCTCGAGTGTTTGTGCTCGCAATTGAAGCAGGGAAAAGAGTAAAGGGAGCATGGCGGAGCTAATGGAGGCATTAAATAAGCGTGAGGGAGGCTAGGCAAGGAAGCCCTAAAAGCCCTGTCGTCGGAGTGAGAGAAGGCTGCAGTCAGGTTGTTGGGTTGGTGCAATGGCGCATGAGACCCGGTCAAAACTGGTATAGCCAGCCACAGAATTTGCAAGAGGAAGATATCTACGCGAACAGATATTCAAAAAGGTGATGCGATGGAGCCTGGCTGAGGCTCGGGTTGCTTCCGGTCTCCCCACCCTTTGCGGGAGGTAGGAGACAAAGTCTCCTACGTTGGATCGATGATCAACGGTCTGAAATTCAAGGCCTGGAACTAAGTCTTTGCCCAAGAGCTTAATGGGCCGCGTGACACATTAATTTGTCCATTTAATTGATAACTAAGGTCCTAGATCCAAAAATGAGTGGAATATGTACCAATTTCAATTGGTCATATCTCCCAATCAGTTGACCCAATTGTAACCAAATTTTAGGGGTAGTTCTATAAGGTCGTCATGAAGCTTTAGTATAAGTTTCAGATCCAAATTCCAAAATTTGATATTTTTATTCACTAAATACATTAACACATGTATTTTATCATCATAGCATACTAGGGTTTGCATTTTAGTTAAAATGTGTGACGTAATTTTGTTCAATTGAGTGAGGAAAGTTTATGAGGATATATTGGACAACAAAAATTTGATAATATACTTTTAAGAGAGAGAGAAAAGAATATTATAAAAACTCACTTTGTCATAGCACTAGTATTAATGGTTGATTACATGTTAAGTACAAGTAGGCATTATCATTGCAAGTTTAATGTTTTAATCATGATCACTCGATGTTATTTCTTGATGACTATTATATGTTATGTACTATGATTTAAATGTTCATTATGATTAAGGACTTATGAAATTAATGTTAATAATCAAGAGGGAGCAATCCCATCATGCTAAGATATCATGTCAAGAGGGAGAAATCCCATCATGTTAAGTGCCAAAATGATGGTTATTTTAATGTTAATGTCATGTTAATGATCAAGTTAATCAGAATTGAACTAGTGTTTATATGCTTCTGAATCATGGACCTCAAGGGGTCGTTAAGGGCTTTCCTAGCATCAAGGGATTTCCTAGCAAACATGTGCTCCAAATGAGGCGTTATAGAGGTATAGATACAATTACTATTCAATTCTTCATGTTAATAATGATTCAAGAATGCCTATAGTCAATTCATGTCAACTTTTTCTTACATGTCAAATATATTTTATTTGTTTTATGTTATAATGTGCCAGTACCATTTACTAATATGTTGTCTTCCCACTTTGCATGGCTAGGGACGTGATGTCCCCAGGAATTGGAGCAACTAAGGGCTCAAAAGAAGAAAACAAGGATTAGAAGACCTTCAAGAGATATCTGGTGGGGTGCAACCAATACTAGGCGATCCAATTATGTTTACCTTTATGAATGATTCTCATGTTTAGTAATGTTTAGACATGTTATAAAACTCAATTGTAGTTTCTTATTCAAGATAACATTGTATGAATCTTAATAGTGAATTATGTGTTTATTTGCTATGATTTCATAAATGTGACATCCCCCTAAAAGGTGACAGCTTCCGCTGAGTTTTCTAAATATCATAAGGAGGGGTGTTACATTAATGGTATTAGAGCCAATAAATGGATGGCCACCAAAGATACAATTTGATTCATATGTTCTAACACTAGGTT
This sequence comes from Alisma plantago-aquatica, assembly GCA_963693085.1. Lineage (NCBI taxonomy): Eukaryota > Viridiplantae > Streptophyta > Magnoliopsida > Alismatales > Alismataceae > Alisma > Alisma plantago-aquatica. Next base: position 649,501,127 of record OY856410.1, read on the forward strand.
TATATGACCCTTTTTCAGATGGCCCCTAAGAGAGAAGACAAGGGAAAGGATAAGGATGACGGTGCTAGCTCTTCTAGTGGGGGAAGTGGACCAAGAAAAAACCCTAGAAGATTTGGTCCAAGCACTAACCAATGTCTTAACCCAAGGACAACACCATCCTAGACAACATGAGCTAACTCTAGTGGATTTCCTAAAGATAAGGCTTGACTCTTTCTCAGGTGAAGGAGAGATTGATGTAATCATCAAAGTTGAGGATTGGATTAGAGGCATGGAACATTGCTTTCGAGTCATGGACTCCCCTCAACACTCTAGGGTTTTCTTTGCAACCCACATGCTCAAAGGGGTAGCCCGCATATGGTAGGAGAACTACCTCATCCCAAGGGAAGTTGAAGCACCTCCACTCACGTGGGAAGGATTTGTTGAAGCCTTCTAAGAGAATTATGTGTCCGAGGCTATGATTGAGAAGAAGGAGCTAGAATTTGCCAACTTGTCTCAAGTAGGTGACATGGCTGTTACCCAGTATGCCATGAAGTTCAGGGTCCTCCAAAAGTGTAGCTATGATTATGATGCACGTCAAAGGGAAAAGAAATTCATCTGAGGACTCAAGCCTGACTTGAGTTTTTCCATGTCAAGAAGAGGTCACAGGACCCTCCAGGCTGCCCTAGATGCATCCCTAGAGCTTGAAGATCACCCTGGGAGGACCTAAAAAGTTATAAGTTCCTTAGAAGAACAACCAATACCAGCCTCCCAACAACCCTAAGAGGAAGGTACATGAACCTGCAGTAGAAGCTGAGAAGCCCCAATGTCCGATGTGCAAGAAGAACTATGTAGGCCCATGTAGGTATGGTATGGGTGCATGCTACAATCATGGAGAAGCTGGACACCTCAAGTCAAACTTCCCTAATATCATAAAGAAGGACCGGGACCTAAACAAGGATCACCATCGACCAACTAAAAGACATGCTAGAATTTTTACTATGGATGTAGAGAAGGAAGATGAAGAGTGATGTAATAATTAGCTTATGTTCATTTGAACCTTTTTATGAAATAAATTCACTTTTTCATGCAAATTTTAGTAATTCATTCATTATGTGAAGAAGTAACAAAAACCCTAAGGTGGGTAGTACCTTAGAAAATTTCGAGGACAAAATTGGTTTTAAGGTGGGTAGAATTGTCACATCCCAATTTTCATAGTCACTTTAAACTTAGTATGAAGTTTCTTCTAAATAAGAATAATTGAGGGGTTTTAATGAAAAATACCTATAATGGTCTTTATACAAAGATAGGATGAGGAAACTTAAGCTAAGACCCAAAGTCATATTTCTTTTCAAATATGAATTATGTATATCCATTAATTCATATTAATCTCTTTCATTTTCTCTCTCCTCCAAAATGGTAGTAAAACTCAAAAATAGGATAAAGATATGATCATGTGACTCCTTAATGAGGGAATAATGTACAACTCGAAATTGTGACTCAAGGATTATATAATAAGAGCCTTTTCAAACTATATTGCCTTTAAATGCATTAATATTAAGATTAATGTCCAATATAGGAGTTATGGACCATAATGTGTACAAAAATTAAAACTAACTTCACAACAATATTCTAGACCCTCTATTTTGCCTTATGGATAAAATTTGAACTCTTTTGACCCATGTTTGACCCTCCTAATTGAATTTCAAATATTTGAATATAATTGGACCAAGGATTGAATATCATTTCATTTAATGCGAGCAATTAACCTATGGTTCGTTTTATTTGTGATTTTGATGAATGCATATTCATCGTGGTTTCAGTCGCCATCTTTGGCCCAATTTTTCTTAATACATTTTCTTTTGCCTCCTAAAACCTGTTATATGAAAACATTCTCAATTCATGGATTATCAAGACTTGTTGATCAGGATTTATGTGTTTTATTTTTGTGTAGGTTGAGTGGGCCCGTCCTTTACTTGTGGGCTGCTCTTCATCTAGGCCCATCTTTACTCAAGTCAAAGACCGCGATCATCGGCTTCTCCCACATCGCAATTTACCCTAGCACCTCAAAAACCATGACCCATCTTCAGCAAACTATGATCGACAGCACCCCCTCACGCTCACAATCAGCACCCGCGGTCTTCCCCCCCTCAAACCGTGATCACGGTATTCTACCCTAACAACTACGACCAACGTCGCCTACAACAAAGAACCATGACCTCCACCTTCCACAAGACCGTGACCTCCGCATTGCCACCTATCCATGTTTCTCAGACCTCGACCTCCTCTGTGGTTGTCGCCAACTGACCGTGATCAACTCCCTCTCCTCCCATGATCAACACCAACCAGAACTGCAACCTCACCACAAGAATCACGACCTCTCCAGATGACAAATTGGGACATATACCAAGACCACGCTTGTGGTTCCCAGCAAGCTCCAACCGCAATCAGCACCAACGTCAACACCTCCAGTTCGACAAATGCCAGCACATTCGCATCAACCACACCTCCACCTGCAACCTCCCAGGCTCGACCACCTAACATCGATCCACCGATCAAGGTATGCTTGCACCTCGACCAACAACCTCCACCTACACCAGGTCTCTCCACCATCACCATCCACCTGATCACCTGATTTGTGATCGTCTCTCCAGGAACTAACATCAACATATGTGGTCTTCCTCCCTATACACTAAAACCTACATTGTGACCCACCTTTCCCTACAACTGTGGTCGCGGTATTCTTCTCCCTACCTTACACCGTGACCGCGGTATCACTCACCAACCAAACCATGACTCTCCCCTTCTACCCTAGCCAAAACCGTGACCAAGTTGCAATAACCGTGATCGCGGTTTTCAGTATGCGATCTCTACCACCTGCCTACGGTCCCCCAATCGTGACCTACGGTGCAAATATCGTGACCGCGGCACCGTCTACCACCACGACCTCCCCTGCTATTAACCGCACCCGCAGTTCCCAAGTCAATAACTGTGATTGCGGTGTCTATTGCAGAGAACCGCGACCAACAGAGAACCGCGATCAGTGTAAAGTTGAGGACCGTGACCAAGCCAAAAGCAACAAACATGTCCACCCAATTGTGCCTATAAATAGGCCCCGACCCCCCTCACTCGGGGGCCTCTCTCTAGACGCCATTAGGCTGTAGGTCTTCCCTCAGCCTAAGGAGACAGTCTCCTCCACAGCCAGGCAGTGCCCAAGAAGCGTTCGACCCATAGTGCAAGCCACTCCATCCAGATCTAGATTTTTTGCATCCATGTCATTCCTACACCACCATCACGTCCATGAGCTACTCCTCCTGATGCAAGCAAGGAGACCGAGAAGAGAGAGAAGGTGGACAAAGAAGATATGCCTTGTCTATCGTGGTGTTCTTCCCTCCTCGTTCCAGATCTGCTCCATCGGCGTGTAGAAGATTGTCTCTCTACTGAGCTGTGATCATCTTCTCCACCATGGCCATGGCAGAATCTTCTCTCTCTCTTGTTTTTCTTGTTCCTTGCATCATGAGCGAGTAGTTTCCTTTCATTGGGGTGTGGGACTAGCCTCGTTGCCCATGCTTATATGTCTTTTCATTAAAAATTCCATGGCATGTATATAACCTTTCATTTCGTTGTTAATTGTCGATGTGTGTTTGTGGATTGATCACCTACTTGCATTTATCTTGTTCGTTCCTATGTTGTGAGAACTTCAATATGTAGGATTTGAATGTCAATTAACGCGGTTGACTCCCTGATGAGAAATCGGATGGGATTCCATTAGGTTGTAAGTGTATGATCCGTGATGGGATGAGCCATCTAGCCCACGGTGATGCTTCTATGTGCCTAAACATCCTAACATAGGGCCACAACTTTAGTTGGATATCGATATCTTTGGAACCATAAGTGTGTGATCCAGATGGTGATGAGAAATCTGATGCCTAGGGTGATGCTTACGTGAACCTAAACATCTCTCTAGGAGGGTTCACAGTAGTTCTATTTGTATAAGTTAGATCTTGCCTGGATGTTTGTGATTGTATATGTTGCATGTGTAGCGGTGGTGAAACCTATGACCATCCCAGAAATCCCCATCATTAATCTTTTATCAACTTTTAATCCTTCTCTTTACTTTCCTCGCATTTAGTTTAATTAAACTCAAACCAACCGTTGTTCTAAATATTAGTCTTGATTCAACTAGATTCGACTAGTAAAGGATTCTTAAAAACATTGTCCCTTGGGATTCGATCCTCAACTATACTGCGATAGGACCTGTCTACTTGCAGGTGGTATTATTGCACAAGGTTTTGGTAAATACTCAGGGATCTCATCCCTGGGTGAGTTTTTTAGTGCATTAATAGACCACATCAAATTCTGGCATCATTGTCGGGGACAACAAAATCATCTAGTTAAATCTAGTTCTATTAAGGCTAATTTATGATTTTACTTTTAATTTTGATACTATCGATCATCTACTTGAATTTGACTCTACTCCATCCACCTTACCCTCAAAAGATATTTCCATCCTAGGTACCCTCAAAGACTAGTTTATGCACCGCTCGAATAGTTTCATCCTTGTAGCTAGCTTTGACCCAGAGATAGAAAGAACCTTTTGTCATCAAAGTAGAGAAAACCAAACAAGGATGGAACAAGAGTAGGAAATTGCTCAAAGGGTAGCTCAAGCCCGTAATGCACAAAGAGAAAGGCTTATGCAAGAAGCTCGAGCTGCAGTTTAAGAAGAAATCCAAGCAGCTCAAGCGGTAGCTCAACAAGCTAAGTTACAAAAAGACCTTAGGGAGTTCTCAATCCCAAAAGTTGTTGACGTTCATCACCCAGTGAACCTCCTCCCATCAGCGCTCCAAATTTTGAGATCAAGCCACATTGGGTTACACTGCTCCAGAATATCCCTTTCTATGGTAAGCAAGGAGAAGATAGTCAAAAACATCTTCTGAGGTTTATAGATCTATGTGCTATGACAAAGCAAACTGGAGTCACAGATGATGCCATCAGACTCCATCTTTTCAAATACTCTGTTGCTGACAGAGCCATGAGTTGGTATAACTCTTTGTAATGTGAACCCATCACCACAAGGGAGCAACTTCAAAATGCCTTCTTAGAAAAATTCTATCCTCCTTCTCTCACCTATGAAATTATGGGCCGAATAACACAGTTCACTCAGGTCCCTGGTGTAACCCTTGAAGAAGCATGGGAAAGATACAAAGAGCTCCTACGCAAGTGTCCACACCATGGCATTCCTAAGAAACAACTCATCAAAATCTTTTATAGGGGTGTGGATGATGACATCAAGAAGTTCTTAGACTCCTCATCTGGGGGAAACTTCATGCGTCAGAGCTATGATAGTGCATAGAAGGTTGTCACCCTTCGAGCTGAAAATCAAGCCAACTAGGGTAGACCAGTAAGTAAAGGAGTGTTCAAGGTTGCTATGGCAGAAGTTACTCCTGAGTACAAGTCTATCGATGAGTCTCTAAAGCTTCTAGTTGCCAAGAAAGACCAACTTGAATCATCTTTTGCCACCTATGAAAAAAGATGTTCACCCCCTTGACAACAAGAACAAGTCAAGTCAGCTCCCCTATTTTGTGAAGCATGTAAAGGCACCGAGCATTCTACGCTAGCCTATAATATCCACTATGATGTTGTCCTAAGCAAAGTCAACAGACAAGGAGATAATGGCCATATGGAAAGTCTGAATGCTGTCAACACTATTCCTAGTCAAGGATACTATAACCTGAATCAGAATAGGAACCATACCAATTTTTAGTATGGAAATCCTTCAGGAGTGGTAAACTCACATCAATTTGATTCAAACAAACAACAAAAGAATTTCGGGAATCAAGGGAACTTTAGGGGTAACATCCAGGATAGGAACTACAACAATTACCAGAACAACCCTTAGTTCCAAGACCCCAATCAAGTCCCTTACCAGAATCAACAACAAGGGAAATAAGCTAGACCCATCTCTCCTGATCATAAATTGTCGGCCATTGAGAAGATGTTATAGTCACAACAAACATTGATAGCTAACCAGAAAGCACACCAGCAGGTCATAGAATCTCAACTAGCTCAACTTGCAGCTAGCCTCAAGCCACCTACTGGAGCTTTAGTTGGGCAACCAGAAGATAATCTGAGGCACGTGGAACAACTTAAAGATGTGACAACTCATTCAGGCTTTATCTTACCAGAACCCACAACTCATGTCACTGTGACAAATGTCCAAGGTGATGAGCATAGTGCATGTGCCACTCAGAATGATAAGACCGATAAGGCAAGTTCCAGGTAACCTATTGTCGCTGATGCAGAAGACTCGCCTAAGCCGATTGTTCTAGTGTACAAACCTCATGTGCCGTTTTCAAATCGACTGAATTTTACCCGCTCGATACTAGGTTCAACAAATTCAAGGAAATCATGAAAAAGTTGTTTGTCAATATCCCACTCTTGGATGCCATGGTTGAGGTGCCCCAATGGTCAAAGTTCTTCAAACTCTTGCCCAGTCGGAAGTACAAAATTAAAGAGCATTAGATAGTGAAACTGGCAAGAACACCATCTGATTTAGTGATGGATAGGATACCACGCAAGCATAAGGATCCTAGATCTTTTAGAATTACTTGCTCGATAAGTGATTCAATCAACTGACCAGGTCAATCTGATCTTAGAGCTAGTATTTCTATTATTCCGCTTAGCCTATGCAACAAACTAGGCATCACCAACTTATTACCCACTAGAATGTCCATCGAACTTGCTGACTCCTCAATGATCAAGCTAGTTGGCACCATAGAGGACATCCCAATAAGGCTTGGGAATCTATATGTCCGGTGTGATTTTGTAAGGAGATGAGATCACCCCCTTACTTAAATTTAATGAAAAATACATTACATCCCTCAACTTACTAAAAACATTGTGATGGAAGGATGCATGCATAATAAATCCATTTAAATAAACATGGACCAAATACAACCATTGTCAATAGTAGCGGCAGAAGAAAGTAAGATGAGAAAACTAAACTATTACATAGATTGTTCTAAAATAAGAAGTAGATAAGATTCTAAAGTATTACAAAGCTTTTATTTCTGGAGTTTATAACATATAATTTAGCAAGATCTTATCAGCATCAACCTTGCCATGATGGGGGTGCTAATCCATCCCAAGGTTTCCTTGTTCTTGGTCTAGCCCTTGACCTGGTTCTGGTTGGTTGGGGAGCACCCAACAAGATGAAGATAAAAAAATGTATGTTTCACAAAATGATAAAGTACAAGAAGCATTTTAAGGAATGGAAACATAAAGATTTTCTATACTAAGAATGTTCAAGAGTATGAGGCAGATAATTCAAATGGGATTTCTGCCATGCATATAAGTCAAATATAGAAGAAGCGTTATTCATTATGACTAAGCTAAACTAACATAGGGTGAGGCGTCTACCAACCTCAACCACAAGGAGAGGGGAAATAACATCCCAAACCTCAAAATATATATAAAGTGGAAGGGGGACTAAAACCCCAGTGCCTATGGCAGGGGGACTAAAACCCCAGTGCCCTATGGGTGACTTGTACTCATGTACACTACATTAGTTAACTAGTCAAACTATCATTATCATGCTTTACAATTTACATTGGCAGGGAAAGCAAATAGCAATAATTCAAATGGACCCAATGACCCAAACATTTCCAAGAGATAACCATATAGGATGTTCATACATCAAGATTTGATGTTGGATGCTCAAGTGAATAGTTTAAGGGCAACATCTACATGACAAGATTTAAATCAAATCAACAAGGCAGGTGGGGTCCAATGACCCAAATTCTATCAAGTAAAGCAAGTTTATGCATCAGGTTACAAATTACATGATCAAGTAGATGAAGGAGAAGAATATCATAACTATGCCTCATTTGGGAAACTAGGTTTAGCATTATTAGAAGCCCAACTGAGGTGTTAGAATGCACATACCTATTCTTTCTTTCTAGATTATACCTTATCCACTAAGATGTCAGGTCCAATATCACATTAACCTAGGTGTAATGGATATACATGTGTTAGGTTACTTAAAGGTGCCTTAACTGTAAAATGTCCACATTTATAACCCATGGATTAAAACTTTAGATTATGGGTCTGGAAATAGGGCCAAACGATCCCTAATATTTTTCTAATCGAGAAAACATATTTTCTTTTCAAAAACAGAGTTAAAACACTTTCATTATCATTTTATAACACTTTATACATTTAAATTAGGGTTTAAATTAATTATTAGAGTGGGGATGGAAAACAGGGCTCAAAACTTGGAAATTCGGATTCTACATAATTTTATCTTTCCAACGAGTATTTATTTATATTTTTACGATATCTGAGCGATTTTCTACGAATTAAACAAAACCGACCAATCAGATTTTAAATAAATGCCACGTATGCGTATTCGTTAGCGAGAGAGCAGAGGGGTAAATTACTGAAATGCCCATGGTTGTAAAATCAAATCCATTCAATCGCAGGGGCACAAGGGTCAATCGAATGTAACCATTAGCTAATCGAGAAACAAAATAAGAGGGGCGAAAAGACCAAAATGACCTAGGAGAGAACACAAAGGAAGGAGGGCGAGAAGGAGTAAGATGGTCATTCAACAATTGGGCTTCTTCCCCAACCCACTCCCTGCCATGGCGGCATGGTGCTTCTTGCCCAATTGGGCATTTTTGTGATTCAAGGCCAAAAGAGTCGTGCATGCACTCGAAATGAGGGGAATCGAAGGATGAACTCACCCGAACAATAAATTTGGACGTTGGTTCCTCCTAGAACCATGGAGAGGTGCCGCAAGGTCGGGGATAGCCGAAGGTTGCGGTGGCTAATAGTGGTAGCTTTAGGAAAATTATCCTGAGAAAAATATTGCCTAAGGTCTGACGGAGGTGCATGGCAAGTTATTTATAGGTGAGGTTCGGTGTGGATGTGAGACAAAAGTGGACGTGAGAGGCCTTGGCCAGTGCCTCTTGGTGTTTTGGCTACACCACACCTCACTACACGAGTGATGGCTCAAAAGAGTCGGGGGAAGGAGACGAACCGAATGGAGTAGGAATCTCGCAAAACGATCAAGTAACCAAGGAGATCGAAGTGGAGGAGTCGAGGCCTACTGTACATGTAACGGTCGGAGGTTGAAGACAAGTTTTTGGTCATTGGATTGTGGTCGGGCTAACACGAACCACTGGATCTGAGTCGACGATGGACCCGCGCGGCCAAATCATGTGTGACGGGCATTTAAGACAAACTTTGGCTTAAATGATGTGCATAATTGATATTTCGATAGATATTATGTCACACTTTAATAGAAACTTGATAAATGCATTTTGGGAGTTCAAACGAACTCCAAATGACTTCAAATTTTTACCCTAAGTTTCTAATGAAGTCTATATTCATGCTATATAGTTAGATTTTCGTTTCATCCACCCTTTGGCCTCCAATAATTATATTGATTATTAAAGCATATATGAATATAATGCTTGAGAAAATAATTATGTATAGCTTTTATATGCAACCCTTGGTTCCCAAATCCGAGATATGGAGTCCAAGAGTCCTCCACTCACTAATATCATGCATTTTCAAGTTTAATTAGCCATATTAAGAGTGAGGTATGAAGGTGGGTTATTATTCACCATTAAATTTACACTTGCTAATTAAGTCACTTCCTATCCATTAATATTTATTCTTGAGCTCCAACATTATCCAATAGTCAACTAATTCGTGGTTTAGTGGAAATTTGCATTATTACCCCATCCATATAACAGTTTGTGGTATTTGTGCATCTAACCCTCAATTTGGCATAAAATTGCACTTCAACCAAATATTCAATATTAAGGACACAAAATGGAGAAGAAAGAAATTAACATAAAAATTGAGGTGGAAAATAATAATTATATTGAACCTCAGGACGTTACAGCACTCCACCCATTAGAAAGGATTTCGTCCCTGAAATCTCATACAAAAAGAGAAGGGTGAGATCGGAGCACTTCTTCTCTCAGCTCCCAAGTGGTTTCTTCTAGCCCATGATACTTCCACAACACCTTCACTAACTCAATATTTTTATTCTTCAACTATTTCACCTGAGTGTCTAGTATTTTTATAGGTAGGTCCTCATATGCTAGGTTTTCATGAATATCCAAGGGTTCTATTATGAGTACATGAGAAGGGTCCTTCACATACTTTCTCAGCACGGACACATGAAAGACATTGTGTATCTTATCATAAGAAGGAGGAAGAGCCAGGCGGTATGCACCATCCCCAATCTTCGCCAAGATCTCAAAAGGTCCCACATAACGCGGGCTAAGCTTGTCTTTGACTTTGGATCGGGCAATAGAGTGTATTGGCTTGACCTTCAAGAACACATGGTCACCAACAAGGAAACTCATATCAGACATATGCTTGTCAGCATACATCTTCTGTCGGTCTTGAGCGGCTTTCATATGCTTCTTAATCAGCTGGACCTTCTCTATCATCATCTGCATATTGTCGGTCTTCACTAAGGAACTCTCACCCACATCATCCCAATGCAACGGGGAACGACAGGGTCTTCTGTACAATGCTTCATATGGAGGCATCCCAATGCTGGCTTGGTAGCTTTTATTATATGCAAACTCAGCCAGAGGTAGCTATCTATCCCATGCTCCTCCCTCGTCCATCACACAAGAACGAAGCAGGCATTCTAAAATTTTTATAGTTCTTTCAGACTGACCATCGGTCTGGGGGTGATAAGCAGTGCTAAACCGTAGGTCAGTCCCCATTTCTTATTATATCTGACTCCATAGATGAGAGGTGAACTTGGGATCACGATCAGAAACTATCACTTCCAGTACACCATGCAGACGAACTATCCACTCCAGATATAACTGAGCCATATCCTCTACTTTGTTTTTGGACTTAAAAGGTAGAAAGTGAGCGGACTTAGTGAGGAGATCAATGACAACCCACACAACATCGTAGTCTTTCCTAGTCTTGGGGAAACTAGTGACAAAGTCCATCGTGATCTTCTCCCATTTCCATTCTGGAATTTTGAGTGGATGAAGGAGACCACCATGTCATTGATGTTCTATCTTAACTTGTTGACATGTCAAACACTTTGACACAAACAGAGCTATATCCATCTTCATGTTCTTCCACTAGAAACTGCGTTGCAAGTCCTTGTACATCTTAGTCGTGCCAGGATGAATAGTGTACTTGGACCCATGTGCTTCACAGAGAATCTTCTGCCACAGTTTGTCAACATCAGGAACCCACAATCTTTGTCACAAACGGAGTGCACCATCAACTCCAACAGAGAAATCGGATTGCAGTTTCAAGGTTAAGGCTTTCATTCCTTCTAGCTCAGGACTCTCCAACTGGGCAACAACAATATTGGAAATCCAGATTGGAGTGATCGACATGCTAGCCATGTGAACACATAGCTTATCGTCAACTTCATCATCTGGGATTTCTATCGGTTGCGGTCCCCATCCAGAAACATACTCCATGTTCTTCAAAATGGAACAAGTTATAGCTGCACATGTCCCAGACTTCTTCCGACTCAAGGCATCAACAACTACATTGGATTTACCAGGATGATAAGTGATGGTAAAGTCATAGTCCTTGAGATACTCTATCTGTCTACGTTGTCTCAAGTTCAAGTCTTTTTGTGTCAGGAGGTACATTAAGCTTTTATGATCAGAGAAGACCTCAAACTGAACCCCATAGATGTAGTGTCGCAAGATCTTTAGATCATGAACAATAGTTGCAAGCTCTAAATCATGCGTAGGCCAGTTTTCTTCATTCAGCTTCAACTGGAGAGAGGCATAGGCGATCACCTTGCCTTCTTGCATTAGAACGCATCCCATTCCTTGCTTGGAGGAATCAGTGTAAATGACGTAGGGTTTTCCTTCAGCATGTAGCGCAAGCACAGGAGCAGATGGCAGGCATTGCTTTATCTTTTGGACACTGTCCTCACACTCAGGCGACCAAACAAACTTGACGCCCTTTGGTGTCAACTTTGTCATAGGAAGAGCGAGCTCTGAGAAGTTTTTGATAAACTTCCTATAGTAACCTGCCAGACTGAGGAAACTACAAATTTTAGATGGATTCTTTGGAGCCTTCCACTTGGTCACTGACTCAACCTTTGTAGGGTCAATAGCAATGTGTCCTCCAGAAATGACGTGCCCTAGAAACATAACTTCTTTAATCTAGAACTCGCACTTGGAGAATTTAGCATAAAGTTGATTTCTCACAGTGTATTGAGTGCCAATCTCAAGTGCTCGCGATGTTGCTCTTTCGACTCCGAATATATCAAGACATCATCAATAAAAACCACGATGAATCGATTAAGGTAGGGGCAGAAAACTCGATTCATCAAGTCCATGAAAGTAGTTGGGGCATTAGTCAAACCAAACGGCATGACCAGAAATTCATAATGCCCATATCTGGTTCTGAAAGTTGTTTTTGGGATGTCTTCATCCTTCACTCGCATCTGGTAGTAGCCACTCCGCATGTCCATCTTTGAGAAGACAGTGACAAACTTGAGTTGGTCTAAGAGATCGTCAATTCGAGGCAGTGGATTGTGATTCTTCATCGTGGCTTGATTAAGCATGTGATAATACATGCACATCCACACAAATCCATCCTTCTTCTTTACAAACAGAACGGGGGCTCCCCAAGGAGAAACGCTTGGGCAAATGAACCCCATATCTAGAAGTTCTTGAAGCTGCTTCTTTAACTCAGCGAGTTCAACAGGTGCTAAGCAGTAAGGCGGCTTCGAGATGGGTGAAGTCCCAGGTGCAAGCTCGATGGAGAATTCCACGTCACGAGTAGGGGCAACCCAGGTAGTTCTTCAGGAAAGACATCAAGGAAGTCCTTCACCACTTCTATATGGTCTAGAGCAGGGGGTGTAGCATCAACAACTACAGAGGTGAGAAATTCCCTACACCCACTACGAAAAATATGGCCTTTAACTACAAAAAAAATTGTAGCGAGAACCCCAAAACTTGTAGCTAAAAGCTTTGGCTACATTTTTCCTTACATTTATAATATATAGCTAATACCCGTGTAGCTAATTATTTAGGCTACATTTTTTTAAAGTTGTAGTTAGTTATTCCTCTGGCTACAAATTCATATGTAACCCTAATTGTAGGTAAAAAATGTCCTTACATATAAACATGTAGTTTCCATTGTAGCAAAATGTATGACTACAATTAAATTTGTACCTATGATATGTAGGGAGAGATGACATTGGTTACAATTTGTATTTGTAGTTCATGTATAGCAAAAATTATCACTTGCTACACATGTAATTATAGCTAGTGTGTAGTGAAAGACACCATGTACTATACATACATATGTAGTGAGAGACATTATGTATCTAGTCAGTCGCTTGCTTATATAGAGGGGTTTTCAATAAGAAAATAGATGAATGTTAATCAAGATCAAGATGTGCTTACAATGTCAGCAATGATACTTTTATTTGTAATTGAACAATGAGTACACATGGGGAAGACATTGACCTGGCCCCTATTTTACAATATGCATGGAAAAAAGACACATATATAATATCTTCTTCTGACTACATCTATCCATTATAGACTACAAAGCGCAATATAAAGAGGGCTCATCTCCTTTAGTTCCTCCACCTAATTCACAATGAGTTCAACAACCCTATGAATCTTAGCTTTTTTGGTGAATCTTCCAATCCCAAACATGATAGAGGTATGTGCCATGTCCTCATCAACTCCCAAATCTCTCAACACATAGGACTGAGCATAAGAGTTGCAGCCTTTCCTATAGGCAACTCATGTAGAGGTTCATGTATGGTTAGTTTTGGTTAGTGAATCCCCTGGATTAGAACACATTGGCATTTCTTCTCATAATATATATGTTATGTACTTTTGTATGTTGTGAATCTCAAGTGCCATCAAGTTGATGGTAGCATCCACTTTGTGCGAATCACCATGGATACCTACAAAGAAACATACAAGTTTTGAGATATAGCTCACAAAATAAACAAGAAAACATAGTTTCTCCTACTCATAACTGACCTATTCCATAAGCTTTCTTCTCCCAGTGCATTTAAGAAAAGCTCCTACCTATACATGATGACCTCTATAGCACATAAAAATGTAGTTAAGGATTAACATTACTGGAAAAGAAGTGACATAAGCATTAAGAGGACTCAAAATATCTAATCTAATACCAACAGACCAGGGCTAGCGAAGAGAAGCCCATAGTCAGCAGAAGCCCATAGTCAATGAGAAAGCCAAACAATTATCAATTCAAACAGCAAGAAAAATCTATAGAAAGAGAGGATGAAAAAAAGAAGAGTGTAGATACATATAAAAGATAAAAAGCATTTAAAATATTATAGATAATTACTAAGAACAACTTTGTTTGAATGTTGATGTTTTAAAATCATTGTACTTTATAAATGATATGATCTGCTCATGACACTTATAGTTTCTAGCATGGATGGGTGTCCCAACAACACCCCATGGAAATCCAGAGTTGAATTCTGAATCCATTAATTTCCAAACTTATCTAGCTGCCTTCATTTTCATTTTAGTATTAATCTATAAGTTATTGTAATGGCCATCATGTTTACACATATGTTATGGTAAATAGTTAATAGGATAGTTAGTGATGTAGAAAACAATTTGTATATGAGGACAATTGGAATATAACAGTGGACTTTTATAGATTAGTGTAATGTTTAGAATATACAGTTTAAACCAGTACCAAAATAAAAAATTTGGAAGTTAACAACAGCTTATACAAACTCAAAATGTTTGATAGAGAGTGCATCATATGTATTTAGTGCACGAGACTACTTGCGGCATACTGCTAGTTGACAGTACAATACATACTGCTAGATCTTAAGTCTGAAATTATGTGCACCAGGGAGAAATTTTTCGTGGGGCATCTGTTTGGCTCTATTAGAAATTTCATGGCAGTTTTGGAGTCTGTACATAACTCATATGACTCACCTTCCCTTCTGCAAGCTACTAAAGTTCCCATGAGGAATGTCCAAAAGTTCTCCTTCAAGTGGTTCATTTCCTAGGTTTTTTGATGCCCCTCCATAAATCCATTCCCCTCTTGTGTTCCTCAAGACATACCCAAGTTGAGGACCAACCATGGGCTCACCCCACCAATCTTCAGGCTTTTTTAGATATTTTGCAATTTAGCAACATTTTTTCCACAGGATGCTCTGTGGGAAAGGGATAATTGACAACTTCTCATTGCACTACCTACTTCTATTTGAATAACTCCTTCCTATGGTGTATCTAATCACATGTCGTTGAGTTATATGGTTCTCCTAGTCTAGCGTGCTACACATGGTCCTCATAACATCCGTTTGAAATGTCTAGATTTCAAGTATGATGTCCCTTAATGATGGTTTATTTTTCTAGAAAACATGTGTTCTAGTTTCAATTTCTGGTTTTGTTTCATCCAGGAAACCTCTGACTCTATATTGAAGAATTGAACACTTAGTTCAGGATTGATGTTTCACCATATTTGGTTAGTAGTGGGTCAGTCTCTTAAGGAATGTAAGGGTGTCTCTTCTGGTTTTTTGCACAATTGACATGAAGCAGTTTTATACATATTTCCAAAGCCTAAAGATTAGCTTTTGTGAAGATATAGTAATATCCAATATATTTGAGTTGTTGGTAATATTACCTATACCCTAATCAACAAATTTGAGTAGTTGGTAATAACAATAGATTTCTAAAGTGACCAATCATGTATGATCAGAAAATCTAGGAAATGGTGGAGGTATATTTGAAAATCTGAAGCAAAACCAGAGCATTGATGTGCAGAATAGAATGGACACTTGCTTAAAAAAAGAAAATCTAGGAAACTAGAGATATGATTCTGGTTCCATAATAGATTCTTATTCTAGCAAAAACAGATTCCCCTTTATCACCTTGATGATAATTTACACACCTCAATTCTTCATGACATTTCTATATGGATGAGACTAGCTTTCCAGTGGTGCTTCAAGATGACTCTACATAACATATATAGGGTTTTGAAGAATACAAAAACATGATGCTCATTTAGAAACGATACCACTAATAACACTTAGAACGAAATTAAAAAGAATCAAGGTCACTAATTCATAACACTTAGAACAAAATTAAAAAGAATCAAGGTCACTAATTCAGAGTGTTGTATTTATTATATGTTGGACAATTAATTTCATACCTCATTTTGAAGAGAAGAGGCTGCAATACCACAAGATGATGGGTCAAGTTCTAGATGTGTAAGAAAATACATTATGACCATCACGACACTAAAAATATTTAGATGTGCATGCATCAACATGATCCACCATATCATTGATATCGACATCCATGGGAAATGAATCCAGCAGTCACCTCTTTCTCCCATCACTATTGGAAATTGACATCCATGTCTCTAATTATGACATTTGGAAGGAAGGAGGATAGGGGACTCTAAATTCAGAGTATCCAAATCAAGTTGTATACCAAGAACACAGTCTCTTCCACCAAAGAGCAATGGAAAGGGAACTCAATAGGTTCCTATAGCAAAAAGAAGTGATACTTTTTTAAAAGCACAAAATAGAAACAGAACACCATGTTATTGAAATGACAAGAACACCACTAGACATTCCCTGATCTCAACAAGGGGTGAACTCAAAGTACTAGTATCCTCCTTGAATAGTCTATTTATAGCCAAAACAGCCTACTGGACGGGGTTCAACAGCCACAATGTTGATTGGATGAATAGAAATATTGGTTTACCAACTATCAAAGGATTGCCTTGATTCATAGTGATCAGGCTTGCAATGTTGATGGTAACATGTAATTTGTGAACCACAAGCTGTGATAAATGACAAACCTAACCAAGAAAAGTTGAATAAGAGTTAGACATTACTTGCTAGCTGTGACGTATATGTAGCCAAAAATGAGTTGAATCAGTATTGGATGGTACTAAACGATGTGATGCTCATGAAAAAGCTCCCCCTTTATCAGATAACACCTGAAGATAATAAACAATAATTGCACATTTCGCAAAGAAATTTGTATCCTTTTTTTACCAATTAAAACAAGAAATAAATGTTTCAATAGGGTAACATGTAATGGATATGACTATACATTTAAAAAATATATGAATCATATAATATGAAGGCATTCAGTATTTAACATTTCTTATCACTACAAACAAAATGGTGATAAAGACATGCAGTGCATGCCATATAGACTAGCTATACATTCATGTAATCTGGAAATGAAACCCTATAGCTCAAGATGATTGTCATCATTAACAAATTATAAATTTAAAATAGCATTAGACACCAACCTAGATGATTGACTTGCAGTGACCTACCTTATGTGAAGCACTGAGTACACCAGAAAGAGTGGCCAACTTGGTTTGCTCCAGGCACGTGGAAGATCTGGAACTAGATTTGTTAGCTAGTGCTTTATAACAACACTACTACCACACACATAAATGTCAACTATATAAGAATTGAAGTGCTTCGATGTATAGCCACATTTAAAAGAGGCGAATAGACTAAACAAGA
Organism: Alisma plantago-aquatica; assembly: GCA_963693085.1. Taxonomy (NCBI): domain Eukaryota; kingdom Viridiplantae; phylum Streptophyta; class Magnoliopsida; order Alismatales; family Alismataceae; genus Alisma; species Alisma plantago-aquatica. The sequence continues at coordinate 649,518,633 of OY856410.1, forward strand.
AAGGGGGAGTGTGGAAGACAAATGCATCACAGTCACCCAAGAATCACTACTGATGTATGTGGATGCTTCGGTAAAGAAAAAGTCATGGTGGCTTCTGGTTACAATGAAACTGGTTGAAGGTAGGATACATGAAGGGATCTGGGATAGACTTATAAGTTGAACTCATGGTTATTTCATTTATATTGATTCCTTGCATTGTTAGTACATTTTAGAAAGGCCAAATTGTCCCTTTGTCTAATTTTGAACTCAGGACAAATAGCCCCTTGTGAGTCAAATTGTTTAAGATAAAAGAAAATAAGGAGATCCCATGTTTGTGGAGAACATAGAAAATACAAAAAAATACATACCAACTGATAGAAACCATATATAAAAAGTAGCTTCAGGGAATAAACCACATCAAAGTTGCAACAAAGATGTAATATAAGATGTATAGAACAAAAGATTCCTGTATTGAAACGACCCGAACTAATTTACAACCACAAAAATGAACCCTTTTTATAGCCTATATTTTTAGATATTCTTGAATGATTACCAGCTGAACATATGCCTTAGTGTGCAATGCAAACCCAGGAAGATAAGAACACAACATAGCACCTGATATGCTCATCTACACCAGCCTTTACCAGCAATCAGCTCAATAGCCCAGAGAAACTTGTAAGATACTTGTTGCATGCCACAAAAGATGAAGGCCTTCATGTGGTAGGAAATGCGCAATACTCTTCTAGATAACCTGAAGAGGGTCCAAAGAGGAATGGGAACTGTTGGGATGTGTGCAAGATGTAATGATAAGAATACAGAAGAAGCAAACATAATCAAATCCAACCAGGTGTAATGATAAGAATACAGAAGAAGACATCGAATATCTGTTTAGCTGAATAGTTAATATATTATTCTTCCATATACACAATGCAGTCCACCTATATACCAATTATAGTCTATGACAGAATCGATTAGGTGATACAAAATTTTGTATGGAGTGAGAAATGTGAGACAACCAAACTGCGTCTAGTCTCATGGAAGTTGAAACAAGGTGATTTTTGTTAAAAAAAAGTATGGAGGAGTGCCCATTGATATTACTATCTATTTTCCTCAAACAAACTGGAAAAGCACAGTGATCCATCTGGCTTAATGATGAAAAACGTTTTTTGGTTGGAAATTTACTTTTTCTTTCCCCTAGAATCACATATATGCTTTATATGTCGCCCCCTTCCTCTATTTATTTTTCTAGCATTGATGTGAAATTGAAATGTGACTTACACATACTTAATACTTAGATTTTGAAAAGAGTCAAAATATATACAAAACACAGTCTTTCTATACATGTGCAAAGTCATTCGTTGCTGTAAGTTTGAGAGGAACTATTGTCATAGAATTTTTTTAATGAGGCTTGTTTTCTTTCTCAAACATGCATTGGTGGTTTCATAGGGAAAGATAAAAAAATAAACTACATGAATGGAGGATTTAAACATTCAAAATCATCCACACGTATAGCTGTATGTGCATGTAGAGAATAATGAGAATAAAAAATAAGTATAAAGATGGATAACCACTATATACGTAAGGCATTAAGGAATGACCCCATGGTAGGTGAGAAGATGGCATCTTTAAACAAGAATAACGTCAAACAGAAATATGAGTATCTGAACTAACTCTCTGACTGTAGATCTTCAGGCCTGCCTTTCCGGACCAGTAGGTTGAGGTCATGGCTGATTAGGTTCTTCCTCAAGTCAGCTACACATTTCAACATGAACATTGCCCTCGTATATACCAATGAAATCAGAAAAGAAAGATTGAGCAATCAATAACTTTATGTAATGTAGAAAGAAATAAAACACAATATTAATTATTTGGATATATACCTGAGTCATGTCCTCTTTGCACTACAATGTTTAACAACTGTCAAAGAAACTGAAATAGCTTGCAAGTTTAGAATAGTTTGGGGCCAGTACAGGTACCTAGGCGTGGTGTACCTCTAATCTTAGGGATCTATCTGATCACCCATACATATGGACAAGGATTTACATGTACAAATAGAAAATGCATTCAGTTTGCTTGCTGGCGGGGCTCCTCTTGTTACAACCCCAATTTTTGGGTCCATTTGGTGAGAAATGCAATTTCTCATATTAAAGATAATTAAACAAAGAATGGTATAATTTGTTTTGAATACATGGATTTCATTTACAATAGCCTTGATGTTTGTGTTGTGGGCTTTATTGGCTATTGGGCCCAATAGCAAGGAAATAACCAAGAAAATTCAATTAGTGAATGAATAATTGAATATTTGAGAAAAGAATAATGTGGAAACCTCTAGAAGGCAAATCCAAAGAGGATTTCGTGCCTCTTGGGTTCCAAGGAGTCCAAAGTTGTAAAAAGAAAACAATAAGAAAAGAAAAGATAAATTAAGTATTTCTTTATTAAGAAAGAAATTGAAAATAATGGTAAAATGTGGGAAATGAGTGGAAAGAGGCATAAATGAGATTCCTTGGTGAAATTTCGTATCCATGAGGTTGCTAATATTAAAAGGGATGTCAATGAGGAAAATAAAAGAGAAATAAAGAGAAATCCTCAAAAAGAATTATTTTAATGAGAAATAAACGAGATAATGTGAAATAATGCATAAAGATGCATCCAGAAGGATAATAAGTATTCAATAAAAAGAATTTCGATATAAGGGAGTGTCTTGGGATCCAAGGAGTCCCAATAAAGAGGAAATAAAGAGAAAATACCAATAAAGTAAAATAAGAGGATAATGTAAAGCATTATTAAGGAATTATTGGTGTTGTAATAAAGTGAGTATTTTCTATTAAATAAAAAAATAAATATAGAATTTTGTGCCACTAGAATAAATGGCAAGTGTTAAAAAGATAAAAGAAGAGATTTTCAAAATTCTAATATATCAAGGAGAAAGAATATCAAAGGAATAAGTTAGGAAAGAGAAGATTTCTTCTCAAGGAAGGAAAAGGTTTTATTTATGTGTGGTGCTTGTTTTTCCTCTTGGATTTCGTAGATAAACCACCTAGGGCCTATCTCCCCTCCCCTATATAAGGGGTACGGCCCTGGGCCAAGTCTAGAGGATCCCACACGTAGTTCTTCTTCCTTGCTTTCTTCTTCAAACCCTAACCCCAAGATCACCATAAGCATGACGCAAAGAAAGGAAACCAATGGTATGCGATGTAGGCATGGGGTATCACGGTGTCAAGGAGCCGTTTCCCCACCGAATCCATGCCCTAAAAGCATGCGCAGCAGCGACACTTAGGCTGTAATGGAGGCCGCTGCGCATGGCTGGGAGAGCAAGAAGACGGCCACCATGGCCAGGGTTTGAGGGCGCCCCGTGTGCACCATGGAGTGGCAGAGGTGTAGGAGTGAGTTCCGGCGAGAATCGATGCCCTGAGAGCAAGAGACGGAGGCCACACCAGGCTGTAACGGCGGCCAGGTAGGGCTGCCCGAGGTTGAAGACAACCTAGGGTTTGTTGGACCGTTATACCCCTCCGGGGTATGAAGCAGCGTCAACTTACGTGGGGGCATTTTAGTAATTGGGTTATGTTTTCCAAAACGTGGGCAGCATTTCATGCAAGGAGCGACGTGGCGAGCTCTGTTTGGTCCAAAAAAGGTAAACTTTGTTAAATTTGTAACCTATAAACCGTAACTCGGATTAAAACAAGTCCTATATGAAAATTGATCCTCAGAATGAGAGGAACACAAAGAAATTATGTTTGAAGCCTAATTTTGCATGCTGTTAAAAAAGTAGTGTAAATTATCATCTTTGATTAATTAAAGATTAAGAAACCCTATTTTGATATGATTAATGTGTTTAATAGGGTTTAATGGATTATTAGAGTTTATGTTAACTTGTTAAATGTAAAAAGGTACATAATGTTCAAAAAGGGATAACTTTGCACATGAGTAGTCTAATTTAGAGTTTATGTGCTTAAATATGCATGAAATTTGAAAAGGGCATAAAGTTATCGTCTTTAATGATTTGATTAAGGAAAAACCTTTAGATTTGATGATAAATGGACTTAATGACATAATTCAAGTTGATATTAACCTGTTGTTAATAAAAGTGGGAATAGGATCTAAAAAGTTGATCTTTTTATATAATTAGTTTAATTTAGGGTTTTGTACATGATTATGCACTACTGAGCTTGAAAAACCCTAATTTAGATGAATATGTCTTTTAATTGTCTTAATGGTTCAAATCCATGAATAAATAAGGATATGATGATCCTAAGTCAATTTAAGTATAAATGACTATTAAAATGAATTGTTGAGCAATTACGGTTCATATAAATGTAAAAGAGTATTTTAGGGTTTGTTGACCTAAAACGGATAGAGTTTGAGAAATTGATCTAAGAAACCCTAATGAATATTAGTGAAACCTTAATGCGGATTAGAAACCCTAGAAAGAGAATCCAAGTCAATAAAGTAGATTCTTGATAAAGTGTGTAATAAATAGAGTACATATTCTTTTCAGGAATTATGTGATGATTGAATTACTTGCTTGGATCTGTTGATTGACTTGATTGTATACACCTGAAGTATATGTTGAAAAATCAGCATGACTCACCAAATCAGGTATGTGGTTATGATTATGAATAACCGCTTTAGTTTCCCGATGGATTCTCGGATGTTTAATCGCATTGAATGCAACTAAATTGTTGGTTGTTTATTATTTCATGCAACTATAAAGTGACTATGATTATCACTATGAATGTGCATATATAATTGGCTAGATCTGGGTCCACCTCTGTTACTTTGAAAAGGCTAAAAAAGGGTTATCCTAGAGAAAGGTCTAGGTTACTGTGAGTTAGAAACTGGGCTACCTACGTGTAGTGCCATGAGACTCTTTAGCATATCCCGAGTTAAGGAGTGGTCTACTTATGAGTAGCGCCATGTGACTCAACCCTAGAAACTTGTTCACTTATAGGTGGATCATGAGGGGTTTAATGGGGACAACACAGAGGATAGGGTACTCTTGGTTCGCGGAGGTATACCTAAAACATAATCTTGGTTGTTAAATGATTAATTGAATGATTACATTGTTATCATAGTTGCATGTTTATTGTTTCCCCCCACATACCAGCTTCGGCTGGCCGACGTTTTGTTTGTCAGCATTTTAGGTACAATGAAAAGAACAAACAGTAAAGTGGCACATGTGGTACTAAATGAGAATTAATGTACAAAGGAGGATAAGATATATTAATATCGCTGTGGATAGAAGTTTAGAGATCCAAGTTTTCAAAAATGTATGCAAAATTTTATTTTCTTACAACTTTTAGTATAGTCTGTTAAAATTTGATAATTATTCTTGGTTAATTGCCGAACCTTTGATCCAGAAGTCATGGGTGCGGCTTCGACCTCTTGGTCTCCCTTAATTGGGGGTTATTGGGAGGTGGGGTCGTAACACCTCTACTCTACTATGTTCTATTTTCTGGTAGGGTTTGGTCCATCTGGAGCCTCCTAACCAGCTGTCCGCAATCACATGGCTAGCTGCTAATAGAGAATAGGATATTGGGGGTTCTATTCAGTTGAGGAGAAAACATTGACAAAGAGGGGGATATGGGGGAGAAGGGAGTGAGAGAGAGAGATTGCATAAGGCTCATTGTTTGGGAAGGAACTATCGGGTGAGAGGGAGGGAAAGATGGGGATGAAGGAGTGGCTCAATCGGGAAGGAGTGGGAGTGCTAGACGCTCCAATTGAAGAGAAAAGTTCGACACGCGGCAAATTTGAAATTTTTGGCTTATGGTTATTTGAGAGTTGGCACGTGGTGAGAACTGGAAGGATTTTTTCACTAAGTTGTTCGATAGGATATTTAGTTTGTATTCAATTAAAATATATGTAGTCATTTTGTAGCCAAAACAATCGATTACATTTATTTTAGTTACATTAATATAATTTGTAGCCAAATCTAATCTTTAACTAAAAATAAAATAAATATAGTCAGAATAATTGTAGCTAAATGATCTTTTTTTTGTAGTGACCCTTGCGAGATAAACTTTTCGGCTTTGATGGCTGATATGATAAATTTATGTTCTTCTCGTTTCCTGCCTTTTACACAGATTCTAGCCTCTATAGGGTGTAACAAGCTAACCTTTGAGTCATAAAAAAAGAGGACTACCTTGTAGCTTTTTAGCTAGTCCATGCCAAGAATAATGACAAAGACAAACATTTCGAGCAAGATAAAGTCGTATGGAAACATCTTTCCCGATATACACAGGTCCAGGGTTGGAAGCTTGAGATAAGAGGAGCATATTCTACCACTAGGGGTTTTGACATCTAGCACATGGTCCATTAATTCAGATTCTATCTCTAGCATAGCAGCAAACTGAGTAGATATGAAGGTATTTGACGAGCCAGAATCAAAAAGTGCTTTGACAGGGTACATATTAAGGTGTAGAATACCTTCAATCACATTATTCTCATCCTCAGCCTCTTCAGCATCCAGAGCAAAGACCCTTCCATTGTGCCTCTCCACAGGAAGACGACGTCCTTGCAGGTTATTATTGTGGTTGTTGTTATTGTTGTGGTGATTGTTGTTGTTGTTGTTGTTCCTTGAGGGCAGATTTTGATGTTGTTGTTGTTATTTCTGGGCGGGGACCTGTCCTTGATTGAACCTAGGACATTTTGTCTGGATGTGACTGACTTGGCCACACTCATGACAGGTAGGGGCAGGCAGATCATTCCTACGGTGTGGTGCATTGCAAGCTGGACATCTCCCGGAAGGATGAAATCGGGAGCAAGTGTTGCACCTACCGTGCCCCTGCGGACCACCATGGTTCTTTTGCTTGTTGTTGTTGTTGTTGTTTGAACCAGAAGCGTGGAAGCCAGGGTACGCCTCCACGGCCAGAGCTTTGTCTAGCATTTGTTGGAAGGTGAGCGGGAACTGGGGCACCAGGTGACACCCTATGATGTAGTTCAACCCTTCAAGGAAGACAGTCGCCCTATGTTCTTCAGCTAGACCCATAGCGTAACGTTCCATCACCAGGAAACGTTGGACATACTCTAAAACTATCATATTCCCTTGTCACAGACTATAGAACTCGGCCTCCATCTTCTTCAGGTAGGTTGTGCAGATATATACTTTGCCCAGGATATCTGAATGAACTCATCCCAGGTCATAGCTGTTGTGTCTCGTGTGCGGGTTATCCCATTCCACCAGACCCGTGTCGGGCCATCCAGGACATAAGATGCAAAGCAGACTTTAAGATGTGGGGGAAACGCCATGCCATCGAATGTGCATTCCAGGGCTACCACCCAATCATCTGCCTTGTCCACCATGTTGTTCTCAGTTTCCCCCTTAAAGTAGGGAGGTTGCATCTTGATGAAGTCATTCAGGGTTGGCTCCTTAGGCTTGTTGGCATGGGCAGCAACTACAGTAAGCTACCCCACCAAGGTAGTGGAGAGTATCTATCTCAGCATCGCCAACTCCTGCTCAGGAGTCATAGGTGTATTAGGAGTTTCAGGGTTGGTGTCACTATTGTTTGAGCTTTCATCGAACAAGCTACCGTTCCTAAAAGACAAGTTTTAGGGTAAGATTTCTAGGAGTATAAGACAGAAATAGATAAGGCTACTATTTCCTATAGGCATGCTATTTCGGGCGTTCAATATCAGATCTGGCCACGCTGGGTCATATGAGCTCAGGAGTCCTCGTGACCAAGCTAGTGGGGCAGAGGAAAATATTTCCAGCCCCCAAACTGTGACCCTTTCTAGACACCATCACTTTCAACATCACACCCTAGTAGCTGCCCAACATGGCTCTTATACCATGTTGTAAGGAGGCGAGATCACCCCCTTACTTAAATTTAGCAGAAAACACAATACATCCCTCAACTTACTAAAAACATTGTGATGGAAGGATGCATGTATAATAAATCCATTTAAATAAGCATGGACCAAATACAACCATTCTCAATAGTAGCAGTGGAAGAAAGTAAGATGAGAAAACTAAACTATTACATAGATTGTTCTAAAAGAAGAAGTAGATAAGATTCTAAGCTATTACAAAGCTTTTATTTCTGGAGTTTATAACATATAATTTAGCAAGATCTTAGCAGCATCAACCTTGCCATGATGGGGGTGCTATTCCTGCCCTGGGTTTCCTTGTGCTTGGTCTAGCCCTTGTCTTGGTTCTAGGTGGTTGGGGAGCACCCAGCAAGATGAAGATAAAAAAAATGTATGTTTCACAAAATGATAAAGTTCAAGAAGCAATTTAAGGAATGGAAACATAAATATTTTCTATACTAAGAATGTTCAAGAGTATGAGGCATATAATTCAAATGGGATTTCTGCCAAGCATATAAGTAAAATATATAACAAGCATGATTCATTATGACTAAGCTAAACTAACATCGGGTGAGGCACCTACCAACCTCAACCACAAGGAGAGGGGAAATAACATCCCAAACCTCAAAATATATATAAAGTGGTAGGAGGACTAAAACCCCAGTGCCTATGGCAGGGCGACTAAAACCCCAGTGCCCTATGGGTGACTTGTACTCATGTACACTACATTAGTTAACTAGTCAAACTATCATTATCATGCTTTACAATTTACATTGGCAGTGAAAGAAAATAGCAATAATTCAAATGGGCCCAGTGACCCAAACATTTCCAAGAGATAACCATATAGGATGTTCATACATCAAGATTTCATGTTGGATTCCCAAGTGAATAGTTTAAGGGCACCATCTACATGACAAGATTTAAATCAAATCAACAAGGCAGGTGGGGTCCAATGACCCAAATTCTATCAAGTAAAGCAAGTTTATGCATCAGGTTACAAATTGCATGATCAAGTAGATGAAGGAGAATAATATCATAACTATGCCTCATTTGGGAAACTAGGTTTAGCATGATTCAAAGCACAACTGAGGTGTTAGAATGCACATACCTGTTCTTGTTTTCTAGATTATACCTTATCCACTAAGATGTCAGGTCCAATCTCACATTAACCTAGGTGCAATGGATATACATGTGTTACGTTACCTAAAGGCGCCTTAAGTGTAAAATGCCCACATTTATAACCCATGGATTAAAAATTTAGATTTTGGGTCTGAAAATAGGGCCAAATGATCCCTAATATTTTTCTAATCAAGAAAACATATTATCTTTTCAAAAACAAAGTTAAAACACTTTCATTATCATTTTATAACACTAGATACATTTAAATTAGGGTTTAAATTAATTATCAGAGTGGGGATGGAAAACAAGTCTTAAAACTTGGAAATTATGATTCTACATATTTTTATCTTTCCAACGAGTATTTATTTATATGTTTCTGATATCCGAGCGATTTTCTATGAATTAAACAAAACCGACCAATCAGATTTTAAATAAATGCCACGTATGCATATTCGTTTGCGAGAGAGCAGAGGAGTAAATTATTGAAATGCCCATGGTCATAAAATCAAATCCATTCAATCACAGGGGCACAAGGGTCAGTCGAATGTAACCATTAGCTAATCGAGAAACAAAATAAGTGGGGCAAAAAGACCAAAATAACCACGGAGAGAACACAATGGAAGTGGGCGAGCAGGGGTAAGATGGTCATTCAACCATCAGGCTTCTTCCCCAGCCCGCTCCCTGCCATGGTGGCGAGGTGCTTCTTGCCCAATTGGGCATTTTTGTGATTCAAGGACAAAAGCACCGTGTAGGTACTCGAAATGAAGGGAATCGAAGGACGAACTCACCCAAACAATAAATTTGGACGCTGGTTCCTCCTAACGTCGTGGAGAGGTGACAGAAGGTCGGGGATAGCCAAAGGTTGCGGTGGCTAACAGTGGTAGGTTCAGGAAAATTAGCTTGAGAAAATGATTGCCTAAGGTCTGACGGAGGTACAGGGTAAGTTATTTATAGGTGAGGTTCGGTGTGGATGCAAGACGACGGAGGACGTGAGAGGCCTTGGCCGAAGCCTCTTGGCATTTTGGCTACACCGCACCTCACTACGCGAGTGATGGCTCAAAAGAGTCAGGGGAAGGAGACAAACCAAATGGAGTAGGAATCTCGCAAAAAGATCAAGTAACCAAGAAGATCGAAGTGGAGGAGTCGAGGCCTACTGTACATGTAACGGTCGGAGGTTGAAGATAAGTTTTTGGCCGTTGGATTGTGGTCAGGCTAACACGAACCACTGGATCTAAGTCCACAATGGACCCGCGCGGCCAAATGACGTGTGACGGGCATTTAAGCCAAACTTTGGCTTAAATGATGTGCATAACTGATATTTCGATAGATATTATGTCACACTTTAATAGAAACTTGATAAATGCATTTTTGGAGGTCAAATGAACTCCAAATGACTTCAAATTGTAACCCTAAGTTTCTAATGATGTCTAGATTCATGCTATATAGTTAGATTTTCGTTTCATCCACCCTTTGGCCTCCAATAATTATATTGATTATTAAAGCATATATTAATATAATGCTTGAGCAAATAATTATGTATAGCTTTTATATGCAACCTTTAGTTCCCAAATCCGAGATATGGAGTCCAAGAGTCCTCCACTCACTAATAGAATACATTTTCAAGTTTAATTATCCCATATTAAGAGTGAGGTATGAAGGTGGGTTATTATTCACCATTAAATTTACACTTGCTAATTAAGTCACTTCCTATCCATTAATATTTATTCTTGAGCTTCAACATTATCCATTAGTCAACTAATTCGTGGTTTAGTGGAAATTTGCATTATTACCCCATCCATATAACAATTTGTGGTATTTGTGCATCTAACCCTCAATTTGGCATAAAATTGCACTTCAACCAAATATTCAATATTAAGGACACAAAATGGAGAAGAAAGAAATTAACATAAAAATTGAGGTAGAAAATAATAATTTTATTGAACCTCAGGACGTTATAGATTTCGTAGTTATGGACATCAAGGAGAATCCACGCTACCCCCTCCTTTTTGGAAAACCTTTCTTCTACACTGCTAGAGCTCTAATTGCTGTCGAAGCTGGAGTCTTGACCCTAAGGGTGGGAAACCAATCTTTTGATTTCCATGCATACAAAAGTCCTAAGGAGCACACTGAAGAAGAAGAAGAAGCATATTTTGTTGACTGTGTTAATCAATTTACTCAAATGCAACAGTAATTCCTTACCTCAAAATCTGACATTTCCTCAAAAAAGGACCATGATGAAGAGGAGACAGAGAGTGAACCAGTCTGTGTAGAGACGAAAAAAATGTCGTCGACTATGGAGGAGACACCTCTCAACCCTATTGTTACACACACCAAACCTTCTTCAGGTGTTCATGAGCCTCCTCATCCAGAAACAACTATCCTTTGGAATGCACCGGTAGCCCAACAGACAGAAACTACTGATTTCATCTTCCCTCTGTAACAAGATTTGGATTGTAGTTTCTACCGAGAACATCCCCCAGATCTATATCTGATTGACATCAATGGCCAACATTGCTACGATGAAGGTATAGTGCATCAAAAAATGAACTTTTCTTCCGAGCCTCAACAACACTACTTTATCAATGAAGCCGTTCAGATCCCCTACAACTATTCTCCACCTCAGATTGACCAACAGAGAATAATTAAACATAACTCAAGTTGTTTCCCTATGTGTTCTGACAATGCTCGCTCTGTATGGGGAAGAATACAAGAGGCCAGAATCATATCAAAGATTAATGAATGCCTGAGATAGAAACCACCAAAAGAACATGTCAATCTAGCTCAAGATCCACTTAGAGCCCCACCATGGTGATGATATCAGCATGTTGAGCCATCAACATAAAACAAAGGCACTTGTCAGGAGGCAACCCGATCCTTAACTTTGCTTTTCTTTTTAGTTTTGAATTAGAAAATTTTGTCCCTAGTAGATAATGCATAGCAAGATGCAATCTTAAGTCCTGATAATTTTCATTTTTGAGATTTCAGATGGAGGACGCATCACCGAAAGGAATGCATCCACATCTGGTGGACCAACCGACATGATTTTTCCCCTCCTTCTCAGATTTAGAGTTTGGTTGGGATGAGAAAATTTCTATGTTCGGGGTGGAGGGTGGGTGGTACATACTTTACCTTCCACCCACTCCTACTTGTTTCAGACTTATGGTTTCATCGTTGCATTTTTGAGAAAAATTTTCAAAAAAATTCAAAATTTTGAAGTTTTCAAAGTAGTTTTATATAGAAACTTGATGAAGTTTTGATGCTTTTTGTTTCAATCAAATCCATTACCTATCCAGCTATCTCATTTTTCCTTGCAGTTTTGAATCATTATACCCTCCTTATTCAAAGCAAAACCTCATGGGGAACAACTTCTAAAACTAGCCAATTGATAGAAATCACCATGTGAAGCTTATGAATCCTAACCTCATGATTAATGAAAATGGCAAGTATCTGTCAAAATGAGAGGGATCAAACAAATTGTGCTTCCTAACTGACTAGTGGAACAATAGCATGGAATCTTCACCAGATCCACATCAAGTCATTATTTGAGTAGAGTATGATAAGTAGAACAACCCAGTGCACTGAATTGTTAATCATGTTGCATTCTGATCTGAACTCTCTTCGACACTTCTTCTATCACCTTCTTACCCCTCCATCCATCAAAAAGAAACAAAAATATCCAACATAGTGCCAAACCCTAAGTTCGGGGTGGCACACCTCCTCCCACTTTATTTGCTTCTTCCATACCCCTTGCTATGTAATAGTGATGTACCACCAATAAAAGATGCCAATGTGCACACAAAAATGCAATCTCGAGTCAAATAGAGGAGAGATTCACACACACAAAAAATAATAATAAGAGTTGCAGTCTTTGAAACTGCAACCAAATAATAAAAATATTGAGTCGAATAGAGGAGAGATTTTTTTCTTACTTCCATACCACCCTTCACTCCCTTTTCCACCTACTGGCACAATGAATGCCTACTTTGCCAATATCTTGAAAAATGCCAGTCTCATATCAGGTGTAAACTTTTTGTTCTGTGAGTGTCTCTGGACTCTTATGAAACTCTTAGACAAGTTTGATGTTGGAAAAAAGTAGGGAGGAAGTGATATTAGAAAACAAACTCAGGAATGAAGATATGGGAATATGTGTTCAGTGGTATCAAGAAGTTGAGATGCTTAGTCATACAGAGCAGAAGAGGAATAATAGTTATGTGAAGATGAGGCAATCACACGAGTTGAAAGTATTCCTTTGGCGACTGTTTCAAATTTTATGTTACCCGAGGAAGAGCAACATTTATGTTCGGGGTATTTTGTTGAATGCATATTCATCGTGGTTTCAGTCGCCTTCTTTGGCCCAATTTTGCTTAATACATTCTCTTTTTCCTCCTAAACCCTATTATATACAAACATTCTCAATTCATGGGTTATCAAGGCTTGTTGATCAACATTTATGTGTTTTCTTTTTGTGTAGGTCGAGTGGGCCCGTCCTTTACTCGTGGGCTGCTCTTCATCCAGGCCCATATTTACTCAAGTCACAGACCATGATCTTCAGCTTCTCCCACATCGTGATTTACCCTAGCACCTCAGAAACTGAGATCCATCTTCAGCAAACCGCGATTGACAGCACCCCCTCATGCTTGCGATCAACACATGTGGTCTTACCCCCGTCAAACCACAATCACGATATTCTACCCTAACAACCATGACCAACATCGCCTACAGTGAAGAACTGCAACCTCCACCTTCCACAAGACCACGACCTATGTGTTACCACCTATCTGTGGTTCTCAGACCTCGACCTACTCTATGCTTTTCGCCAACTAATCGTGATCAACTCCCTCTCCTCCCGCGATCAACACCAACTAGAACTGTGACCTCAGTACAAGAATTGCAACCTCTCTAGAAGAGAAACCATGACCTGCACCAAGACCGCACTCACGGTTCCAAGCAAGCTCCAACCGTGATCAGCACCAATGTCAACACCTCCAGTTTGACAGCAACACCTACACCTTCGCATCAACCATGCGTCCACCTACAACCTCCCATGCTCAACCGTGTGCCATCGATCCATCGATCGAGGTCTTCTTGCACCTCGACCAGCAACCTCCACCTACACCAGGTCACTCCACCATCGCCATCCACCCAATCACCTGATCCACAATCGTCTCTCCACAAACCAATGTCAACATCCGCGGTCTTCCTCCCTATACACCAAAAGCCTACATTGCGACCCACCTTTCCCTGCAACCGTGGTCGCAATATTCTTCTCTCTGCCTTACATTGTGATCGCGGTATCACTCACCAACCAAACCGCGACTCTCCCCTTCTGCCCTTGCTAAAACCGTGACCAAGTTGCAATAACCGCGATCTTGGTTTTCAATCTTTGGTTTCCACCACCTGCCCGCGGTCCCCCAATCGTGACCTATGGAGCAACTACCACAACCGCGGCACCGTTTACCACCATCAACACCGCGACCTCCCCTACTATTAACCGCACTTGTAGTTCCCAAGCCAACAACTGTGATCGTGGTGTCTACAGTAGAGAACTGCAACCAATAGAGAATCGTGATCACTGCAAAGTTGAGGACCACAACCAAGCCAAAAGCAATAGACCTGTCCACCCAGTTGTGCCTATAAATAGGCCCTGACCCCCCTCACTCGGGGGACTCTCTCCAGACATCGTTAGGCTACAGGTCTGCCCTTAGCCTAAGGAGACAGTCTCCCCCACAACCAGGTTGTGCCCAAGAAGCGTTCGACCCCTGGTTCAAGCCACTCCATCCAGATCTATATCTAGATTGAGATTTAGATCTATTGCATCCATGTCGTGCCTACACCACCATCACATCCACGATTTTCTCCTCCTGCTGCCAGCAAGGAGATCGAGAAGAGGGAGAAGTTGGAGAAAGAAGATATGCCCCGTCTGTCGTGGTGTTCTTCCCTCCTCATTCTAGATCTGCTCCACCAGCATGTAGAGGACCATCTCTCCACTGAGCTACGATCATCTTCTTGACCATGGCCATGGCAGAATCTTCTCTCTCTTATTTTTCCTTTTCCTCACATCATGAGCGAGTGGATTCCTTTCGCTAGGGTGCGGGGACTAGCCCCACTACCCATGCTTATATGTCTTTTCATTAAACATTCCATGGCATGTATATAACCTTTTATTTCATTATTAATCGTCGATGTGTGCTTGTGGATTGATCACCTGCTTGCATTTATCTTGTTCGTTCCTATGTTGCGAGAACTTCAATATGTAGGATTTTAATGTCGATTAACGCGGTTGACTCCCTGATGAGAAATAAGATGGGATTCCCTAAGGTCATAAGTGTATGATTCGTGAGGGGATGATCCATCTAGCCCACGGTGACGCTTCTGTGTGCCTAAACTTCCTTACAGAGGGCTACAACTTTAGTTGGATATCGATATCCTCAAAACTGTAAGCGCATGATCCAAATGGCGATGAGAAATCTGATGCCTAGGGTGATGCTTACTCGAACCTAAACATCCCTCTGAGAGGGTTCGCAATAGTTCTATTTGGATAAGTTAGATCTTGCCTGGATGTTTGTGATTGGATATGTTGCATGTGTAGCGGTGGTGAAACCCGAGACCATCCCAGCAATACCCATCATTAATCTTTTATCAACTTTTAATCATGTTGTTTACTTTCCTCACATTTAGTTTAATTAAACTCAAACCAACCTTTGTTCAAAATATTAGTCTTGATTCAACTAGATTCAACTAGTAAAAGATTCTTAAAAATGTTGTCCCATGGTATTCAATCCTCAACTATACTACAATAAGACCCGTCCGCTTGTAGGTGGTATGGTTGTACAAGGTTTTGGTAAAAACTCAGGGATCTCAGCCCTGGGTGAGTTTGTTAGTATGTTAATAGACCACGTCAGATGTCACGTGCTCCCTATTTCAATTCCCTTCCCTCACATGCATCTGACAGCTAGGGCTTCATCAGAATATGATCATATAGACAAAAAGTCATCATCTACCCCCAGTCATTCAGTGAAGCAATGACAGTTACACAGTCTAACCTTCCCCGATCCATTTCTCAGTCATCCCAGACCATTTCTGGAGATTTCTCCTTCTATGAATTCGTGAGGATGTCCCATTTTGAATGAGCCATAACTCATTTTCCATCTCACTCATTTGACAAAACAACCAACTACGACTCTTCAGAGCTTCACCCCTCTACGATTGCAGATGGTGCTACGATCCATTACTTGCCTTTATATGACATTATAGAGCACCTCCAGAGCACAGGCACTCCTCCTTCTTCAATTTCACCATTCTGATCCCTGCAAGCCCAGACATATTCATCCTTCCTTCTCCGGTGACCCAAGCTCCACCCAACCCTCAGACAAGCCTCCAGCCAAATTGGATTTGCAATGAGCAATCAAGACTCCTACTTCTTTTATTGTCATCAGGTTGCCCTAGTCTTTCTCCAACCACCTTACCCTATAGTCATGCCTTTAGTTGTTGTCGGCGTTCACTAATGGATTGAACTAGCATTCCACTAAACCTGGTCTCGCTTGGTTTTACTCCGAGAAGCTTGTGCGATGCTTCATCTACTGTTGACTCATGATCTTGGTGCCCGAATTCATCGCTTTAGCCTCCGATCTCTCTGCCTTGTTTTAGCCATAAGGAACTGAGTTCCATGCTAATTTGGGTGATGTTTTTCCAGTTGACGTCTTTGTATCATGAAGGGGGACTTGTTTCTATCCTTGGTTTTGAGTAGGAAGTAGAGTTCACAACTCTGGATCGGAGTTAAGATGCTTTTGTGAGCTTCTTGATCCATGGCTTGCAATGGAGCAGGCAGGGAACAAACCAAGTCTTAAAATGACCATGGTTCACTCCTCGTTTCAATCAGACAATTTACGTCACAATGGCAACAAGGGTACTCTAGTTCCTATGTTTTCTATTTTCACAAATTCTAATAAATAAGACAAAATGACAAGATTGCCCCCATTTATTTGATTACATGTAACACGTGCCTAAGGTACTTTAGTACTTCCAAGTTTTATTTACATCATATTAATTGTGGATTGAAATCGATGTCACTATTTGGTTTTCTAGATTCTGATTGGTCAGTTTTCGGAAATTCATAGGAAATCATAGGATGATCAGAAAAATACAAATAAATAATCATTAGAACACATTTTTTAGAGGAATTCAATTGTATCATTTTCAAGTTCTGATTTTCCATTCCAATTTGATTTTTTATTAGAAACCCTAGTGGGCCTATGAAACCCTAACAATGTATTACATGTAATCAAGATGATCTAAGTTAACCAAGTTCTACCATTTTAATGATATTGATCTATGAGTCTAATGCTAATGCACTCAAACCCTAATTCACTCTAAATCAGCCTAACATCAATACAAGGTATTGGTTAATGATGTTTATGAATAGGTTCTTAGAGCCTAATCAAGTCAAGGGGATATTTGACCTAGATTTGACACAAGGATCAAGAATACTATCTTAGGATCTAATTTCTCCAAGGTAAACGGGCCATGCTACTGAGCACTAGTATTTATGGTTGATTGCATGTTATGTACAAGTAGGCATTATCATTGCAAGTTTAATGTTTTAATCATGATCACTCTATGTTATTGCTTGATGACTGCTATATTTTATGTCCTATGATTTAAATGTTCATTATGATTAAAGTTATGATTAAGGACTTGTGAAATTCATGTTAATAATCAAGAGGGAGCAATCCCATCATGTTAAGAGGGAGAAATCCCATCATGTTAAGTGTTAGAATCATGGTTATTTTAATGTTAATGTTAATGTCATGTTAATGATCAAGTTAATCAGAATTGAACTAGTGTTTATATGCTTCTAAATCATGGATCTAAAGGGGTCGTTATGGGCTTTCCTAGCATCAAGGGCTTTCCTAGCAATCAAGGGCTTTCTTAGCAATCATGTTCTCCTGATGGGGCATTATAGAGGGATGCATACAATTACTATTCAGTTCTTCATGTTAATAATGATTCAAGAATGCTATTCAAGAATGCATATAGTCAATTCATGTCAACTTTTTCTTACATGTCAAATATACCTAATTTTGCTTATGTTATAATGTGTCAGTACCATTTACTGATATGTAGTCTTCTGCCTTAGCATGTTTGGAGATGGAATGTCCCTAGGAACTGGAGCAACTAAGTACTCAGAAGAAGAAAGCAAGGATTAGAATTCCTTCAAGAGCAATCTGGTGGGGCGCCATCCATACTAGGCGATCCAATTATGTTTACCTTTATGAATAGTTTTCATGTTTAGTAATGTTTAGACATGTTATAGAACTCAATTGTAGTTTCTTATTCCATAGAACATTGTATGAATCTTAATTATGAATTTTGTGTTTATTTTCTATGATTTCATAAATGTGACATCACCCTAAAAGATGAAAGTTTATGCTGAGTTATGTTGAATATCATAAGGAGGGGTGTTACATTAATGGTATCAGATCTAATAAATTGATGGCCACCAAAGATACAATTTGATTCATATGTTCTAACCCTAGGTTTATATGACCTTTTTTTAGATGGCCCCTAAGAGAGAAAACAAGGGAAAGGATAAGGATTATGGTGTTAGAGCTTCTAGTAGGGGAAGTGGACCAAGAGAAATTCCTAAGGCAACCATAGAAGATTTGGTCCAAGCCCTCACCAATGTCTTAACCCAAGGACAACACCAGCCTAGACCTCATGAGCTAACTCTAGTGGATTTCCTAAAGATAAGTCCCTAATCATTCTCGGGTGAAGGAGAGATTGATGTAGTCACCAAAGCTAAGGATTGGATTAGAGGCATGGAACATTTCTTCTGAGACATGGACTCCCCTCAACACTCTAGTGTTCGCTTTGTAACCCACATGCTCAAAGTGGCAGCCCACTAATGGTGGGAGAACTACCTCAACTCAACGGAAGATGCAGCACCTCCACTCACGTGGGAAGGATTTGTTGAAGCCTTCCAAGAGCATTATGTGTCTGAGGCTATGATTGAGAAGAAGGATCTGTAATTTGCCAACCTAGCTCAAGTAGGTGACATGACTGTTACCCAATACGCCATGAAGTTCTGGGTCCTCCAAAAGTATGGCTATGATTATGATGAACATCAAAGGACAAAGAAATTCATTTGAGGAATCAAGCCTGACTTGAGTTTTGCCTTATCATAAAGAGGTCACAAGACCCCCCATGTTGCCCTAGATGCATCCCTGGAGCTTGTTCACCCTGGTAGGACCTACAAGAAAGAAGTTCCTCAGAAGAACAACCAATACCAACCTCCCAACAACCCTAACAGGAAGGTACATGAACCTACAGTAGAAGTTGAGAATACCCAACGTCCGACATGCAAGAAGAACCATGCATGTCCATGCAGGTATGGTACGGGTACATGCTACTATTGTGGAGAAGTCGGACACCTCAAGTCAAACTACCCTAAGCTCACAAAGAAGGACCAGGACCAGAATAAGGACTATCATCAACCTACCAAAAGACAAGCTAGAATTTTTACCATGGAAGTAGAGAAGGAAGATGAAGAGTGGTGTAATAATTAGTTTATGTTCATTTAAACCTTTTTATGAAATAAATTCACTTTTTATGTAAATTTCAATAATTCATTCATTTTGTGAAGAAGTAACAAAAACCCTAAGGTGGGTAGTACCTTAGAAAATTTTGAGAATGAAATTTGTTTTAAGGTGGGTCGAAATGTCACACCCCAATTTTCAAAGTCAATTTAAACTTAGTATGAAGTTTCTTATAAATAAGAATGATTGAGGGATTTTAATGCAAAATATATATAATGGTTGTCTTTACACAAAGATAGGATGAGGAAACTTAAGATAAGACCCAAAGTCATATTTCCTTTTCAAATATGAATTATGTATATCCATTAACTCATATTAATCTCTTTCATTTTCTCTCTCTTCCAAAATGGCAATAAAACTCAAAAATAGGATAAAGATATGATCATGTGACTCTTTAATGAGTGAATAACGTATAACCCAAAATTGTGACTCAAGTATTATATAATAAGAGCCTTTTCAAACTATATTGCCTTTAAATGCATTAATATTATGATTAATGGCATATAGGAGTTATGGACCATAATGTGTACAAAAACAAAATCTAACTTCACAGGAATATTCTAGACCCTCTATTTTGCCTATGGATAAAATTGAAACTCTTTTGACCCATGTTTGACCCTCCTAATCAAATTTAAAATTTTGAATATAGTTGGACCAAGGCTTCAACATCGATGATTTCATTTAATGCGAGCTAATTTTATTTGCAATGTCACACACTCCCTATTTCAATTCCCTTCTCTGACATGCATTCGACTGTTAGGGCTTCATCATAATATGATCATATAGATGAAAAGTCATGATCTACCCCCAGTCAATCCGCGAAGAAACAGAAGTTAGACAGACTTACCTTCCCTGGTCCATTTCTCGATCATCCCTTGATAATTTCTGGAGATTTCTCCTTCTATGAATTCGTGAGGATGTCCCATTTCAAACGAGCCATAACTCATTTTATATCTCTCTCATTTGAAGAACACCCAACTAGGGATCTCTAGAGCCTCACCACCCCGCAATTCTATACGGTGCTACGATCCATTTCTAGTCTATATAAGACATTGTAGAGCACCGCTAGAGAACATGCACTCCTCCTCCTTCATCAATTTCACCATTTGCACCCCTGCAAGCCCAGACCTACTCATCCTTCCTTCTCCGGGGACCCAAGCTCCACCCTACCTGTGGTGAAGTGGACTTTTGGAATCCTAAAATGTGAAATGACACAAGTAAAGTCATGCATGTTGAGTTGTTTTGAGAATCCCAAGTGTTTTGGTAAAGTTAGAATGTTGTTTGAGATTTATATAATGATTAAGATCCATAAGTTTATGCCTACTTGAGGAATTTAATTGATTGATCTAACATTTGAGTTTTGGCACCAAATTTGTGTAAAAGGTACCTTCCGTAGTAAGGAAGCTATGGGTAAAATTTGGTGGCAATTGGATGTTCCTAGAAGGAGTTGTGTAGGTTTGAATTTTGTGAAATGATGTGAATTGTTGATGATTTATGGACCTAAGTTTTATTCCTCATCTTTGTCACGCGCCCTTTATCTAGATGGGTTGTGTGGCCGGTTTATGGCCATGGATCTCTAATCCAAGGGTTGTGACTTTTGAGAAGCATGAGTTCCATATTCTGGGTTGGGCAAGCTTCATCTGGACCGCACACAATGGGGCAACAACTGCGATTGTGTCCTCAACCTTGCAGTTACAATTTTGACTGTCGGTGGCGACCGCACACATCGTGGTGCCCTCAGGTCGTGGTTCTAGTAGCGGAACTGAGTGGACAGTTTTACTTAACTCGTGTAGAGGAGTCAGGAGAGCCCTTAGACGAGGTGTGAAACCACTCTACTAGGAGAACAAGCTCTCCACCTCCACGGCCTCTCCACAACAACCTGCAGGTCGGCGGAAGTTGGAGTGGGAGCAGGATCTGGATGAAGAAGGGCTTTTCCAGGATAATGAAGAAGGGAAAATGAAGCTCGGTTCTATAGGAGACGATTTGTGGCATTTCTAGGAGCTTCCTCGGTGTTCTTCATGCCCGACGAGCTTCTCATAGCCGGAGTCAAAGATGGTGTTTGGGGGAGTATTATGTTGTCTTTTCAATGAAATTGGAAATTGAAACACAGTCAGGGGATCCATACAATGCTTTTGAAAGAGGTTCCTAGAAGGTTGGGCGTGTAGGAGTTTTCCCCCTTCCTCCCCTCCATGATGGCGTCTACGCCAGAGCTTCTTCATCCTGAAGATCTGGGCGATGCCTCATGTTGCAGAGTGGTCGGAGATGGTAACAAGAGGGAGCCAAAATCAAAGGAGGATCCATAGTCGAGTGAGGAACTATCATGTTATTGGGATTGCTGGCCAGAGTCCAAGCCAGCGGCAGTGCTTGAGAGATGAGCTCAGCGCCGGAGCCACCCAGCCCAACGACGGCGCTGGTGACTCACGGAGAGCAGAGTCCCTCTACATACTCTGGTTGATGCTCATGCGAGAACATGAGAGGGGAGAGGAGCAGC
Source organism: Alisma plantago-aquatica (assembly GCA_963693085.1). Classification (NCBI taxonomy): domain Eukaryota; kingdom Viridiplantae; phylum Streptophyta; class Magnoliopsida; order Alismatales; family Alismataceae; genus Alisma; species Alisma plantago-aquatica. The sequence goes on from OY856410.1 coordinate 649,540,620, forward strand.
GTTGATCCCCCACCAGAGTCCTGCCTCGCAGCAGTTACCTGGCGGCGCCGGAGACCAGCCTCACGTAGTACTTTGTTTCACATAGGAAATAGAGGCAACGTGCTAGATCGTGGGAAAGGGAGAATTCCTACTTGGGTAAACGGATCGTCAAATCTACAGACCCCACACCCAACCCGGACCAGCTACAGTAGGAAAAGAAAGGGTTGCGCCAACCCTGGGAGCCACATGGAAGTCCCCGATTGGCTGCAAAAGGTAAATCTTTAATATATACTCAGATCTTCAATAATTTGTATAAAATAGCTCCGATGTCCGAAAAATACAAATAATATACTAAAATTCTCAGAAAAATGCATAGCACAATATGGAACAATAATATCAGGCTTTTGATGCATTAATATCAGTGATAATATGTAAGATGTGAAATGCTCATATGATGGATAATAAATATCAAACGATGCCCTAAAATTATGAGAAAATACATGTAAATCATATTTCATGTTTATAATGCATATGATGTCAGATATGTCCATGTTGATTTATGAAATCATGCATTTTTCTTAATGTTTATAATTAGGCCTTATAACCCTAATTAATATACAATAAATGCATACATGGTCAATAAATGATGAAATTCATAGAGTAAGCTTACATCAGTATATGGAACCTCATTTTTAATTATGAGATCATAATGATGAACAAAATCCATGTTATATGAAGATGAACCTTGATACATGGGTTGTAACCCTAATTTGAATGATGTATATAAACTAGGGTTAATATGTCCACCAAAAAGGATATGGAACCTAATGTTCAGATAATGAACCATAATCTGGAAAATGACATCAGTATGATAATTCTAAGACAAGAATGCAAGTAATGATGAGATTATCCTAATGAGTTGAGAAAACCCTAAAATGAACACGATTAGGGTTAAGACGAGATGTAAGATGATGGGAACTTGATGATAGTATATGATCTTGTCTTGATTAGGTTTAGCAAAGTTATAGATGACATGAGGAATATATGGTGATTAGATTATCTCCTTGGAAGGTATGCCATTACCTCTTACTTGGCTTATTATACAATATGCTTGTGTTATATGCATAGTAAAATACTTGGCATATGGTATTGGTTGAAATGATTGTTCCTGTATGTCATGTTGCTTGACCTTTTCCATACTTATGGCTATAAACACATGAAACATAAAGTATCTGATCCATCATATGATAGCACTAAACTCTTTGGTAGTACAGTGCTTTGAAGAAACATCAAAGCCCTTGGTGGTAGATGTACGAGTTATATGACATGGCCTAAAAACATCAAAGCCCTAGGGGAAGATGTACGAGATATATGATGGAAACTAAGATTAAAATATGTGTTCTCTTTTGCTATTGAATATCTTTGTGCAAGTATACTATTTTCTTATATTTCTTTATACCTGTCAAGTATTAGTTTTATCTTATTGCCAAGATATGATGAGAGGTATATAAAAGACATGTAGGCATACTCAGTACAATATTCTTGAATATTGTGCTGACGTGTGCCGCATGTAATCTTTTGTTTTAGGTTGTGGTTATTCTCTTGAAGAATCCAGGATAGTTGAGAGTTGTGTGGCGAGCTGATGTACAGGTGGACATGTTGTCTTAAGATCCTGTAGTTTAGTGGTAGTACATGTATATGTATAGTTTGATGTTCAATATGTAATATCAAATGTTGTAGCAATTCATGTTGTAATTATATGTTGAATGGTGAACATGTGTTGTATGGTTTTATTATTGTTCATGTACATGTGCTATTCTTATTTTCCTTCTGACTCCCTTGATTTTCTTCTTCTTAGCCTGGTGTGTGATGTTTAAATTGGGATTCTCGCTGAGGTGAGGGTTTCAATTTGGACGTCGCATATCGGATTAAGTTTTAGAAAATCCGGGGACGTCACAGGTGGTATCAGAGCATGAACAATAGCAAAGCCTGACATTTTCTCATTATGCAACTCAAACTAAAGAAAACCTTGAACCTTAATAATCTTTTAGGGTTAGATTAGTCATATTTTAGAGATTAGATCTAACCTAGACTCTAGGTTAGCACCTAGATGTCTGAGAACTAGGTCTAGACTGGTGCTTGTTGAGTAGCAAGTCCTTAGATGTCGTTCTTTCCTTGTAGTGCAACGGTATGGGACGTTGCACTATTTGGAAATGTTGTGCATCAAGGGAAGAGAAACCCTAGACATATTGTGCACGTTGTCTAGAGTAGCTACACTAGTCTATCCCCTATTCTCACCCTTTTGACTAGTTTTCATGAGACTGTAATCTCTACTATGTGTGGGACACTCATTTTCAGGATTTGGTTTTTGATTCCAAACGGATCGAACCTCGATAGTTTTCTCTGACGCTTGTTTTATCGGAGAAAAACTATATAATATTTTATTATGTATATGTATTAGAAAAATGTGTCACCATACATGTACGAGTAGGAGGTGGTCATGCAACCTAAGTGAAAGTGAATGACATCAGTCTAGAAGAGAGAGTAGTTCTAGATTTGATGTCTAGAGCCTTTTTGACGTATATGATAGATGGAATAGAGATAGAATAAGTTTGATGATATGATCTAAGTTTTATATAGATGATATAATATGGTTAGGATGGTATATGTTTGTCATTGAGGACTTAAGTTCGTCTTAAGGATGCAAGATGAGTTCTGATGATGCAAGTAACTAGGCTTTTATGAGATAAGATATGTTAAGTTAAGACTAGGTTGTGAGTCAGCACGAGCCTCAATCTCTTTTAAGAAGGAGGACCTCTAGTGTTAGCACCAGTTTTAGGGTAAACTCCAGAGAGAGTGATACCCATAGGGAGAAGGTCAGAGAACCTAAACTCCAAGATATGAGAATTATGAGATACGTGATATGATATGTCCTAAACTAGATTACTCCTGAGTGATTAAGTTGGGTCGCTTTGTGCATGATTCCTATTATCTTTTTGAACCCTAGATGTCCTTGGGAGGACCAAACCCTAGAGATAAAGAGAGGCTGGTTAGATATGTGCATATGTGAACATGGATATAAGTGCCTGCCATCTGGGTGAGGGAGAGAGCCCAAGACCCTGGAGGAGGTATCTATGTTGGTTTCTGTGAAGCCTCAAGCTCGGGTTGGTGGTTCCTTGTGGGAATCTAGTGGTTGTGTATATAAGAGAGTTGGGAAATAGTGTGTCTCATGGGTAGAGAACCTATGCAGAGAATGTCATGTCATGTTTTGGTTTGTGCTTATGTGGCTAGAGCTTGTAAGGCTATCTCTAGTGCCATTGAGGTATATCTGAGAACCCTAGGCTAAGAGAGGAAAGATAAAGTATATGAATATGAGATACTCATAGAGTTGAGCTAGCTCAGAGAAACTGAGCATGGCACTACCCTCGTGATATGGGTCAGGAGAACCTCAGTTGGACTAGATAAAGTGTTGATATATGTTTGACTAGCCACTCATATAAGTTTGTTTAGCACAACCATGATTTAATATATGTAAGGATGTGATCTAATATCTAGATGTGATATATAGACATGATATGATGGAAACCTAGAGATGATTTAATAAATATTTGTGCATAAATGGCTAAGCATATACATGAATAATGATGATAATGTGATATTGTCAGTTAATCTTGTAATGAAATCATTAGTAACTGTTTTAATTTATTACGAACAATGATATAAGATCATATGAATGAAACGTGTTACATGAGGTGTTAATGTTAGTGCCCATTAAAGATGAAAGATATAGTTCGTTAGTTAGCACAACATAACGATTATGACACCTTGATATGATCTAGAAAAATAAGTGGGTTAAAATAGTTAACTCCCTCCTAAAAGGCATATGTTAATTGTAACATCCCTGACCTGGGTTATGTTCTAACCCCAGGAGTTTTGCTTAACAAAGTTGATTATATGCTTGTACTTATCCTGTGAAAAGTAATTAGGGCTCATGAGGAACTTATGTTTCAATTTTGGTCCTGTTTGAACAATGTTAAAGCAATGATTGCTTGTTTTGGACTAAAGTGCAAATTACCCAAGTTGAGGGGTTAACTTGCAAATTGCATATGATAAGATGTTCCTATGATGTTGAGACATCATAAGGATGAATATGATGTAGTAGTATGGTTTCCACAAGCCTGGACACCAAGATAGAGCTTGTTGGACAATGTTATGCATTAAAACCTAGTTTTGGAGTAAAGTGCAATTTACCCAAAATCTAGGGTTCAATATGAAAATTACCACTTCAACAAGGTCCCTAATGTTTCTTGTCATCATGTAGAGCAAATAAAATGAGAGGGGTGCTTCATTTGAATTAAGTTGGAGGAGAGAGAATCTTGATATTAAAATAATCAAGATTAATGCCTAATTGAAACCCTAATTCGATTTAGGACAAAAATGAATAAAAATAATTGAAGGGATTTTAACCAAAATGTTTTGGGTTGATTTTGAATAAGTATGGACGTTCCTTTGCCAATATAAGGAACGAAAATATCCTAAGTAGGTGAAATTCCACTCACTATTATTATAAGGAAAAGAAAACCCACTCACATATGGATATTAATATAATAAGCATTAAGGTGCTTAATTTGATTTTCTTTAAATCATGGATAATGGAGAGGAATAAGAGGCAATGAAGATAGCCTAGTCCTTAAGGATTTTGAGGAGAATTTGAGGGGGAAGAGGCGGCACCAATTTTGGAATTAAATGCATTTTAATAATGCATTTTCTCTTTCATTGAATTTTTATAAAAAGGCCTTTTCCTAGCCAAATGAAAGGCTATTTTGACCCCACTTCTTCTCTTAGCTTGGAAACCGACCAATGAAGCTAGGGAGGACCAGGAGGACGAACCCCAACCTGTGTGTAAGCTCTTGACCTTCGTTCTCCTTGATTTCATGGTGGAAATCGAAAATAAATTATGGATTCCTTCTTATTTCGATCTCCTCTTCAACCCTAGCCAACTTTTGCAATCAAAAGCTTGAGGACGAGCCTAGGGGGAGTTGCAAGAGCTTCATCCACCATTAATGGCGTGAGCTTGGAGCTTTGGAGCTCAATTGGAGGCGGGTTTTATAACTTAAACCCTTAAACATTGCTATTGCATCAATTCTCTATGCTTTGTTGATTGATTTCTTCAATTTGATGCACTCTTGTTTCTTGCTGCAATTTCCATCAAGAACGGTTGCTGTTCTTGGTTGTTAGAAGGAATGGGATGATGACATCATCCTATATGCTTATCCAAAGAAAATTACCAAGCAAAACCGTTTTGATAGTTACTCCAAATTGTTTTAATTTGATTGGCTATGCAGTTTCAGCAAACCGTTTAAGGGCAAACGGTTTGAAACCGTTTGGGAGAAAACGGTTTCAAGACCGTTTGAGATGGTTGAACAAGCATTGACCGTTTGGGAATTTTTTTCCTAATTATGTAGGCTGATAACCCTCCAAATTTGAGGGATTAACTCCAAAGGAATCGAGATTTGAAGGCCAATCAATTAGGCAATCGGATTGAATTATGTGCTGATTTTCAACCTGATTAACTTGACCTTGTTGAGCAAACGGTTTCAAGACCGTTTGAGATGGTTGCCCAAGCATTGACCGTTTGGCATTCCTGTTCATAGTTATGTTTATTAATAACTCTCCAAATTTGAGGGATTAACTCCGAAGGAAACGTGAGTTGAAGCCTAATCAATTTGGGAAACCTAATTGGATTAAGTGCTGATTTTCAATCTGATTTAATTGAACTTTTTGGGCAAATGGTCTCAAGACCGTTTGAGTGCGTTGACCAAGCGTTTACCGTTTGATATTACTGTTCCTAATTATGTGATCTAATGACTCACCGAATTTGATGGATTAACTCCCTAGGAATCATGAGTTGAAGGCTATTCAATTAGGCAAACCCTAATTGAAAACAGTGCTGAAATTCCAATGAGTTAAGTTGAAATTTGGGTTGATTAGCCCAAACGGTTTCAAGACGGTTTGGGGATCACCCAAACGGTCTCAAGACCGTTTGGGGATCACCCCAAGACCGTTTGGAGGTCTGGGGTCAAGTATAGTTGACCAATGGAAGGTCCAAAGGTACTAATCATATTGCAATGTAGTGTTGATCTGTTGATCAACTCGATAGACCAATCCATGATGATTTTTCACTAGAATCCAAAGGTTGGATGGGCCAAACGGTCTCAAGACCGTTTGGAGCTCATCTAAACGGTCTCAAGACCGTTTGGTGGTCACCCAAGACCGTTTGGAGGTCTAGGGTTGAGTATGGTTAGGTGTTTGAAGGTCTAAGGGTACCAAGTTGTTATACAATGCAATGCTGATTTGGAGATCAATCAAATGATCCAAACCTTAATTGGAAGGCTTGGATTTGAGTGATATGATGGGAAAACGGTCTCAAGACCGTTTGGAGGTCATCCAAACGACCTCAAGACCGTTTGGGGTCAGGTCATACCCAATTTGGATAATGGTTCAATAGTTTCAAAGTAACCAATCTTGCATTGATGAGTGTTGTTGGATCTTCAATTCGAAACCCTAATTCAATTTAATCAAGCCCTAATTGATGACCAATTGAGGGTCAATTGAGGGTCAAATTAGTTGAAGGTTGACCTATTAAACTCAATTGAAGTATGAGCATAGGTCCAATTGATGATTGGTTCCATGAATTCAATGGTTGAAGGTCCAATGCAATCAATTGAAACACAATTAGTAGCATGATTGATGATCAACTTCAAAGCTCTAATTGGTGTTTATAAACCCTAATCCCATTGAGATCATACCATAATTGAAGTCCCAATTGAGGGGTGAGCCATGATTCAAATGATGATTGAGTTGATGATCCAATTGGTTGAAGTTCCATTGATTAGAATTGAGTGTGGTTCAATTTGGTTAATTCAATTGGATACCTCATGTTATTGAAGGTCTAATTGATCAAACCTTTTTGAAAACCTAATGTGATTAGGTGGGAGATACCTTTAATGGTACTAGTCATTAATGCATAACAAATGCATGGACCCAATACATGATGTAAACCCTAATTGAGGCTGATTCAATGTATAACCTTAATAAGAGGTTGTCTACATGTGAAATCACTAATTAGGATGTTAGTAAACCCTAGTTGAGGGTGTATCCTTGTGAAACCCTAGTGGAGGGTGTATCATTGTGAACCCTGGTTGAGGGTGTAACCTTGTGAAACCCTAGTGGAGGGTGTATCATTGTGAACCCTGGTTGAGGGTGTATCCTTGTGAAACCCTAGTTGAGGGTGTATCATTGCGATGGTTTATAGGCAACTTTATAATAAAGTTATGCCTTAAACTAAGATAACTCCATATCATGTGAGATAGCTGGACAATTCTAATGTGTGGCCTATGCATTATATGCTAAGGGTGAGTATTCTATGATGGAATGTATTAAGAGGGGAAATACCTTAATACAAGATAAAGTTGGTTAACTCAAGAGGGTCTGAATTAATGAGAAATGGGAAACCCTAACCCTGGTAAGGGAATAGTGGTGTTACCCTTGAATAATGATGTTATATATTGTTTTGCATGGTGCTGATATGAAATTGATGTATTATCATCTGTACTAACCATGCAGGTATGATGTGATGATGAACATAGCCAGGTATGAGCTATGACATTTTATGTATTGACATTGTTTATTGGGCCTTATGTGCCATACTGTACCTTATTGCCTAGTATGAGGTAATAAGAGAAGTAATGGGCCTAAAGTGCCATGAGAAGATGTTTATGTAATAAGCATCATATTTACCTTGGTCAGGTGACCTGAAGGTGATAATTACCTGAAAAAGTGGTAATAATGCTCAATGATGAGCTAAGGGTTTGAATACCCAGAACCATATGATTATGGCATTGAGTTGCAAAGGAATGAAAATTCCCAGTATTGAAATGAGGGACTGAGATCCCCATGTCTTATAAAGACTGAGAAGTGATTAATGGAAATAGTACATGTTTTCTTTATAGCATTTGTCTTATTAAGTTATGTTTGGAAACTTGGCTGATGCTAAAAGAATATGATAATGTACTTAATTAATCAAGTGATACCATATAATGTAGTTGCCCTGATCACAGATCCATCAGCGTAAGAATTAGCTGAATGGTGAAATGAGTTTACTCGGAACGCATATTTTTGAATATGTGGGGGTAATTGGGTAATTATATCCTTATGCCCCATAGGCATTGCTATGGGATATGTCCTATGAACGGGATTGGTTACGGACCATACCCCAATAAGTGAGCATGGCTACGGGCCATGACTCCACAAAATAATACCAGGCATTGGCTACGGGCCATATCCTGAAGAGAGTATATGCTATGGGCTATAACTCTAATAGCGATGTTGCCAGTATACCCTGGAAAGCTATCTAGCAGAGACAAAAGATGTCCTGCATGTTATCTCGTATTGACCGAGATAGTTGAGGTCATGGGAATCCGGCTCTTCCATTGACCTATGTGTGGTACCAATGCTTTACGTAACCGTGGTCGGTTGGAGTATGAGCGGTATACCTCATCTCCTCAGGGCATAAGTATGATTGTAAAATGTAATCAGCTGTGTAGCATATTTGCTTAGGGTTGAATTGCGAGAATCAATGGTTGATGATACATGGTCTATTATATCATAGTTGGATAAATGATATACATGTTCTTCATATTCCTTCTTAAATGAATGACTTGCTGCTTAATCAAGTTATAATTGAAATGATTGCATAGAGAATACTGCTCTGCATATCTTATTCAATGATTTACCTACTGTTGAGTAAATATAATTCTACTGCTCAGTGTTATTCTATTATCGGCAATAACAATGTTTCTGGCGGAGAGTTATATCTCTCGTTGGGACAATTTTTATAATTGTCTCACCCCCGTGGGATTAAATTTTTAGGTAACCGCCGACGAAAAGGCAAGGAACCTATTATAGAGGAAGAGCAGCAGCAGCAGTAGCAGGGACAGTAGTAAATCCCAGGTGGGGATATGAGCTGTCAAGTTGTATATAGAAAGTCCTATGAGTCGTCTCTGTACTCTCGGGTCCTAGGAGTAATGTTTTGATGGATTGATCTGAGATTTTGGCTTTAAGCCTCGAGGGTTTTATACTACCTATGTACAGTTAAGACAGAGTAGTTAATGATTGTATTCTTCGAGAAGTAATAGTACATGAGATGTATATATGAACCAGGATGTAAGGTTTTACTTTGGTTCTGAATGAAAGAGTTTTCCTGTGAATGGATCTCTTTGCAAATGGTTTTAATTTTCACTGACTTTTTGCTAATCCGCTGCAACTGATTTGCTTCCGCATGTGTTATTATTGTTAATGACACTTGTTATCTTAAATGATGGCGGGTGTCGTCACAATTTAGTGGTATCAGAGCTCTAGGTTCACTGAGTCTACAGAGACATAGGATTAAGGTAGTTGAGTCTATTCTAAGTGTCTTCCAGTTTATCTGATAGTGTCTTCTGCTCATATAGGAGAAGAAGAACTAAAGATGTCTAGATCACATGATGAACACGCTGTTGAGAGCAGTGTGGCTGCACCGGGAAGAGGTGCAAGAGACCAGGACAGGGAGGAACCTGTACCTGATCAACCCCAGTTCAACCCAGCTGATATGGGGAACCCAACCTTTCAGACTATGTTCGGGCAGTTTATGCCAGCTATGACTCACATGACGGATAGAATGCCAATACCTGCACCCAGGGAACCACCCCATGATGAAAGACATGGTGCCGGCAAGACCTTTGAAAGGCAGAAGAGGGTAGGAGCATTAGAGTATGCTGGTACAGCTGATCCAGCAGATGTTGACTTATGGTTGACTGAATTAGAGAAAGCCTTCAGAATCCTCATGATACTTGATGATGAGAGGGTTAGGCATGCTGTATATCTCCTGAAAGGGAGTGCTGGACACTTGTGGACCATTGAGGAGGGCAAAAGACTTGGAGTTGTGATTGGATGGGATGAATTCAGGCGTGAATTTGTCACTAGATACTTTCCCAAGACATTTCTAGATGAGAAGATATCCCAGTTTGAGAAAATTAAACAAGGACCTATGAACATTAGCGAGTATGAGGCTAGGTTCATGGAGTTGTTGCGGTTTTTTCCGCACATGGCATCTAATGATGAGGAAAGAATGCGGCGGTTCGAGAAGGGGTTGAACGCTGAATTAACCACTCCGGTGTCTGCTCTGGAGAACCGGGAGAGGTTTGCAACTTTTGTGGAATCTGTAAGACGCATAGAGAGGTCTGTAGTTGAGAAGCGACAGACTAAGGGTAAGAAGGAATACCCACAGTTTCAAGGGCAGAGTGCTGGGAGTTTCAAGAAACCAAGGTATTCTATGCCTACACCGCCAAAGGAAGCTCATAGTTCAGCTTCTATGTCAGTAACTGGACCCCCTAGACCACACCAAGTGAATAGAACTTGTCATCGATGTGGACTAGTAGGTCATCTGGTAAGGGATTGCCCAACGGGGAATGTTGTGGTGAATCAACCCCCGAGACAAAGTCAGCAAGGTTCTCAGAGAAAGCAGTTTTCTAGTGGTACCCGAGGACGTGGACAAGCATCCCAGGCGGGATCTTCTGCGTCCAATAATAGAGCACAGGGCCAACAGCAGGCAACGGCTAGGCTCTATGCTATGAACCAGTCTGAAGCAGTAGTCAACCCTCGGGTTGTGACAGGTCAGATGGAATTACTTTAATTATGATATGTCTTTATCCTGCTTCGTATTTGTCTTAATAGATCCGGGAGTTGAGGAGGAAATATCCTACTCTTTTCTCTTAATGTTTTGTTGATAATTTCGGGGACGAAATCCTTATAAGGGGTGGATAATTTGTAACATCCCTGACCTGGGTTATGTTCTAACCCCAGGAGTTTTGCTTAACAAAGTTGATTATATGCTTGTACTTATCCTGTGAAAAGTAATTAGGGCTCATGAGGAACTTATGTTTCAATTTTGGTCCTGTTTGAACAATGTTAAAGCAATGATTGCTTGTTTTGGACTAAAGTGCAAATTACCCAAGTTGAGGGGTTAACTTGCAAATTGCATATGATAAGATGTTCCTCTGATGTTGATACATCATAAGGATGAATATGATGTAGTAGTATGGTTTCCACAAGCCTGGACACCAAGATAGAGCTTGTTGGACAATGTTGTGCATTAAAACCTAGTTTTGGAGTAAAGTGCAATTTACCCAAAATCTAGGGTTCAATATGCAAATTACCACTTCAACAAGGTCCCTAATGTTTCTTGGCATCATGTAGAGCAAATAAAATGAGAGCAGTGCTTCATTTGAATTAAGTTGGAGGAGAGAGAATCTTGATATTAAAATAATCAAGATTAATGCCTAATTGAAACCCTAATTCGATTTAGGGCAAAAATGAATAAAAATAATTGAAGGGTTTTTAACCAAAATGTTTTGGGTTGATTTTGAATAAGGATGGACGTTCCTTTGCCAAGATAAGGAACGAAAATATCCTAAGTAGGTGAAATTCCACTCACCATTATTATAAGGAAAAGAAAACCCACTCACATATGGATATTAATATAATAAGCATTAAGGTGCTTAATTTGATTTTCTTTAAATCATGGATAATGGAGAGGAATAAGAGGCAATGAAGATAGCCTCGTCCTTAAGGATTTTGAAGAGAATTTGAGGGGGAAGAGGCGGCACCAATTTTGGAATTAAATGCATTTTAATAATGCATTTTCTCTTTCATTGAATTTTTATAAAAAGGCCTTTTCCTAGCCAAATGAAAGGCTATTTCGACCCCACTTCTTCTCTTAGCTTGGAAACCGACCAAGGAAGCTAGGGAGGACCAGGAGGACGAACCCCAACCTGTGGGTAAGCTCTTGACCTTCGTTCTCCTTGATTTCATGGTGGAAATCGAAAATAAATTATAGATTCCTTCTTATTTCGATCTCCTCTTCAACCCTAGCCAACTTTTGCAATCAAAAGCTTGAGGACGATCCTAGGGGGAGTTGTAAGAGCTTCATCCACCATTAATGGCGTGATCTTGGAGCTTTGGAGCTCAATTGGAGGCGGGTTTTATAACTTAAACCCTTAAACATTGCTATTGCATCAATTCTCTATGCTTTGTTGATTGATTTCTTCAATTTGATGCACTCTTGTTTCTTGCTGCAATTTCCATCAAGAACGGTTGCTGTTCTTGGTTGTTCGAAGGAAGGGGATGATGACATCATCCTAGATGCTTATCCAAAGAAAATTACCAAGCAAAACCGTTTTGATAGTTACTCCAAATCGTTTTAATTTGATTGGCTATGCGGTTTCAGAAAACCGTTTAAGGGCAAACGGTTTGAAACCATTTGGAAGAAAACGGTTTCAAGACCGTTTGAGATGGTTGACCAAGCATTGACCGTTTGGGAATTGTGTTCCGAATTATGTATTCTGATAACCCTCCAAATTTTAGGGATTAACTCCAAAGTAATCGAGAGTTGAAGCCCAATAAATTAGGCAATCGGATTGAATTATGTGCTGATTTTCAACCTGACTAACTTGACCTGGTTGAGAAAACGGTTTCAAGACCATTTGAGATGGTTGACCAAGTGTTGACCGTTTGGGATTCCTGTTCATAGTTATGTTTATTAATAACCCTCCAAATTTTAGGGATTAAATCCAAAGGAATCGTGAGTTGAAGCCTAATCAATTAGGGAAACCTAATTGGATTAAGTGCTGATTTTCAATCTGATTTAATTGAACTTTTTGGGCAAACGGTCTCAAGACCGTTTGAGTGCGTTGACCAAGCATTGAACGTTTGGTATTACTGTTCTTAATGATGTGATCTAATGACTCACCGAATTTGTGGGATTAACTCCCAAGGAATCATGAGTTGAAGGCTATTCAATTAGGCAAACCCTAATTGAAAACAGTGCTGAAATTCCAATGAGTTAAGTTGAGATTTTGGGTTGATTAGCCCAAACGGTTTCAAGACCGTTTGGGGATCACCCAAACGGTCTCAAGACCGTTTGGGGATCGCCCCAAGACCGTTTGGAGGTCTGGGGTCAAGTACAGTTGACCAATTGAAGGTCCAAAGGTACTAATCATATTGCAATGTAGTGTTGATCTGTTGATCAACTCGATAGACCAATCCATGATGATATTTCACTAGAATCCAAAGGTTGGATGGGCCAAACGGTCTCAAGACCGTTTGGAGCTCATCCAAACGGTCTCCAGACTGTTTGGTGGTCACCCAAGACCGTTTGGAGGTCTAGGGTTGAGTATGGTTAGGTGTTTGAAGGTCTAAAGGTACCAAGTTGTTATACAATGCAATGCTGATTTGGTGATCAATCCAATGATCCAAACCTTAATTGGATGGCTTGGATTTGAGTGATATGATGGGCAAACGGTCTCAAGACCGTTTGGAGGTCATCCAAACGACCTCAAGACCGTTTGGGGTCAGGTCATACCCAATTTGGATAATGGTTCAATAGTTTCAAAGTAACCAATCTTGAATTGATGAGTGTTGTTGGATCTTCAATTCCAAACCCTAATTCAATTGAATCAAGCCCTAATTGATGACCAATTGAGGGTCAATTGAGGGTGAAATTAGTTGAAGGTTGACCTATTAAACTCAATTGAAGTATGAGCATAGGTCCAATTGATGATTGGTTCCATGAATTCAATGGTTTAAGGTCCAATGCAATCAATTGAAACACAATTAGTAGAATGATTGATGATCAACTTCAAAGCTCTAATTGGTGTTTATAAACCCTAATCCTATTGAGATCAGACCATAATTGAAGTCCCAATTGAGGGGTGAGCCATGATTCAAATGATGATTGAGTTGATTATCCAATTGGTTGAAGTTCCATTGATTAGAATTGAGTGTGGTTCAATTTGGTTAATTCAATTGGATACCTCATGTTATTGAAGGTCTAATTGATCAAACCTTTTTGAAAACCTAATGTGATTAGGTGGGAGATACCTTTAATGGTACTAGTCATTAATGCATAACAAATGCATGGACCCAATACATGGTATAAACCCTAATTGAGGCTGATTCAATGTATAACCTTAATAAGAGGTTGTCTACATGTGAAATCACTAATTAGGATGTTAGTAAAACCTTAGTTGAGGGTGTATCCTTGTGAAACCCTAGTGGAGGGTGTATCATTGTGAACCCTGGTTGAGGGTGTAACCTTGTGAAACCCTAGTGGAGGGTGTATCATTGTGAACCCTGGTTGAGGGTGTATCCTTATGAAACCCTAATTGAGGGTGTATCATTGCGATGGTTTATAGGCAACTTTATAATAAAGTTATGCCTTAAACTCAGATAAGTCCATATCATGTGAGATAGCTGGACAATTCTAATGTGTGGCCTATGCATTATATGCTAAGGGTGAGTATTCTGTGATGGAATGTTATAAGAGGGTAAATACCTTAATACAAGATAAAGTTGGTTAACTCAAGAGGGTCTGAATTAATGAGAAATGGGAAACCCTAACCCTGGTAAGGGAATAGTGGTGTTACCCTTGAATAATGATGTTATATATTTTTTTGCATGGTGCTGATATGAAATTGATGTATTATCATCTGTACTAACCATGCAGGTATGATGTGATGAATTGAAATGATTGCATAGAGAATACTGCTCTGCATATCTTATTCAATGATTTACCTACTGTTGAGTAAATATAATTCTACTGCTCAGTGTTATTCTATTATCGACAATAACAATGTTTCTGGCGGAGAGTTATATCTCTCGCTGGGACAATTTTTATAATTGTCTCACCCCCGTGGGATTAAATTTTTAGGTAACCGCCGACGAAAAGGCAAGGAACCTATTACAGAGGAAGAGCAGCAGTAGCAGGGACAGCAGTAAATCCCAGGTGGGGATATGAGCTGTCAAGTTGTATATAGAAAGTCATATGAGTCGTCTCTGTACTCTCGGGTCCTAGGAGTAATGTTTTGATGGATCAATCTGAGATTTTGTCTTTAAGCCTCGAGGGTTTTATACTACCTGTGTATAGTTAAGACAGAGTAGTTGATGTTTGTATTCCTCGAGAAATAATAGTACATGAGATGTATATATGAACCAGGATGTAAGGTTTTACTTTGGTTCTGAATGAAAGAGTTTTCCTGTGAATGGATCTCTTTGCAAATGGTTTTAATTTTCACTAATTTTTTGCTAATCCGCTGCAACTGATTTGCTTCTGCATGTGTTATTATTGTTAATGACACTTGTTATCTTAAATGATGGCGGGTGTCGTCACATTAATGATGAACATGTTATAAGAACTATCTTAATAAAATGTTGATGACACCTTGATGTATGGGTTAACCTTAGTTAACTACTTTAGAGCATGGTAATATGATGTGGGAGACCTAATGCATGGTAAAAGATAAAGATGCAACCTTAACATATGCAATATTTCATGACTTAACCAGAGTTTCTAAACCCTTGTTTGAGCCTTCTATGAAGGGGTGTTTCACCTTAGGTGTTTTAAAACCTCTTAATTGTAGTTTAGAGATGAATATGGAGCTTTGTTGTTGGATATGTTGCACCTAGACTAGTGCCTACATGTGTATGAAGACAAGATAAGGTTTCCCCTGGAAGTATGAGTATGGTTTACTTTCGAGGAAGAAAGTTCTTTTAAGATGTATATGATGTGACAAAGTGGATTTTCTGGCTTAATTTCGAGGACGAAATTTCTTTTAAGGTGTGTAGGATGTGATGAAGTGGACTTTTGGAATCCTAAAATGTGCAATGACACAAGTAAAGTCATGCATGTTGAGTTGTTTTGAGAATCCCAAGTGTTTTGGAAACGTTAGAATGTTGTTTGAGATTTATAAATGATTAAGATCCATAAGTTTATACCTACTTGAGGAATTTAATTGATTGATCTAACATTTGAGTTTTGGAACCAAATTTGTGTACAAGGTAACTTCCATATTAAGGAAGCTATGGTTAAAATTAGGTGGGAATTGGATGTTCCTAGAAGGAGTTGTGTAGGTTTGAATTTTGTGAAATGATGTGAATTGTTGATGATTTATGGACCTAAGTTTTATTCCTCATCTTTGTCACACGCCCTTTATCTAGATGGGTTGTGTGGCCGGTTTATGGCAACGGATCTCTAATCCAAGGGTTGTGACTTTTGAGAAGCATGAGGTCCAGATTCTGGGTTGGGAAAGCTTCATCTGGACCACACACAATGGGGCAACGACTGAGATTATGTCCTCAACCTTGCAGTTACAATTTTGACTGTCGGTGGCGACCGCACACATCGTGGTGCCCTCAGGTCGTGGTTCTAGTGGCGGAACTGAGTGGACAGTTTTACTTGACTCGTGTAGAGGAGTCAGGAGAGCCCTTAGACGAGGTGTGAAACCACTCTACTAGGAGAACAAGCTTTCCACCTCCATAGCCTCTCCAAAACAACCTGCAGGTCGGCGGAAGTTGGAGTGGGAGAAGGATATGGAGGTAGAAGGGCTTTTCCAGGAAAATGAAGAAGGGAAAATGAAGCTCGGTTCTAGAGGAGACGATTTGTGGCATTTCCAGGAGCTTCCTCGGTGTTCTTCATGCCCGACGAGCTTCTCATAACCGGAGTCGAAGATGGTGTTTGGGGGAGTGTCAAGTTGTCTTTTCAATCAAATTGGAAAGTGAAACACAGTCGGGGGATCCATGCGGTGCTTTTGGAAGAGGGTCCTTGAAGGTTGGGTGTGTGTAGGAGTTTCCCCCCTTCCTCCCCTCCATGATGGCGTCTACGCCGGAGCTTCTTCGTCCTGAATATTTGGGCAATGCCTCATGTTGCATAGTGGTCGAAGATGGTAACAGTAGGGAGCCAAAATCAAAGGAGGATCCATAGTCGAGCGAGGACCTATCATGTTATTGGGATTGCTGGCCAGAGTCCAAGCCAGTGGCAGCACTTGAGAGACTAGCTTAGCGTCGGAGCCACCCAGCCCAACGGCGGCGTTGGTGACTCGCGGAGAGCAGAGTCCCTCTACAGACTCTGGTTGATGCTCATGCGAGAACACAAGAGGGGATCAGAGCAGCATTGATCCCCCACCAGTGTACAGCCTCGCAGCAGTTACCTGGCGGCGCCGGAGACCAGCCTCACGTAGTACTCTGTTTCACAGAGGAAACAGAGGCAACTAGCTAGATCGTGGGAAAGGGATAATTCTGACTTGGGTAAACGGATCGTCAAATCTACAGACCCCACACCCAACCCAGACTGGCTACAGTAGGAAAAGAAAAGGTTGCACCAACCATGGGAGCCACGTGGCAGTCCCCGATTAGCTGCAAAAGGTAAATCTTTAATATATACTCAGATCTTCAATAATTTGTATAAAATAGCTCTGATGTCCGAAAAATACAAATAATATACCAAAATTCTCAGAAAAATGCATAGCACAAGATGGAACAATAATATCAGGCTTTTGATGCATTAATATCAGTGATAATATGTAAGATGTGAAATGCTCATATGATGGATAATAAATATCAAACAATGCCCTAAAATTATGAGAAAATACCTATAAATCATATTTCATGTTTATAATGCATATGATGTCAGATATGGCCATGTTGATTTATGAAATCATGCCTTTTGCTTAATGTTGCTAATTAGGGCTTATAACCCTAATTAATATACAATAAATACATACATGGTCAATAAATGATGAAATTCACAGAGTAAGCTTACATTAGTATATGGAACCTCAGTTTTAATTATGAGATCATAATGATGAACAAAATCCATGTTATATGAAGATGAACCTTGATACATGGGTTGTAACCCTAATTTGAATGATGTATATAAACTAGGGTTATTATGTCCACCAAAAAGGATATGGAACCTAATGTTCAGATAATGAACCATAATCTGGAAAATGATATCAGTATGATAATTCTAAGACAAGAATGCAAGTAATGATGAGAATATCCTAATGAGTTAAGAAAACCCTACAATGAACACGATTAGGGATAATACGAGATGTAAGATGATGGGAACCTGATGACAGTATATGATCTTGTCTTGATCAGGTTTAACAAAGTTATAGATGACATGAGGAATATATGTTGATTAGATTATCTCTTTGGAAGGTATGCCATTACCTCTTACTTGGCTTATTATACAATATGCTTGTGTTATATGCATAGTAAAATACTAGGCATATGGTATTGGTTGAAATGATTGTTCATGTATGTCATGTTGCTTGAGTTTTTCCATACTTATGGCTATGAACACATGAAGCATAAAGTATCTGATCCATCATATGATAGCACTAAACTCTTTGGTAGTACAGTGCATTGAAGAAACATCAACGCCCTTGGTGGCAGATGTAACATCAAAGCCCTTGGTGGCAGATGTACGAGTTATATGGCATGGCCTAAAAACATCAAAGCCCTAGGGACAGATGTACGAGATATATGATGGAAACTAAGCTTAAAATATGTGTTCTCTTTTGCTATTGAATATCTTTGTGCAAGTATAATCTTTTCTTATATTTCTTTATACCTGTCAAGTATTAGTTTTATCTTATTGCCAAGATATGATGAGAGGTATATAAAAGACACGTAGGCGTACTCAGTACAATATTCTTGAATATTGTGCTGACGTGTACCGCGTGTAATCTTTTGTTTTAGGTTGTGGTTATGCTCTTGAAGAATCCAGGATAGTTGAGAGTTGTGTGGCGAGCTGATGTACAAGTGGACCTGTTGTCTTAAGATCTTGTAGTTTAGTGGTAGTACATGTATATGTATAGTTTGTTGTTCAATATGTAATATCAGATGTTGTAACAATTCATGTTGTAATTATAAGCTGAATGGTGAACATGTGTTGTATGGTTTTATTATTGTTCATGTACATGTGCTACTATTATTTTCCTTCTGACTCCCTTGATTTTCTTCTTCTTAGCTTGGTGTGGGATGTTTCAATTGGGATTCTCGCTGAGGTGAGGGTTTCAATTTGGAAGTCACACATCGGATTAAGTTTTAGAAAATCTGGGGATGTCACAGGTGGTATCAGAGCATGAACAATAGAAAATCCTGACATTTTCTCATTATGCAACTCAAACTAAAGAAAACCTTGAACCTTAATAATCTTTTAGGGTTAGATTACTCATCTTTTAGAGACTAGATCTGACCTAGCCTCTAGGTTAGCACCTAGATGTCTGAGAACTAGGTCTAGACTGGTGCTTGTTGAGTAGCAAGTCCTTAGATTTCGTTCTTTCCTTGTAGTGCAGCGGTATGGGACGTTGCACTATTTGGAAATGACGTGCATCAAGGGAAGAAAACCCTAGACATATTGTGCACGTTGTCTAGAGTAGCTACACTACTCTACCCCCTATTCTCACCCTTTTCACTAGTTTTCATGACATTGTACTCTCTACTATGTGTGGGACACTCGTTTTTAGGATTCAGTTTTTAATTCCAAACGGATCGAACCTCGATAGTTTTCTCTGACGCTTGTTTTATCGGAGAAAAACTATATAATATTTTATTATGTATATGTATTAGAAAAATGTGTCCCCATACATGTACGAGTAGGAGGTGGTCATGCAACCTAAGTGAAAGTGAATTACATTAGTCTAGAAGAGAGAGTAGTTCTAGATTAGATGTCTAGAGCCTTTTTGACGTATATGATAGATGGAATAGAGATAGAATAAGTTTGATGATACGATCTAAGTTTTATATAGATGATATAATATGGTTAGGATGGTATATGTTTGTCTTTGAGGACCTATGTTCGTCTTAAGGATGAAAGATGAGTTCTGATGATGCAAGTAACTAGGCTTTTATGAGATAAGATATGTTAAGTTAAGACTAGGTTGTGAGTCAGCACGAGCCTCAATCTCTTTTATGAAGGAGGACCTCTAGTGTTAGGACCAGTTTCGGGGTTAACTCTAGAGAGAGTGAGACCCACAGGGAGAAGGTCAGAGAACCTAAACTCCAAGATATGATAATTATGAGATATGTGATATGATATGTCCTAAACTAGATTACTCCTGAGTTATTGAGTTGGGTCGCTTTGTGCATGATTCCTATAGTCTTGTTGAACCCTAGATGTCCTTGGGAGGACCAAACCCTAGAGATAAAGAGAGGTTGGTTATATATGTGCATATGTGAACATGGATATGAGTGCCTGCCATCTGGGTGAGGGAGAGAGACCAAGACCCTGGAGGAGGTAGCTATGTTGGTTTTTGTGAAGCCTCAAGCTTGTGTTGGTGGTTCCTGGTAGGAATCTAGTGGTTGTGTATATAAGAGAGTTGGGAAATAGTGTGTCTAATGGGTAGAGAACCTATGCAGAGAATGTCATATCATGTTTTGGCTTGTGCTTATGTGGCTACAGCTTGTAAGGCTATCTCTAGTGCCAATGAGGTATATCTGAGAACCCTAGGCTAAGAGAGGAAAGATAAAGTATATGCATATGAGATACTCATAGAGTTGAGTTAGCTCAGAGAAACTGAGCATGGCACTACCCCCGTGATATGGGTCAGGAGAACCTCAGTTGGACTAGATAATGTTTTGATATATGTTTGACTAGCCACTCATATAAGTTTGTTTAGCACAACCACGATTTAATATATGTAAGGATGTGATCTAATATCGAGATGTGATATATAGACATCATATGATGGAAACCTAGAGATGATTTAATAAATATCTATGCATAAATGGTTAACCATATCCATTAATAATGATGATAATGTGATATTGGCAGTTAATCTTGTAATGAAATCGTCAGTAACTGTTGCAATTTATTACGAATAATGATATAAGATCATATGAATGAAATGTGTTACATGAGGTGTTAATGTTAGTGCCCATTAAAGATGAAAGATATAGTTTGTTATTTAGCACAAAATAACGATTATGACACCTTGATATGAAATAGACAAATAAGTGGGTTCAAATAGTAAACTCCCTCCTAAAAGGCATATGTTAATGATGAACATGTTCTAAGAACGATCTTAATAAAATGTTGATGAAACCTTGATGTATGGGTTAACCTTAGTTAACTCCTTTAGAGCATGGTAATATGATGTGGGAGACCTAATGCATGGTAAAAGATAAAGATGCGACCTTAACATATGCAATATGTCATGACTTAACCAGAGTTTCTAAACCCTTGTTTGAGCCTTCTATGAAGGGGTGTTTCATCTTAGGTGTTTTAAAACCTCCTAATGGTAGTTTAGAGATGGCTATGGAGCTTTGTTGTTGGATATGTTGCACCTAGACTAGTGCCTACATGTGTATGAAGACAAGATAAGGTTTCCCCTGGAAGTATGAGTATGGTTTACTTTCGAGGATGAAAGTTCTTTTAATATGTATATGATGTGACAAAGTGGGTTTTCTGGCATAATTTCAAGGACGAAATTTCTTTTAAGGTGTGTAGGATTTGATGAAGTGGACTTTTGGAATCCTAAAATTTGCAATGACACAAGTAAAGTCATGCATGTTGAGTTGTTTTGAGAATCCCAAGTGTTTTGGTAAAGTTAGAATGTTGTTTGAGATTTATATAATGATTAAGATCCATAATATTATGCCTACTTGAGGAATTTAATTGATTGATCTAACATTTGATTTTTGTCACCAAATTTTTTTACAAGGTACCTTCTGTAGTAAGGAAGCTATGGTTAGAATTTGGTGGAAATTGGATGTTCCTAGAAGGAGTTGTGTAGGTTTGAATTTTGTGAATTGATGTGAATTGTTGATGATTTATGGACCTAAGTTTTATTCCTCATCTTTGTCACGCGCCCTTTATCTAGATGGGCTGTGTGGCTGGTTTATGTCCATGGATCTCTAATCCAATGGTTGTGACTTTTGAGAAGCATGAGGTCCAGATTTCGGGTTGGGCAAGCTTCATCTGTACCGCACACAATGGGGCAACGACTGTGATTATGTCTTCAACCTTGCAGTTACAATTTTGACTGTCGGTGGCGATCGCACACATTGTGGTGCCCTCAGGTCGTGGTTCTAGTGGCGGAACTGAGTGGACATTTTTACTTGACTCGTGTAGAGGAGTCAGGAGAGCCCTTATACGAGGTGTGAAACCACTCTACTAGGAGAACAAGATCTCCACCTCCACGGCCTCTCCACAACAACCTGCAGGTCGGTGAAAGTTGGAGTGGGAGCAGGATCTAGAGGTAGAAGGGTTTTTCTAGGAGAATGAAGAAGGGAAAATGAAGCTTAGTTCTAGAGGAGATGATTTGTGGCATTTCCAGGGGCTTCCTCAGTGTTCTTCATGTCGGACGAGCTTCTCATAGACGGAGTTGAAGATGGTGTTTGGGGGAGTGTTATGTTGTCTTTTCAATGAAATTGGAAAGTGAAACACAGTCGGGGGATCCATGCGGTGCTTTTGGAAGAGGGTCCTTGAAGGTTGGGCGTGTGTAGGAGTTTTCCCACTTCCTCCCCTCCATGATGGCGTCTACGCCGGAGCTTCTTCGTCCTGAAGATCTAGGCGATGCCTCGTGTTGCAGAGTGGTCGGAGATGGTAACAGGAGGGAGCCAAAATCAAAGGAGGATCCATAGTCGAGAAAGGAGCTATCATGTTATTGGGATTGCTGGCCAGAGTCCAAGCCAGCGGCAACTTTTGAGAGACGAGCTCAGCGCCGGAGCCACCCAACCCAACGATGGCGCTGGTGACTTGAGGAGAGCAGAGTCCCTGTACAGACTCTTCTTGATGCTCATGTGAGAACACGAGAGGGGAGCAGAGAGCGTTGATCCCCCACTGGTGTCCAGCCTCGCAGCAGTTACCTGGTGGTGCCGGAGACCAGCCTCGCGTAGTACTCTGTTTCACAGAGGAAACAGAGGAAACGTACTAGATCGTGGGAAAGGGAGAATTCCGACTTGGGTAAATGGATCGTCAAATCTACAGACCCCACACCCAACTCAGACCGGCTATAGTAGGAAAAGAAAGGGTTGCGCCAACCCTGGGAGCCACGTGGCAGTCCCCGATTGGCTGCAAAAGGTAAATCTTTAATATATACTCAGATCTTCAATAATTTGTATAAAATAGCTCCGATGTCCGAAAAATACAAATAATATACCAAAATTCTCAGAAAAATGCATAGCACAAGATGGAATAATAATACCAGCCTTTTGATGCATTAATATCAGTGATAATATGTAAGATGTGAAATGCTCATATGATGGATAATAAATATCAAACGATGCCCTAAAATTATGAGAAAATACCTTTAGATCATATTTCATGTTTATAATGCATATGATGCAGATATGGGCATGTTGATTTATGAAATCATGCTTTTTGCTTAATGTTGCTAATTAGGGCTTATAACCCTAATTAATATACAATAAATGCATACATGGTCAATAAATGATTAAATTCACAGAGTAAGCTTACATTAGTATATGGAACCTCAATTTTAATTATGAGATCATAATGATGAACAAAATCCATGTTATATGAAGATGAACCTTGATACATGGGTTGTAACCCTAATTGGAATGATGTATATAAACTAGGGTTAATATGTCCACCAAAAAGGATATGGAACCTAATGTTCAGATAATGAACCATAATCTGGAAAATGACATCAGTATGATAATTCTAAGACAAGAATCCAAGTAATGATGAGAATATCCTAATGAGTTAAGAAAACCCTAAAATGAACATGATTAGGGTTAAGACGAGATGTAAGATGATGGGAACATGATGATAGTATATGATCTTGTCTTGATCATGTTTAAAAAAGTTATAGATGATATGAGGAATATATGGTGATTAGATTATCTCTTTGGAAGGTACGCCATTAACTCTTACTTGGCTTTTTATACAATATGCTTGTGTTATATGCATAGTAAAATACTTGGCATATGGTATTGGTTGAAATGATTGTTCCTGTATGTCATGTTGCTTGAGCTTTTCCATACTTATGGCTATGAACACATGAAACATAAAGTATCTGATCCATCATATGATAGCACTAAACTCTTTGGTAGTACAGTGCATTGAAGAAACATCAAAGCCCTAGGTGGCAGATGTAACATCAAAGCCCTTGGTGGCAGATGTACGAGTTATATGACATGTCCTAAAAACATCAAAGCCCTAGGGGAAGATGTACGAGATATATGATGGAAACTAACCTTAAAATATGTGTTCTCTTTTGCTATTGAATATCTTTGTGCAAGTATACTCTTTTCTTATATTTCTTTATACCTGCCAAGTATTAGTTTTATCTTATTGCCAAGATATGATAAGAGGTATATAAAAGACACGTAGGTGTACTTAGTACAATATTCTTGAATATTGTATTGGCGTGTACCACATGTAATCTTTTGTTTTAGGTTGTGGTTATGCTCTTGAAGAATCCCGGATAGTTGAGAGTTGTGTGGCGAGCTGATGTACAGGTGGACCTATTGTCTTAAGATCCTGTAGTTTAGTGGTAGTACATGTATATGTATAGCTTGATGTTCAATATGTAATATCAAATTTTGTAACAATTCATGTTATAATTATATGTTTAATGGTGAACATGTGTTGTATGGTTTTATTATTGTTCATGTACATGTGCTACTGTTATTTTCCTTCTGACTCCCTTGATTTTCTTCTTCTTAGCCTGGTGTGGGATGTTTAAATTGGGATTCTCGCTGAGGTGAGGGTTTCAATTTACACTTCACGCATCAGATTAAGTTTTAGAAAATCCGGGGATGTCACACTACCTCAGACGAGCCTCCAGCCAAATTGGATCTGCGGTGAGCAATCATGACTCCTTCTACTTCTTTTACAGTCATCAGGTTGCCATGGTCTTTCTCCAATCACTATACCCTATTGCCATGCCTTTAGTCATCATCGACATTCAGTACTAGATTGAACTAGCATTCCTCTGACCTTGGTCTCACTTGGTTTGACTCTAGGAAGCTCTTATGATGCTTCATATACTGTTTACTCATGATCTTGGTGCTCGAATTCATCACTTTAGCCTCCGATCTCTCTGCCCTATTTTGTCCATAAGGAACCGAGTTCCAGGCTAATGTCAGTGATGTTTTTGCAGTCGACGTCTTCGCATCAAGAAGGGGGACTCATTTCTGTCCTTGGTTTTGAGTAGGAAGTAGAGATCATGACTCTGGATCAGAGCCAAGATACTCTTATGAGCGGCATCATCCATGGATCGCGATGGAGCAGGCAGGGAACAAACCAAGTCTCGAAATAATCATGGTGCCCTCCTCATTTAAATTAGACAATTTATGTCGCAAGGGCAACAAGGGTACTCCAGTTCCTATGTTTTCTATTTTCACGAATTCTAATAAATAAGATGAAATGACAAGATTGCCCTCTATTATTTGATTACATGTAATGTGTGCCTAAGGTACTTTATTACTTCCATGTTTTATTTACATCAGATTAATCATGAATTTAAATCGATGTCAATATATGGTTTTCAAGATTGTGATTGGTCAGTTTTTGGAAATTCATAGTAAATCATAAGATGATCAAAAAAATACAAATAAATAGTCATTAGAAAGGTTTTTTTTAGAGGAATTCGATTTTATGGTTTTCAAGTCCTGATTTGCCATTCCTATTCGATGTTTCATTAGAAACCCTAGTTGGACCTATGAAATCCTAAAAATGCATTACATGTAATCAAGAAGATCTAAGTTAATCAAGTTCTACCAGTTTAATGATATTGATCTATGAGCCTAACCCTAATGCACTAAAACCCAAATTCACCCTTAATCAGCCTAAGATCAACACTAGGTATTGGTTAATGATGTTTATGAACACATGCTTAGAGCCTAATCAAGTCAAGGGGATATTTGACCAAGATTTGACTCAAGGATCAAGAAGACTATCTTAGGATCTACATTTCTCCAAGGTAAGTGGGCCATGCTACTGAGCACCAGTATTTATGGTTGATTTCATGTTAAGTACAAGTAGGCATTATCATTTCCAGTTTAATGTTTTAATCATCATCACTCTATGTTATTTCTTAATGACTGTTATATGTTATGTCCTATGATTAAAATGTCCATTATGATTAAAGTTATGATTAAGGACTTATGAAATTCATGTTACAATATCATGTTAAGAGGTAGAAATCCCATCATGTTAAGTGTCAGAATCATGGTTATTTTACTGTTAATGTCAAGTTACTAATCAAGTTAATCAGAATTGAACTAGTGTTTACATGCTCACGAATCATGGACCTCAATCATTAAGGGCTTTTCTAGCAATCAAGGGCTTTCCTAGCAATCATGTGCTCCTGATGGGGCGTTATAGAAGGATGCATACAATTACTAGTCAATTCTTCATGTTAATAATGATTCAAGAATTCTATTCAAGAATGCTTATAGTCAATTCATGTCAACTTTTTCTTACATGTCAAATATACTTTATTTTTCTTATGTTATATTGTGCTAGTACCATTTCTGTATATGTTGTCTCCCCCCTTCGCATTGCTAGGGACGCAATGTCCCCATGAAATTGGAGCATTTAAGGACTCAAAAGAAGCAATCAAGATTAGAAGACCTTCAAGAGCTATCTGGTGGGGTGCTATCCATACTAGGAGATCCAATTATGTTTACCTTTATGAATAGTTTTCATGTTTAGTAATGTTTCGACATGTTATAGAACTCAATTGTAGTTTCTTATTCAAGATAACATTATATGAATCTTAATGTTGAGTTATGTGTTTATTTGCTATGATTTCATAAATGTGACATCCCCCTAAAATATGAAAGCTTCCGCTGAGTTATGTTGAATAACATAAGGTGGGGTGTTATACAAAGTCAGTTGCATGAGTTTCTCTATCACCATTTTAGTTACTCCTCTTGTGGGTACCCCTTACCTCTCTCCACTTTGTGCACATCATAACTATTCTCTACATGTTCTTCATGGTTTCTAGACATATCTCTACACAACTGTAAGTAATGGATTGATATGGTGGACACATAAGAATAATCATGACAACCTAATCCTATGTCCCTATAGACTCAACGAACCTAGGCTATGTCAAACCATGTGTGCACCCACCACAAAATTGTGTTACTCAAAATGAAATTATGATAAAAAATAATCAACTATCATTACCAGAATGTTGCATAAAAAAATGGAATAATATTCAAAATTAAAATCACAGGATAAATGCCATAAGGTTATTAATTCCCACCATTATTATTACAGCATAGATTCAATGACCGCAATCACACATGCATACAAATGATTGTTCGTATTAAGAAGATATACAATATGTACTATGATAAATGGATATTAATCCATTATTGCTGCATCTTTAGATCATTCGTTTAAGACATTGTGTTGATATTTTCTAGTTTTATAATTTAATTGAATTATTTATTATTTTGTTTCCTAGAATATAGTTTTAATTACTTTTGTCCATTTCATGTAGAAGAACAATTCCATCCCATTCCTTCATTCCCCAAGATCAAGAACCCCTAATGTTACTCAAAGAATTAGATGGTAAAGAGGCATTAGATGCATATATTCAACCTCCCAAAAGACCAATCATTCGATTGGCCCCCTCCGGTTGGCTGACTGAGAAGGTTGAGTTGGAAAGAGTCGTAAACCAAACTGGTGTATTGGACACCCAGTTGAACCACTTGACCCGAATCAAGAAGGCTCATTTTGATAGACGAGCTAATTGACTCACCATTAATCAATCGACTAACATGCCTCTAGGATGAAGCATCAGTCAACCAAACCAATGGACTCCCCTCGAATCAGATGACTCACTCGCATTTAGGCCAAAGAATCAAGCCAACACAATCGACCTATTGGGCCACCAACAAACTGATTGGAGCATTGGATCCCAACTTTCCATCCATTGCCTACATGCTTTTTTAGGTTTTTTGGGGCACTTCCTTCTCTATAAAAGGAGGGGGGAAAACATAACGATCTCATACCTTGAACCTCCTCTAGGTTCAAAAATTAGGAAGCGAAGGAAGGATCTACCATCTTCCTCACAGAAGCCTCCAATTTGTTACCATATCTGACAACATGATTGTTTTCATTTTTATCTCTTCCCTTGTGCCTATGTATAGCATGCCTGCGTAAAACCTTCATATTGGGGCATGGGGAGTATTCCCGTAGCTAGTATCTTATTTTAATTCTATTTGACTCCAAGATTTCAATTGGTTAGATGTATTTTTCCCAATCTATGTTGTTGTGATATAGTTTGATCAATTATGTCTATGTTGTTATTATATCGTGCGATGAGATCTCATATCATAAGACTAAAATGCTAAATGAAACCATAGATTTGTAATGAGATATCGGATGGAGTCCTATAGTCGATCTATCCATTTTACCTGATAGTTATTATATTTGGGGATGAGATCCTAGATCTTTGGGTTGGAACATCGGGTGAAATTCATAAGACTCTTAATGAGATCCCATATGGAGTTTAACAGGATGGTTGAGCAATGATCTACAAACATTGATATCACAATGTTGTGGGAAGTTCAACTCTTGTAAGATTAGTGTTCTAAAAGGATGCAAATCCATTTAGGTCCTAATCTAGTTAGTTAAATTACAAAGTTGTTGAATTAAATATGTGGTCTGTGGTGGAAAACCCTTAGACTCCTAATATTTCTTCATTAATTGAACTAAAACTCAACTTAACTAGTTTTCCTATGTAATTTTAATTTCATGTTTTAGTTGTAATCACTCTCTACAAACTAGATTTTAAAAATTACTCTTTCAAAATTGGTTCAAGTAATTTTTTAATTAGGCTTTTTATGCGATCGACCCTCTTTAGTACTTCAATTAACATGCTCTCTTGGGCGAGTTAATTTCCATAATGGCTAAACTCTAAGAAATCATATTCTATGTTGAATTTGTTGTGCAAACAACACACAAAAAAATTTGACGTCGTTGTCGGGGACAATAGAGTTTCTTCCAATCCCCATATCTTTGAATAATTCAATTTTTTTTATAAATATATTTATTTTCTTGAATTTATCTTTCCTTAAATCTTAACATTTTTATATCTATTTCACATGTACTATTGGTGTATGCGACATTCAAAAAGCATTGAAATATGCACCCTTTGTATTTGATGCAGAGATTGACATAAACATTCATCATCTAAACCAGAACCGTCGGTGCGAGATGGATGAGGAAGAAGTCACATGCTAGGTAGAACTGGCCCTTACCGCACAAAGAGAGACCATGATGGATGACACAAGGACATCCATGGCTATTGTGAGAGAAGCACACGAGGCTGTAACACAATAAGTGGAGCCACAAAAGCATCTTAAGTACTTCTCAAACCCTTGATCCATCGACATACTACGTCATGTCATGCCTCCTTCTATCACATTACCATAATTTGAGATCCGTACATAATGGATCACCATGCTTTAGAGAAATAAATTCTCCAATAGAGCATGCAAGAATTATCAAGACCATCTCCAGCACTTCACCGACCGTTGTGCCTTGCACAGGATGCCAGACATTTCTAACAACACATTCAAACTATGGCTATACAAATATTCTAAAATAGATCTAGCTAGAAGTTGGTACAATATGATGGAAGGATATAAAATCACCACCTAGGAGGGTCTCCAATACAAGTTCCTTGAAAAATACTATCCCCCATCCCTCACCTATTAGATTGGGGGGGAGGGGAATCACACAGTTCTCCATTGTACGAGGTGAGAAATTGGTCAAAGGTTAAGAGTAATTTATTGGGATTCTTCTCTATTTCCTACATTATAGAATCTCACAAGTGCAATTGATTCCTTTTACTGAGGTGTTCATGATAATACCAAAACCTTTTTTAACACCTCATCACAAGGTAACTTTATTTTCTAAAACTTTGACAGTGCCTAGGAAGTTTTTAAAAGAAGAGATAAGATAAAAGCCTTATCAAATTGAGAACAAGGTGAGGATCTCAAGGTGGACACCTCTAAAGATAGTTATGAGCTTAAATCCATTGTTGAAGCCCTTAATATGCTTTCTTTGAAGTAAGACCACATGGAGTTCTATTTCAATGCCTTGAAACAAGAGGATGACAACAACATATGCAACAATTAAAATTTGTAAATCACTTATATCAAGCATGTAAAGTCCATGGCCATTCGACTATGTAATGTCAACTCCTTTTCAACACCATGGTGAATAATAGTCATGTACAATCTAAGTATGGACCGCAGATGGAGAATCCTAATTCCCCCTACATGATCCTTCTATGGGCAACTAGAACCTTACACTCATGCATTACCCTTTCATAGAGGTGAGACCTTCTACTACAACACAAAGTCAGGAGGATAAAGAGGGGGAGGTCATTGCTCATAATTTTACAACAATTCACCTAGAAATTTGTATCCCTACATTTAGCATTCCTATTTATAAGCCATGTGTACCATACCAAGGTCATTTGAATCAAAGCGACTGGATTCTAGGTTGAATAAATTTGAAGATACCCTAAGAATTTGTATGTTAATACCCCATTCCTCGATTCCATGTATGTAATGCCTCATTGGACTAAATTATTCGAGCTATTTCTTAATTCCAAATACAAAACTGAACAACGTGTAACAGTAAATTTGGGAAGAACATCATTAGATACATTCAATCTGAAAGGATGCCTTGAACTTAAATCTGAACTGTTCTTTAAGGAGCAGTGTAAGAGTTGCATGTATGCATTCTTTTGTTTCATTCTCATCAATCAAATTAGACCTTCAATGCATGTATCATTCGAACAAATATATTAGTCATTAGTATTCATACATTTATCATTTCCTTCATGATTATATGTTCATTATATTTTGTTCTGCATAAATGATTCAGACTTTACTTGTGATTCTTGTTCACAGCCACCTACTTAATCCCACATGTTTCACTTTACAATAGGCCACATATATGATTGGTCCCCTTATTCACTTCTATATTGGGAACTACTTACAATGTAGTTGGCTAGTACATAAAATAAATGTAGATAGGGAATCACATGGCACATCAAGTGAATGACCTATTGTCTATGATATTTATTTCTTTATTGATAGTGCTTCATTGATCTAAGAGTAGACAACTTAAATGAATATTTTTTTGTCACTACAAAGTAGTTATTTGTTTTTTGGTCGGTAAGGGCCTATTTGAAACCGCTAGGTGGGGGTATTTGTGAAATGGAATTCACGTAGTTTTTCATCATTCTTACTTATCTCTAAACATATCTGAAGGTAGTTCTTCTCGAGGGCGAGTAATATCTAAGATTAAGGGATTTTGAAGCACTAAATATTATCTGTTTTTCACATGGTAGTTTACCATGTATTTCATGCATCATTTCTCAGTTTGATATCATTTATGCATCGTTCATCTATATTGGACTATGAAATACTATTGCATTAATTATTAAGTATTTTATATAATTCCACCATGTTTCCATATTTTATTCGGACTTATGTTAGTTTTCTTATAATTCAGGTAATTTAAACACTTATAAGGCAGCTCGGTACCACCAACCCCAGCGTTAGTGGTACCCATTTAAGACAAAAATCTAACATGTTGATTAAAGGAATCTCAGTACTACTGAGACGAGACACAATGCTACCGAGTTACTATTCGATATCAATAAAATGGCGAGCCGATGCAACTAACTTATGATTTGGAATCAACAAGGATGGAGTTTAGCAACTCGGTGTTACCGACATGCTAGTTTGTAGTATCAAAATTTGTCGACGGGAAAATCCAGGAACTGCAAAATAGCAACTTGACCATACCATCAGTAGTACTGACATTCAACAAGGGTTTCGAGTCATCCAGAGACTCGGTATCACTGACATCATATTGATGGTTCCAACTCACCGCAATTAGTGCATATTTCATATTAAGACAAATTTGATAGTCGGGACTTAATGATGGCTAAAGTCTCACTTGCGATCTGAGGAGAGTTCATCTAGACCTATGCATCATGTTTCACTCTATAGAAATCAAACCACAGAGCCAAGAGAGGAGACGACAAAGGATATGACCACGTTTAGGACAATTCAGGCACTTTTGAAGAGTGGATATCCAACCAGAATATTGTAGATCAAAACGCTGCCAGAAGGGATCACCAAAATGAGTTTCTCCATGGGTTACATTAGTTTTCTCATGTTTCCCATATTTTTCTTCTTTCCTTCCATAGATATGACAATAGAAATCATGCATGACTTATTCCCTTTGTTACTTAGGACCCTAGAGTAGCTTAGTTTTGTATAGTAATTTACTTTGATGAATTAATACACATATTAACCTAAATCTGGATATAATTCTTTGATAGCTTAATGAATTGTTTTACTTGATCATCACAATCAATTAGTTAGACCATTAACTGCTTCTGGGAGGGATTAAGGGTTGGAAAAAGCACAAAATTACATAGTTAATACTTTGCCTCTTGAGAGAGCCTACAAGTGTGATGGGAATAGCTGAGAGATATCACTAATGCATCTATCTAACTCATAAATCGCTATGTGAGTAGGATTTGCTTTAGTATAGGTAGGATACTACACTGCATGAGCTAGTAATATATGCCACAGGTTCCTTGGTCCAGGATTTAAGATAAATAGTTATTAATATATTTTAGTTAATTATGGTGTGAGTTGTGGTGAAATTGAACTCCTAGGGAATTTGTCCCATTGTGATAATAATCCCACTCTAATTTATATTTCAATTATTGTAGTTAGTTTAACCAATAACCAATCACTTTTTCACTAGATCTAGCTGATCAAGATACAATTAGTAGTAGTTTCTGGATTCATGTTTTCCTGAGTTCGACATTTAGCCTCATAGGCCTACACTACTTGGCATGTATAATTATTTTTTACACGTGTAGTTACATCGTTTCAGTAACCAACATCTAAAACGACAATTGGTGTCCATCATGACTCCTTAAAATGTAAACACAACCTTACACATGAATAAGCGGTGACACAAGTAAAATTTGAGACAAGTATTGACTCAAAACAACAAGCAAGGTAAGTAAACCTCAAGGAAAACTACCAGGGCCATTGAGGGGAACAACAAGCAGGCAACAAAGTGAGAGCGGTGCCAGAGATCAAGAATCACACCAAAAAAGTAGACCCAAAAGGCCAAATAAACTAAAAGCATGACGACACTCTCCATTGCCCAAATTTGGATGAGAAGGAGTGTGGGAGAAGTGGAGAAGGCACGACAAAGGAGTACCTCTGTGATGGAGCATCAATGTGGGATCTGGAGCAACACTGGATCCGGAGGCGTTGTTAGGGATGTCATGAACAACTACTCATGGAAGGGCTCAACAATGGATCCCTAAAGGGCTCATCAACTCGTCGATCGTGAAAGAAACCATCAAAAAGAGGAAGAAGAAATCCAGCCAAAGTGTCTATCATGAATACTCGAAAGAGGGGTAACATAGGATGGGGAATGGAGAAGATATAGTGGTCGGAACCCTTGCAAATCACAGGAGAATATGGGTGAAGGGACGATGGAGAGTCGAACGGAGAGGAGTGGTGGCGAAAGAAAGAGGATGGGAGAGGAGACAATGATGGGGAAAGACGATCAAGGGAAGAGGAGAAGAGAGGATTCAGGAGAGACATGAGGCGATCAGGGGAGAAGAGGGCAGAACCCTCGCGCGGCGGATTCCAAATTTCGCCAAATTTGATGTATTTTTGTGAGGTAGCGTCGGATGAGAGGAGGGGGATGCGGTACTTAGATTACAACATTTGATAAAAACATATATAACTATCAAAACGACATCATTATCTATGTGGTAGTTAAAATACAGAAACGAAATATAATACCGCCTATAATTACTTGGCCCAAACGGCCTAAGTACCTGTAGTTGAAAATTAACGGAGGTTGACAAAAGGACATCACTTAAGTAATATAACATTATTTTATAACCACTAATTAATATAACATCTTTTCTAAGTCTAAGCGAGGCAACTGTGGATGTTGACAAAAGGACACCACGTTCTGCGTTCTCACACACCATCGCGCCGTACGCATGTACCTGCAAGGCTGCAACCCAAGTTTGACTCCAGCAAGCTTATCTGAACAACTAACAGATTGGATGTTGAATGGGCAACCGAGGATTAGGTGTTGACTGGTTGATCAGCCATTAGTTAATGTCCATAAGATGTGCAGGTAGGTGTGAGCCGGTCCAATCTATTCACCCCAGTCCTTCCCTCTTCCTACAGACCGTCAATTTCATTACGATTACTCCATGAGACAAAGAAATGTGATACGTGTTGCGTGCCTCATGCGGATGCCGGATAACAAGATCTGCCATATCTGACAAATATATATATATATATGGAAGGAAGAAATAAGATGGAG
This sequence comes from Alisma plantago-aquatica, assembly GCA_963693085.1. Lineage (NCBI taxonomy): Eukaryota > Viridiplantae > Streptophyta > Magnoliopsida > Alismatales > Alismataceae > Alisma > Alisma plantago-aquatica. Next base: position 649,574,875 of record OY856410.1, read on the forward strand.
GAACGTGCTCTGCTGTTTGGACTTGAAGATATGAACACCACATTGGCCGATCAGTCTCTCACTGATACTAAGGAAGAAACAAGGTGCAGGTAGTTGTCATGGCAGGCATGTGGATCTGGACTATGGAGTTACACGCTAACAAACAACGTATCGCAGATAGTGGTAGGTGTAGATCTAATGCTGCACAATAATTATAAATCGAAGGATCCTTTGCAAGATAAACAGGACATCTGCAGACACGGTAAATGTTTCCTTTGGTAGGTCAGACATGGTAAATATAGAATATATGTTTCGGACAAAAAGTACAGTGGCAAAAGTCTCCAATATGGAGTAACATTCACAGCATCGAATATCGAAGTAAGAGTAGAAGATTATATTAGGTCGAGTCGAGTATTGGGGGTTTGCTTAGAACAGACTCTGCCACTCTTGTCTGATATGAGAGACGTGTTTGCACCCTCGATTTGAAACCGTGAACCTTTTGCCATGATAAGAGGACCACAAGCCCACTTAGCAGCATATTGTAACTAGCCCAACAACTAATGACCAGAAGTTCACATGATTTATACAATTTTTTTGGGAATAACAGATTAAGCAAGATGGGTGCCTCCTCTTCTTTCTCGGTGCTCTCTTAGCGCTCTCTGACGAGACCTATTTTATATATCACTCTCTCTTTCTCAAAATATTCATCCAAAAGATATGATATGATTACGGACGAGCATCAGGTCGGGTCACTTTAGATTTTGTAAGTCTGTGTAAAAAATTATATCTTTAATTAGGTTTCCATGCCGGATTTTGACCCGGATAATGTTAAAAAAACTTGACCCCATACCCAACCCACATAATAGAGTTGGATTTTTGAATCGGATTTCAACCAGATCAGACAACATAGTAAATAAAGATATTTTCAACATAAGATAACATATCAAAATAATATTTGAAATGTTTAGTACTAGGCCACTAGAGGAAAAAGGCTTATAGTCCACAAATATTACTGTGGACTATCCTTCATAATCCATAGTTTTAACCGTGGATTATAAAATGACCGTAGACTATTACCGTAGATTAGGTAGCCGTAGAATGTTCTCCATACTCCACGGACACACACATGGACTATTATAAAACCGTGGACTATTTGTATTCTTGTATCTCAAATTAAAAATCATATAATCCACTGTGATAACCATAGACTATTATTCATTTATTATTAAATTAGATTTTACAGTCCATGGTAAAAACCTCATTTATATAAGATATCACATAAAAAGGAACATGTTATATTGTGATATTCATTCATGATGTACTCATATTAGATCATACAATTCTAAATATTTAACAATCACAACAAATTGTAACTATAATATATGTTTATTTTAGATAATTAAAAAGACATAATACTTCATTAACACTCTGCTCAAATTCATGGTAATCATATTACTAGTGATCTCGATAATAAAGTGATTCCATAAACAATATCCATATGTTTAAAACAAATAATAACATCATGGCTCAATCTGTCTTTGCCACATCTCTAGAAATTCTAAAAATGTCATAGTATTTCTATATACATTCTGGACTTAAACATTACAACATGATGTGCTTTGAGAATCTGACGACATGGTGTCACAATAGAAGTAACTACAACAATGTTGTATGATATTTTTAGTCTCTTTCAGATCTTGACTCCTGAAGTGTTCACTTTCTTCCAAAATATGTTGTGTAATAGTCATATTCCTATAAAAACAAAATATTCAAGTCAAACATACATGACAACAAAATATATTTCTCAACATTCATTTATATAGATAACTTAATGATAATTTTATAATCGTAAACAACAGGTCATTGTTTTTGCACATGTTATTGTTTCATAACAAAACATTATAATACAAATATGGTTGTATCATGTAAAATAAATTCAAACATGTATGTATCTATATTAATTGAATGACACATTAAATATGACATTTCATTTAGTATCTATAAAGAAAAAATACACCAATAACACATTAACTAAACAAAAATATTACTTGTTATGCTTAAAGAAAAAGTAAATCTTACCCAAATGAGGAGAATCAATATTAGTTCCTTCCTGTATCAGTGATTGAAAAACAACATTAACATATTATCCACAAGTGAAATATAAATATAGAAAAATAAGATAGCTAGCATACTGAAGATTCTAGTACATCCTCGAAACTAGATTCAAGAGTTGTTGTCTTATCCTGCAATAAGTATGTATAAAGATTTTTTTTAATAAATCTAAATATTTAATATAATTATAATAGGTTTAAATATTAAAAAATACATGTGACTCTAATATCTTCAATCGAGCTCGTAAATCCTCAATTTCATGTTCTTTTTCTTTAATATGGCAATGTTGTTCTTTGATCCGATGGTCTTTCTCTTGCAACTGGGATTCCCAAGTTTTAGTGACACTTTTATTTGAGTTTTCTACCAGCCTCTTCTTCTTTAAATTTCTTCTAGTAATACCTCCTCTTATTCCTCTCTCATACCCTCCATGATGGGACCCATACACAAAGTCCACAACAAGACCAAACTTCAATGGATCATTTGAATTCTCCAGTCCCAATTCTATGCATCTTTCAATTACCTTTTCCTATAAGGTAAATTCACATATCCAGTTATTTTTCTTAATTTAGAAAAAAATAGATGATGATATAAAGACTTACACAAATCACTCTTATTTTTTCATCTATATATTCACCTTTCTTTTTATGACCATCAACCCAAGTTTGCAGGAGTGTCACTTTCCCACTATTTTTCTCCTAAAAAACATTTACATATGTAACATATGAAAAAGTATAAGTTATTTCAACTATTCTAAATTATATTAGAAATCTTACCACATTCAAATGCTTTTCAGTATAATATATTGGTCTAGTTATGTGTGTAGCTTGTAAAATACTTTGATTGCATTTATTAATGCTCACTTCTTGCTACTCAATGATTAAGTGAATTTATGAATTGGATATAAGTATGAATGGTAAAACATAGTAAGACAATGCAATTTTTTTTTAAACTTTACCTATTTTGATTGACTACTCCAAAGATCTACAAATCATACCCAACTTTCTTGTAGAACTCGATCATATATAGTTTCTATTTGTTCAATAATGGAAATATTAGGATTTAACCTACGTTTTAGATCCTTACGAAAATCGGCAACTATTGATTGATTGTCTTTTATAAAAAAGTAGCTACTTCATCATAACAAGTCACTTTTGTATCATCCGTATTGAAAAATTCAAAGTCACGCTGCATCGATAAAATGTAAGATACATGAGAATAATAAGATTAAAAGTATTTTGCTATTTTAGTTGGATAAAAATAAAAATATAAAATCATCTTGAGAGTAGAACACTGACTAGAACATTATTCATAACTATTTCAATCGCCAATTCATGATCTTATCCCTACTCCTTATGTATCGGAAATAAAGAGGAATTACGAGCTAATATTCCTAAAAAGTTGCTCAAACTGCATCTCCCTGGTCCAGCAATTCTACCATCATTGACAATAATGTATTTATGCTTCTGACCAGATGTAGGGGCCACTGCCTTTAAACTGATTCTACCTCGTGTCCTTCTCTTTTTAACATTTGGTATGATAACATCTAAAAACCTTTAGAAAATGTGATTTAACTTTTATTTTGGTAATGAAAAATATTCATAGAAAAATATAACACATGTGACATGATGCTCAATTGATTCTATTAAATTTGTATGAACTGCATCTTGGCTTTGATCATCCACTTCTGGTATAGTAGAAAAATAAGGAAATATATACTCAACATAATAAAAGTAAACAAACATTAACATCAATATTACTTTATCACAAATATTGTACCTCCCATCTGTTTTCTATCATTTTCATTTTCTAGAGTTGTGGTACGCATGTGCCTTTATTCATTTTCTAGAATTTCATAGTAAAAGTAAATAAAAATCAACATCAATTATTTGATAACAAATATAACTTTATCATAAAATATTATACCTCTCATGTGTTGTCTACCATTGTCATTTCCCAGAGTTTTGGTACCCACGTGCCTTTTCTCATTCCCTACTAGAGTTGAGGTACATACTTTTCTCTTTTCATTCACTATGACTTATATAAGACAGGTAAATAAACATCAATATGAATTATTTGATAACAATCATATCATTATTGATAAAGTTTATACCTCCATTGTGATGTCTAATATGTTCATTCTAAGTAATTGCAGTTGAGATGCACGCTTTTCTCTTTTTATTCACTATAAATCATATAATGTGAGTAAATGAACATCAATATGAATTATTTGATATAATGATTATAGCAATATTAATAAGTGGTGTACCTCCTTTGTGATGTCTAATATTCTCAAAACCTATAACTGGAGTTGTAGTACACACTTGCCTCTATTCATTTCCTAGAGTTGTCATAACGAAAGTATGTAAATGTTTAAATAAAATATTAGATAAGAAATATCATTTTTTTCATATAAATGGTACCTCCAATGTGCTTTGTGCCATGCTCATTCCTAGATATCCCATTTGGAAAATAAATTTCTAGATTTGAATTTTTATTTTGAGAATTAACTTGTCCTTGACGATTCACTGGATATCACATTTGAGAAATAAAGAATACATCATCTCTATATATCTAGTATAAAAGGTTATTCTATTTGTAACAATTACCTCCACTTGATGGTATATCCTGCCCATGTCTTCTGAATTCTTTTGAGGCATTCAGTTGTGTCATGCCATTTCCTACATTTCATATATTGAAAATGAAAATACATTGATATAACATACTAATTTTGACTCAAATTGGTACTTTCATGTTTTGTAAGGTTTTCTCTAGATCTGAAATTTTCTTTTGAGAATTAACTTGGCCTTGACGATTCACTAGATATCATATTTGAGAAATAAAGAATACATCATCTATGTATATCTAGTATAAAAGGTTATTCTACTTGTAACATTTACTTCCACTTGATGGTCTATCCTACCTATGTCTTGTGTATTCTTATGAGGCATTCACTTGTGTCTTGCCATTTCCTGCATTTCATATATTGAAAATTAACGTACAATGATCTAACACACTACTTTTAACTCAAATCGGTACCTTTCATGTTTTGCAAGGTTTGCTCTAGGTCTGAATTTTTCTTTTGAGAATTAACTTGGCATTGAAGATTCACTGGATATCACATTTGAGAAATAAAGAATACATCATCTCTATATATCAAGTATAAAAGGTTATTCTACTTGTAAAAATTACCTCCACTTGATGGTCTATCATACCAATGTCTTGTAAATTCTGTCGAGAGATTCACTTGTGTCATGCCATTTCCTGCATTTTATATATTGAAAATGAACATACATTGATCTAACACACTATTTTTAACTCAAATTGGTACTTTTCATGTTTTACAAGGTTTTCTCTAGGTCTGAGTTTTTCTTTTTAGAAATAACTTGTCCTTGAAGATTCACTGGATATCACATTTTAGAAATAAAGAATACATCATCTCTATATATCTCGTATAAAAGGTTATTCTACTTGTAACAATTACCTCCACTTGATGGTCTATCCTGCCCATGTCTTGCGAATTTTGTCAAGACATTCACTTGTGTCTTGTCATTTCCTGCATTCTATATATTGAAAATGAACATACATTGATCTAACACATTACTTTTAACTCAAATTGGTACCTTTCATGTTTTGCAAGGTTTTCTCTAGGTCTGGTTTTTTTTTTGAGAATTAACTTGGCCTTGATGATTCACTGGATATCACATTTGAGAAATAAAGAATACATCATCTCTATAAATTTACTATAAAAGGTTATTCTACTTGTAACAATTACCTCCAATTGATGGTCTATCATGCCCTTGTCTTGTGAATTCTGTCGAGGCATTCACTTGTGTCTTGCCATTTCCTACATTTCATATATTGAAAATGAACATACATTGATCTAACACACTACTTTTAACTCCAATTGGTACCTTTAATGTTTTGTAAGGTTTGCTCTAGGTCTGAATTTTTCTTTTGAGAATTAACTTGGCCTTGAAGATTCACTGGATATCACATTTGAGAAATAAAGAATACATCATCTCTATATATCTAGTATAAAAGGTTATTCTACTTGTAACAATTACCTCCAATCAATGGTCTATCCTGCCCATGTCTTGTGAATTATGTCTAGGCATTCACTTGTGTCTTGCCATTTCCTACACTTCATATATTTAAAATGAACATACATTGATTTAACACACTACTTTTAACTCAAATTGGTACCTTTCATATTTTGCAAGGTTTGCTCTAGGTATGAATTTTTCTTTTGAGAATTAACTTGGCCTTGAAGATTCATTGGATATCACATTTGAGAAATGAAGAATACATCATCTCTATATATCTAGTATAAAAGGTTATTCTACTTGTAACAATTACCTCCACTTGATGGTTTATCTTTCCCATGTCTTTCAAACTCTTTAGTGGAAGCCTCGCTTATTGGGTAGGTTTTGTTGAGGATATTGTTCACAGAAATACACTTACGAGGCATTTTCCTATAGGACACAAAAGATAAAGTGAGAGAATATACTTGAGTGATATGAAGGAAGATACATATGATCAAAATGTATTAAAAAGAATGATAATTCTTACAATAGATTGACTATGTTTTCTTTTATTTTGTACATTCAATTATAATGTTTTCATCTACTTAATTCATTTTAGGATCTATATATGTTCTTACCCAAAGCTCCATATCGTCATATGACACACTTTCTATTAGAATTTGTTCATTTGATATATTTGTATCAAAAGAGGCAACATCGATGGGAATTTCATATGTGTCTCTAGCAATCTAAGAGCAAACTACATTTAAATTTCTATCTTCAGGATCAGAAGAATAGAAAATGTATTTTGCTTGTTCAGGGAATATAAAAGGCTCATCGTCAAATGCAAGTCTGGTTGTATCAACAATGGTGAAGTTAAGATAATCCCTTGTAACTCCAACTCCATCATCACTATCATACCACAAACACTTAAAAAGATAGTATGGATCTAAATGTTGGAATTGAACTTCATATATAGCCAATAAAACTCCATAATATAAGTTGTCATCCGGTCCAATAGTTGCAACCCCACTATTTTGTTCTACACGACTGCACTCTATATAATTTGGTTCAAATTTATATCCATTGATGTAATAAACATGAAAAGAAAATGCTTTAATTGAAGGTCCTTCAGATAGATACTTGAGCCTTTTTGGAATGTGTTGTTGCTTCCTTAACTCTCTAACCTAATAAAATTTAATAGGTTTAAGTATTCACAGAGTCCAATTATGTCTAATGATAAAATAAAAAAAATCTTACATGATCTTTAAACCAACACACAAAATTTCTACGTTGTTCTAATTTGATGTCATCTTCACAACACAAAGGATGTCTAGATCTTAGGATGTCTGCATGATGCCTACAGAAATAATAAAATACACTTCTTGATATGCTACCATAAAATGATAAGAAGTAATTGAAAATTTCTTCAACATACTTTATGTAGTCATCGATAGAATCATCATTGAAAAGGATAAACCAGTGAGCTTGATGAGTTTCATCAACAGAAAGAGAAATAATTTGACCAGCTCCAATTGATCCATCCTCATAGTCTAGATTCCATTTTTCTTTAGAATTTGAATCACATAGGTAATAGGAACAAAATGTAGCCACTTCATCTCTCAAATAACCCTCAACAATGGAACCTTCTGGATTACTTATGTTTCTGATGTACTTTTTTAGAGTAAATAGGTATCTCACTATCAAGTACATCCATCTAAATGGATTAGGACCACATAGTTTAGCCTGAGTTGGAAGATGCACTGATAGGTGAACCATTACATCAAAAAATGTTTGAGGGAATATCTTCTCCAACTTGCATAGAATTAGAGGTATTGCATGCTCAAGTTTTTTTATGATTTGAACATCAATATATTTAGCACACAACTACTTATAAAATAGGGACAATTCCATCAAAGCTTTCCCTACATGTTTTGAAGTGGTTTTCCTTAAGGCCAGAATAAGCAATTGTTGCATTAGAATGTGATGATCATGACTTTTTAGGCCCACAAGCTTCTTCTCATGAAGTTGAACTAACTAAGAGAAATTAGAAGAATATCCATGTGGCAATTTAAGATCTTTTAAAACTAAAAGAAAGGTTTCTTTTTCCTCAGGAGTCATGCTATAAGATGTAAGGGGGATAACAATTTTTCCTTTACTCATTGCCTTCTTTATCCACAAGTATTTCCTAATCTTCAAGCTATCCATGACCAAATGAGCATTTATGTTCTCTTTACTTTTGCCATCCTTATACAACATCCAATTTAATAAATTAGCACATATATTTTTTTCGATATGCATTACATCCAAATTATGTCGAACTAACAATTTACTCCAGTATGTATGGAAGTTTAAAAAAATACTTTTCTTATTCCAACCAAGAGGAAATTGTTGTCTGACATTTGGTACATTGGATGTTTCCCTCCCAAATATAACATTATCATAATCATCCCATGGTTCCAAGATTTGTTGTCTAGAAAGAGAATTTGGTGCAAAATCAAGTTCAATAGTTCAATTGAAGTGTTTATCATCATATCTCCATGGATGGTCAATCGGAAGAAATCTTCTATGCCTCATGTATGCTAATTTGTAACTAAATGGTAAATGAATGGATGATGTGTCAATGTGACATTCAGGACAACCATAAGTTCCACTAGTTTTTTTACCAGATAACATCCTATATGGAGGGTAGTCACTTATGGTTCCTAAAAGAGCAGCCCACATCCTAAATGTTTCACACTTTTCAGCATCATATGTATCAACACCTACTGTCCACAACAACTTTAGTTCATCTATCAGTGGTTGTAAATAGACATCAATGTTGTTTCCCACAGACTTTTTCCCATCGATTACAAGAGGCATCATAAAATATGATTGTTTTGTTACCAACCAAGGAGACAGATTGTAATTCAGAATAATCACTGGCCAAATACTATGACTGGCTCCATATGCCATATTAAAAGGACTGAACCCATCAGTAGATAGTTCTAGCTAGTGGAACATTATGAGGTTCACTACTGAATTCAGGATGTTTTTCATCAAAATCCTTCCAGAGTTCTGAATCCTGAGGATGACACATTTTACCTTCAGGTGGTTTTGGGCTAGTATGGTGATATATCATGAAATTTGCCATTTTGGTTGAATTGAACATCCTCTTCAATCTAGGAATAATGGAGAGATAGCGACAAACTTTCATCGGTATTTTGGAATATGTCTCTTTGTTAGGATTTATAGGCTTCCATCTCAATGTTTTACACCTTAAGCACTCATCTAGATTGGCTATATCACCTCTATATTACATGCAGTCATTTGGACACACATGTATCACTTCTTTTATTAAACCTAAAGAAGACATCAACTTTTTCATCTCATACAAAGTCTTAGGAAAGTTGTTATTCACTGTAAATACCTTATAGAGTATTTGAAGAAGCTCACACATTAATTTGTTTGTCTAATGATTATCACACTTAATGTTAAATAGATTAGAGACAAAATGCAATGTTGAATATTCACAACCTTCATATAGGGGTGTGTTAGCTTGTTTCAAAACTTCTTTAAATTTTTTAGACTCATGATCTAGATTTGAAACAAAATTGTGTTCCATTTCATCAACATCCCAAATTATTACATAAAAAATCATTTGATCCACATCATCATTTGACTCAAGTGGTAAAGTTCTAGTAGTTTGATTGTTATAAAAAAGTTCACCATGATACACCCATAGAGTGTAACAAGGGAAAAAATCATAGAGAACTAAATGCTTCCTAATTATGTTGTGTTCTTTGTGAAACTTATTCTCACATTTCATATATGGACAAAGCATCATTCTCGTCTTGACATTATTTGAGGCAAATTCCATAAAGAAATCTATCTCATCAATAAAATCAGTATCCTGACGATGATCAAATCTTGTTTTTGGCTTATACATCCATGTTCTGTCGATAAAAAAATGATTGTCCATAGTCGAAGCCTAACATAAAAAGACATGTTTTAGGAAGAGGTCGATTTATATTGTCACAAATAATACTAGTTTCTGAACAAACAAAAATATTAAAAATTTCATCAAAATGTGTTGCTAATTCAAACACTATGGCTACCTATATTGATATTAAATACATGCATTATCTTCATATTTTTTCTCAATATTTTTTATGATAATATTTTTTTATCTGATAACAAAGAGTTTCAATTATTTGAACATTTAATATAAAACATGTAACTTGGTATCTCATTTGAAAAAGACAATACCTTTGTCAACTACTAAACATAAGTATGAATATAAAGTAATATGCAAGACATATGATAAAACATGGAAGATGAATACAAGCCTTAAACACTCGTCTAGATTAGGGCATATATGAAGTCATACATGAATATTGATCAATAAGTATTAGCACCTGATAACATTCCATGATGGTGAAATTTAAAATGATTATTGTAGTTGATGTTAGTTGTATATTGGAAGAAGAAAAAGTTAGAGAACTCGCATGAAGATGAACGTAATGACCACATTTGTGCTTAATTGGTAAACTAGGGTTTACCTGAATGATTGCATGCTTGATTAGATTGAACATAGTTTAGACTTGATTAATGATAGTATATCACTTGTGATGTTTCAAACCTAATAAGAAACTCTAACTATGATTTTAGTTTGAAGAATTAGGGTTTGAGAAATGTAAGCCCTAATCGACAAAAATTAGGGTTTTGATAGTACATGAATATGGATTTTAATCACGATAGTAGTGTGGTAAATGATTTTTCATATTTTCTAAATTTTTTTATGTAATTGAATTTTGGATATGATATGGATAACGCAATCATGCATATTGGAGAAAAAATTCAAAATAATTGAGTGTTCTTTGAATGTGGTTCTTAGTCGAACTATACTTCGACCAAAATGTTGACAGAGTGCTTTTTAGTAGTGTAGTGTTTTATTTTTATTTATTTATTGGTAACACCAAATGATCTGTAATTTTAACTGGAGATCAAAAACTCAATAATAAACAAAATATAAAATTTACATAATTTGTTGATGCATTTAGACCTTAATAGTAGACGAATTATAGTAATATTTTTATGAGAGAAAATTCAGCTGAAATAAGAAAAAGTATAGTGAGGGGTCAATGTGCAATTGACCCAAGCAGCTCAATTTCTCTATATGGTCAACCTAACACACAATTAGCTCTCATAATTCATGATTCAATCCAGGGAAATGCAATCCTAGAGAGAGAGGGAAATTTAGGGTTTGAGAGGAGAAAGTGATGGAGATGCTGACCTAGGGTTTTGCGGACTGAGGAATGATGAAATCATGTAACTTTAGCTTCTTTGCATAGCCTTTCATGGTGAATCTTCTCTCACATGTCAAGATTCCGTCCCTCCTCTGATTTGATCTAAAATGGTGTCAAATATTTCCCTTTTCTCACTCTTTCTTTATAATCCCTCATGTCTAGGGTTTCCGAGTTGAAAGGAAGAAGATTCGGGTGAATTGCTAGGGATTTGATATGAGATTGAGATTTTCAGGGATGAGCTGCGTTTTTAAGGTGTTTTCACACCTTAGGGTGAGTGGGAACTTCCTTTAAATAGTATCTTGCATGAAAATTGGTTAAATCATCCACAATCTTTAATTTCTTAGTATGTGACTACAAACCCTGAATTGTCTGTTTGATCTAAGTTGTTGCAAAATGATATGAAATGGATTCTTCCTCTGTTTTTTTGAATTTCAGATGATAAATTCATATTAGAAATGTATACAATACATCCTAATGAGAATTCCCTAAGTGTTCACAAAGGTTATAAGAGTAAACTGAAATATAGGGAATTTGTCTGTGACTGAAATTGCTGTATAATTAAATAGAGAAATTTGTTTATCTGGATCCCCTTGGTTATGAATGATAATTTATCTGAATGCGTAGTACATATATGTCAGATTCTATTTTGGATTTCATGTGATGTGAATAGTGTTTGCTTGATATCTTTGTAAAAAGGGTGAAGCCCTATATGAATGGAATGTTGGAAATTTGTGAATAAATATGGTGAAATCCATTTGAAGTGTTTTTCTTGGAATCATAGACTCTATTTATGCAATGTTATTCTTGATTCATAATATCTCAATGAATGGCATGGAGAACCCTAATTTAGATCAATTAGAGGATTTTATACATATGTTGATTGTATATGACTTGTTTAAAGAAATCTATATTTAGTGGATGTTTATGACATATTAAATCCTTATGAGAGCCATGTGATAAGTGAATGAGGTAAATGAAACCCTGAGGATAGGGTGTTCAATGAATTAAGCATTTTGATTACCATGTTCTCAATATGAGATGCACAACCCACGATTTGGGTCGATGTGCACATTTTTCAAGAAAGTGCAAATAATTTATGGGTGCAAATGACGATTACCCGTATGCCAAGTAATTAGCTCTTATCAGTATATTAAGATGTTTAATTGTATGATTCTAGTGTATAAGTGCCAAATGGACATGCATTATGTTTATTTAAGTATTTCAGTCTGCCTGTATGTATAGTATGTTGATTTCTCAGTATATTACAGTGTTTGAATATATTGCTCTGCCAAGTTAAGGATGATATACATGTTGTGTTATAAACTTCAAATAAATAGACACGGTACCACAGAGATACCAGAGTCAAGTATAAGTAAGAGAAAGGTACAATGTAGAAAGAGCTTTCCAAGAATAATAAAATAATAGACATAGGTGCCCTGAACACCGTAGATTCCCTACGGATGTCTGCACTATAGGGAGGAAATGATCCACCCTGGAAGAGACCAGTATACGGGGTCGGATCACACCCACAAAGCATGCGGGGAGATGAAGCCCTTGAGGAAGTCTCCTAAGAGACGATAGGTTACCCAACATGAACCAGAGATCCCGGTGGTAACCCAGAGTTACCCACAGAGCATACCAAGATGAGGCCCATAGAGCATCTCAAACCCTCCGCCTGTATACTTAGCCTAGAAGGAGAGGTCCAGTTAAAGGCTAGCTATTTAGCCACCTTAGTCAGACGTGATGGTATGAGTCAAGCAGACTCAGATTTTGTTCTAGGCTTAGTTTCCCAGGTTTTAAGCTAAGTCTTGTATGGTGAGATCATAGTTCTCTACGAGTCTTCATATGTAGAGTACACTGCATATGATCCGGGCATAAGCTAAAATATGTTCATATATGTTTAAAGAGTTTCTTATAAGAAAGAAAGGCTAAGAAACATTCAAGTACAGTTTCCCAGCAATTATTCTTTATAAGTTTTTGAATTATTAGTTCTCGTTGAAATTAATTAAGCATGTTCATATATTGATTTACTCTTGTTGATATCTAGAGTATCATGTCATATTTATGATTTTCAATGATCAATCTCTTTAAAGCTTATTGTTGTTATAATTGTTATCAGTTGCTCAAAAGTATATATGTAATTATATCAGTGCTTTAGACTGTTTCTTTGAAGTACTCATTCACTGAGTGAGTAGGATCACCCCTCTACTCACAACTTTTAGGAAAACCACGTGGACTTGAAGAAGGTCAAAGCATCATAGTAGATCTACCACATGAGTTAAGTATGAGATTAGTTAAGTTCAGTCGGTCCCTGTCACTCTAGGTCCTAGTATAGATGTGAGAGTGTTGTAAGTAATGTTTTGTATCTTTGTTTCCTTAATAAGAGAGAATGTATCTGATTATCATGTCGTATGTACCTGAGAATGAAGTTATGGATGTGTATCATTTATGTTGAGATCATATTAAAGAAATCAATGTTTAGATTCCATTGTAAAGTTAATTTATGTGGTTCAATGTGAGAAAACAAAGAGTCTGAAAAAGAAGAAATAGTTAAGGGTGATCTTTGTATTACGTTAAATCCTCAATTTATGCTTTAATCTCATGATTAATGGTAATTGTGAGATCAGGGTGTAACAAATTGGTATCAGAGCTTAGGTTGAGTTGTCAGGGACCATTAAGTTAGTAGATTAGAGTCATAAGTGTGGCAGATAGGAGATGTTGTGATGTTAGCTCTGGGGATTTGAGTATTTGGATATCCTGGCCCAGTATATGAGTACTTGGATCAACCAGTATCAAGCTACTCTGTCTATTCTTTCATGTATACCCTGGCGAGGTATAAAGTGGAAGGATGGTCTAGAGAGGAACCCTAGAAATATTTGGGTTATAAACAAGATAAGTAACTTGAATTAAGAGCATAAATATTAAATGATATAGAACTTTCATTTCATATTGTTGTTTTATTGGAGATGAATAGAAAAGTTCTTATATGTTTGAATTCAGATATTCAGTATTTTGAAATATATATGGGTCTTTAAGATTCGTTGTACCCTATGCAGTTGTAGCATTTATTGATTACATTCTTTGTATCAAGTAGACTAGAAATGATCTTTGAATGAGCTTTCCTAAGTGGATAAAATTTTCTTCCACACATTTGAGATGAATAGGAGTTAAGTAATCCTGAGTAGCTCTTGGCTTCAGGACTGTAGGTTCGGCCTGGTCCGGCTGGTAGGATGCATTACTGGGATCTAATGACTCCTATTAGTAACATAACAAGAGTAAATTCTGGATAGATTAGATCCAAATTCTAGTATGAATGTATATACTCTAAGATTTTGAAGTATAAGGGAAACACTGTGATAACTAAGAATCAGTTGGAACTGATATCTGAGATCCAACTTTGGGGCCTCATATGAGAAACCCTTTATTGGGAATAAAGGAACACGACATAAGGTTCAGATTAAGTTTAATTATTAGTATTATATGAACTCTAAATATGAAATATGGAAAAGATACGAGAAAAGTATGTAAAGGGCCAAGATAGTAAGAATCAATCATTAGGAATGGATTATATAACCGAGTACAATGCTTTTTTATGTACTCCAAAGCAAAGGAAAAATAGAAGAAAAGAGTTAATATACAATAAGTACATAGAAGTGAAGAATCTTCAGAAGAGTTAAAGTGAAGAGAACTAGATGAGCATGTAAATCATAAAACTAGGATAAGAAACTTAGTTGAAACAAAGAGAAATGTTGGAAGTAATTAGCTTGATTAAGGAATGAGGGTTATGATATAATTGAGTGCATGTAATGTATACCTTTATTAATAAGTTTAATACATTAATCCTTACTACCTTTGGATTCTAAGTCTCTATAGAATAACAAGCTAATTTCTAAAATAAGAACAAAAGCGTATCTAAATAAATGAATAAGTCATACAAAGGTAGACTATATTCATGAAGGAAAAACTTGATTGAAAGAGGAACTATGTTTCACCCATGCATGAGTCATTTGATTTAAAATGAAGGATATGTGTATTAAACATGAGGTAATACTAGTAGAGAGATTTTTTATTTAGAATTTCGACTTCACATTAGTAGAAGGATAAAAAGGAAACATATGCAACATGGTATACATGATCAAACACATAAAAGAAGCAACATGATCATAAGAGAAAACTAGAAGTTAAAGATGACTTGTGGAATAGTAGTATATGGTAAGGATATTATGGAAAGTAAAGAAGGGTTTGAAACATAATGGAGTAATATAGATTATAAAAGAAAGAGGTTGCGAGATTCAAGAAAGTGCTAATTAGTCAAGTATCCTTGTTGATAGTTAATTAAACCTACATATGAGAAATGTATTATTGAATGTTTGAAGATAAGAATTCTATGTCTCAAAATCATATTCTGTTTCATATCTTCCTTAATGTGAGAAATGTGGGAATGAAGTGATAAGAAAATGAATCATATATGATGCATAACCACCGTGGTAGAGACATCTAGTGAATGTAATAATGACACACAATATGATGATGAAACCCTAGCAGGGTAAATTGAGAATGTAATCTATCTAAATAGGTCAAGTAAGAAAAAGAAAACTCAATTGATAAGATAAGAAATTCCTTAGTAAAACTTGTGAGATCCAAAGTTTGAATTTCAAATTAAGGGAGAAAGGTCACATCACAATAACGTCATGCTTTTGATAAGGACCAAACCCTAGAATGTTTAGAGTTGTAGTAGTTCAAGGGATGTCACTAGTGATTTGACCTTTAATACTAGCATCTCTATAAAACAAGATCATGAGATTTGCACTATGAGAAGTAAACTAGCACTGATAGTAATCCAGGGTGTAAAGATAGCTAATCCAAAAGGTAGATGAACAATATGGAAATGATTCAGAGTAAACAGTAAGATATACATTTGAAATGTAGCAAGTGTGTTTTGAACAAAAGGAGAAATACAATATGAGTGAAGTGCGACATGAGATAAATTTTTGCAGTGATAGCAAGAATGATGAATAATCTATTTGTACCTTGTATGTTTCAATTTTAGGAATGTTTAATCTACATTATTAAAATGAGAAGGATAAGTCGTAAAAAGTAAGTAGTAGTGAATGAGGAGAGAGATAAGAGAAAACAATGGCTTTTAGTAATATGTGAATTTGTTTTTAGAAGTATAATTTGTTGAAAGGGATGTAAATTGGTTCTACATATGATTTCAGTGTACATGTGTAAGCAATATGTTAATTAAAGGTGTCTGATACTTGTAGTCATTCATCCCAATAATCCATCTTAGTATTGTACCATTGTGGTATGGTGATATGAGTTGAATAATGATGGAACAAATGAAGGGTTACCCTAAATAAGGTAGTCTTACCTATTCACTCATATGAATAGAAGGGATGATAACCATATTGTATTGATATGTAACCCTAATGAGTTATAGCTTGTTATATCTAGCTTTAATATAACTAAGTGATGGTAATTGGGTATGAATAGTCCTTGAATGACTAATACAATCATGGAATACTTTGTTATTGTTGTTGAAACCCTAGTATGCTATAACCCAATCTTTACACCTTGAATTATGTGTGGGTTTATACTTGAGAATAATATGGAATGTGATGGTAATGCTTCAACTTATGCATCCATGATGCAATGGGGATGCCGTGAGTAGTATTGTAGAGACCCCTAGGTGAGAGCAGCACCACAGATATTGGCTTCTTCTTACTTGGTCTTGCGATTTTGTTCAAGTTGATGTCAGTCAAAAAATGATTCCATACTATGGGCTCGGTCATAGAAGATGTTGGGATTGCCAGTTCCATGAAATATTGGTACATCAATCTTAAGTAGACCTTCTTGGTGAGGAGGAGCTTATAGCAGTGGTGTACGTCGTGGTGGAGGACGTTCTTCCATGCGCTGAAATATGGCATGCATATCTTGCACCATAGTTTCTTAGCAGTCAAGCCGCTCATCATGGTTGGTTGGGCGGTCCACGAATTCCTTAACTTTGGCTTGGTAATCTTCATTGCACACCATGGTGGTGTTGATGGACTTACATAAAGTTGTGGAAGTGTATCTCTACCCCCTGAATCGCGGATCCAACTCTGTGTTGGTTGGAAGAATTTTTCAATTTTTTTAACACCCAGAGATGTACTCATTTGCATAGATGAACCAACATTGATTCCAAGAAGTTCTATAGTGTAGTAAATGGCTCTCAGAATGACCGATGTTGGATCCACGATGCATGAAGACTATATAATGAATGAGTGGTCTACAACATGAGGAGGATGATGTCTGTAGTCCTATAGAACATGTCATCTAGTTAAAGAGGAGATATGGATTGTGAGGACAACAACCCCACACTACTTGTAAAATCCACTCTCTCCCTATTGCTAGTAAAAACCATGAACTGTCATTCACCTTTTTCTCTTGGAAGAAAAACACAATTGTTGTTGAATCTAGTCTTCCAACTAAAGACTGTTTTGCTATTTGAGTAGCACAATAGTAATACTCAAAACAACATGGTGAACTCTCTTTTGTGACTCAGAGGTAATATAAAACAATAGTGCATATTAAGCCATATGAATTGAGATGGTTGGATCAGATTATCAATGTTGAGGTAACACCTCAAGAGTATGAAAATATTGAAATGGTGGCTTCTCTATCTACTCTATGATTGATTGTGGTATAGAGATAATGTTTGTTATCATTGAGAACTATTTTAACATGTTGTGATTAGAAAAGAAATAAAGGACTTAACGTTGAAAACTACATTCAAGTATAAAATACAAGAATGTAATGACTTGTAAGATTTTAGAAGCTTAAAATAAACTTTGAATATACTTTGTTTGTGTATTTATGTTTCGGGGATGAAACTTTTTGAGGGGGTGAGAATTGTAGTGACCACATTTGTGCTTAATTGGTAAACTAGGGTTTACCTGAATGATTACATGCTTGATTAGATTGAACATCATTTAGACTTGATTAATGATAGACTTGATTAATGATAGTAGATCAATTGTGATATTTCAAACCTAATAAGAAACACTAACTATGATTTTTGTTTGAAGAATTAGGGTTTGAGAAATGTAAAACCTAAGGTTTTGATAGTACATGAATATGTATTTTGATCAGGATAGCAGTGTGGTAAATGATTTTTCATATTTTCTAATTTTTTTTATTTAATTGAATTTTGGATATGATATGGATAACTCAATCATGCATATTGGAGAAAAATGTCAGAATATTTGAGTGTTCTTTGCATGTCGTTCTTGGTCAAACTATACTTTGACCAAAATGTTGACAGAGTGATTTTTAGCAGTGTAGTGTTTTATTTTTAGTTATTTATTGGTAACTCCAAATGATCTGAAATTTGAACTGGAGATCTGAAACTCAATCGTAAAAGTGTAAAATTTTCATAATTTTTGAATGCTTTTAGTCCTTATCATTAGATGAATTACAGTAATATTTTTATGATAGAAAATTCAACTAAAATAAGAAAAAGTATAGTGAGGGGCAATGTGCAATTGACCCAAGAAGCTCAATTGCTCTATATGGTCAACGTAACACACAATGAGCTCTCATAATTCGTGATTCAATCCAAAGAAATGAAATCCTAGAGAGAGAGGGAGAGTTAGGGCTTGAGAGGAGAAAGTGATGGAGATGTTGACCTAGGGTTTTGTAGTTCGAGGAATGATGAAATCATGTAAGTTTAGCTTCTTTGCATAGCCTTTCATGGTGAATCTTCTCTCACATGTTAAGATTCCATCCCTCCTTTTATTTGATCTAAAATGGTTTTAAAACTTTCCCTTTTCTCACTCTTTCTTCATAATCTCTAATTTCTAGGGTTTCTGAGTTGAAAGGAAGAAGAATCGAGTGAATTGCTAGGGATTTTATATGAGATCGAGATTTTCAAGGAGGAGCTGCGTTTTTAAGGTGTTTTCACACCTTAGGGTGAGTGAGAACTTCCTTTAAATAGTATATTGCATGAAAATTGGGTAAATCATCCATAATCTTTAATTGCTTAGTATGCGACTACAAACCCTGAATTGTCTGTTTGATCTAAGTTGTTGCAAAATGATATGAAATGGATTCTTCCTCTGTTTGTTTGAATTTAAGATGATAAATTCATATTATAAATGTATACAATACATCCTAATGAGAATTCCCTAAGTGTTTGCAAAGGTTATAACAGTAAATTGAAATATAGGGAATTTGTCTGTAAATGAAATTGTTGTATAATTAAATAGAGAAATTTGTTTATCTAGATCCCCTTGATTATGAATGATTGTTTATCTGAATGCATAGTACATATATGCCAGATACTATTTTGGATTTCATGTGATGTGAATAGTGTTTCCTTGATATCTTTGTAAAGAGGGTGAAGCCCTATATGAATGGAAAGTTGTAAATTTGTGAATAAATATGGTGAAATCCATTTGAAGTATTTTTCTTGGCATCGTAGACTCCATTTATGAAATGTTATTCTTGATTCATAATATCTCAATGAATGGCATGGAAAACCCTAATTTATCTCAATTCGAAGATTTCATACATATGTTGATTGTATATGACTTGTTTAAAGCAATCTGTATTTAGTGGATGTTTATGACATATTAAAACCTTATGAGATCAATGTGATAAGTGAATGAGGTAAATGAAACCCTAAGGATAGGGTGTTCAATGAATTAAGAATTTTAATTACCATGTTCTCAGTATGAGATGCACAACCCATGAATTGGGTCGATGTGCACGTTTTCCAAGAAAGTGCAAATAATTTATGGGTGCAAATGACAATTACTAATATGCCAAGTTATTATCTCTTATCATTATATTAAGATGTTTAATTGCATGATTCTAGTGTATAAGTGCCAAATGGACATGCATTATGTTTATTTAAGTATTTCAGTCTGCCTGCATGTATAGTATGTTGATTTCTCAATATATAATTGTGTTTGAATGTACTACTCTGCCAAGTTAAGGATGTTATACATGTTGTGTTATAATCTTCAAATAAATAGACATGGTACCATAGAGATACCAGAGTCAAGTATAAGTAAGAGAAAGGTACAATATAGAAAGAGCTTTACAAGAATAATAAAATAATAGACATAGGTGCCCTAAACACCATAGATTCCTTACAGATGTCTGCACTGTAGGGAGGAAATTATCCACCCTGGAAGTGACCAGTATATGGGGATCGGATCGCACCCACAGAGTGTGTGGGGAGACGAAGCCCTTGAGGAAGTCTTCTAAGAGAAAATAGGTTACCCAACATGAATCGGAGATCCCAGTGGTAACGCAGAGGTACCCACAGAGCATACCAAGATGAGGCCCACAGAGTGTCTCAGACCCTCCGCATGTTTGCTCAGACTAGAAGGAGAGGTCCAGTTAAAGGCCAGATGTTTAGCTGCCTTAATCAGATGTGACATTTCGAGTCAAGCAGACCCATATTCAGTTCTAAGATTAGCTTCACAGGTTTTAAGCTAAGTCTTGTACGGTGAGATCGTAGTTCTCTATGAGTCTTCATATGTAGAGTACACTGCATATGATCAGGGCATAAGCTAAAATATGTTCATATAGGTTTAAGGAGTTTCTTATAAGTAAGAAAGGCTAAGAAAGATTCGAGTACAGTTTCCCAGCAATTATTCTTTGTATGTTTCTAAATTATTAGTTCTCGTTGAAATTAATTAAGCATGCTCATATATTGATTTACTCTTGTTGATATCTAGAGTATCTTGCCATATTTATGATTGTGAATGATCAATCTCTTTAAAGCTTACTGATTTTATAATTGATATCAGTTGCTCAAAAGTATATATGTAGTTATATCAGTGCTTTAGACTGTTTCTTTGAAGTACACATTCATTGAGATAGTAGGCTCACCCCTCTACTCACAATTTTTAGGGAAACCACGTGGACTTGAAGATGGTCAAAGCATCATAGTAGATCTACCATATGAGTTAAGTATGAGATTAGTTAAGTTCAGTCAGTCCCTGTCACTCTAGGTCCTAGTATAGATGTGAGAGTGTTGTATGTAATGTTTTGTATCTTTGTTTCCTTAATAAGAGAGAATGTATCTGATTATCATGTTGTATGTACCTGAGAATGAATGTATGGATGTGTATCATTTATGTTGAGATCATATTAAAGAAATCAATGTTTAGATTCCCTTGTAAAGTGAGTTTATGTGGCTCAATGTGAGAAAACAAAGTGTTTGAAAAAGAAAAAAAAGTTAAGGGTGATCTTTGTATTACGTTAAATCCTCAATTTATGCCCTAATCTCATGATTAATGGTAATTGTGAGATCGGGGTGTAAATTGGTAATTTTGTATTTTATTTAGATTTTAAATTATAAATTGGTACTTCCGTATTTTAGTAAGGTTATATGAACTATAGTGTAACAACCTTGATTTTTCTCTCTCCTCCAAATGTGAAAACTTTAACTCAATGATCTCTCCAATCATCACTTACATATTTTGAAACCAATTCTTGCTCAATTGATGAGTGTTGATAGCTAAATTGCAATATTGAACTCATTTGTGTAATGTTGAGTGACTTAATATGCATTGAGAGAATTTGAAATTTTTGAGACTAATAAACATGCTTATCTTGATTTCAAGCCTTGTCCATGAGAAAGAGGAGGTAATTTTCGATCCAATGGTGAAGATTTCACCTAAATTGGATCTTGACAAAAAGTTATGGCATTTTTTTTCCTCCTTTCCATCCTTTTTCCACCTTTTCTATTTCCTTTTCGTTGTAGGGCCTCAGACCTTTTGGTTTTCTTGAGATGTCCTCTTGCGAGCATAGTGAGTCCCACTTCCTTTGTGCTTTGCAATGTTCCTTGGACCACAAGATCTATGGGTGTGGATCATAGTGTAAGGATTGAATGACTCCTGGTCGTCTCCTTCCTTGCACTGATTCCAAAGTGCCTTGGAGCACTCGATCAAGCAAGTGGCACGACACACACATTGTCTCTTGATGACTTTTGTGGTTGTGAAAATTCTCCCCTCGCTCCTATGACCGCGCCCCTACTTTTTCTAGAAATATGGCCCATGGTAGAGGCATGGAGTACCCCTCTAGTGCATGGGTGGCTTCCATAGTTGTGGCCTTCATGGGCGGGCACATCCATCCCCCCTTATGATCCCTTTTTAAGTCCACAAGCTCCATGAATGCCCCGTGTAACTCACTCCAATTCCTCATAGTATTCCTTTTATCTCAACGGTGCTTCCACCATATTGGTCAATCAGTCTCTCACCTCTACCACCCTCGACTCCATCTGTAACCGTCCTCAGGTCGGTGTGGCTGAGGCACACCTCGGTGGCATGCTCCCATTACCTGCATCAGATTCCTACCTCCTTCTCCAAACTTCAGTGAGCTCAAAGTAGCAACGCCACCGCAGATCCATAGCTCGTGTGCCCACATTTTTTGGAAGGAGAAAAGGATACAGTCGTCATCGATCGAATTTGGGGGCCATGATGGTCCATGAGCCAAGGGCCCAGATTTCACGGGCCCGACGCTCCCTCTGCCACTCTCTCCTTCTCATTGTTGACTAGTCAGGGGAAAACCAAAAACCCACGCCCCTCTGGCTTGCATGGACCCAACACCATCCAATCAGGCCACGCCGCCTCGTCGCCCCCAAGGGTATAATCTCTC
Organism: Alisma plantago-aquatica; assembly: GCA_963693085.1. Classification (NCBI taxonomy): domain Eukaryota; kingdom Viridiplantae; phylum Streptophyta; class Magnoliopsida; order Alismatales; family Alismataceae; genus Alisma; species Alisma plantago-aquatica. The sequence continues at coordinate 649,597,931 of OY856410.1, forward strand.
TCCCTCTCACATATATATGTCTTGATCTTGAAAAATACATATAAAATCACTCATAGCTCCCAATGAGATATTTATATATGAAAATTGATCTACTCAATGAGATCTAACTAATAAAAGTTGTTTTAGATCCTAACTCTTTTCGTATATCCTATTATGTTCAAAATGGCATTAAATGCATCTTTTTCATATGATTAATGATGTTTAATGCTCAAACTTGATTCTGTCATGAATCCACTTGCTTTTATGACCCTCATCAGTATCATCTACTTTTTTATTATTTTTTAAATTGAACTTGATCATGTCATGCTCTATTAATGACTCTAATTTATGAAATGGACATGTAATATCTATCATATCGACTTTGATGCTAATGATCATTATCTTGATGCTTAATTTGATTATATGAACTCCAAATCATCATGTTTGATCTAGATTAGTAACTTTACTTGCTTTGATCACTGAAATGACTTATGGATCAAATCTTGCTCACTTTTATGACTAAGTGGCCTAAATATGACATTAAATGTGACCTAATGTGCATGTTGCTATATTTGAGATCTAATGTTGTACAAATCTCACCCTTATGGTCACCCTTGCTATTTGATGCCTCAAATTGGTAACTAATATAGATTTATGGCACTAAATCAAGATTGATCTCGTATGAACTCTAATATTGACTATCTTGCATGAAATTGACTAAATATGACTTAAATGCATGATATGATGAATAACTCCTTAAGTGATATTCAAATCTTATGATTTTCTCTAATCCATGAAACCTATATTTGAAATCCCTGATCTTGCTAAGGGCATTTCACCCTAAGTGCAAGTGATATGTGATGTATTATGTAGCTTTAAGATGAATAGTGCATGAACTTTGGAGATGTCAAAATCAATCATCATGAATAATGGAACTTAGACTAAGTGACACATCCACCCTTGATGAGTATGTTTAAGATCACCTAAGTCTTGTGATGTTAATCTAGTCACACGTTTTTGTAATGTTGGGATCTCTTTGATGGACTCTTTTAAGAGATCTAATCCTGTTATATAATGCTAGTTTGCTCATATCAAGGTATGCTTTATCCTCCTATTGGCTAGACTAGTGGTAATCAAATTGCATGTATGTGTAGTATAAATGATTGGCTTAATATACTTGTTTGATCTGCATGTTCCATATGAGTACTATGTTTTGGTATTGATTACATATGTTGAACAAACTTGAAAACATAATTATTGATGTACATTATAAAACCTTGTGTACATGCCTATATTCTCAGGGTAAGGACTCAAGGCTGGTGGTCCTACTTGAGTTGTCATGATAGGGCAAACCATGTTGATACAAGTATTAGCTCTTGGTGATGGCCTTGAGGTCCCTTATGAATAGGGTTAATTCCAGACATTTAGTCTTGTAGTCCCTCATGTTGAAATAGGGTAGCTAATCTTGAGCCCCTTCACGGACCCCTTCCTTTGAGAAGTTGGTCAAAAGCCTTATGATATTGTTGGTATAATGGAAATAAAAATAAAACACACTTGCATGTTTATAAGAAAATCTTTAGTCATGTTTTTGCTTCATTCTTGTTATTTACTTTATGCTTTTTCCAAGAAATATATGTTCTTAAACATGCAATTTTATATATTTGTTAGCGTACTCAGCACACTTGTGTTGATGTGTACCCATTTTATGATTTTAGGTAACATGTACACTATAAATCTCTAATTATGATCAAATTCTTCTGCACTTATGATAATCTGCTCGTACTCTGATGATATATAATGACTTGCAAATGGAATACACATGGTTGATATATGGGACCTAAGATCTTGTCAGGTATTAGTTTAGAATTCTTTTATGCTTTCTTATCTCTAACTTTAGTTGTTGTTTGTGGTTTTATTCATGCATATGCTATGTGATCTATCCTACAGATAGACGCTTGGTTCCTCTTTCCTTTAGCTTTCTAGCCATTAGGAGTGAGGATTGGGGTAATAAACGGTTCCATGACAGATGGTATGAGAACAACCACATATCCTCTATGCATGTTTAATAACTGACTTACTCGTATGAAATTTGGGTAAACCTAAGTCCATAATGGTGAAGTTGAGGTGTCTAGGCGGGTCACTACATGGGGGGTGATGCACCTCCTATCTTCCTAGATGTGGTGGCTGAGGTCTCCCTTGTATACCTACATGGTTGAAGTGAACCCAAGACTGGATTAAGGATTTTTCTCTGAAAATCTTAGAGAGTCATCTATCATCTCATCTCTTCATTAAGGACTACCCTAATCCACCCATTAGATGATGATTAGATATATTCTCATCTCCTCATGTGATATCTCTCGTGAAAATTAATCACATGATCTCTGAATTATGGGTAGCTTATGTATGGGGAAAATGAAATTCAAAGGAATTGGTAAAAGTTGATTAATATGATATTGATGTCATGATTTGACATTAATTTGAAAACTCGATTATGATTTATGAAAGTAATCTTGTAGTTAAGTACTCATGTTATAACATCTCAAATCAGGAAAACTCGATTATAACAAATATGACCTATGTGCTTCGTATGTTTTAGGTAAATGATAATGATCCTTAATATGATGAAATAAGGAGAACTCATGTGTTATACCTAATTGTTGATGAGGCCCCTATTGATGAAGTCAATGTTTCCCTATTCTTGATTAAACCTCAAACATAATTAAGCAAACAATTCCCCTATTTTTTGACATGTATCATGATCATCTTTGAATTGAATATGACATTGAACTCTCGAAATCATGATGAAAATTTTGATACAAGAGGCAAAATTCCCTATTGATTATAATGTCTCATTGTTAAACTTGATTTTGAATAATATGACAAATATTAGATCTTGACTGTACCTTCAAATTCTCAAAACATTGAAAGAGTCTATATTGGCTTCTCCATTTTCATGTATAGCCCCTTCAAACTGAATTATGAAGACAAGGGAATGATATTATGACCTCAAATATATGGAATCTCGAATCATGGTTTCTCTATATGATAAATGACCTTTGATCTCATGACCTTGTAAAATAAAAATCGATAAATGATGCTCCTCCTATTTGATAGACTTGACACTTCATGAGTAATGAGGATAAATGTTCTAGCTTAGGGTGGTAGTTTGTTTCATAACTCCCCTAACCTAGTTCACATCCCTATTATGATTACCTCTAAGTTTTCATCTTGTTGATTATTTAGACTTTGGGAAGGTAACTCCTTTCATACAATTTTGATCTCTTAACCTAAGTCTCTAATAGGCCAAATCATATGATGATATGAAACTCAATATTGATTCTCGATTTGATGATGATCTTGATATATGATGATTTTGACTATAGCTCGAGGTTAAATTCCTAGAAGGACCTAGGTTTATATCATTCATAAACCTTAAATACCATGATAATGATATTAAAACCAAAAAATGTTGTTCGATTGTTGTGCGATTGTTAATTAGGGATGAATGATGCCACCTATTGTCTAATAAGAATCTTGTACCCTATTTTCGATATTTTGGACCCTATGACAGATTTAAAAAATCTTGAATATTGATAACTCATCTCGATATTGATTCAACTCCTATGATCACCCTATTTGGATCTTGTAATCACCCTCGATATAAGATTTTTGACTTTCATGTTCCCAAATATAACAAATTATAAAATGTTGAATATGTTGATTTGCTCGATTTATGACATAGGGATAAGCTCTCATGTGGACTAGGGTGGGACCCTCCATTGATTTTGATATCAAATCACAATATTGAAATATGATGTTTGTGTCGAGATGTTGAAATATGGAATCTCAATCAAGGATGTATAACCTCACCTGGGGCCAATGTAGAATCTAACCCTATGAAAGTCATGCTTTAGTCTTGAATCAAAGAGCCCTATTTGTTTGACCTAAATGGTGATCTCTTCAAATTCATGATCTTTTGATGGTCTTTTGTATCAGAGTGGCATAGTGGAAGCGTGTCTATGTTTGGACTTTGATGTTTGAAATCTTGATATTGGAATAATGTTGATAATGAAGGATGATGAGGTTATATGTGGATATGATATGAAATAAGAAGCCCCAATGTCATTTGAGAATTTGCCTAAATTTTGGGGACACAATTCCTTTTAAGGTGGGGAGGATGTAACAAACTTGATTTTTCTCTCTCCTCCAAATGTGAAAACTTTAACTCAATGATATCTCTAATCATCATTTGAATATTTTGAAACCACATTTTTCTCAATTGATGATTGTTGATGGCTAAATTGCAATTTTGAACTCATTTCTGTAATGTTGATTTACTTAATATGCATTGAGATAATTTGAATTTATGAGACTAATAAACATTCATATTTTGATTTCATGTCCATGAGAAAGAGGAGGAAATTTGTGATCCAATGGTGAAGATTTCACCCAAATCAGATACTTGACAAGAATGTTATGGCATTTTGTTTTTGCCTCCTTTCCAGCCTTTTTCCACCTTTTCTTTTCCTTTTCCTTGATGGGCCTCGGCTTTTTGGTCCTCTTAAGCTGGAGGCTTGTGTGCACAGTGAGGCCCACTTCCTTTTTCATTTGCAATGTTCTGTTGGATCATAAGATCTATGGTTGTAGATCTTCGTGTGAGGATCGAACGACTCCTGGTCGTCTCCTTCCTTGCATTAGTGCCATAGTAACTTGGAACACTCAATCAAGAAAGTGGTACGACGCCATAGTGGCTCTCAAAATTTTTTGAGGTTGTGAAAGTCCTCTCCTTTCTCCTACAACCTCACTCCTACTTTTTTATAATGATATGGCCCATGGTAAAGGCATGGAGCAGCCCTCCAGTGCATGGGTGGCTGCCTTGGATGTGGCCTTTATGGGCGGGCACATCCAACCCCTTCACGAGCCCTTTTTAAGTCTGCAAGCTCTGCAAAAGCTTTCCCTTTGTTTTGCCATTATTCTTGCACAATCTTACCATCCCTGTAACTAACTCTAGTCCCTCATCATCTTCCTTGGGACTCAATGGTGCCGCCGCAAGCTTGTCTAGTCGATCTCCCACCTCTGTCACCCTTGACGCCATCTGCAACCGTCCTCGGGACCATGTGGTTGAGGAACACCTCAGTGGAATGCTCCCATCACCTACATCAGACTCCCACCCCTCCTTCTCTAAACTCCAGTGATCTTAGAGTAGCAACCCACCACAGATCCACAATTTGTGAGCCCACCTTTGCTGGAATGAGAAAAGGGTACAACCGTCGTCAGTCGAGTTTGGGGACCATGATGGCCCATGAGCCCAGGGCCCAGATTTCACAGGCCTGACACTCCCTCTGCCCCATTCTCATTCTCACTGTTGACCAATCAGGGGTAGACCACGGACTCGTGCCCTACTAGCTTGCGTGGACCCAGCGTCGACGAATCAGGTCACACCACCTCGTCTCCCCAAGGGTATAATCTCTCTCCCTCTCACATATATATGTATTTATTTGGAAAAATTCATATAAAATAACTCATAGCTCCAAATGGGATATATTTTATATAAAAATTGATCTACTCAATGAGATCTATCTGAGGAACCTTGTTTTAGAGTCTAATTCATTTCATAGATCTTGTTATGTTGAAAATGACATCAAATACATCTCTTTCACATGGTTAATGATGTTTAATGTTCAAACTTTATCCTATCGTGAATCCACTTTCTTTGATGACCCTAATCAGTATCATATGTTATTTATTACTATGTGAATTGAACTTGATCATATAATGTTGTATTTGACTCTAATTTATGAAATGGACATGAAATATCTATCATATGGACTTTGATGCTAATGATCAGTATCTTGATGCTCAAGTTTATTATATGAACTTCAAATCATCATGTTTAATCTAGATCATTAAATTTACATGATTTTATCACTGAAATTACCTATAGATCAAATCTTGCTCACTTTTATGACTAAGTGACATAGACATGACATTAAATGTGACATAATGTGGATGTTGCTATATTTAAGATCTAATCTTGTACAAATCTCACACTAATGGTCACACTTGCTATTTGATGCCTCAAATCAGTAACTTATCCAGATTTATGACACTAAATTAATTTGGATCTTGTATGAACTCTAATGTTGACTATCTTGCATGAAATTGACTAAGTATGACTTAAATGCATGATATGATGAATAAGTCCTCAAGTCATATTCAAATCCTATAATTTTCTTTGTTAAGATCCATAAAAAAATTACTTAAAAATCCCTAATCTTGCTAAGGATATTTCACCTTAAGTACAAATGATATGTGAATTAATATGTAGCTTGATGATGAATAAGGCATGAACTTTGGAGATGTCAAAATCAATTATCATGAATAGTGGAACTTAGTTTAAGTGAAACATCCACCCTTGATGAGTATGTTTACGATCACCTAAGTCTTGTGATGTTAATCTAGTAACACTTATTTTTAATATCAGGATCTCTTTGATGGACTCTTTTCAAAGATCTAATCATGTTGTATAATGCTAGTTTGCTCGTATCAAGCAACGCTTTATCCACCTATTGACCAGACTAGTGGTATTTAAATTTCATGTATGTATGAATAAATTCTTGGCTTAATATACGTGTTTGAGCTACATGTTCCCTATGAATACTATGTTTTGGTCTGGATTATATATGTTGTACAAACTTGAAAATATAATTATAGTTGTCCATTATACAACCTTGTGTACCTGTCTGTATTCTGGGGTAAGGACTCAAGGTTGGGTATCCTACTTGAGTTGTCATGATAGGGCAGACCATGTTGATACAAGGGTTAGCTCTTGGTAATTGTAAGGACCCTGACCTCCATTTAGTGCTTATCCTGTTTGCTTTGCTTAACCCTGATGCTTAGTTGCTTGCTAATCACCTTTAGTGGTGACTAGGGTTTGTTGGTTCTTGGTTGAGAGCTGGAGGTGCCACTTGCAATTAACCCAAGTCTAGGGTTTGTGGATAAGTTGGTCATCTTGTGAGGTGTTCCTCCCTCTCCTTATTTCCTCTAGTGTTGAGAGGAAGGTTGGGCTCGTTACTTAAGTTGCCTCGAGCTTGGATGAGCTTGTTGGGCCTTGTTGTGCCTTGCCTTTGCTTGGTTGGACCTTGTGTCGGGCAGGAGTGCCTTGTGTCGACCTAGGTGTGTCGGCCTGTGGTGTGTCGGCCTAGGGAGTGTGTCGGCCATGGTGTGGAGGTGTGTCGCCCATGGTGTGGAGGTGTGTCGCCCATGGACCCCTTTGACCCCCTTTGACCTCGTTTGTGTCACCACTAGTGGACACTTGGTGCTTGATGCTTGCATGTGGCAATGGCCTTTGACATGTGTTTAAGGCTAGTTAGAGTGGTGGCATTGCCCATGGACAAGTGTCCCTAGGTGGGCGACACATTTCATTGTCTTACCTTGGTTTCTCCCCCATCCTCTCCTATATATGTGTTCCTTTTCTCTTGCTAAGGATCCCTTTAGTTCCTTAGTTTCCTCTCTCCCTTGGTGCACGACACCCTCTTCCTTTGCAAGCTTGGTGGTCGATCCTTGTCTAGGAGTCTCCTTCTTCCTCTAGTGGTGGCCGAACCCTAGAGTTCCTTGCTCTTCTTCTTATGGTGGATCTTGGAGCTTAGTGCTAGGAGCTTGGAGCTTGCTTAAGGTGGGTAACATAACTCCTAACCCTAACTATACTATCTCTTCTATGTTCTTGTATTTTTCTTGTGATCATATCGGATATGTATGTTGATAGTTGAGTTTCTTGCTTTGGTTGTTTCTTGTTGGCCGAGCTATGTTCTAGGGTTTCTTGTTGAGCAACACCCCTCTCCCTCCTTTGGTCTAGAGAAGTGAGCTTGAACTCTAGTAATATGAGAATTACTCCTCTCTCATTTGAGTTGAGAGGTGAGCTTGTGTTCTACTTGCTTGAGCAACACCCTTTTCTCACCATGGATTTGAGAGGTGAGCTTTGTGGGGTTGTAGACCTTGTTAGGGTTGATCCTTGTGTTGCCCGATTGGTGATAAGAAGTTGTGCAAGACCCCTCTCTCTTGGTTGTTGATAGGTGAGCCATCTTCTTGATCCACTAGGGTTTTGGTGCCCTTATGCTTGAGGTTGGTGACGACCTTGTTGTGGGTTGCATCTTGCCCGATATGGTTTTGGAGGAGGTGCTTCCCGATATCCTTCTTGGCTTAGAGCCTTGGTCGACATGATGTTGTGGTTGTGTCAGGCGTCACACTTGGTTTCTGCCCTTGTGTGTGTCGGGCGTTTCTGAGTACCCTGCCTGATACCCTTAGTTCAGGTGGTTGCTTGGTGCTGTTACCCTTGGACGTTGAGGCGTTGTGATCTGGTCTTGTGTCGGGAGTCACACACAGTCTTTGTGTTGTGTTGGCCGATAGGGGAGGATAGGCTGGTGGGACGACATGCTCCTTGCTACCATTTGAGTTGCACCTTTGCACGTTATGTTTTGTTGAGTGGTGTTGCATGATACATCTAGTGCACAACGCGTCGTTGCACGACATCTCTCTGGCTGATATGCACGTTATGCTGGTGGATGTTATGCCTTGGTTTCCCATTAGCAGCTGGTTGCACGACACACCTAGATCAAGTGCCCGTTACACCTTTGATGATATAGAGCTCAGTGGCTAGCTTTGTGTTGGGTGTCATGGCGTGGTAGTAACCCTAGCTGTTACACATGGACGCACGTTACACCTATTGCTCGACGCCTGCTCAGTTGTACGATAGGTTCTGTGAGTGCACGACCCAGCGTTGCACGATACACCCTAGGTGCTGCTCGTTATCCTTGCTGGTTTACTTGGCTGTTGTGTAGTTTGTGTGTTGGGCGATATGGGATAGTACCCTACCCGATACTACCTCTAGTGAGAGTGACCTACCCGTCACACTTCTTGTGAAGGTAGTGGACACTTCTAGTGAGGGTCTTGTTCCTTCTAGAAAACCTATATGCTAGCTCTTATTCATGAATCACGTTTGGTTTATAATGGTGACCCTTGATATGCTTGAGGTAGTAGATTATATCTATGTATCTTGACATGTGTTATGATCATCTTGATCTTGAATTATATAAATAATGTTGAGTAAATGATAAGCATATAAGATGCTTTCCATGATGATATGACCTATGTCTATGGTCACAGGTTGAGGCATGCATGATAACGCATATGATCATCAATGTCACCCTATGTTTGATAATGTGATCCTTCTGTTAATCTAGGATGATTGTGTATACTAACCATGCAGGTGTTTCATACAGATGCATAGTTAGGTAAAGGACTATGAGTAACACTGCTTTGATGGTTACTCTTGATGATGAGATAACATGCATGATGTGTTTTGGTCTGAGGACCTGATGTTGGCTAAAGTGCCTATGTGAGGTGTTATCCTCTGATGTTGAGATCATGGATTGTTATCCCAAAGTGATGAGAATGTCTTATGAGGCAGTGGTTCTTGTGATGAGGGATGAAGATCCCAGGATACTGTGATGGTGGTAACAATGAGGTAGTTTAATTTTATGCATGTGTTACAACTTGGTTGCCTCAATAATCCACTTAAAATATACTAACTAATCACAGTGGAACATATCATGTAGTTTGCCCTGGCCATAGATCCATCATCGTCAGGAACTTGTGATGGTGAAATGGGTTCTCCTGCGGGTTAACCTGGAGTGCATATTGTTGAATATGTGAGGTTTCTCCTAGCCTAAAATAGAGAGGATTTGAGTGCAGCTGCAGTTGCAGACTCGGGATATGTATAGAGCATGGTGAACAGGCCCATGACTCAGGATATGTCAAATGGGAGCATGAATGCGTTCATGGCTCAGGGAGCATGATGAACTGGCCCGTGGCTCAGATATACTAGCGTCGAGACCTGTACCGAGGTGGGCTAGAGAAAGTGTAGCCTATGGAGCTGACCCTGTGGCTGAGGCCACTTAAGCATGAGACTGCGGCCCTGCTTGTGTTGTACTCGTGCACTGACCACGAGGTGGGAGGTCGTGGAGTCCGGCTCTTCCATTGACCTTGTATGGCACCGGCTCTGGGTTTCTTAGCCGTCGGTTGGATTTGAGCGGTACGGCTCACTTCCTTAGGGCATAACAATACGTAATCCATCTGAATAGTATGTATTGCTTAAGGTACAACACGAAATATTGTTTGAGGCCTTTCTTGTGTAGTTGATCTTGTTATACCTTGAAGTTACTTATATGTTTCTTATGTTATGTGGTAAGATCTTATAAATCTTATCTTGTCAATCATGTTCCATAAAGAGATATGTGGTTATATGCCTTTCGTACATCTGGTAAGACTGATGGTATGAATAGCTTTTCTATATAGACTGCTCTTATTTTTCCTTTTATCAGTTATCTGTTGTTGTTGTTTTAATCTTCCTTCGGTTTTACGGTTTCGGCGGGGAGTTATGTTCTCGTTGGGACTGTGTGTCTCACCCCGCTGGTTTACACCCTTTTTAGGTGTTCGCGCTAGACGTGGTAGTGGTCGCGGAGTTGCGGCTGAGCAGCGAGACGAGCAGTAGAAGGCAAGAGATGGACATGTTGCTGTTTTGGTTGTTTTGTAGTGGAGTCTAGAGTCATCCATGTACTCTCAGGTCCTTGGAGGTGTTTTAACGTTGTTTCACGATGTATAGGTGTTAATGCCTTGTATATCCTATTGCTGGCCAGATGTGGGCCGTTATGTACATTTAACAAGTGATGAACGCATGTGATGACAAGACAGTTGGTCTCCTAAGCTGTGGACACGTATCCAACTTTGTAAATGTTTATATAACCTGTTTTCTTGCAGGACAAGGATATGGATGTAATAGTTTCTTGGTTTATCTGTTTTCTGAAATCGGTTTTAATTAACCCTTGTTTTTGGTAATTTGTGGATTATGATGTTTTCTGCACATTTTCATGTAACACCTTGCTGTCTGTATGATAGTGGGATGTGTTTCCACAGTAATGGCCTTGAGGTCCCTTACAAATAGGATTAACTCTTAACGTTTACTCTTGTAGTCCCTCATGTAAAATAGGGTAGTTAATCTTGAGCACCCTCACAGATCCCTTCTTTTGAGAAGCTTGTCAAAGGCTGTTAGTATCATGGAAATAAACATAAAACACGCTTACATGTTAATAAGAAAGTCTTTAATCATATTCTTTCTTCATTCTTGTTATTTACTTTATGCTTTTGCCAAGAAATATACGTTCTTAAACCTATAATTTTATATGTTTGTTAGCGTACTCAGCACAGTTGTGCTGATGTGTACCTATTTTATGATTTTAAGTAATAGGTACACTATGAATATCTATTTATATCAAATGCTTCCGCACTTGTAATAATCTGATCATACTCTGACGATATATAATGACTTGCAACTGGAATACACATGGTTGATATATAGGATCTAAGATCTTGTCAGGTATTAAATTTTGAATTCTTTTATACTTTCTTATCTCATAGCGTAGTTGTTGTTTGTGGTTTTGTTCATACATATGTTATGTGATCTATCCTATGGACAGAAACTCGGATCCTCTTGCCTTTGACTTTCTAGCCATTAAGAGTGAGAATTTGGGTAACAAACAGTTTCATAACATATAATATGAGGGTTGAATGTAATTTCTACATCCATTTTCTAAATTATAGATTGTCCTATATTTTACTTTAAACAGAATGTTGTACAAAGTTGCATGTCTATAATTCTTTAGATTACTAATTAAACTTTGTGTATTCTCATATAGTTTTATGTAAGATTGTTAAATATAGTTGATAGAATTGAAAGTGAAGAGTGATTAAAGTCGTACTACGTGGATGATGTGGTTGCCGAGAAGGAACTATGAATAACATTATTTACACCATGAATAATTAATTATTACATTTATCCCTTAATTTTTTTATTCCATGACGTTAAACCACCATATTAGAGTCCAAACTTATAACTCCCAGGAGAACACGGAGTATGATATACATCTGTTTATCCTTTGACACGTATATAACTTAATTAAAACTGATTGTTTAGATTAGACTTATGTGACTCATGGCTGTAATCTAGTAGGTGATGTAGGCTACTATGTGTTTATGTGGAACCAACAAATCCTACGTGACCTAACTAATATGGAGGCCGGTTGTTAACTTCACAACAAGTTGTTGGTATAAGTCAAATCGTCATTTTTTGTAACTTTTTCCTAGAAGTATGGTGAACTAGACCGACGGACAAACACGCCAAGTCCAACAAAGAACACACAAATATTCACAACTATATAGTATAAGAAAGATTATTGAAGAATTTTTTGTAATAATTTCTTGTATATTTATGAATTAGAAAATAGTCTTGTATTCTAATCTATATTAGCACTATATACATGTTTTATATTACTAGTTATAGTTATAAGTTAGTTTCTTACTCTAATAAAGCATGAACCAAAAGTATAGTAGGATTTAGACGTTTATTAGAAATTGATCTTTGTGTATTCTAATACGATTATATGAATAGTCGTAGGAAGTAGTGATTGAATGTAAAAAGTTACATTCAATTTTTCAAACAACAAATTTATGCTTTTCTTATTATATATGAAATATTGTAAGAATGGTTGCATGCACATTTTATCTTTAGGTTTTAAAATGCAAAATGGCATTTTATATCTTAATAAGCTTTACATACTGCTACACTGGGAACTGGTCCTTACAATTTTTTCATTTACGCCATCTTTTTACGGTTGCTACATTGAGAGTATGCTGCAGCACATGTCGAAGGAGGGAGTCGCTCCAACGTGACTAAAGGAATGATCCGCGAGGTGATATTACCGACACAGGAAAAATACCCATTATTACTTATATTTGTTGCTTGTCTAGTTTTCTTCATTCGTAACATTGTGTCCGGTACAATATTGTTAAAGTTTTGGCAGATGTTTGTTTCATTTCAGCCTACCTTACTGATAGCATAATTTCTCATTAACTTCTACACCACCGCGTTTACAACTTTTAAAATATTCTAATATTCACAAATTTTTAAAATGTACAAGATATGTCTAAGCATACAAGAAGATGAGTTGGAATATATCTTTGGATTAAGGGGCCCTTCGGCCCTCACAATTCAAATCCTAGTAGCTGTATACATGAACGTTGGTTTATTTCAGAACCATTGGGTTGTGAGGTGAATAGTTTCGGCTGTCCAGTGTCCACCAGTTAAGCACAAGTTTTGGCGTGTGAGTTTGAAATACTTCGAACTCTGACGTGATTCTAGTTGTCAGGTTTATATAAGTGATACTATCAAATAAAATGCCAGAAGAACATAATGACAATTAAATTAAATGTCATATGTACAAAATCTTATATAAAACTAATGGAGCTTACTCTTGTCGTGCAGCGCCCCTAGGGTTTTCCTCTGGCGATCTGAGGCGACGACCGCCTGTGCAAGTTAACCTCTACGATCATCATGGGTAAGCCTCTGTTGGTTTTGCAGGTCTCCTCCACCGCCATGGCGGAAGAACTGAGTGCACGATACACTTCATTGACCGTAGAAGACCAGGAAGATGAAGATGTGGTGGATTTCGGGAAGACACAAATGCAAACCAAAAGTGATCATCTTGAACTTGCTCTCATTGGGACGCTTATGACGGCAAGACCATACAACTTTCAGGATCTAACAAGAACCCTGATTGGAGCGTGGGCGTTGAAGAAGGGGGAAACCTTTAGGCAGGTGGCAAGCAACCTCTTCATAATTCAGTTTGTTCACTAGCGAGACAGGGAGAAAGTTATGCTGGAGGGCCCATGGAATTTTGATAATCATCTACTTGTAACAAAAGAAATCAGGGCGGAAGACACTCCACTGGAGATTTTTTTTTTAGAGAAAATGGATCGATTCATTACTTGTTGGCCATACGACATCTACAATTGGGAAGAAAGATACAAGCAGAATAAACAAACATCAAGTTCAGTAACCCAAGAGCACTACAACTCATATTGGAACGAGAGTGAGACATTTCTGCATTTATTCTTTTTCCTTGAGGCTGTCTTAAGCAGCTTTTCATGAAGTATTCCTTCAACCTGAGCATTAAGTAGTGGTAGAGGTGCTGGAATAAGACAGTATTCTGCTCGTATATCAACTCAAACAAGGCCATATAGCTGAGTAACAAGATCGATCCAAAGCAAAAGGGAGATCTAGCCGTAGCTAGAGATCTCGCCGCTCTCTCGAAGAGAAGTCGTAGCAAAGCACGACAGATAAAACACCAACTAGCGGCGACAACTAAACACCGACTAGCGGCAACAAACCAGGCAGATAAACTGCCACTGACCCTATCGAACAACGAAGGAAACTAAAAAACAGAAAAAGAAACAGGAAAGCAGAGGAAAAGGGGAAAGATCCAAGCCGTGAGGACCAGCTCGGTGGAGGATAGGGCCAGATCCGCCTGAGGGGGCTGCAAGGAAAACCACTGAGGCGCGCCCCATCCGTTACCACCGCCTCCAGGCTCTACCGCCACAGTCGCCTGGGTGAAGTCCAACCCAGGTACGAAACTCCACCGCCGAAGGATAGGAGAGGTGAGGTCGAATCTGGACTAAACCGCCACCGTGAAACTAGAGCCGAGCGACCTAGAGTGGAAGAGTGGCCCGGGGGGAGCGGACAGGTGCTCACCAGCAGCCTGGAACCCCTCCCCCAAGCCATATGTGCCGCAGAGGAGCCCCAGTCGCCCCTTTTCGCAAGAGCAGAGAGGAGGGTTTCATAGCTTGTTCACACTCTACTGGAGATAAAACTCACCCAATTCCTATTTTGTGTCAGGTTCTATAACCTACCCCTAGGGTATCGCTCAGATGAGGCATTATGCCTAGTTGCGGGATGGATGAGGGAAATAAAGGAGATTGATCATAGTAATCTTGGTTGGGATTCATATTGCAGAGTTCGAGTCATGGTGGACATTACGAAACCGATTCGGCAGATACAAAGAATCATTGACAAAGAAGGAAGGAGATTTAACATGTAGATCAAGTATGAAAGATGACCTACCTATTGCTATTGTTTTGGTATCATAGGGCACTCGGACAGAGACTATGGTGACGAAGATGACAATCAGACTCAACCAAGGAAGTAGGGGCCCTGGATCAAGGCGTCACCACTGAAAAGGTGGATCAAGCCAATTGCGGATGACTTATTAGGGAAGCATGAGACTAAGAGGACACTGGTTTTCTACAAAAAACCAACGACGTTGCAGGAGACGACATAAGCAGGAGAGCAACAGAAAGAGGGGACAGATGGATCAGGTAACATAGAGGTCATCGGGAATGCAATGCCTATTGAAACTGAGAAGGTATAGAGGAACGAAACTAATCCTACATCCTTACCAATCCCTCAATTGAAGGGGATGGTTCCTCACTAGGGGGGAACTCAGCCTCACCTTTGAACAGAGGGAAGAACAAGCATGGAGGGAGTTCATGAAGGAAAGGGAGTTGGAGATGAGCGGAGGGAAGCTAAAGAAGAGGGTACAATAAAATGAGAAAGGTATAGAAAAGTTGAAGCCGCGAAACAACTACCAAATTCTGGAAAATCCACCAAACCCTACAGACGCACATGACAAAGATGAAGGCGGGAGGTGGGTGTTGGGCGGCAACATCCTCAAGGAAGACTTGGAAAGTGAAGACATGAATACACTCTTTAAGGTTCCAAAGGAAGAAGAGTCCATGGTGGCACGGTCCTCTCAACATGGGACGTCTAGTGAGATGTGGGATGATGAGGTTTTGACAGGAGATGGGGCGGTCTACAACAAAGCCAAAGGAATGAAGCTTCGGTTCACCAAGGTAAGCAATGAAAAGAGGCATACCACTCAAAGAAGGAAGGCAACTAACTGCAACATCACTGGGCGTAAGGGGGCGTCAAAGGGAGGGACAACATGATCTAAGGAGTCAGAAGGGAGAGGAGGTAAGAGAGGTAGGAAAGGGGATGAAGAACCTATGGAGTGTGATTATGAACAGGTAGGAGGAAGCAAAAGGAGGAGAACTAAACTGCAAGCAGCTGCGTCAAGCATGCAAGTAGCGGGGCTAGGCATGAGCCTGACCTGCGAAGGACAATGAAAATCTTATGCTGGAATGTTGAGGGGTTGGGCACCCCTGGACTAGGAACCTCTCTCAAATCTAGGTGTTGGAGAGAGATCCCCGATATAGTTTTCTTCTCGGAAACTATGACAATGAGTAAGGAATAATAAAGTCTAAGGAGAAGTTGTGGTTTTAAGAATGGGCTCGGGGTGGATAGCACGGGGAGGGCTGGTGGCTTAGGCCTATGGTGGAATGGGGATGATGTAAAAGTGGTGTCTTTCTCAAAACATCACACTCACACATAGGTGAGCAACACAAATCAAGGAGGTACTTTCGGCTTCCTGGGCATTTATGGGTGGGTAGCGGTAGGAGAACATAGTCAGATGTGGAACTTGATGAGGGAAGTGTGTGGAGGTTGACTGTAAACCATAGTGATAGGGGGAGATTTCAATGAGATCATTTATGATAGAGAAAACATGGGAGGTCAACCGAGAGCTGAGTGACAGATGTGTAACTTCAGAGAAGTGATAGAAGAATGTCAAAAGAAGGATTTGGGATTCACATGAAATATCTTTACTTGACACAGAGGAAAACAACAGGAGACTCACATCAAAGCAAGACTAGACAAGTTTCTGGCAGACCAAGGGTGGTGTGGTCTTTTCCCAATCTTCAAGGTCAAGCATTTTCTGTTGAATAAATCTGACCATGCTCCTATCTTACTAACAACAGATAAAAACATTAGAAAATAGAAAAGAGATAAAAAATTAGATTTGAGACGTTCTGGTTAGCCTCACCAAAATGTAAGGAAGACATTCAGAAAGCCTGGGAGGAATCTTGGGGTATAGATCTACAGGAATGAATGAAGTTGGATAGATGAGCGAAGAAAAGTTTGGTAATTTGAAGAAACGGATACAAAGAGTGAAAGAAAACCTCCAAGAAGCACAAAGCCGACCACCAGATGCAGTGATGATGGCATACTACAAAAGATTCTCAGAAGAGGTGAATGATTTGCTAAAATTGCTGGAATCCTATTAGCACATAGGGGCGAGAGCGAATGAAATGAGGGACGACGAAAAAAATACAAAATATTTTCACCACAAGTCCAGCCAAAGAAGGAAGCGCAACAACATTGAAGGTATTTTGGATGAGAATGGGCACTGGATCATTGAGCCGGACACTATAGATGACATCATTGTTAACTTCTTTGACAAGCTATTCTCAACGGTAGGGATGACGCGCATGGAGGAGATCCTAGGAGGGCTACATAAGGTTGTTTCAGAGACAAAAGTTGATTTACTGGATAGACCTCCATATGAAGAAGAAATCTGGAAAGCAATCAATTAAATGCACCCCAATAAAGCACCAGGCCTGGATGGGATGAAGGCGGTTTTCTACAAAAAGTACTGGGACATCATGAAGTTTTCTGTTATGAATTTTAACAGGGGCAGTGGGCGGACAACAATGATTTACACAAGATAAACAAGACTAATATAGTCCTTATTCCAAAGACAAAGAAGCCAAAAACGATCTTCAAATTCTGCACAATTAGCTTGTGCAATGTGTCCTACAAAATCATCACAAAGATCCTTACAAATAGAATAAAACCCCTTCTCAACAATATGATATCGGAGAACCAAAGTGCCTTTGTGTAAGGTAGGCTCATTACAGACAATGCCCTCATTGCGTATGAGATGTTTCACATCATGAAGAAGAGGAAGACGGGAAAGGAAGGTGTTATGGATTTAAAGTTGGACATGAGCAAGTGACGCTATTTTACTGTGTGTCAAATGCAAGTGTACGCGTCAATGTAATATAGGCCTTTGTGAGGCCCGAGTCGAACTCAGGGACACTGAATTATCGGAGACTACTATTAACTACTTGCAATCAGCTAGACTGGTTAAAAAGTTGGAAGTTGTTGTAAAAATTAAATGAAAATGAAATAAAACAAAACATAACAATCGATTAAAGGTTTTGATTTAATCAATTCAAGTGGAGATCTTTAGGATTGCGGTTTCACCGCGGGTTATCATTGTATGAATTTCTATATAGCTACTCAGATTCATCTCTCTATCCGGGTAGTGGCATGTAGTCAGAATTGTCCACTATCGTGGTACAATTCACTACCTATGTCTAGGTAGGTTCCACCGTCGTAGTAACCTATACCCTAAACTAGGCGCATTAGAAACGACCTCTGGGTTTCCACCATTAACCTTACATCATCTTGTTCAAGGGATTTGTCAATTAATGTGAATTTCGTCTCTTTTCAACCATTAATTCTTCTTTCAAAGTCATTAAGGGCATTCGATTATTATTATGGTGATCAAGCATAACAATATAATTGAGAAAACGAAATCATACCACAGATTTAAGAGATAAACAATGAATTACTATGATAAAATTGTCATACAATGACTCCCCGGGCTACTCCCGGTCCTAAAGATAAAGGAGATTAGCCCTGCATGTTCATCTCAGAGCAAAACATGGTAGAGACAAAGGGACACATAGGGAAAAATGTGATTGAGTGGTGAAACCCCTGAACGGAGAAGATCCAAGCGGTCCTTGGTGTAGAATGCACGATCTCCAACCTTTCGGCTGTGGAAAATGTCTTCTTCGGCGTCCGGAACGACTGGGGCGTGCTTCTGCTCCGTTCTTCTCTCCACACCTTCTCGGGACGTGTGCAGTGGCTAATGACGTGATAGATTGCTCTTGGCCGCCGTCATTAGGTATAATCACCGAGTTAGGTTGCCAAAATATCACAACCGTCGAATTTAGAACGATCTGAAGCAAACTTGTATCTGATGGTGTCTATACTATCGACGCGGGTCGATAGTATCGACTCTGCACGCTATCGGCTGGTCTTCTTTTCTTTTCTTTGTCGTGACTGATGCTAACTCGATACCATCGACGAGGGTCGATGGTATCGACTCTCTTAGACGTCGGTTTTATCCTTTTGTGTCGTTGTAGCTCCACTTGTCGATAGTATCGACTTTTGTGTTGATAGTATCGACTAGCTTCTCGCCAGCAACCTGATGGTACGTCGCTACCATCGACTTCACCGTCAATGGTATTGACTCTGTGCTGCTCCTTGCAACTGGCAACCTGTGGTTGTGTCGATGGTATCGACTACTGTCGATGGTATCGACAATAGCAGATATTCGTTTTTCTTAAAATTACATCACAAAACCACATAAGCCAAAATAAAACATATTATTGTATTCATTTATGCTCAAAACACTAAAATAAGGGAAATTTGACATAGAGAAGGATCATAGACCAAAGTAAATGAATCATGCAATATTAACACCAAAATGACCAATAAATGCATAAAACACCAGTAAAATATGTCTATAAATGTGACTCAAAATCATTGCATCAAACTCCCCTAAGCTTGAACATTGCTCGCCCTCGAGCAACAAAACCTTAGAATAGAATTGTGAGGGTCAACTAAAGAACAAATCATCACAACAAACATCACCATATGATCCCCACCAGACATTCACATACCGGCCCTTACTAACCACGAAATGATAATTACCATAAAGGCGACAATAATCATTCATAAAAGATATCCACCTCACAATTGATGAACACTATCATATAAGGCAGTTAACATAATAAAATTTTCCGGTTCAGACTCGGTGCATCTTTTGATCTCCTATACTACGTTGCTTGTCCTAACTACCATCTACATTGAAGTAGCTCTCCTGATATTCATAAGTGAGAAGATAATCAAGGTGGCCTACCAATTCGAGCAATGGGTGGATGGAATGGGTGGCTGATAGAAGAAATGGAAGCATTATACGGTCTCAACATGCACAAAAAAAAATGACCTAAATGATGCTTATGCAAGTGTAAATGTCCTAATGCCTACATTTGGGGTAGAATGATGCATGCACTATCATTCCGTCTCAAGGTGAGATGGAATATCTACAAAAACTACATCATGTACTTATTCTTCTTAATATGCAGTGAAAAAATGTTCCTTTCTCCCTCTCATTCCAATTTATTTCCCAATTCTCCTTTTTTTTCATATTTTTCTTCTTTTTTTTTTTTTTTTCAAGGCCCTTGTATCCAATAACAATACTGAATTATTTGTCGGGCTCACTTCTTGTTGCATAACTATATACTTGAAGCATTCAGAAGGTATGGAACAAGTTCATCACCCTTAATGTTTCAGAAGAAATAAGATACAAGATGTGATCTAAATGCATAAAAAAATGAATGCAACTACAAAATGATGACATGCACCTAAGGAGAAAGTGCATGTATACTAATTTATAATATTTTTCTTATTTTATGCAAATTATGTGAAAGCAGCTGCAATGCAAGACCTATCTGCATGAAATGCACTCAAGGAGATTAAAACTGTAATGTACTTCCGATTCTTATGGTGGAATATGGAAACAATGAGGTGGATAGATCACAAGACTAACTGACTGAACCTTTGAAAATTATTATGCGTCCCTCCTTACTGACCTGTGTAGTAATTAAGAGGTTTCTCTCTCTTACTTCAAATTAGAGTCTCATTATCATTTGGTCAGTTTAGGCTCACACAACCAATTCCGTCCACTTTTCATGAATCATTATGAATGTAAAGTTGTGATTTTCTGTTTTAGAGTTGACAAACCCAATCATTTTCTTAAGTTATGTGCTCAAAGTTTAACAACTCAAGCTTGCAAACGCTAAAATTTTTTAAATTTTCCCTTGATCTCCATGTACAAGAAAATGAGATGACACATGACTTAAGACATCCACAATTAGTCTAACAGAAGACACCAAGATGGTTAGACACTCAGTTTGTTAGCGAGAGGTCCCAAGATCGAGCCCAGGCTACAGGATGAATAGAATTGCCAATTTAAAAAAAAAAGACATCCACAATTACACTAGATAGAATGTGGATCCTACAAACAAACTAAGATTGCAAGAAATAAATGACAAGAACAAAAACAATACAACTAAAAACTGAGAAAATAAAAGATAGAGTTGTTCCAACTCCCCCCCTAAGCTTGAATTCGACTATGGCCCCATAGTCAAAAACAATCTTAAAGGTTGGAAAAGAGATACTAATCACTCTTCTGACGGAGGCGGGTACTGTGGGGCAGTGGGGTCCCAGGATGGGTACTGCCCCTGAAAGGTCGGATCATACTGGGGCATGGGTGGAGGTTGTGGATACCCCCCAAAGTAGTTCTGGCTCCAGTAATGATCATAGAAGGGTTGCTGCTGCATCTCCATCCTATGCAACCTGTCATGAATCTACTGTTGGTTGTCGAGGAGGAGGCGCTCGTTGTCGAAGATAGCCCTCTGATTGTCAAGTAACCGGTTCGTCGTCTCCTGAACACTGGTATACACTGCGGTGTGGTGTTGCTGCGTCTGTTGTATATCCTGCAGCATGGCATATATACCTTGCATTGAGTAGACATCCTCGCTTTGTTGTGAGGGCGGTGGTGGTGGCGGAGGCTGGTAAGAAGAAGATGCACCTGGATGCATGCGAGGACGCTTCCTAGGTGCCACTCGTGCACGAAGAGGAGTGAAGGCCTCCTCTTCCTCTTCAGCCTTATCGCCATCATTGTCGTTGTCGTCGTTTCCACCGTTCTCATCTGAATCAGCAATGGCTATGATTGGCCATCAGAAATGATGAGCACCCTCAATATGGAAGACGGGGTCTGGAAGTGAACACTCTTGATATGCTTGGTTGACATGACAGTGTGCATATGCCAAGCCATCTCGAAGAAGGATGAGGTTGGAGCGGTGCAGATGTTGCAGGTTCACTTTGCTCCTATTGGGGAGAGGAGTCAACTAAGAGAAATTCAACCCAAGGTAGGAGGCCAACAGTGTGATGAGTCCTCAAAAATGAATTGGCGCCTTCCGCGTACTCCTCTTTACTGCCAAAACGCGTGTTAAGAAAAACATGCCCCAATTGCATTCTTGACGCTTCAACAACTTGTGTAGGAAAAACAAATTTGTCTCTTGAAACTTGCTAAGAGACAGGTCACCACGAGCAAAGAGTGTGGTGCACAACATGCGGTGAAGAATCTGCATGAAAGGATGCTTGAAATCCGCTACCGCCGCGTTGTGGTAGCTCACCCATTTGCCCCGTGGCACAGTCACTAGCTCGGTGAAGATAGCATCATAATTAGTCTGGTTGTCTGGCCGTCGGTACTGCTCTCACCCATGATTCCAGTTATAGATGGAGTTGAACTGCTTGAGGGTGAGAGTGTAATCATTGTTATACAACCAGAAAGAAACACGACCGTTGATCCATTCCCTATCTGTGGCGATGATGTCGTTCGACACGACACATATATCCAGCGACGCCATGAATTCTGCCACCATCTCCTTGTATGTCGGCCATTCACCAAAGAACGGCTGGCCATCGGCATGGAATTCCATCTCATCGGGCCTCCTGCCCGTATGCCGTGCTTGTCCCTTAAGCACGTAGGCCATATTAGCGTCGAACCCCAGATTACGTATCATATTGCGGTCGACGTAACGGGTCAGCTCGATCTTTCTTTTCATTATCTCCTCGTAGGTCTTCCGAACCTCCACAGAAGGATGAACATCCGCGGGCGCAGAATAGAAGCATTTGGTGGAGGAACGAACACCGAGATCTCCATCGGTGTTGCACGTGAAGAAGATGCGCCGGCGGTGTGCACCATTGTCGAAGAAGAAGAAGGATCAGAACATGGAGCTCGGAGAAGGTCGAAGAAGATTATCTCTTCTCGATGAAGGATTGGTAAAGAACACTCTCCGTAGATGCTCGTAGCCGGATTCCGATTTCTCACAAAGATGCTCGGCACAAGTGGAGAAGGATTGCTCTGAAGTTGTGATGTCATATGACGACAATAAATCTCTTATATAACCGTGGTCGGCGTTGTTGTATGCCCATCGATACTATCGACACGAGTCAATGGTATCGACTCGGGTAGCACAATCCGTCCACCGCTGGTATCGACGGTCGTCGATGGCTTGATGTGCGGGCCCGGATCGATTACGTGTCGATACTATCGACAGGTGTCGATGGTATCGACCCGTCCCACGGATCGACTCTCTCGATGAAGAAATCGTCGTTGATCTCCTCTCGTAGATCGGTGATGTGTCACATCGATACTATCGACGGTAGTCAATAGTATTGACTTTTGGTTAGGGTAACACCCTCGCGAGGCTCGGTCGCCGCCTTCTTCCTGTAACTGGGTCGATACCATCGATAGACCCATCGATGGTATCGAATTCACTTATACGATTTCTTCTGAATATCTCTAGAGATCTCACGAGTATCGACACCCATGTCGATACTATCGACCTCATTCTTGCGATCAACCTATTGGTGTGTCGATACCATCGACGAGGCCGTCGATGGTATCGACGAGGTCGTCGATGGTATCGACGCAGATCGATTTCTGCAGTCACCAACCTGTACCCAACTCGATACCATCGACACAATGGTCGACGGTATCGACTCTGCCTTAGTCCTTCACATTGAGCAAACGATCACAGTATCTTTTTTACATTAAAAACAAAGTCAAAATGAATCAAAGTGCAAAATGTGAAAGAAATAACTACACTAGCGATGGTTGGGTTGCCTCCCAACAAGCGCCCTTATTTAACGTCTTAGGCTAGACGACATCAAGCTTCATCAACTTGGAGCTTTGGAGAGTGTGTACAGGGGATCATGCTGTAGTTTGAAGTCAACTCAATCTTGGCCAATCCCCAATGTCAAAGTACCTCTCCCAATGGAAGTGACAACATCGACCGTCTCTTGAAACGGCCTACCCAATAGCATCTCGCAACTTGTAAGTTGTGGCATGTCCATGACGACAAAATCCACCGGAAAGATGAACCTATCTACCTTGACGAGTACATCCTCACATACTCCGTATGGCTTTACAATGGACCCATCCGCCAACTCAATAGTTGCCGCTGATTTCTTTATTTCCTTCAACCCAAGCTTTTGACATGTAGACAGTGGCATAAGATTAATGCTGGCACCCGAATCACACTGTGCTTGTGGAAAATGTTGATCTCCTATAGAACATGGAATATAGAAGCCTCCTGGGTCTTTCCTCTTCTATGGTAAACTCCTGTGGATGATTGAGCTCGCCATCTCATTCACCCGACAAATGTCTGCGGCTTTGATCCGCCTCTTCTTGGTGATGATTTCTTTGATAAACCTCCCATATGTGGGAATCTGCTCTATCATTTCCACTAACGAAATATTGATATGGAGTTTTGTGAACATCTCCAAGAACTTCCTGTAATGTCTATGTACTTTCTTCGACCTCTGATTATCAGGAAAAGACACCATTACCTCATTTAAAGGCTTGTGAGGTGACTCATATGTGCTTTTTGGGGTCTCCTTCCCTAAGCTTGCTTCAATGTCACCCTCTTGTGTAGACTTTGGTACATCATTTGCAACAGGTGCAACTTGTGGAGGCTCCTCCCTCACAGGGAATGTAGCTTCACCATGACGCATGACCTTCACCTGCTCTTCTTGCCTAGGTGCGGGCGCGACCGTGATGGGTTGTTGGCGGGTTTTTCTGAATGGAACATATCCGCCTGGTAGACCATAATGAATGCGAGGATACGGTATTTTTGGTGTAGCCTCCGTATCAAAAATCATTTTGCTTTTATCCTGGACTTCCACCATCGGGGGCTCTGCCTCAGTAAGTACATAAATGTACTTAACTTGATGATGGGCTTGAACAACCTCTACATTCCCAGTCTGTCTTTGTTGATTGGCATGCTTCATGGCCGCCACTTCATTGGAAATATGGGTCACAGTCATCTCTAATACCCTCATTTGTGCTCCATGGCTTTGCAATGTTTGCCCAAACTTAGTCAAGATCTCACCTTGGGACTGCAACTACTTACTAAACATGCTCATCATCTCCTGATTTTGCTGCACCACTTGACTAAGCAACTCGGTGCTTTTGTCTTCAGCCCTTGGTTGTGGCTTTGCATCTGGATCTTGTAGGAAGTTGTTTGGATCCTTCCATGAGAATTTCTTATCCTTCCTCCAAGCATAATCATTGTTTCTATAGCCCTGTTGTTGCATAAATTTTACCTGGGCTTCCTCATCAGATTTTGCATCCTCTTTGGCAAGCAATTTCTTGTCTAGAAGGTCTAATTTATCATTAAGCTCCTTGATGGCCCTAGACTCACCTACAACTTTGACTTGTTCTGGTGCATCCCTATCACCCCAAGACTGCTTCTTTGCCATATTTTTCAAGATCTCCCAACACCTTGTGCCTGTGTTGTTCAAGAAAAATCCCGAACCTGCTGAATCTAAGTTACTTCTATCATGCTCGGAAAGAAAAAAATAGAAGATTTTAACCTATTTTTCTGTATCCAAACCATGGTGTGGGCACCTCCTAAGCATTATCTGAAATCGCTCCTAGGTTTCAGAATATGTCTCCCCTGCCTTCTGGATGAAATTGTGAATTTTTCTGATCAGATCATTTGTTTTCTCAGGCGGGAAGAATCTTTCAAAGAACACTTCGACCATGTGGTTCCACGATTCCATATATTCATAGTCAAGATTGTGCAACCATTCTCGTGCATTCCCTGCCAGAGAACTCGGGAATAGCTTCAAGTAGAGCGTCTCTTGTGGAAATCTGTCAATTTTCATCATGTCACAGTTGTCCACGAATTGTCTTATATGAGTGACTGGGTCTTCGTTCTTGAGCCCATGGAAAGCATTCGACTTGACCAAGTTGATTAACGCAGGATCAATATTGTAAGTTGGAATGTTGATCTCCTTCTTCTTAATTGGCCCCTTTGACGCAGATGAAGAAGAAGCCTTGATCTTCTCCCATATTGTTTGTTCCTCTGCCATTTCTTCTTGTTCGGATTTGGAATCTGTTTCTTCCAAGTGGTCTTGATTGTAGTACTCTTCGTCGTCAGGTCCCGACAGTGGAACCTCTGGTGCATGTTGTGAGTAGTCGGTGCTACGTGTCTGCACCATGCATAGGTACCTGCAAAATTGGTAAATTGAGTTCAGTATCGTGCTAGACAACTACCAAATGTGAAAGATAAGCTATGAATTTAAAAAGTGAAAATAAAATTATAAAATGAAAATGTGGCCTAGAGTGGCCGTTTGCAGCACTCGTAGTGCCGACAATTGTCGTGTCCCCGGCAACGGCGCCAAAAATTTGACATGATTTTATCGTGCGTCAAACGCAAGTGTACGCGTCAATGTAATTTAGGCCTTTGTGAGGCCCGAGTCGAACTCAGGGACACTGAATTATCGGAGACTACTACTAACTACTTGCAATCAGCTAGACCGGTTAAAAAGTTGGAAGTTGTTGTAAAATTAAAAGAAAATGAAATAAAACAAAATAGAACAATCGATTAAAGGTTTAATTTAATCAATTCAAGTGGAGATCTTTAGGATTGCGGTTTCACCGTGGGTTATCATTGTATGAATTTCTATATAGCTACTCAGATTCATCTCTCTATCCTGGTAGTGGCCTGTAGTCAGAATTGCCCACTGTCGTGGTACAATTCAGTACCTATGTCTAGGTCGGTTCCACCGTCGTAGTAACCTATACCCTAAACTAGGCATATTAGAAACGACCTCTGGGTTTCCACCATTAACCTTACATCACCTTGTTCAAGGGATTTGTCAATTAATGTGAATTTCGTCTCTTTTCAACCGTTAATTCTTCTTTCAAAGTCATTAAGGGCATTAGATTATTATTATGGAGATCAAGCATAACAATATAATTGAGAAGACGAAATCATACCATAGATTTAAGAGATAAACGATGAATTACTATGATAAAATTGTCATACAATGACTCCCCGGGCTACTCCCGGTCCTAAAGATAAAGGGGATTAGCCCCGCATGTTCATCTCATAGCAAAACATGGTAGAGACAAAGGGACACATAGAAAAAATTGTGATTGAGTGGTGAAACCCCTGAACGGAGAAGATTCAAGCGGTCCTTGGCGTAGAATGCACGATCTCCGGCCTTTCGGCTGTGGAAAACGTCTTCTTCGGCATCCGAAATGACTGGGGCGTGCTTTTGGCTCCGTTCTTCTCTCCACACCTTCTCGGGACGTGTGCAGCGGCTAATGACATGATAGATTGCTCTTGGCCACCATCATTAGGCATAATCACCGAGTTAGGTTGCCAAAATATCACAGCCGTCGGATTTAGAACGATCTGAAGCAAACTTGTATCTGACGGTGTCGATACTATCAACGCGGGTCGATAGTATCGACTCTGTGCGCTATTGGCTGGTCTTCTTTTCTTTTCTTTGTCGCGACTGATGCTAACTCGATACCATCGACGAGGGTCGATGGTATCGACTCTCTTAGGCGTCGGTTTTATCCTTTTGTGTCACTGTAGCTCCACTTGTCGATAGTATCAACTTTTGTGTCGATAGTATCGACTAGCTTCTCGCCAACAACCTGATGGTATGTCGCTACCATCGACTTCACCGTCGATGGTATCGACTCTGTGCTGCTCCTTGCAGCTGGCAACCTGTGGTTGTGTCGATGGTATCGACTACTGTCGATGGTATCGACAGTAGCAAATAATCGTTTTTCCTGAAATTACAACACAAAACCACATAAGCTGAAATAAAACATATTATTATATTCATTTATGCTCAAAACACTAAAATAAGGGAAATTTGACATAGAGAAGGATCATATACCAAAGTAAATGAATCATGCAATATTAACCACCAAAATTACCAATAAATGCATAAAACACAAGTAAAATATGTCTATAAATGCGACTCAAAATCATCGCATCAGCAAGGCAAATGGTAGAGTGGAATGGGATTTTCTGGGAAAAGCCATGGAGAGGATGGGGCTTCCAGATAAATGGAGAAGAAAGGTCAATGAATGCTTCTCAAGCATTTTGCACGAAGTGATCATCAATGGCACAAGGAGGGGATGTCTAAAATTGACAAGGGGTCTACGCCAAGGTGATCCCATCTCTCCCTACCTTTTTCTTTTTTGTGTTGATTTTTTTTTACCATCTCCAAAGCATCCCAGGATGGAAAAATACATGGGGCCAGAGGAAGCTGCAATGGACCAATAGTATCCCATCTTTTCTTTGCAGATGATAGCATCCTCTTCATGAGAGCAACACAGGAGGAGTTCTCTCACCTAGTTGACATAATCAGCCAATATAAGAGAGTGTCGGGACAAAGGATAAACTATGAGAAATCTGAAGTCACTTTTAGCACCAACGTGGAGGAGGGTAGAAGGTTGGCTATTAAAGGCATGTTAAAAGTTGAGGAGGTGGATAGACATGCCAAGTACCTAGGACTCCCGATGGGCATGGGGCGGTCCAAAGGCAAATTTTCAACACAGTGATGGATAGAGTCTGGAAAAAGCTTCAAGGATGGAAGGAGAAACTACTTTCCCACCCTAGGAGGGAAGTAATAATGTAGGCAGTGATTTAAGTAATACTGACTTACTATATGAGTATCTTCAAAATTTGGGACGATATTATTGATGAGATTAATGGTATGATGGCAACATTCTGGTGGGGGTCGAAAGAGGGAGAACGGAAGATACACTGGAAGAGGTGGTTGGCTTTGTGTGAGCCTAAAGGAAAGGGAGGACTAGGCTTCAAAGATCTGAAGACGTTCAACTAAGCCTTCTTAGCCAAGCAGGGATGGCGTCTAGCCATGTGCCCGAACACACTGGTGGGAAGGATTCTTAAGGCAAAGTATTTGAGGAGACAGGAGGTTCTGGAGGTCGGGGTAGGCTATGGGCCTAGCTACACATGGAGAAGCATTCAAGGAGCACTACAATATGTGCAAGGAGGATTCATATGGCGAATAGGGGATGGACACAACATCCAAACTTTTAGCCACATATGCTTATCGGGTGTACAAAATGTTCTCACAGCACCGACCGAAGGGGACGTAAGTCAACATACCATAAGAGAGTTGATGAACTCAGAGGGGGACGGTTGGGATAATGCGGCTGTATGGGAGATAGCCACACCCGATATAGCTTCTAGGATTCTAGCTTTACCCATCATCTCAAGATGCACGACAGATATCCTCACTTGGGAGTCTGACCCTAAAGGAATCCTAAACACGAGGTCCGTCTACCATTACCTGGTGGGAACAGAAAGGGATCACAGTTCATATCATGCTGAGGCATGGAAGAAACTATGGAAAACAAAATCCCCCCCTAAACTAGCACACTTCATGTGGAGATACGTGAATGACTTGATCCCTACCAAGAACAAGCTACTTCGACGGCGGGTGACGGAGGATGATAAGTGTGGCCGGTGCAGGGCAGATATAGAGGATGAGGAGCACGCTATTTTCAACTGTAGCCATGCTAAACGAGTTTGGACCTATACTGAGAAGGATTGCCTTCACATCATGTAGGGCGTTCAGAACAAGATGGAGTTTCTATAAAGGTTGATGAATGAGGAAGTTGAAAAGGATGTTGATCGGGTAGCGACACTTATGTGGATTGCATGGACTGCAAGGAACAAAGGGTTGTTTGAGGAGGGACGGGTTTATGAACCTGCCCTTGTCACTGTGTCCCTCGACATTGTGAAAGAATATGCCAGACACCAAGATCAGATAGAAGCTCATCATCAGGGACAAGGAAGGAGGAGAAGGATGGGATGGTTCCCACCTATGGAGGATTGTGTAAAATTAAATATGGATGCAGCCAGTGGCGTAGTCACATGTGGGCACGGGAGGGCACAGACCCTACCCCATTCCCAAGTCAAAAAAATGAATATGTAGGTATAACTTCAGATTTTGCCAACGACCAGCGAAACCTCAGTATGAGTGCCCCACTCGTCTCGGTTCTGTAGGGCCCGAGTCTCCAAGTCGGCAAGAAATTCTCCACATATGCCTGATCCTTTTTTCTCACGTCTGGGAGCGGTCTCTGCATCGGTTCGTTTCCCCACGTACGCCGTCCACTAACTTCCTATTTCTCTCAAACTGTGAATAGAAACCTGTATCAATAAAAAGTATTGTTTCAACCAAAACAACGGAACACAAAACAGAGAATCATGATAACTCAAAAACGAAGTGGTAACCTGCGGCGCATGTGTAAACGATTCTTCTTCTTTTCAATATTTATTTCATCTTCAATACAGTGATATAAATTATTATACAAAAATTCTATCAATTAGACAACTCTTACGCTGACTCACACAAAATCATCTTACAAGAGAACTATATGTATCTTTATCAATGTTTGTCTTCTTTTATAATTTTTTACTTCATTAATATATATCAATGTGGTGCCCCCCCCCAATCAAAAATTTCTGGCTTCGCCACTGGATGCAGCCTGGAAACCGGGTGGCAAGGGGACGACAGGAGCAATCTTCAGAGATCATCTAGGCAGGATCATGCTATGTACGAGAGGGAAGGCCAGCAGTCTACATCAGTACTCATGGCGGAGGCCGCAACGCTGAAGGAGAGCTTGGGAGTAGCAATACAGTTGGGTTTTCACATACTCCAGGTGGAAACGGACACCCTCTATTTAGTACAAGCTATAAAACGAAGATATCATGGAAGGGGCTACGAAGATGTTATTATCATAGACATCATGTACCTTTGTGATATCCTGGAAGCCTTCAATATTACCCATATCTTTAGAGAAGCCAACCGTGCTAGCCACTTGTTAGCAGGCAGCGCGAGAGGAAAGGTTCTCCCTGACCTCAAATTAGAATCCTTCCGAGCGGAAGTTATTGTAATAGCTATGAACGATTTTAGTAATCAATGAGAAGCTAGAGTCTTACCTTCAAAAAAAACTAATGGAGCTTAAGGTGTTTGGATGCAAACGTCTCTTAGGGTGAAATTGGAAGTTGATGCATGAAGAAATCACATTCATCATCTACAAAAGTGTTGCTTAAATATACGTCCAGCGTATAAATAACATAAGACCACATACACTTCTCAGACAACATAATTTTATACTAGTTACAGACAAGAAAATTTTCATTTGAAGATGTCTCAAACTATTAAGCACACTTTAGGGGAAAGGGGAAAGGTGGGTTGTGTGTTATCTATTTTGAAGAAGGTACATTTCCAAATGTACGATGTTAATAATATTGTTTTTTGTTTAAATTTTAACATTAATGGGTCTGGTCTACACTGTTGAAGAACGTTATCAGAGTGGCGTCATAAAGTTACATTACAACTATAAATTTGCGACAAGTTAAGACTCGGATAAGATAAATGCCATCAAAATCGCTGTATCCAAAGAAGACGTGCATCTTCTCGGGCCTACTATTGAGAACCTCACGTTAAATTGCACTAGGAACAATGGGATCTGTTTCAAAGGGGGTCTCCAGAGATAGGAAAAGGACACGTAAATTGGGGACTGGATTGACTATTCCCCGGTCCCGTGACCATTCCTGTGACGAAGAGATATTGTTCATCCGTCTTGCCAACATTGATGTTGTACTTCCCTCCACTTTGAGCAATACACGGTGAGATATGGCTGCAATAGTATGCTCGGCACAGGAAAGTTGAAACCCCCACATGAGTGTTTACATGGCTTTGGCACCTCGTGGTCAAGACCTATGCACTTACGAGGTATCCCATATAGAACCCCACTATTTTATATGGTCGAAAGCATATCACACACATTAATCACGACATCTTTCATTAATCTTGAGGAATGTGACATGTGCAGTGAGTTGGAGAACATTATACGTCACAAAGTGACATTAAAACCATAAACTTGTGACTACTCAAGACTTGGATAAGATAAATAATAAGAAAATCGTTGTATACGAACAAAATGTACACAACGAAGCTCAAAAATGTGGACGGTGACTGGGTTACTGACGAGAAGGAATTGCATACGATGATTCGCAGCTTCTTCATGGACCAGCTGACTGAACCTGCCGGCACAGCCAACACTCCGTACGACGAAGTCCCTGGGCAATTTCGGAGAATCACGGCTAACCAGAAACGCAGGATGGCCTCGCTGCCAGCTGAGCTTGAAGTCCAGTCTGTTTTGAAGAGCATGAACCCATATAAGGTGGCAGGCCCTGACGGAATTACGGGGTTATTCTTGTGCAAGAACTGGGAGACAGTAAAGAACTCAGTCATGAACACGGTGATTGATGCATTAATGGGGCACCAGCTGAATAACGAGTTTTGTAATTCCACGATTATACTTATCCCAAAGGTGCCAGCGCCGGAGACATGCGATCAACTACGCCTATATCTCTAAATAATATTTGTCTAAAGCTCACATCTAAAATAGTTGTGGAGAGAGTGAAACCATATATGCCTGACTGGATCTCAAGTACACAGAGCAGCTTTGTACCTGGAAGGAAAATCACAGATAACATTGCCCTCACGCAGGAGGGCATACGCCGTATGAGGAGAAAGAAGGGAGCGAAGTGTATGGCCATCAAAGTCGATCTCACGAAGGCGTACGACAAACTATCTTGGGCGTTTATTTAGGATACTCTAAAACACCTGGATATGCCACAGTCCATAGCTGATTATATCATGAACTCCATTACTACTGGAGAGTGCTCGGTCATGTAGAATGGTAGTAGTACAGAACCCTTCAAAGCCAGCAGAGGACTACGCCAGGGAGATCCCATTTCACCTTATTTATTTGTTTTGTGCATAGAGTGGTTATGTCAAATGATTGAGGAGCTTGTCAACCAAGGCCAGTGGAAGCATGTTGCTCTCAGCAGAAGCGGAATCAAAATGTCTCATTTGTGCTTTGCAGATGATTTAATTCTATTTAGTAAAGCTTCCACAACACAAATGAAAACAATAAGAAGGTGTTTCAAAAAGTTTGGGATTGCCTCTGGACAGTCCCTTTCCATAAAAAAGACACATGTCTTCTTTGCTGCCAGTGTACCTAGATGTACCAGAAGGGAGGTGTGCTGTATCAGTGGCTACAAGGAGACGTCGGACCTTGATAGATACTTGAGTGTTCGCATTATACACTCGAGGATCACTAAGCATATGTGTGCAGGCATACTGGAGAAGGTGGAATCGAAGATAAACAGTTGGGCTGCAAAAAGCTTATCCTTTGCGTGACAATGCTGCCTTATTCGCACTACATTATCGGCGATACCTACATACACCATGCAAACGGCCCGGCTGCCCAAATCCTTATGCGATAGAATTGACAACAATGTTCAAAAGTTTCTCTGGGGAGGCAATCATAAGGCCCACCCATTGCCCCTAGTCGTCTGGGAAAAAGTTACAAATTCAAAGAAGGAAGGCGGGTTGGGAATTCGATCCATGTGTGAGTGGAATTCAGCCCTCCTATTGAAGAATTCTTGGGAAATAGCTAATAAGAGGAAGACGATATGGTGTAATTTTATGACATCCAAGTACAAGTCCCACGAAGAGGGGAAACCCATGAATGGGTCGATGTTGGCCAAGGAAGCTTTAGCAGGAAAGGAGTTAGTTGAAAAGTACTCGTACAAACAACTACTTAATGGGAAGGAGACAAGTTTCTGGTTCGAAAAATGGTGTTCTAAAGACACTTACCTGGCTGAGGTCGCCTTAAAAGAAATCCCCCCAGACCTAGCGGACCTGCAGGTCGCAAGTGTCATCACCGAGCAAGGCTCTTGGGACGTTGACTTCTTAAAGGACTGGCTACCGAGTACGTATGCTGATCAGATCATCGCCTCAGATACTCCCATCGATCACAGACTCAGTGATGCGGTGGTGTGGGCGGAGTCCGCCAATGGGCAATTTTCAACGAGTTCCGCATATCGGCTGCTGAGGACGGCGAGAAACTAGGTGGTAGACGGCTGTTGGGAGAAGATTTGGAAGGCCAATGTTGCGGCTAAAATTAAGTTCTTCAATTGGACCTTGGCCCATGACGGGCTCCTCACTAACAGTAGAAGAGTGAAGAGGCGAATGGCTACTAGTGCAATTTGTGATAGATGCCAAGAAGAGGAAGAAACCAGCGTGCATGCTTTACGCGATTGTAAGTTTGCGAAGGAGACCTGAACACACCTCCAACAAAGTGAGATGCTGCCTAACTTCTTCAAAATAGATCATGTGGAATGGCTACGATGGGGACTAAACGGAGATAACAACCTGAGGACCATGTTTATGATTGCATGTTGGTATCTTTGCAATGCAGAAATGCCCATGTATTCGAATGAAGAGTCAAACCTGTCATGCATATGACGTGTTACATCAAGAAGGAGGTGGCTTGTTCACGACAAGCATGGATGGACGGAGAAGGGTGATGCAATCAGAAAAACAGCTCAAAACTGCAGTGGAGATGTCCGTCCGAAGGAGTATTCAAAGTCAATGTCGACGCAGCAGTGCTGGGAAAGAAATCAGCGGCCGCCATGATTATCAGGGATAGTCAAGGCACTTGGATTGAAGGAAATGGTTGGGTTGTAAGTGCCGATTCGGCGCTGCAAGCTAAAATGTGATTCACTACGCAATGCAAAGAGCAGTTCAGCTGAACATAGATCAGGTGGAATTCGAGACAGATTGTCGGTAGGCTATAGAAATTCTAAATCAAGATCCGAGTGCACAGCCCAAGTACATGAGGTTAAGTCATGCTATTCACTGTCTTATGAAGAGTAGAGTTGGTTGGCGGCTCCTGTTTGCATAGAGAGACTACAATAAAGCTACTGATGGCCTAGCTAAGTTCCACCTAAGGAACAAATTTGGTCACTTTTCTTATACTAGACCACCAGAGGCGATTATTGGTTGGTACAACATAGATAGATGTAATGGTAGTAGCACTAACACGTTTAATTCTATTAGCACCTCGTGTACCCAACTTTTTGAATATATTCCTGCATGAGGAGAGCGGGATGAATAGATGATCTCCTGACTTTGCAAAAAAAATGTACATCTTCTCGGGTCTACCATTAAGAACCTCACATTGAATCACACTAGGAACTGTTGGATATATGGTTGCTGCAATCATTTATCTACATCTGTTAAATTCAATAAATGTAATGCAGTTATTACATAGAGGAAATGTAATTTTATGTCTTGCATAAATGGGAAGTGTTTTATTCCCACATTGTTCCCTCTTAGAACTTTTTTAGTCCTTATTTATAGAATCACATGTGACACTAGTGTCCAAAAAAAATTAGGAGAGAGTATGCTCATGTCCTTGGTGTGTATAGTGACCAAAATGCACGTCCGTAAGCACGTCGTGCCGGACCATGCACATGGTTGGGTTTGGATTTGTGGCTTGTAGGTTGTGGGAGGACCATGCACATGCTCAGGTTCGGACTCATGTCTTGCAGGTTGTGAGAATGTTTTCCGTCTTCATTTTACATAAGAATACAACTACATAATTAATAATTAATATAGATATATTTTTAAAACATTTTTTTTTCATTTCGTATCACAATCATGTCTTATTGGGAATAAGATGTGGGGGTCTGAGAGTGATATAGCTAATTCTCTTGTCATTATGGTTAAACACATCTTCCAACATCAGCCATCATCATTCATCTGTGTTTGTAAAATCCTACTTCAGTCTCTCTATTTATTACCTCCATCATTCTAAACTACTTCATGGAGATCTCTCATATGAAAAGTAAGTTTGTCCTTTCTCTATCAATTCGTGATCTTTCATGTGGTGGTACATTTGGTTGTTGGGCTTCAATGATAGTGGAGCAATTCATCATCAGTGCGTGAGCGACATGTCTTCTATTAGATTTTGAGCCGTAGAGTGATTGGGTTGACTAGAAGAGCGACATTTATCTAGAAGGATTGTGAGTCGTTGGGTTCTTTAAATAACAACTTTCTTTTTCAACAAACGATCTGCTCTAAATTCCTATCTTGTTTATTTTCAGCTCTCTTGCATTGTTTATTCTACATGTTTTTATCTAAATCTGGCACATATTTAGTAATTAATTTACACTTGTTGTTAATGCATGTAATAACAATTATGTTATTAGTAGCAGTCTTAAAGAATTTTACTAGAGTAAAGTTAACAATGGTAGATCATGGTTCTGTGATAAAATTGACACCATTAATATGCCTAAAAATTTACTAGTACCAACTTTGCCTGTTGGAAGAGTATGATGTAAACTTGGCTTTATATATAGAGTTTTGATTAGTACTTAAGATGTGATAAAATTAAAACTAATGCCTCTATTTGTTATAATGTGAAATTAATTACAAACTAGAAGAAGGGTGATAAGACATGCCTTGGGTTAATCTTGTTAGCTTAAAATAACAAAATGTATGAGTCATACTCTAAATTGTGTGTTACTACTTTAAATTTTTTTTTGGTGCATTAGAAAATAATTTAAATATGGAAAATCAGGATGTTAAAAAATATTGTGTTTTGATTTTTTTTTAATTCGATATGGTTTAGGGTTAATCTGTTTCTAAACAAACACATAAATTTCACCCCTTATGTCATGAGCTCTCAGATGTAAGTATGATATTTCTTGAGACATTTTTTGTTATGTCGATAACGACCTCACTTTGAGAGTCTTTCAATTAAGAAAACACCTTCAAGTGGAAAGCCATTACCTATATTTCGAAGGATCCATATTACGAACCATACTAGATATGCTATATTAGACATGGTTCCTGTCATACTGGCTCATGTGTCTCACCCCTTGATTACTGTCATCTTAGGGTCAAAATATGACATCTTATCTTATGTGATACTCTTAGTGGCATTATAATTGAATGGAATGCAAATAAACATACAAAAAATTATTTGAACAACTCTAAAAAAATCCTCGAAAAATCTTGGCAATCGATATTGTGAATATTCAAAATCATAACCACGTACCTCAATGTTGAACCATGTAGATCATCAAATCATACTTCAAGTACATTAAGCACATCATCCAATCAAGAAAGCAAAGAGGAATTAAAGTAATTCAACATTTAATATGCATGTATGTAAATATTAAAGTGTCACCATCACATTATTCAAATCAAACCCTAATCGGGTCCTAATCTTGGGTTTAGGGTTGTTAGGATAAGGAACATCAATACAAATACAACATGTGGTGCGCCTGTTGTAATATATACTTTTACACAATAGTTGAAGATTATTGTCTTTTACAAAACACGTCTATTGAAATATGGGTGTTTTTCACAATATGTGGTGTGCCTATTGAAATATTATATATATATATATATATATATATATATATATATATATATATATATATATGTTTATACACCAACTAAAGCATGTTTTATTACACTGAATACACTTTGTAATAAGGGTGTTTCCTAGACACACCTATTGTAATATAGGTAGCTTACACAATGTGAATTGTTTGTTGTAATATCATACCTTTTATAACATAATATTGCACTTGGATAGAGTTTGTTTGCTCCTATCAAATTAATTTGATTAGCAAAGGATTTCTATAGATCAAGACCTCTTTCACCTTATCATTTATCCTGACCTTTCATAGGGAGTGGACTACTTCCTCACTAACATAATATTGTATTTGACTAGAATTTGTTTGCTCCTATCAAATCAATTTGATTAATCAATTAACTATATTTCAAATTTTTTAAAGTAAATATCAAATTTTTCTTTTTTAATTTCATAAACAAGAACATATTTGAACAACATCTACATGGAACATTGCAACAAGCTTGGAATGATTTTTATAAATCAATCATCCATATAAATAAGTTTCCTATAGCTACATAAACTAGTGAGTACACACTTAAACTCGAACTAAAAGTAGCTACAAAAGTTTCACACATTTGTCATATGCTATAGAGAACTTGTCTCCCAACCATCAAGATAATTTAGTGTATAGTCAGAACACACATCACCCACTCATTTCAGACCTCGTCCATCTATTCTTGGTTGAAGTAAAAAATCAATATATTTCTAATAATAATGCAATCATATGTAAAATATGTAAGCATATTATAAATGATTCAATATATATAGAAGTTTGAACAAACTAAAAGAATATAATAACTATCTCACATTTTCAAGAATATATTTTATGTCTTCTCTCAACAATGTCTCTCATGTATTTTATCACATAATACCCACAATTTCTATTGTTTGGTTGCTTTGGGCACTATATGAAAAGAATATAAGATAAACATAAATAAAATAAATAAAATTTATTAGAGAGATCTATATTTAAAAATGAAGTGACATGTATCTCTATTTAACTCCATGCCCTTATTTGAGATAGGACAAAATCTAGATCCAAATAGAAATTTGGGTTTGTCTTTTTGACAACGCCAAATTTTGTGATGTTTTAGACTATTTTTCTGTTATCAAAACTTCCCTTTTAAACTGTTTTCCTCTCTTTTATATGTACTTTCACAATAATTGGCCAAACAACGCTCTTAATTCAATATTTCCATCTTTTGTAGTATTTTCCTCCTATTTTGACCCATTTATCGTCAATATGGCCGTCCCGGTCCACAAATAAGTTCAGCCTGCATCGGCCTTCCTGATGACCGATACGATCACTGCCCGACAAGGTAGCACAACATGACGACGCGTGACATGGGGATGTCGCGCAAGAAGGAACTGACGGACAATACATCTTTTACCTGACAGGGAGCCCAAGCTCGTCCGAAAGCTAAAGTTTGTCGCCCGACACGGGCCACCCACCAGCAGGCGCCGCTCGTCACGTGATCGATAGTCGACGTCCTTGTGCCAGGCGATACCAATATCGGTCGTCACCGACTCCATGATGATAAAGGGGACACGTGGCGCCCCATGCACCATAACTTCCCCCAACCGCTGCCTATAAATAGCAGCTACAGGAAGCTGAAAAGACAGGTCGGAACCCTGAGCAAATCTTCGGAGGAAGCTGCGAGAGTAGAAGTATCGCGCCTGAGTGTTCGTGCCGGGCAACTCTAGGTGAGCTCTTCCCCGTCCCGAGACGGAGGGGATGGTTCACTTAGGACCGTCCCGGGCGACACTACAGGCCGATATCGGCCAACGTGGATGAGCGACACAAGTGCCCGACATAGATGCGTCACTACTAGCCCGACACGATATCGAACCCAATACGCTTCGCCCGTCATGGCGTGCCGCCCGACTAGAGCGTATCGGCCAGGGTCCTTGAACGGTACAATCGGCCGTCACAGTGTGTCGCCTGAGAGGGTGTGCCGCCCGACACTGTTGTATCGGGCTAGGCTCCCGACTGATATCGGGCTGGAGAGCCGCTGTAGTCCGTCGTCCTTCTACATCAAGAATGCGACCTCTATCTTTATTTCTGTTATTTAATTCTTTACTTATGCACTGTAATTAAGACCCTTAATGTTTATGGAAATGGAAAAGTTTAATTACCTGCTGCTTTATGTTTGGTGCAATTGTTGGATGACTGCTATGTTTAATATCTGAACTCTAGCCTGCATGTTTGGATCGCGTTTCGCTTAGCTACTGAATCGTATTTTCCCGTCGCAACAACTTCGAGAGATGTGTTGTGGCTCTAGTGTTTGGGCTGATTCTGGAGTACGAGAGTGCCTGAAATCGGAGTTGCTTCAGTAACATTTCACTCTAACTTAAAGTCCAACAACCTCAAGAGGGGTGTTGATGCTTAGTTAGAGGTATCCGCTCTGAGAGGAGGGGTACAAGATGTTCCTGCCACTGCTTGTTTTACCAAAAATTTGACCGGCCTAAATCGCACGTCTTAAAGTTGGAGGCGGATTTGAGGTAGTCAAGCTTTTACATTTATAACCTGAATCCTTCTAGGCCCCCGCAACTTTGTTTATGGGGTCGAAGTAGATATACGGGGTCAAACACAGGGACAAGGGTGGTAGTGTTGAAAACTCAGAATCGACACGCTACATTCCGGCAAGGATAAAAGATGATAAAATTCCCAAAAGGGAACAACAGAACAAGATCGATAAAACAAAAGAAAACTATCTCCAACTGGAGTTACAAGAAGGATTTAAGATTTTTAGTCATTTAGCAGTTTTTAGGGGTTTTCATGCACAGAAATAGAAAGATAAAACTAGAGCTTAAAGCAAGGTAAAACAATCAGTGGCGGGAACATCCTGTACCCCTCCTCTCAGAGCAGATACCTCTAACCAAGCATCAACACCCCTCTCGAGGTTGCTGGACTTTAAGTTAGAGTAAAATGTTACTGAAGCAACTCCGATTCCGGGCACTCTCGTACTCCAGAATCAGCCCAAACACTAGAGCCACAACACATCTCTCGAAGTTGTTGCGACGGGAAAACATGATTCGGTAGCTAAGAGAAACGCGATCCAAACATGCAGGCTAGAGTTCAGATATTAAACATAGCAGTCATCCAACAATTGCACCAAACATAAATTAGCAAATAATTAAACTTTTTCATTTCCATAAACATTAAGGGTCTTAATTACAGTGCATAAGTAAAGAATTAAATAATAGAAATAAAGATAGAGGTCACCTTCTTAATGTAGAAGGACGACAGACTACAGCGGCTCTCCAGCCCGATATCGGTCGGGAGCCTAGCCCGATACAACATTGTCGGGCGGCACACCCTCTCAGGCGACACACCGTGACGGCCGATTGTACCGTTCAAGGACCCTGGCCAATACGCTCAAGTCAGGCGGCACCCTCTCGGGCGGCACGCCATGACGGGCGAAGTGTATCAGGTTCGATATCGTGTCGGGCTAGTAGTGACACATCTATGTCGGGCACTTGTGTCTCTCATCAATGTTGGCCGATATCGGCCTGCAGTGTCGCCTGGGACGGCCCTAAGTGAACCATCCCCTCCCTCTCGGGACGGGGAAGAGCTCACCTAGAGTTGCCCGGCATGAACACTCAGGCGCGATACTTCTGCTCTCACAGCTTCCTCCAAAGATTTGCTCAGGGTTCCGACCTGTTCCGACCTATCTTTTTGGCTTCCTGTAGCTGTTATTTATAGGCAGCGGTTGGGGGAAGTTATGGTGCACGGGGCGCCACGTGTCCCCTTTATCATCGTGGAGTCGGTGACGGCCGATATCGGTATCGTCTAGCACAAGGACGTAGGCTATCGATCACGTGACGAGCGGCGCCTGACAGTGGGTGGCCCGTGTCGGGCGACAAGCTTTAGCTG
Source organism: Alisma plantago-aquatica (assembly GCA_963693085.1). Lineage (NCBI taxonomy): Eukaryota > Viridiplantae > Streptophyta > Magnoliopsida > Alismatales > Alismataceae > Alisma > Alisma plantago-aquatica. The sequence goes on from OY856410.1 coordinate 649,638,908, forward strand.
TCAGGCTTGCTTGGGCTCCCTGTCGGGTAAAAGACGTATCGCCCGTCAGTTCCTTCATGTGTGGCATCCCCATGTCGTGCGTCATCGTGTTGTGCTACCCTATCGGGTAGTGATCGTATCGGTCGTCAGGAAGGCCGATGCAGGCTGAACTTATTTGTGGGCCGGGACGGCCTTATTGACGATAAATGGGTCAAAATAGGAGGAAAATACTGCAAAAGATGGAAATATTGAATTAAGAGCGTTGTTTGGCCAATTATTGTGAAAGTACATATAAAAGAGAGGAAAACAGTTTAAAAGGGCAGTTTTGATAATAGAAAACAGTCTAAAACATCACAAAATTTGGCGTTATCAACTCCCCCAAACTTAGCGTTTTGATTGTCCTCAATCAATATTTAAACTGTATTTAGTGATGCTTCTTCTTGCTTGGTGTAGCTTTCAGTTCAAGAGGTAAAACAAGAATCATGATGCCTTTAGAGATAATGCTGCCCCACTACAAATAAAAGACCTTGCGTTTCCTGCCTTATTATTTCAGTAAAAAATTTCTTTCTCTACAGCTTCAGTGAGACTTTGGTGTATGATTCCGAAGTTAGCTTCCACACCAAACAGCTTTATTTTTGGGGAAGAAAGTTTTGTGTTGGGTAGGCTAAGGCTTTTTGGGTTTTTCTTCTTGTTTCCCATCAGTCCATCCAGGTAAGGGTCCGTTAACGGGCAAGTGGTCCCTGCAGTCCAAGCCAGTTGGCTTTAGAGCAGTGATTTCACATCATACGTACCACTGTCCCGGATTTACCATGCCTAAAGATGGGTACTTTTGGAAAAACAAGTGTATATATATATATATATATATATATATATATATATATATATATATATATATATATATATATATATATATATATATATATATATATATATATATATATATATATATATTCTTGGGAACAACTCTCATGCTTTTATTCACTCTCATAAGGCTACTTTCTCTTTTTGGGATTTTTGTTAGGTAAGGAAAACAAAAGAGATTTCTACTATTTGGGAAGCTTTTTCCTTCTCCATACTCGTCTCTTAGCTTTTTGCGAGATTATTATATTTTTTTTTCGAAATTTTTTGCACGGAAAAACCTAATCTTTTGTTTGTTTGAGGCAGCATTATCAGAAAGATATAACAAGACTTGCATTTCGTTAAGCATAAATAAAACAAACTTGGCAAGAAGTTGCATCAGGTTTTTACTAATATAGCGACTATGTACATATGTGAGAGAACAAAATAAGCAAAATTTTTCAAAATATTTATATGAGAACGGCATTTTATACTAGCATGGGTACATACACATGATATAGGAGAAGAACAAAATGGCACAAAGGGTGGAGGTGAAGAAGAAAATTTGTATACCTCCTTAACTGGTAAATGGGTACTCCCCCAAACGTACTCCACACTCTGTCCCAGAAAAGTGAAAAAGACAGGGTGAGGTCATGTTAGCCCAATGAAGGTTAGCTGGTGGTTGCGCTTGTGCCTTGGCGAAGCTGCAATATGTCCTTATTGTAGTCTCCATTTTCTTTCCCAGCTGGATGTAGCCGGAACAAGCGCAAAGCCCGAAAAATTATTTGGCCCCCCTTACTCTTGGTACTTCCATTGTGAACATGAACAAAAGGACTGATCGTCAATCCCAGTTTCAGTCCACTTGATTCCATCTTCTTTCCCAGGAGTGTGTAGTCAGAGGGCCTCTCTCTTTTTATTATCTTCCTCTTTTGGAGATGGCCCTAAACCACCGCAGAAGACAGACTATGATAAGGAAATGGACTTCTTTTGACGACCCAGCTGTCTTGGGATTCTGACATTTCTATCTGACTGTTGTCGCTTCAGCTTCGGCCACAGTGTCGATTCTTCCGCGGTGTTTGCCAACTCTTCCGGAGGTTTGCTGTGTATTATCCATACTTGTTATCAAGTTCAATGATCATTTGAATGTTAGGTAGGAAAATCTGAAAACTCGATAAAACTTTTTTCGTAGTAAAAAGCCCAAGTATCGTTCATCAAAAGAAAATCTGAGGCGATACAAAATCGGGCGATACGGGGGAAACCGCTCGGCACAACACGCTGCCCGACACGGGTATGTCGGGCGACAAGGTCGCATGAAACAACTGCCCGATAGGACGTCACGACGGAAAATGTGTCGCCCGATATGGCGTATCAGGAAAACGCGATCGGCCGACGTGTCGTGCTTCACATGTGTCGGGCGATACAAGATAAATCGACTAAGCCCGTCAACCCCGATAAGCAGCGTGCGATATAAAACCTGTGTCGGGCAAATAGAGTGTGGGGCTATACCTTTGCTCTTTGGAGCCATCGTCTGATACAAGGGCGAAGGCAAGCTGGCCGACACGCAAGCAAAAAGTGTGTTACTGCATGTGGTACAGGTGGTGAAAAAGAGCAAGTGTAGCAGCCCGACACATTGAGCCCTCCTTACTATATATAGCAAACTCAGCTGGGGGTAAAACGGGCAGTTCTGGGGCACGCGTCGACCGTTGAGACATGCCATTCCCGAGACAACGGTCCCATCAGTCTCATTAAGGGGAATTACTCGCATGCACGATATGGATGCACACCGCCCAGGAATACCGTCCGTCATGGCCGTTGCGACTCCCGAGAGACTACAACCCGATACAAGCGGTCCTGTGTGCCAGCTGAGCTTCTGCCCGATACGGTTAAAAACAGGCGGCTGAGAAGCAAAGGAAAAGCGATCAAAGGGTAAAACATCATCGGCTCAGGGTTAGGTCCCCGACCTCAGAAGGTATTACTCCTCAAAGTTCGTAAAATACAGCGGTGGCCCATAAAACAGAAGAGTCGGTACGCTCGGCACGTGTACTGACTCGGGCCTTTTTACAGTCCATAATGTTCATTTTATAAGGAAGAAAATTCATCCTACTCTAGTAAAGAAAGAAAAACTCGGGTTGCCTCCCGAGGAGCGCTGAAGTTAGCATCGCCAGCTTGACCGGTGCAAGCTCTTCGCATTCAGCTTTCGACATTACCCATATCCTGCAAGTCGACTTCTGCTCTCCTGACAAAAGCTTCATCTTCTTAAAACTTCTTTACTCTATGCCCATCACCTTGAAGACCTTTGTCGGATCATCTTTGTCGTAGAGCTCCATCATTCCTTATGGGTATATCTTCGACACAGTAAACGGTCCCGACCATCTTGTCGGTAGCTTCCCAGGGAAAAGACGAATGAAGGATTTTTTTTAATTAAGCCAGGGGTCACTTTTATTCATCCCACACCCCTCAAGTGGGCTAAATCATCATAAAAATTACATCTCCTGTTTATATTAAACCACAGGTGTGAAACATAAACCAGTGTACATACTCATCAGATATAACACTCATCACCCCCCCCCCCCCCCCCCGACTTCGAAACAACATCAAACCACAGTAACCATCCCCCTATGCCTCTGATCTCTTTAACATGATATATGGAACCCTTCTCTTCTCCAACGCAGCCATACCCCTTATCTTGTTCGGAATATTCATAGAATCGGATGAAACAAACAAATCATTCGTACTATTGCCCCATCTCCCCAACTCACTAGGTATCGAGTTGATGACCTTGTGAACCAAGGATCCAGATATCATACTCGCGACCATCTCCTCCCACAACTCCCTGACGAAGTGGGTCGCCCTCCATGGTTCTTTCTTATCGCGCCAAATAATGTCATGGATGTATGAATCATCAACCTCTATACAGGATACGATCATCCTGTGATCTCGTGCAATCTTCATTCCTATAGAGCATGCTTGCAAATAAGCGAGAGTGTATTCCATACTCCTGAGACAAGCTCTGAAAACAAGGCACACGTTGGCTCGATGATTCCGGACAATCCCCACCGCCCATCTTCTCAGCCTTCCATGACAATCTCTACTCCTCCCAATCGTGATGTTGATCTTCAAGTTGTGCAAGTCCGGCGTCTGCCACCACATAAGCTTTATTTGTCTCAGCATTACTCTAGGCTCCTCCAACCCTGTCTCCCTCAAACGTGTATACAATTCACTGTCTCTATCTATCGGAAAAGATCTCTTCATCATGTTAAAGTTCATACTCCGAATAACATAATCCCACTCATAGGAAAAAGGCCTATGTTTACCCTCAAACCTTGCTTCACATCTCAGGCGCCATATACTGTAAGGAATAACAATCGCAAGGTTCCCTGCCAACCAGTGTACTAATCTCTTTCTCTTCCCCATCATGCAATAATCAATCAATGTTCTAATGTTACTAGGTGGTGGCAATTCTGTTACCTCCACAAATTTACCCCAAAAGAAACCGGCAGTCTGGCCTTGGAACAAAAGATGCTCAAGGTTTTCCTCCTTAGGTTCCATGCAGCAGTTACACTGAGATGCAATTGATATACAACATCTAACTCCAGCTCCTCTCGCCGACTTCCAGATAAAGGCCGCAGCCTTAGGAAATGCAGACTTCCAAACCACGTCAAGTCCCTGTGGACCTTCCACGATGTCACGAGCCAGAATCATCTTTTCCGATCTCATGGAGAAGCACCCTTTCCTCTCCGGACTCCAAATCAGCTTATCATCCTCTTCCGCAAGCCATATATTCTTATCACGGATCATATGTAACCCATCATCGTCAAGTATCACCCTCAGTGAGGCCCAATCCCAACCCAGCCCGTCTATCCAGAAATCTTTCACCTGGAATGGATGCCTTCTATCGCTGGTGTAAATAGCATGTTCAGCCAGCCGTTGTTCACACCACCTCGCATCCCAAAAGGAGATCTCACCCCTCCCTACAATCCATCTGCATAACGGGAAGACACGCGGGAATAATTCCCATATCCTCCTCCATAGTGGTGATGGTGACGATCCTAACTTCAAGCACCCAGGGTAAACATTATCTCGCCCACCATTCTTGTTGGCGTATTTATCTCTGCAGAAAGTAGCCCAAATAGAATTTGTAGTCAACACCTCCCAGCATGCCTTAGCTATGAAAGCTTCATTAATTAGATGCAGCGATGGAATCCCCAAACCACCGTGGTGAAAGGGAGTTGCAATTCTTTGCCAGTTAATCCACGCTTTTCTTTGATGATCATTCCTGTCTGTCCACACGAAGTTAGAGAATTTCCTTTCAATAAAGTTTGCGTTTGCTGGGAGTCGAAACTAGATCGACTGCTTGGGAAGCATATTGTCCTACCATTGGACTACGAATGGAGGATTTAAATAATAGAACTTTATCCCCTTACCTCACATCCTTCCTTCTCAGGTGAGCATCATGCCACACCTTCGTTCTTTGTTTGTAGATTCTTGCATTTTCATAGGCGCTCATCCTCAGCTCTTTGAGCTCTTGAAGCTGCAAAAATCTCTTTTCTCTTGCTTTTTCAAGGTCCATGTTTAAGAATTTGATCGCCCAAAGGGCCTTATGTTCCAGTTCTAGAGGAAGATGGCAGTATTTTCCGTAGATAAGTTTGTAGGGGGTGGTTCCGATGGGCGTTTTGTAGGCGGTCATGTAGGCCCAAAGCACGTCGTCAAGCTTCATAGACCAGTCTTTCCTCGTTCGGCTGACAGTTTTCTCAAGGATCTGCTTGATTTGTCTGTTTGAAACCTCTACCTGTCCTGAGGTCTGTGGGTGGTAGGGTGTAGCGATCCTGTGCTTCACTCCATACTTACGTAGGAGTGCTTCGAACTATCTCTCTCTGAAGTGTGACCCGCCGTCGCTTATTACTGTGTGTGGTACACCGAACCTAGGAAAGATCGTCTTATCGAATAGCTTGATTATTGACTTGGCGTCACATGTTTGGGTTGCTATTCGATACATAGTCTACTGCCACTAGTATGTATTGATACCCCCTGGATGGGGGAAACGGTCCCATGTAATCAATCCCCCATACGTCGAAAATCTCTACTTCGATCCAGCTTGCCATCAGCATTTCATTTCTCCTCCCTATATTCCATGTTGAATGTCACTCTTTGCAGACTTTCACAAATTGTGCAGCATCTTTGAATAGTGAGGGCCAGTAGAAACCTGACTTTAGCACCTTTGCATCCATTCTTTCGCTACCCAGGTGTCCACCGTAGGGGGAGGTGTGGCACTTCTTCATAATGTTCACGGTTTCTTTCTCGGGGATGCATCTCCTGTATAGATTGTCAGCGCATCTTCTGAAGAGCAGAGGATCATCCTAATTGTAACTTTTAGCATCCGCGAACAACTTCTTTTTTTTATTGTAAGTAATGTCAGGAGGCAGCTCTCCACAAGCAAGATAGTTGTAGATATCTACAAACCATGGCAAGTCTTCTTCTTTAGCTTCTTCCAGCATAAGAGCTTCACCGGCATAGTCGTCGTTGATCGGTGGTCCCCCTTGCCTTTCAGCTACGATCCTCGATAGGTGGTCAGCGACCACATTTTTTGCACCCTTCTTGTCGATAATTTCATGGTCGAACTCTTGCAGCAATAAGGCCCACCTCAACAGCCTGGGATTTGTGTCTTTCTTTTGCATTAGATATTTTATAGCCCCATGATCTGTATATACCTTGACCTTTGCTCCAACTAGATACGACCGAAACTTATTGAAGGCGAAGACAAATGCCAGCATCTCTTTTTCCGTGGTTGTGTAATTTACCTGAGCTTCGTCCAACGTGCGACTAGCGTAGCAGATCTCATGGTGCTTTTATCTTTCTTCTGCCCCAGGACTGCTCCTATCGCATAGTCGCTAGCGTCGTACATAAGCTCAAAGGGTAAATCCCAATCTGGCACTTGGAGGATGGGTGGGGATACCAAAGCATTTTTCAAAGCCTGAAAAGCATTGAAACAGTCATTAGAGAAAATAAATTCAACATCCCTTACCAGCAGATTGGACAAAGGCTTTGAAATCTTTGAGAAGTCCTTTATGAATCTGCGGTAATAGCCGGCGTGACTGAGGAAGCTCCTCACTCCCGTCGTGGACTTCGGTGCAGGAAGCTTAGATATTGCTTCTACTTTGCTTGTGTCCACCTCGATCCCACGCCTTGAGATCTTATGCCCCAGAACGATGCCCTCCTGTACCATGAAATGGCACTTTTCCCAGTTTAGGACCAGGCTATTCTCCTCGCACCTTTGAAGAACCAACGAAAGATTCTTCAAGCAGGTATCGAAGTCCTTTTCACAAATGGAGAAATCGTCCATGAAAACTTCTACGATATCTTCTAGAAAATCTGAAAACATCGATATCATGCATCTTTGAAAAGTGGCGAGGGCATTGCAGAGTTCGAAGGGCATCCTTCTGAAAGCATAAGTGTCGTACAGGCAGGTGAATGTTGTCTTCTCCTGGTCGTCGGGCAGGATGGGTACCTGATAAAATCCTGAAAAGCCATCAAGAAAACAGAAAAAGTCATGATGTGCTAATATTTCAAGAACTTGGTCAATAAAAGGTAGTGGAAATTGATCTTTTTTGGTAGCCTGGTTTAGCTTTCGGTAATCTATGCACATCCGCCATCCGGTGCCGGTCCTAAGTGCCACTTCGTCGCCCTTTTCTCCCTTTACCACTGTCATCCCGCCCTCTTTGGGTACTACGTGGATCGGACTCACCCAATTGCTATCGCTGATTGGGTAAATGATCCCCACATCCCTTAGCTTGATTACCTCTTTCTTGACGACTTCCTTGAGCATCTGATTCAGCTTCCTCTGGGGTTGAGCCAGAGGCTTGGCAGATTCTTCCAAGTTGATGCGATGCATGCATAAGGCGGGGCTAAGGCCTTTGATGTCCTCTACAGAATATCCTATAGCCCCCCTGTGGAGTCTTAACTCCTCAAGAAGTCGGTCTAGCTGGTTTCTCGAAAGATTGGCATTAACGATGACAGGGTTTCTCTCTTCTTTATCCAAGAATTCATATTTCAGACCTTCGGGCAACGGCTTCAACTCAGGCTTTGATCTGGGTGCCTTCTCTTGAGGCTCCTCCTCGAGAGAGGCATACTTCACAGACTCCACCACCTCATCCTCTTTGTGTAGATCTTCATCAGACAGGTCAAACAGGTCGAGATACTTTGCAACTTCTGGATCTTCGAAGTCGGAATCTTGGCAGCTCATAGCCCTCGCAAGGGGGTCCACCATCTTGATGTCCTCTTCTATCTCATCACAGAATTTATCGTAGTTGTCCGCAAAGCATACAGATTCAGATAGGGAAGGACCCTTCATCGCCTCCTTCATCTTGAAGTCCAGGTGGTCGTTTTCGACCCTCAGCGTGATAATCCCCTCAGAGACATCAATCAACGCCCTTCCTGTTGCCAAGAAAGGACGTCCAAAGATGATCGGGCAGTGGGGGTCCTCTGCTGTGTCAATGACGACTATGTCGCAAGGAATGAAGAAATTACCTACCCTGACCGGCACATCTTCGACAACGCCGACTGGTCTTTTAAAGGTATGGTCCGCCAGTTCGATCCTCATATTGGTATTAACTATGTCGGTTAAATCCAAACTTTGTGCGAAGCTCAGGGGCATGATGCTGATGCTTGCCCCTAAGTCGGCAAGACCTTTTCGCTCAACGTTGTCCCCGATGGCAAACGAGATCGTAAAAGCTCCAGGGTCCCTTCTTTTGTTTGGCAGGTCAGGCTTCATGAAGGCTGAGGAAGCAGATGCTAGGTGCACGGTCTCAACCCTCCCTCCTCTTCTTTTCTTCGTGATAAGATCCTTGAGGAACTTGGCATATGTCGGCATCTCCTCCAAGGCGGCAAGGAAGGGGACTTCAAGATGCAGTTTCCTGATCGAGTCCATGAACCTTTCGTGACGCTTTTTCAGATTTGCCTTGATCAGTTTATAAGGAAACGACATCCTGGGAGCATAAGGATTCCTCCCACCAGATAGCTCATCGGAAGGCTTCTGTGTTGGCTCTCGAGCTTCTGCTTGTCTACCTCCGTCCTCAGCTGGAATCACACTCTCAGGCCTTGGCTCAGGCTCTGGTCTGGCTTCATCAGTGCGTTCCACCGTCTTCCCAGACCATAGTACTGCCATTCTGGCAGTTTCAGGGTAAAAGAGTGTCTTTCCTACAGGGTCCTTTCTCAGAGCAGCCATATGGGCCAATCGTTGATCGACCTCGCACTGGTGCATCTATAGACTCGCCATCTGGTGTTGCATGGAATTCAGAGCTCCAGGACTGGCAAGCACTCCCTGTGCCAGCTGGTTGATGATAGTGTCTTGTATTTTTATGTAAGAAAACAACTAACCAACCAAGTCGGGTTGGTGCTAAATCCCATCTCGGCCTTGACGTTCACCCTCAGACAGAGATTGCTCACAGCGAGACATGGTGTTAGAGTTCGATGGAACAGATCACCATTCTTCAGAGTTCCTGAAATGGCATGAGAAATCAAGTCAGAAAATAGAATTATTTTTTTGTGCATAGAGTAATGATAATAAAATAACAAAAGAAAAGAGTGTTGTCAAGCTCATTTCTAAGCTTGAGGCATGGGAGTGTAGTTAGTGGATTTAGATTCATCAACATTACTGTCTGCCTTGTCCCCGACAGCGGTGCCAAAAAGTTGACTGGCCTAAATCGCACGTCCTAAAGTTGGAGGCGGATTTGAGGTAGTCGAGCTTTTACATTTATAACCTGAATCCTTCTAGGCCCCCGCAACTTTGTTTATGGGGTCGAAGTAGATATACGGGGTCAAACACAGGGACAAGGGTGGTAGTGTTGAGAACTCAGAATCGACACACTACACTCCGGCAAGGATAAAAGATGATAAAATTCCCAAAAGGGAACAACATAACAAGATCGATAAAACAAAAGAAAACTATCTCCAACTGGAGTTACAAGAATGATTTAAGATTTTTAGTCATTTAGCAGTTTTTAGGGGTTTTCATGCACATAAACAGAAAGATAAAACTAGAGCTTAAAGCAAGGTGCGAAGGATAAACTTTGGTAAAACAAGCAGTGGCAGGAACATCCTGTACCCCTCCTCTCAGAGAGGATACCTCTAACCAACCATCAACACCCCTCTCGAGGTTTCTAGACTTTAAGTTAGAGTGAAATGTTACTGAAGCAACTCCGATTCCGGGCACTCTCGTACTACAGAATCAGCCCAAACACTAGAAACACAACACATCTCTCAAAGTTGTTGCGACGGGAAAACACGATTTGGTAGCTAAGCGAAACGCGATCTAAACATGTAGGCTAGAGTTCAGATATTAAACATAGCAGTCATCCAACAATTTCACCAAACATAAAGCAGCAAGTAATTAAACTTTTCGGGCGGGAGCCTAGCCCGATACAACAGTGTCGGGCGATACACCCTCTCAGGCGGCACACTGTGACAGTCGATTGTACCGTTCAAGGACCCTGGCCGATACGCTCAAGTCGGGTGGCACCCTCTCAGGTGGCACGCCATGACGGGAGAAGCGTATCGGGTTTGATATCGTGTCGGTCTAGTAGTGACACAACTATGTCGGGCACTTGTGTCGTTCATCCACATTGGTCGATATCGGCCTGCAGTGTCGCCCAGGACGGTCCTAAGTGAACCATCCCCTCCCTCTCGGTACGGGGAAGATCTCACCTAGAGTTGCCCAGAACGAACACTCAGGCGTGATACTTCTGCTCACGCAGCTTCCTCTGAAGATTTGCTCAGGGTTCCGACCTGTTCCGACCTGTCTTTTCGGCTTCCTGTAGCTGCTATTTATAGGCAGCGGTTGGGGGAAGTTATGGTGCACGGGGTGCCACGTGTCCCCTTTATCATCGTGGAGTCAGTGACAGACGATATCGGTATCGTCTAGCACAAGGACGTCAGCTATCGATCACGTGACGAGCGGCACCTGCCGGTGGGTGGCCCGTGTCGGTCGACAAGCTTTAGCTGTCGGGCGAGCTTGGGCTCCCTGTCGGGTAAAAGATGTATTGCCCGCCAGTTCCTTCTTGTGCGACATCCCCATGTCGCGCGTCGTCATGTTGCGCTACCCTGTCGGGTAGTGATCATATCGGTCGTTAGGAAGGCCGATGCAGGTTGAACTTATTTGTGGGCCGGGACGGCCTTATTGACGATAAATGGGTAAAATAGGAGGAAAATACTGCAAAAAGATGGAAATATTGAATTAAGAGCGTTGTTTGGCCAATTATTGTGAAAGTACATATAAAAGAGAGGAAAACAGTTTAAAAGGGCAGTTTTGATAACAGAAAAATAGTCTAAAACATCACAAAATTTGGCGTTATCACTTTTGTTGACAACGATCAAATTGTGACGTGATTTCTCTTAGTGTTTGGTAATAAATATGTGGAACTGACTTGAAACTAGACCGATGGGTTTCATGGGTCTAATTTTAGTCCATTGTTCAGGATTCAACACAGATTATAGACTCCTATTTGTTCTAGGATTGGAAAGCTCAGTTAGGATTCCCTATGTACATTAGTGAGACACAAGATTATGAACATAAGCAGATTGAGAGAAATTGTGTTCCCAAACACCAAACTACACATGTTTAGTCAATTTCACATGAACTCAATTGGATCTAGGCACCAATTTGTTGCCAAACAATGCCCATGAGATCATTTGGGTGGTTCTTTTTAGACTTATATCACAATCTTACCCACTTGATTGTTTGACATCTTCATCAAGCCTTCCTATATAGGGCCACAAACATCCTAGTTACTATTCAAAATTCCAAGTATTGGAGTAGCTACATCTCACCTCTTCACGGGAAATCTTCTTCCTTGTACTCAAATATAAATGACACAACTTATTACTAAGGTGTTATTTTTCCATAGGGGCTCCATGCTAAATAGACAACTATAGCTGAAATGCAATTTGCATCAAACCAAACCTAAGTTCCAAGAGACTGGACCTATTAGTTACCTAAAATGTGGGTCTATCAACCTCATGCAACATGAAAAAATCTTAATCTTGAGGGTTGATTAGTAAGAGCACACACTTACATAGCATTTGTGGCTCCATCCACACTAACAATGCAAGACTAAATCTCTAACACCACTCCCCTACTTTAGAGTTAGCTACAAGGAATTACAAGACTACTAGGGAATGGAGATGAATACGTCTCAGTGAAAGGGAGAAAGAAACCATAGGAAGTGGAGATAAATGATAGGCTAGTTCAAGACGAGGATTGATTCGGTAACAAAAAATAGAAAGACAACAACTATCACAATGGAGATTGAGGTGTAGGGAGGCGAAAGATTGAAAAAGGAGTCATCTAGGAAGTATGAACACAATGCTGACAACAAGACATGAAAATTTCAAAAATATAGGACATGGGTAGAGTGATGGAAACCAACCAAAGTTTACTAACTTAAAATGTGAATGCAACAACATCCAAATTTGATTCCATATAAGTGGGATGATATTATCAAAAACTAAACAAAAATGAAAGATGTACTCAATGGAAGAACTAGAAATTATTCAACAAGGGGGCATAAGGAAAAGTGGGGGTCTAAATTTGTATCAAGGCAGGGCACATGTACATGTTTTCCAGTATTATTCAACTAATTATCATTAATACATTTCTGACCTCTAATGTCACTATTCCTGACGCCAGTTCTACTAATAAACTGATACTATAGATAAAAAAAAACTAGTTGTAAAGCATAAATGTCATCATTGATCAAGTCCTACCAATTTAAAAAAAACACAGGTACCGCTTTTCTTAAAAGTTGATTTGTTTCTAATAAAATCAATGTCTAAAATAACCCACAAAATATAATTTTCTAGTGAAAAATATTTACCTCCAAAAGCTTTCAAATACGTGTCAATTGTGTGGGAACTGATGACAGACACCTTCACATGTAAACAAAATTTTCCTCCAAAATACATCTAGTGTTGGTTGTTTCTCTGCAAAATTGCCATTGATTCATAGTATAAGAAGTGAAAAAATGTACAATTGATGCCTGTTTTATGTCAAAAAACTGACAACAAAGATTTCACGCCATGTCCCTGTAAAAATATTCTCCACCAAAATTGCTTCTTAGTCATCGATATTATAGACCAAACCAATGAATCAGTCCCCTTTCTTAGATAAGGGTCTTTGTCATCAGTTTCTAGTTTGGAACTGATGTCTAAGTTCTTGCTTAGTCATCATTTATAGTAATATAAACCGACGACGAAGTCCTCTTAGTGAGATCTACTTTTTTGTTAGGATAAAGAGTTAGTCCTCATTTCATATTAGTGAAATTGACGACTATGTACTAACTCTATTGTCAGTGTGTCTTGCCTAACCGACAGTTAAGTCCCCTTACTAAGGTCTACTTTTTTGTTAGGATAATGAGTTAGTTGTCAATTTGTATTAGTGAAACTGATGACTAAGTGTTGACCATATCGTCGTTTTGTCTTACCTAACTGACAAATAAGTACTTAGTTGTCAGTTTACTCCAACAATGGACGACTATAATGCACTTAATAGGTCCCACAAAATTTCTTCTCCTATTCTTTGTTTCATCACTCCCCCAATCGCGAACACTGGTGATCATACCTCATTTGTTGTCGTCAAGCTACTCTATCACTATTTCTCTCCCCCGCCACTGTCGCTATTGCTCTCTATCACCACCATCTTCCTCTCCATAGTTGTCATCGCCACCATCTTCCTCTCCATAGTTGTCATCGCCTTCTTCCATCTCTACTGCTCTCCTTGGGCTGCCAACCACCAGCCATTGACGCTGTTTGGGCCGCCAACCACCAGACACCGGATCTTCTTGACTTCTTCACCTACCAGTAGTGTTTCACCACCACCCAAACACCTTATTCCCATCAACTTCTTCACCAAGGAAGTTTTTTTTACATGTAATTATTGATTTGTTATGAAAATGCATGTATTACGCTTAGGTCACTAAATTCTACATTGTCATATGATTTTCTATGAAAATGCATGCATTGTGTATTATTCTAGGTCACTAAAATATAGTTGCATACCTAATTAGAATTTATAATAACATTTTAAAAAATAAACAATTAATAGTAATTCACATTTTATTGGTGATAAAAATGCTTAATGAAAAAAGAATTGTTCCAAGATCTACCATGTCTTGATGAACCTTAACCTTGCTTTCCCTATTTCCTATTAACCTAGAAACTTTTCTAAGATTTACTCATTAGCAGCAAATCTTGGATAGTCCCTGATTTGGGGCTGTTCTTATATTTGATTTTCAAGATGTTTTGTTAGCACTTTCATGTTTGTTCTCAAAGTACATATGTTGATGGACATTTTCCCATCTACATCAGTGTTCTGAGAGAACTATGGGAAAATAATTTCAAAATTTTCTTGAAAACCAAATACACATTATACACTTACTCATAAGGTAGGTGTTCAAGAATGGGATAGGTGGTACACACATTCATTACTAAACCGTAATTCCTAATTTGTAAAGCATGCGCCTGATTCCTTAGTGTGGAAGAAGATTGATTTAATGTACCCTGAATTTGGTGAAGAAGTAAGGAATCTAATACTTGGACTTTGTACGGATGGGATGAGTCCATACGGCACATTGAGCAGACAACATAGCACTTGTCCTATTATGATTGTTATATACAATCTTTCTCCCTAGTTGTATATGAAAAATAAGTATGTCATGATGTCATTGTTGATATCAGGCCCTAATCAACTTGGCAATGATATTGATGTTTATCTTGAACTCTGATTGATGACATAAAGAGACTCTGGGGAGAAGTTGTGATGACCTATGATGCTTCACATAGAGAGGCATTTTGTTTGTATGTTATGTTGTTTTGCACTATTAATGACTTTTTAGCATATGGGAATTTGTTTGGATATAGTGTAAAAGGATCAAAAAAACATGCTCTATATGTGAAGAGAATATTGATTCAATATGACAAACATGGTATCAAGAGTGTATACCTTGGTCATCAAAGGTTTCTTGAAAAATTTCATCCTTACCGAAGGGTGCACAAAGAGTTTAATGGATCAAATGAGGAACGAAGTGCCCCTAAACCTTTACTAGGGGAGGTTGTTTATGAAAGACTAAAAATCTTTGTCAATGCATTCGATAAGAGATTACAATGTAAAGTGACAAATCTTCATAGAAGAAGAGGTCACTATTCTGGGATATTCCTTATTGGAGTTCTTTAGTAGTAGGCATTGTATTAATGACATGCATGTGGAGAGAAATCTCTGTGATAAAGTCATTGGTTGTTGAATATACTAGGTAAGAGTAAAGATGGAATGAAATCTAGAATGTAACTACATGAAATAGGAATAAAGAAAGAATTAACAAAAGAATTTAGTAATCATCAAAAAACATATTTACCTCCTGTTTGTTACACATTGTCTAGAAAGGAGAAGAAAACTTTTTGCGAGTTCTTGCATAATGTTAAGGTACCGCAAGTATAGTCTTCCAATATCTATAGATTGGTATGAATGAAGTATTTGAAGTTCATAGGTGTTAAATCTCATGATTGTCACACTCTAATGCAACAAATGTTGCCCATGGAAATTCAATCTATAATGTCAAAGCATGTAAAGTTTGCAATCATCAAGTTTTATTTCTTCTTCAACACTCTATGCAATAAAGTAATAAATCTTTAGAATCTAGATAAGTTACAAAGAGAAGTGTTTGTTACCCTATGCCAGCTTGAGATGTGTTTTCCTCCTTCATTTTTGATATCATGGTACATCTTGTTTTTTGTAAGGCCCCTAAACTTTCTTAATGAGTTTAATATGCTTAATTACCATAATTGAATGCTTAGAACCCTAATCTAACCTTGTTATATGATTTTAAATCATAATACAAGCCTACATTTCAAATTTGGTCCAATTTGGACATTGTTTGAGCAAATTATACAATTTTATGCACATTTTGGACTTTTCTACAATTTACCCGATTGAGAGGTTTTCTTTGCAATTTATCACTTGCATTATGTTCCTTGGATATTATCTCATCATTCTTGAACTATTATAACCATGGGGCACCTATTTAAACCTTGATTTGAAGGTGTTTTCTCCAAGGGTATTTTAGGGTTTACCCCTTGACGGATGAGCTACCTTTAGTAGCTATCAACTAAGGAATTATGTGATTGGCTAGGGAATTTGACAAAGGAAAGCTAAGAAAGTCTATAAGGAAGGTGGGGGATCTTATTGTGTGTGTTCTTGTATATTCGTAATAGTTAAGGCCATAGAAACATGGGGAAGCTACTTTTATACCTCATGCTTGCTTCCATCCTTATCCATGGGCTATATTTACCTCTTCCTTGCCCAAGTTTGAAACTATGCTTGCTTTCTCTTTCCTTTAACCTGGAGCAACGACTCCTCTCTATTGTTCTATGGAACCAAGTGCTCTAAGGTAGAAGACAACCTCTTTTTGGAAAAGAAGGTCTTTTAGAGCTCCATTTAGCCCTACCTAGGGTTTCCAAGGTCATCTTCTAGGGATTTTGACCAAGGCAAGTTATTTTCTTCCTTCCTTCTCCTTTTCTCTTTCTCTTATCCTTCCTTATACCTTCCTTCAGGTCGTAACCTTGTTTTTCCATGGTAGAAATTACTCTAAAGCTCTAAAACCCTACCTTTCTTGCTCCTTATGCTTAGGGTTTTCTCATTTGATGAAGAAATGTGCTAGATGGACGAATTCATAGCTTATTCTTGGATTTTCTACCATACATTCTCAAGATTTATTCTGTGTGGGGTTGAATCTTCTCATTATAGGAAAGTTTTATAACTTGCTCCATGTTTATTTCTTACAATAAGCTTTTTAGATCATGTTCTTGCTTGAAAATGATGATTTATGCACTAAAAACCTATGTTTGACTTAGATTTTGTTTTTTATAATGTTCTCTGTTCTAATTTCAGTTCAATATGAACCTGTGATCATGTTTACATTATTCCTAAGGTATAATATGACTTTGATCAGGTTCGCTTGACAACCTATGGTGCAAAGCACCTATCAACCAATGGTCAATTTTAGGGTTTAAAGTTGATCTCTTCTATAAACCATGACCCAATGATGGTACCATTGTAACAACCCTTTGGTGTTGTTGTCATGACAACTGATGGTCGTGATCAAGGGTGTCAAATGATTGTGACAACCTATGGTCACCCCCTTAGGTCAAGTTTTGGAGCAATTAAATTTTTAATGATCAACCATTAATTACCTTACTGATGTTATCAATCAATGACGACATTAGCTTAATATTCGATGTTGATTAATGAATATAGAATTGATCTAACAATCTATGGTGATTTAAGGGTCACTAGTTACGGTGGATCAGGTCTCTAAAACCTATGTTGAGTCAAGAATTGTAGTTGTAGCATCAACTAAGCCTTAGACCAATGGTTTCTTGGGTCACTTGATGCAATTGTCGGACCTATATTGTTATTGATGGTTTTAATATATGAAATTGACCCAATGGTCAAGATGTAATGTTTATTCCTCCAATAAAGTGGAACGATGTCTAACATAATATGTTGGTCCTAATAATGTGATTTAGATGGTTTCGTTTATATGATCAACTTAAGGAGCTTACCTATTGACATTGGATAGCTTGTTTTAAATGAACAGTCGATTGTGGGTTTTACCCTACTCTCAATGGAATCCTTATTGTTGTTAACCAACGGATTTCTAGGGTTAAATGGTGACTTTAATAGATCATAACTCAATAACATCATATATTATTCATTCAAGGTGTTTACTTATGTAAACAACCAATGGTCTTACCTTTTAAACATCCAATGATTCTGGGTGACTTTGTGGTATGGAGATATGGTTTGAATGATGATGGAACAAATGGAGGGTTACCCTTAATAAGGTAGTCTTACCTATTCACTCATATGAATAGAAGGGATGATAACCATATTTTGTTGATATGTAACCCTAATGAGGTATAGCTTGTTATACCTAGCTTTAATATAACTAAATCATGGTAATTGGGTATGAATAGTCCTTGAATGACTAATACAATCATGGAGTACTCTATTACTGTTGTTGAAACCCTAGTATTCTATAACCCAATGATTACACCTTGATTTATGTGTGGGTTCATACTTGAGAATAGTATGGAATGTGATGGTGATGCTTCACCTTATGCATCCATGATCCAATGGGGATGTCGTGAGTTAGGGTTAGGGTATGAGTGCTGATTAGTAACATTGATATAATTTATCATGTTGAACATAACTCTAATGCAAATAGATAAATATGAGTATTCATGTTTGACATTCTTATATGATGGAATGATAGTACAATAACCTCCTTAACATGATCACAACATTAATGTGTTCATTCGTGGTTATCATAGCCACATGGTTGATACATTCTTATGCTAAACTTGTGCATTATGAATATGATGTGTTAATCATATCTACATTCCTTGCATGTTGATATAATAAAGGAATGTTCTTAATGTTAATATAACCCTGCTATGATTGTTTATGAATATCTCCTAGCTCATTAATGCAATCTTGTGCTGATCTGGTGTATTATATGTAAGTGATGTTGTTGAGCCTTGTTATAAGGCATGGAAAGATAATCATGATCTTGTAGGGAATAGTATGATGGTCTTAATGACCTTTGCGCATGGTTGAGCCCTGAATGAAGTGTAATCCTCTTGTGTTGATAAGGGTTGATATCCTATGATATTGTGAAAAGGATTTATATCTTGTGATATTATGATGACTAGTGTGGTCTCATGAATGGCAAGTGAATAGTACCATGTGACAATGAGATGAGAAATTATGTTTCACACATTTTATATCTTTTTGAAGTTGTGATATTTACATGCTTGTTAGAACTGAATTAGGGTTTGTATGTCCACTTGTTTGATGCAGCCTTAATTAACCCAATTGGCATAATTAATCAAGTGAAACTTTAATCATGTAGTTTACTATGCCATAGATCCATCTGAGTGTTAGAACTTGCCAGATGGTGAAATGAGTATTCCTAAGGGAAACGCGGAGTGCATATTGATGAGTATGTGGGGTGCTAGTCATCCTGAATTCAAGTGTTTAGGGAGGATGATTGCGGTCATACCTAGCCCTCAGTTTGAGAATGGTTGTGGTCGTGTCTTGGTGATTAGATATGTGATGATATTGGAGGACAACTGCTATTGTACCTCAGATGGTAGGTTATGCATACCCACCTCTTTTCACTAGTGTCATGACCTATACAAAGGACAAACTAGGCTGTTGTAGCTTGACCTTATGTGTCACTGTGGTAGACCCGTACTGACTGGGGACGGAGAAGATCTTAGGAGTCCAGCTCTTCCTAGATCTTGTATGGCACTGATTTCGACTTAGTAGTGGTCAGTTGGATTTTGAATGGTATCCTCAATTTACTCATGGCATAATAAAAGATGTAATACAATCGTATAGCATATCTGTTTAGGGTTATACATGACGTTTCACATTGTATGATAACCCTTATTTGGTCTCCTTACATAAAGATTATGCTTAGTGCAATTAAAAGATAGTAGATATACTTATGTTGTGGATATGCTTAAGATTGTAGATGCGTACATACAGTAGCCATGATTATGTTGATAATTATACTGCTACTTCTGATTATAATCATGATGCTAGCTATCTCATGTTGTTAGTTATGTTTAGCATGCTAGCCATGCCTTTGTAACTAGAGATGCATATAATGCTAATCATGCTTATCCAGATAATTGTGCTTATGTTGTTAGCTCTTTTTATGATGTTTATATGTTCAACCTATTAGACATGCTACTGTTATTACCTATGCTTATGTGGCTAGACTTATTCATAATGATAGAGATTCTATGCTACTAGAATTACTCATGTTGCTAGATATGCATATGCTATTTAATTTCTTATATTGTCAACAAGATAAATGATGATATTCTGGCTAATGATGATAGTTATTATCTGCTCCTTTATGTATTTTGTTAATCATCAGTGTTGTTCAGCTTATTTGTTACATCTAATTAAACTGCTTAATTGTTTAATTACTTAAAAATGTTGTAATCAATAATCGTTGTTGGAGGTTGTATCTCTTGCTGGGACATGGGTCTCACCCTTGTGGTTCGCCACATTTTTTTAGGTAATTGGAAGTGATGAAAACAAACATGTGGTAGAAAAGAGGAGCTATAGTAATGAATCTTTGGTAAAGTTGATTATATGTCTAGTGTGTCCTAGAGTCATCCCTGTACTCTCAGGTCTGGGCAGGAAAAGTTTGTATATGGTGTTTCAAATAAATCAGACTTTTGTTAGCATATTAATGCTTGTTTGTGTGGCATATACGATTATTGTTCTCCTATATATATGTTGTGGCTAAGATTATAGAATGATTTGTATCAAATTCTTGTCATATTATGGATACAAGAAAGATGTTGGGCTCTTATGCAAATATTTTTGAGTGGGTGTTGATTTTGAAATCGGTTTTAATTTACCCATATTTTTGGGTATGTGATTAATTAGTGATTGGTTGTTTTTATGTTTTGATTAATCTCATTTAGTGTAACGGGTCCTCACAAGTTGGTAACATAGATTTAGGTTCAATGAGTTTATAGGGACACTAGGAGTTAGGACTAGGTTGATGCCTAAGTTAGGAATATAACATAAAATATGGTGCATATTGCCTAATCTCAGTATTTGAGTGCCCTGTCCAGGTATTCAATTATTGAAGAAAAGGTAAGTATGGAACTCTTAGATTGTTATCTTTCTAATTACTCTAATCAAGTAATAATTTTGAGACAATCGAAAGAGCATAACGAATAAGAAATCATGGTGTGAATATCTCAATCCTACTATAAAGAAGATGAGAATTGCATCATTATCTATCAAAACTTGAATGTTTGGTAAATATAAGAGAAAGATGCAACTCCATGAAATATAAATCTAAATACAAATAAGGAAAAGAGGAGTTCTTTAAGATGTGATTCAAGAAGATAATAAAGTAAAAGACAAACAAGTCTATGCTTATAAAGTGAATCAAGGTATGAAATCCACATAAGATAGAGAGAACCACTACAAAAAAATAACCATTAGTGGCATTTTATTTTTTGGCTTTTGTATTCAAAAGCCACTAAATCTTCACGTACATTGGCATTTTTAATCAAATGCCACTACATGCCCATTATAATTGTGCAGCACAAAATTCTGATGATAAATGCTTTTATCTGTGGCAATACTGGCGATTTATTATTGCCTATAATTTATAGACATTTCGTTTCCTTAATTTTCTCCTAAACCTCCCATTTGCCCCCTCTAATGCCCTCGATGGTCATCTACGGCGTGACCTGCTATGCCCAAGGGGCGTCGCCCTAGGGGTGACGACGGGTGAGAGACTCCCACTAGGGCCATTTTCATCGAGCGGCCCTCTTTGAGGCTCGCAGGCCGGGAGATCGTCATCGGTCGTTGGTGGATCGCGGTGCTAGGATCCATGTGCGACGAAGTAGGTACAACTTGCAATCGAACAGTAGGGAAGACGACGGCCCTGGCTAGCTAACTTTTGGTGGGTGAAGACAGAGGCCCTGGCCTTTGGCTTGTGCAGAGACCACAACATAGGGAGAGGATATGGCCCCCCTTCTTCTTCACCTTCTTTCTCTGTCTCCCGACAATGCTCCATCTATCTCGGAGTTCTGAGCACGCTTCCTCGCCTGGAAGACCAGCCATGGTAGATTGAGGTTGGGGACACATCCCTTCTGTGACCTGGCTGTAGTGGTGTCTGGGGATGGCGGGGAGCAGGGTGAAACAATGGGGCAAAGTGGAGATGGTGCTTCCCCTCCCCCTTCTCTTATTGCAGACGGAGGTGCATCTGACAATTAATCTACAATACATGTTGGAGATAATCTTATGAACTTCATGCAATTTTTACAGTGTTGATGGGCTAATGAATCTACTTTCCTCTACCACTCACTGGTAAGCATAATTGATCGTGATAGTCTCCACTAAATCTCCTCAAATCAATTTTGTTAATATCCTTTCCCTTGGCTATGCTGCGAATACTCTTACTCAATGTTCTCGTCACCTATAAGGGAAGCATCAAACCACTAATCTATGATTTAGCAACATAAACCTTCCAAAATCCATACAAACAATTTGATAGCAATGATCCTGATCACCCATGTGTGCATAGTAGCTCTTCCATCCTCCCCTAATATCCTTCTCACTAGTCATGGATCTAGGCTTGCTCTAAATGTGCATGTGTGGCAACTGTTGTAGGCCAGTACGCCCTGGAAATTATTAACACGAGGTTCTTTTACATATTGGCCTACCCATTGGGATTGTTCTTGGGTTCAATCTAGTTCATTCTTAACACAACCGTAAACAACCTGAATGATCATTTCAATTATTATAATGTATTTTCTTACTATTGGTATAAATTATATCGGTCAGAGAACTATTATAACTGATACAAATATCACTTAATGTAAAACTGGTCTTCATCTTTTTTTCTATGGTATTTGGATAGGGATGTTAGGAGGTTGTTGTTGCATATGTTTATGTTGATTGTGACCACGTCAAGAACAACTAGGAGAAGGTATGTTTGTCTGAAATTAGAAGCTTCACTCTTGATGAATGTAATTTGATTTTTGCATCTATTAGAGTCTTTCTTTTGGACCATGACAAAATAAATTATGCATGCCTAATGATCATCATAATTATTTCATAATTCACTTTGTATATGCAGTGTAACAATACAAGTTTTCTTGAGCACTAACCATTTCTACAAACTGGTCAAATAGTTGTAGTTTGTCTAGGCTGCACCATTTGTAGAGGGTTGTTAAGCAATCCTTATTATTCCAAAACAATATGCAAGGATGATATAAATACTCCTCTCTCTTTTATTTGCTTAGAACAATATATTATGTGGACAAGTTTGTAAAGGAGGCAATATTGATATATAGTAGTTCAATCCAACAAAACGAGCTTTAGAGCTTGGTCATAAATCTAGGTTGGTACATGCATGGAAAGGAAGTTAGGCAGGTGAGATGATCGCATAGTTGTAGCATCATTAGCTCAAGTAGAAAATTTATGTGATCAGATCTTGTTAATTAATAATTGCAGCAGTAGATCTTTTTAGAAAGAGAGGGAATACTACTAACTACTGATTATGATATTATAAAATGCAGTGAATTGGGAACCCTATTGTATCATTGTACTTTCTTTATTGATTAAAAATGATCTTTAAGGGCTCCTCATTGATATTTGCATAAGTGATTCAAGGTGTAATTTCATAGTGTTTCTTGAGATGTGAATAATGTATCTTTAATTTTTTCTTTGAACTCTAGGAACCAGCATGAAGGTATCAAGTAGCTTTCTTTCTTGAGGCGATTTAAGCTTCATGGGCTATTATGAGATGACATGAAAGTAGGTAAAATTCTTTAGGCATCTGCCATAGTAGATTCTGATATAGCTGAAAGATGTAATGACACCACCGTATTACATACTATGTTCTTCATCATTAGCCATTCAACTTTTGTTGGGCATTAGGCATATGGAATAGATAAATACAATGGTGATTCTGTAGTCTCTACTCTCTGGTATGTTGGTTCTCCTCAAGATTGGATACTACTTAGGAACACTTTTGGCAACTATATATAATGTTGTTATAGCTTCGTATGATTTTGTACTATCTTCTCTCCAGTGTATGATTATACTTCAAAAGTTTTCCACTACCTTTCTTAGTGATTGTGAATTGATAGATTAATTGATATGACATACAAGGAGCAATATTTGATGACTGTATTAACTGATATGACATACAAGGAGCAGTATAGGAGCAATATTTCTATGTTTCTTCATTAGTGATATGACATACAAGTCTGCAAATTATCTCTATGATTAACATAAGATTACATTCTATATTTGACTTAACAAATGCTAGCTAAACCCGACATATCATACATTGAAAAATTTAGAAGTAATAGCATATTGATGTCTGACATTTTTTTAATATTTATACTCTATTTAGGAGAAGGCACAATAGGATGACCTTATAAGATCAAGAAAGACTTAATGTGAATGGGCAATGTGACTAGACAAGCAGTGCCACCAATAAGTTATGTTGGAACTTGAATGAAGAAGAGGTGAGTGGCAAGAAAAGAATAAAGACACAACATGGCACATGAATAAATCATTCTTTAGAGAGTTAATGTAACATCCCTGACCTGGGTTATGATTAACCCTAGATGTTTTGCTTAATGAAGTTGATTATATGATCTCTCTTATCTCTATCAAAGTAATTAAAGCTCAAGAGGAACTTATATTTCAATTTTAGTCCTTTTTGAATAATGTTGAAATAATGTTTTATTAGTTTTGGACTAAAGTGCAAATTACCCAAGTTGAGGGGTTAATTTGGAAATTGTACATGATACAATTTTACTCATGTGTTGAATCATCATGGGAATGAGTATGATGCAGTAGTATGGCTTCTACAAGCCTGAATAATAAGAAAGAGCCTGTTAAGCAATGTTTGTGCATTAAAACCTAGTTTTGGTGTAATGTGCAATTTACCCAAAATCTAGGGTTCAATATGCAAAATATTACTTCAACTCATGATTATTGGCATCAGGTAGAGAAACGAATTTGAGAGGGGTGCCTCATTTGAATCATTTTGAAGGAGAGAGAATCTTGATATTAAAATAATCAAGATTTAAGCATAATTGAAACCCTAATTCAATTTAATGCAAAAATAATTACATTAATTGGATTTCCCTTCAACCAAAACTATAATTGTTGAGTTTGGCTATGTGTGGACGTCCTTGTTCCTTGCAAAGGCAAAGAAAATATCTACGTGAATGGAGAACCCACTCACATTAAGAAAAGAAAAAGAAATATCCACTCACTTATGGATATTATTATAATATGATTTAAGGTGCTTAGTTTGTTTCCTTTAAATCGTGGATAATTGAGAGAAATAAGAGTCAAAGAGGATAGACTCGTCCCTAAGGAAAATAAGGGGGCATATGGCTAGAAAGTTGAGGAGATAATTCCTACTTTCTCTCTCTTAAATGAATTTTCAATAAAATTCATATATAAGCTCCTTTATCTTTGAGGTGAAGGGATAATTTCGAATCCACTTTCACTTATTGCTTGCAAAAATGATCAAGGGATCTTGGAGAAACAGGAATACGACCCCCAACCTGTTGGTAAGCTTCTTCACCTTCTTTAACCTTGAATTCATGGTGGAAATCACAAAACAATGCATGATTTCTTCTCTATTTCAGTCCATCTTCAATCCTAGCCAATCTTTTCACTCCAAAGCTTGAGGACGAGCCTTGGGAGGGTTGCAAAAGCTTCTTCCACCATTTTTGACGTGAATCTCCAAGCTTTGAAGCTCAATTGCAGGTGGGTTATATAACTTGAACCCTTGAACTTTGTTATTGATTCCATATCTTCATCAATTGTTGATTCTTTCTTTGTTTCAAAATTTTATTTGGTTTGTTGACACAACCTCAATATCATTAAGGGTAAGCCATACGACAACTACAAGATAGAGGTCTCACCTCAATGTACCAAACAAACACACCTTTGGAGAACCGATGCAACACAAGACTCATATTGGGATGCGATAGGTAAATTTTAGAACCAACCATCTCTTTTAGTGGTTGTCTAAAGAAGCTGTCACAGAAGGAAGCCATCAATCTGTACGAGACCAAGAGAACATCAGGAAAGGAATTTGAGGTACACCCAAAAGAGAACACCATATCATCCATACTAAGGCACTTGAAGCGGGAAGAGCTTGATCTAAACCAGAGCAACATGCCAACAAAAGACAGCCGAAACCAAAAGAAACAAAACACTAAGAAAAAAAGAGAGGCAAAATCTCGAACAGGTAGTGAGCACCCACAGGGAAATCCGAGAAGGAGGCCAAAACCCACAGAGAAGACGACCAGAGAGAAGGAGGTCTGGACGGGTGAGGGGGTGGGTGGTAGATGGCACAGGGAACCCCAACACCACTCCAGACCACCACAGCCAACACCCCGAAGCTCAAGTAGCCACTTGAGGTCAAGTGCAGGAAGGAATCGGGAGCACCCGGACCAAGACACAGTCCCCTGCTTGAATCCTTCCCCTGTCACCACAAAGGAGGCGCCCGTAACTCGCCGAAATTTTATTTGGTTGATTGATGCAATCACCATGAAAATCACAGCAAGCTTCATGGGGTTATAGCTTGATGATGATGACATCATCATAAGCACACATCTCCACAAATATCTATTGCAAACGGTTTCAACATTTGTTCCAAACAGTTTCAACATTTGGTCCAAACGGTTTGCAAACCATTTGGAGGTTTGGGTTTCAAACCGTTTGGAGTGGTTGACCATTTAAGGAAATATGTTGTTGTACTTGGATATTGATCCAATGGTTTCAATTAGTTTGATCTTGAAGGTTTCAATTGTGAATGATTCCTTAAATACAAACCCTAATCGGGTTGAGTGTGGAACTCTTAAGTAATTGACTCAATTTTTGGGTTGACTAGCCCAAACGGTCTCAAGACCATTTGGAGGTCACCCAAACATTCTCAAGACCGTTTGGAGGTCAACCAAGACCGTTTGGAAGTCTATGATGAAGCATGATTGGATGGTTGAAGGCCTAGTCATATCAAATTGAAGTATAATCACTAGCTCAATTGATGATCGATTCAATGATGCAAACTCTAATTGAATTTTATAAATTTCAATGATGGGATGAGTCAAACGGTCTCAAGACCATTTGGAGATTATCCAAATGACCTCATGACCGTTTGAGTTCAGGTCATGTCATGGTTTGATGATGATCCAACGATTTCAATTGAATTAGTTCCACAATGTCAATCATTGATGATTCTTCGATTTCAATACCCTAATTGATGGTTCCTTCATTATAAACCCAAGTTCAATTGGGTTCAAAACCCTAGTTGAAGGTCCAATTGAAGGGTGATTCAATGATTCAATTGAAGAACAAATCAGTAATTCAATTGATAGAGGGATTGATGATTGAAACCCTGAATTGATAAGTGTTGAAAGACCTTGTTGGTCCATTCAGTTTTGAGAGGGTTTGGACCAAACGGTCTTAAGACCATTTGAGACCAAACGGTCTCAAACCGTTTGGAGACCCAAGTGGTTTCAAGTAAGAAATGTCCATACAGTTTCATTATGGTTTTGCTTAAACGATTTCGAACCATTAAATGTCTGAGTGACTAAGACCGTTTGGGGTCTAAGTGACCAAGAATATGTGAGGTTCAATTGGTCAAACCATTTGAACACCTAAGGTGACTAAAGGTCAATTAACTAATTGATTATTAATGATGTAAATCAAAGGTGATTACAATTATTGTACCTTTGAGGTACTAGGGTAATTAGTATCTTGTTGAGTGGTTAACTCTTGATGCTTATGAAAGCAATGATTTGATATGTTGTGACAACCCTTCATTCAAGTTGTTTGGACCTAAGCTAATTAAGATTAAAGTAATTGACATCCTAGAGAGGATGAGAGAAGAGGAATCCCTACATGAGTGAACAATCATGTAATGGTTAAACCTCAACACTTTCAACATGAACATAATAAGTAACCAGGGTATGATCCTTTATAAAGAGATCATGAAATATTAATTGACAAGGTTGACGAAACCCTAATCAAGGGTGTGACATGAGAAACCCTAATTAAGGGTGATGTCAAGTGAAAACCTAATTTTAGGTAATGCTATGTTAAACCCTAATGTAGGGTAATGTTATGTGAAGCCCTGATATATGAGGATGTTATCTGAAACTCTAAAGTAGAGTAATGTTATGTGAAACCCACATTTATGGGAGATTCTATGTGAACCTTAATTTATAAACATGGAAAATCATATTCCTAATAATGGAATAGTGATTAATATATTGACAAGTGTAACATCTAAAGAGGTTGATAGTGGATATCCTTATATCAATAGTTCCTAACTCAAAGATGAGTCCATATCATTAGCAATGGTTGTATTTTCTAAATACAGTGACTTGTGACCAATACATTACATGATAAATGTGATGAACTGGTGTATAAAGTATTAGGATGGGAAATACCCTAATACAAGCTAAGTGGATGAACTCAAGTAAGGTAATGGTGATGAGGGAAGTGATACATCAAAATATGATAGATATCACATCCAGTACCTCAAGTGTGATATACCTTAATGTATTTTTAAATCCAATATATTTGGATGAGTGACACATGAAGTGTGTCATGTCAGTTGTTACATTCAGATGTAATGGACTTTGATAAGTGTAGGCTAATGTGCCTTATGAAAAGGTTAATCCAAATTAATAGACTATGATGCAATCGTATTCTGGTAAAGATGAGAGAGAAATGCATACTTTGTGTTGATAATCCATTTAATGATGGATGATGAGAATAAATAAGTATGATTGAATACTTATGTTATCAATTTTGGCTCCTAGTTGTGTGGAGAAATGAGTTAAGGTTTGATCATTAATAACATGATCTTAAGAACCTAAATGGTTATTTGTGGAAAACCCTAATCAAGGGTGATAATATGTAAGGGGAATCCTAACCCTAAAAAGGGAATAGAGGTATTACCTTGTGTTACATGGTGTTGATACGAAAGCATTATAATAGTTATAATGAGAACTAATCATGCATGTATGTTGAGATGATAAGCATAGCCAGGTATGAGCTATGATGCTCTTATATTGAAAATGTTTTATAGGCCTTATAAGCCTTTACATGTTTTGTTGCTTAGTGAGAGGTAATATGAAATTCATGAGCCTTGTGTGCCATATGATGTTTTAATTATTGAAATTGTTTATGGGCTTCATAAGTCATAATATGCCTTGTTGTCTTCTAAGAGGTAACAAGAGATGAATTAAGCTTTGTGTGTTATGTGGAATGCTTGTGTAGTAAGAATCATGCTTACCTTGGTTAAATGACCTGAAGGTATTAAGTTACCTGATATGTGGTAACAAGTATTCTATGATGAATTAAGGGTTTGAATACCCATATTTTATAATCATGATGATGAACTTGTTAAGAAATGGAAATGTGTTTTATGAGATGAGGGATTAAGATCCCAATACTTTGTTAGAAGAGTATGGCTATAGGCCATGGCTCCATAAAATAATCCCAAGAATTAGTTGTGTGTTTTAAGCCTAAAGAGAGTATATGTTGTGGCTGTAACTCTATGATGAAGATGTCAATTTACTCTGGCAAGTTAATTGCAGCCTGATACATGATGTGTAAAATATAATCAGCTGTGTAGTGTATTTGCATAAAGTTGAAATGCCAGAAATATTAGTTGATATTATACTGCTTAGTGTAGCAGATAAATGTTATACATGTTCTTCACATTCCTTATGGGATAAGAGATATGATGCTCTATCACATTACAACGTCAATGTTTTAGATAAGAATGATGTTCTAATCTGTTAAACAATGAATTAACTATTGTTAAGCAATTATGATTCCTCTGATCAGACTTATCTTATTAATCTGCAATAATAATGTTTCTGGTGGAGAGTTATATCTCTCGCTGGGGAAATTTTACAATTGTCTCACCCCCGTGGGAACCACATTTTTAGGTGGACGCGGACGAGGAGGCAGGAATCCTTCAATAGTTGGAGGACAACAACAACAACAGTAGGAACAGTAGTGAATTCTCAGGTGGAGACATTGGCTGATATAGTAGTAGTTAATTCTTTTGAGATTTTGGTTTAGTGCCTCGAGATTTCATACTGCCTGTGTTTAGTTTAACAAAGCAGTTGATGCATGTAATCCTCAGAAAAAGATGATACAAGACGTACTTGTGAACCAGTATGTAATTAAGGTACTCCGGTTCTTTATGAAAGAGTTTTCCTATGTGTGGACCTCTTTGTAAAATGGTTTTAATTTTTAGTGATTTTTGGTAATCCTTTGCTTAGTGATCGCTTCCGCTTAGTTAATAACATTTTATTCGAATGATGTGTCACAATTTAGTGGTATCAGAGCGCTAGGTTCGTTGAGTCTACAGAGACATAGGACTAAGATGTTGAGTATGTTCTAGTGTCTTATATTTATCTGATAGTGACTTCTTCTCATATAGGAGGAGAAGAAAAACTTGAAGATGTCTAGAACATACGAAGAACACACTGCTAATAGCAGTGTTGCTGCACTAGGAGGAGGTGCAGGAGACCAAAATAGGGAAGGGCATGTACCTGAACTGCTCCAGATTAACCCAGCTATGACAGAGAATCCAGCCTTCCATACCATGTTTAGCCAGTTTATGGAAACTGTGACACACATGGCAGACAGGATGCCACCACCTGCACCTAGGGCACCGGCCCACAATGAGGGGTATGGAGTCGACAAGACTTTTGAGAGACTTTGTTGGGTTGGAGCCATAGATTATGCTGGTATAGATGATCCAGCAGATGTTGATCTGTGGCTGACGGAGCTGGAAAAGGATTTCACGATCCTTGATATTCCTGAAGTCGAGAAGGTAAGACATGCAGTGTACCTCCTAAAAGGGTGTGCTGGTCACTGGTGGATTATAGAAGAAGATAAGAGGCCAAGTGAAGAAATTGGATGGGAGGTATTCCGACGAGAGTTTGTCAGTAAAAACTTCTGTATGACATATATAGATGAGAATATCTCTCAATTTGAGAGGATCAGACAGGGACCGATGAACGTTAGTGAATATGAAGCTAAGTTCATGGAGCTACTGCGGTTTTGTCTGCATATGGCAGTTAATGATGAGGAAAGAATTCAGTGTTTCGAGAAGGGGTTGAACGCTGAACTAACCACTGATGTGTCTGCTTTAGAGAATAGGGAGAGGTTTTCCACTTTTGTGGAGTCGGTAAGGAGGATAGAAAGGTCTGAAATTGAGAAACGATAGGCCAGTGGTAAAAAGGTGTATACTCAGTGTCAAGGACAAAGATCCGAAAGTTTTAAAAAGCCAAGATTTTCTGCATCGGCAACACCATCGAGATTTAATACCTAGATGCATTGGGTGTCAAGTAGGGGTAGGGACTGCAGTTTTGCTCCTAATAGAGCCCCTAGCATAGCATCAACATCGGTGACTAGATCTCACAGACCCTATTTTGCAACTAGGATCTGTTACCAATGTAGACAATCGGGACATCTAGCAAAGGATTGTCCAGATGGGAATGAAATTGTGACTCAACCCCAGGGGCAGAGTCAACAAGGCTCACAAAGGAGACATATTTCTAGTAATAATAGAGGATGTGGACAAGCATCCCAAGTTGGTTCATCAACACCTAATAATCAAGCACATGGTCAACAACCAGCAACTATGAGGATCTATGCAATGAATCAATCTGATGCAATAGTCAACCCTCAGGTTGTGACAGGTAAGATGAAATAGATTCATTCTGATATTTCATTTCATGATTCTATGTGTTAAAAATAAGAAAGTAGTTGTTTTTGAACTCCCTCTGACTAGTCCTATAAGGACACAAGGGAGATGAGAACTTAATCTTACTCAGTGTTCCTTAAAATGCTTTATAATCTCCCTTATATGTGTGTTAAAAGATGAGATATAGAAGTGATGCCTGAAGAAAATCCAAGAATGAAAAATCATGTGTGTATAATGATATGGAAAGTGAGGAATATGATAGTAAATAAAGTACATACTACCTAATCTCAATACTTGTATACCCTGGCCAGGTATATGATTATTGGAATTAGGGAAAGTATGCAACTCTTAGATTGTTATCTTTCTTATTACTCTGATCAAGTAGTCATTTTGAAACAATCTAGTGAGTATAATGAAATTACATAGGGATGTGCTCAGTGAACTTTCCCAATTACATAAGGAAATGCTCAATGAACTTTCCCAATTACATAAGGAAATGCTCAGTGAACTTTCCCAATTACATAGGGAAGTGCTCAGTGAACTTTCCCAATTACATAAGGAAATGCTCAGTGAACTTTCCCAATTACATAAGGAAATGCTCAGTGAACTTTCCCAATTACATAAGGAAATGCTCAGTGAACTTTCCCAATTACATAAGGGAAGTGCTAAGTGAACTTTCCCAATTACATAGGGAAGTGCTCAGTGAACTTTCCCAATTACATACGGAAGTGCTCAATGAACTTTCCCAATTACATAGGGAAGTGCTCAGTGAACTTTCCCAAATACATAAGGAAGTGCTAAGTGAAGTTTCCTAATTACATAAGGAAGTGCTAAGCGAACTTTCCTAATTACATAGGGAAGTGCTATGTGAATTTTCCTAATTACATAAGGAAGTGCTAAGTGAACTTTCCTAATAACATAAGGATGGATGAAGTAAACTCTCCCAACTACAGAGGAAGTTCTAAGTGAACTTTCCCAAACAAATAAAGGATATCTGAATGGATTACCTCTGTTAAATATAGATGTTTTCCCTTCGATGAATAACCTTGGGTAATGATAGGAGTATGGTACTTTATGTTTCTCCTTTCATTAACATGACAATCAAGTAAGTATTATGACAGTTAATGTGCTTGGATTAGAAATAATCCGTTGATAGATACTTAGAAAAGTATCAGTTTGCTTTGGACTTTGGTTACAAGATAATGATATATGGAACAAGCAATGTCCTAAAGTAAAAGAAATACCTTGTGCATGTGTTCCCTTGGTGGTAACAACAGAGAATCGAATATGATAAGGATGAGACGTGTTCTCAATACATATGATGAATACCAAAGTAAGGTATTTATGTTGGTTATCTATATTAGCCAACTGAGAAATCACTCTACTTACACAAAATAATATGAACATCATATGTTAGGGGCTTATGCTCTGCATAAACATAAACATTGATAAGGTTAAACTAATGGAAGGAACAAGTGTAATTATGGTGCAAAAGGTTATCAAGTAAAAAAAATTATTTTCTTAGAATAATCCTGTGTGGAAGAACTTTGTGTGGATTAAATATCTATAGTATCTCCATGATATTGAGATGATAATTAGATACTTGATGACATGAGTAACAACTATCTTTTGTTATCTGGGATTTCAGGGGCGAAATCCTTGTTAGGGGTTTATAATTTGTAACATCCCTAACCTGGGTTATGCTTAAACCTAGATGTTTTGCTTAATGAAGTTGATTATATGCTCTCTCTTATCTCTCTCAAAGTAATTAAGGCTCAAGAGGAACTTATATTTCAATTTGAATCATTTTTTAATAATGTTGAAACAATGTTTTGTTAGTTTTGGACTAAGGTGCAAATTACCCAAGTTGAGGGGTTAATTTGCAAATTGTACATGATACAACGTTCCTCATGTGTTGAAGAATCATGGGAATGAGTATGATGTAGTAGTATGGCTTCTGCAAGCCTGAATAACAAGAAAGAGCCTGTTGAGCAATGTTTGTGCATTAAAACCTAGTTTTGGTGTAATGTGCAATTACCAAAAATCTAGGGTTCAATATGCAAAATACCACTTCAAGAGGGTCCCTCATAACTCTTGGCATCAGGTAGAGAAAATAATTTGATAGGGTCGCCTCATTTGAATCATTTTGAAGGAGAGAGAATCTTGATATTAAAATAATCAAGATTTAAGCATAATTGAAACCCTAACTCAATTTAATGCAAAAATAAATACATTAATTGGATTGCCCTTCAACCAAAACTATAATTGGTGAGTTTGGCTATGTGTGGACGTCCTTGTGCCTTGCAAAGGCAAAGGAAATATCTACGTGAGTGGAGAACCCACTCACATTAAGAAAAGAAAAAGAAATATCCACTCACTTATGGATATTATTATAATATGATTTAAGGTGCTTAGTTTGTTTTCCTTTAAATCATGGATAATTGAGATAAATAAGAGGCAAAGAGTATAGCCTCGTCCCTAAGGAAAAGAAAGGGGCATATGGCTTGAATGTTGAGGAGATAATTCCTACTTTCTCTATCTTAAATGAATTTTCAATAAAATTCATATATAAGCTCCTTTATCTTTGAGGTGAAGGGATAATTTCGAATCCACTTTTACTTCTTGATTGCAAAAACCACAAAGGGAGCTTGGAGCAATAGGAGAATGACCCCCAACCTGTTGGTAAGCTTCTTGACCTTCTTTCACCTTGAATTCATGGTGGAAATAAATAAACAATGCATGATTTCTTCTCTATTTCACTCCATCTTCAATCCTAGCCAATATTTTCACTGCAAAGCTTGAGGATGAGCCTTGGGAGGGTTGCAAAAGCTTCTTCCACCATTTTTGACGTGAAGCTCCAAGCTTTGAAGATCAATTGAAGGCGGGTTATATAACTTGAACCCTTGAACTTTGTTATTGATTCCATATCTTCATCAATTGTTGATTCTTTCTTTGTTCTGAAATTTTATTTGGTTGATTGATGCAATCACCATGAAAATCACAGAAAGCTTTGTGGGGTTATATATTGATTATGATGACATCATCATAGGCACAAACCTCCACAAATATCTATTGCAAATGGTTTCAACATTTGGTCCAAACAGTTTCACCAAACCGTTTGGTGACCAAACGGTTTGCAAACCATTTGGAGGTTTGGGTTTCAAACCGTTTGGAGTGGTTGACCATTTGAGGAAATATGTTGTTGTACTTGGATATTGATCCAATGGTTTCAATTGGTTTGATCTTGAAGGTTTCAATTGTGAATGATTCCTTAAATACAAACCCTAATCGGGTTCAGTGTGGAACCCTTAAGTAATTGATTCAATTTTAGGGTTGACTAGCCCAAATGGTCTCAAGACCATTTGGATGTCATCCAAATGGTCTCAAGACCGTTTGGAGGTCAACCATGACCGTTTGGAAGTCTATGATGAAGCATGATTGGATGGTTGAAGGCCCAGTCATATCAAATTGAAGTATACTCACTAGCTCAATTGATGATCGATTCAATGATGCAAACTCTAAGTGAATTTTATAAATTTTGAATGACTGGATGAGTCAAATGGTCTCAAAACCATTTGGAGATTATCCAAACGACCTCAAGACCGTTTGAGGTCAGGTCATGTCATGGTCTGATGATGATCCAATGATTTCAAATGAATTAGTTCCACAATGTCAATCATTGATGATTCTTCGATTTCAATACCCTAATTGATGGTTCCTAGATTATAAACCCAAGTTCAATTGGGTTCAAAACCCTAGTTGAAGGTCTAGTTGAAGGGTGATTCAATGATTCAATTGAATAACAAATCAGTAATTCAATTGATAGAGGGTTTGATGATTGAAACCCTGAATTGATAAGTGTTGAAAGGCCTTGTTGGTCCATTTGGTTTTGAGAGGGTTTGAACCAAATGGTCTTAAGACCATTTGGGTCCAAACGGTCTCAAGACCGTTTGAGACCAAACGGTCTCAAACCATTTGGAGACCCAAGTGGTTTCAAGTAAGAAATGTCCATACGGTTTCATTATGGTTTTTCTTAAACAATTTCGAACCATTAAATGTCTGAGTGACTAAGACCGTTTGGGGTCTAAGTGACAAAGAATATTTGAGGTTCAATTGGTCAAACCATTTGAACACCTAAGGTGACTAAAGGTCAATTAACTAATTTGATTATTAATGATGTAAATCAAAGGTGATTACAATGGTTGTACCTTTGAGGTACTAGGGTAATTAGTACCTTTTGAGTGGTTAACTCTTGATGCTTATGAAAGCAATGATTTGATATGTTGTGACAGCCCTTCGTTCAAGTTGTTTGGACCTAAGCTAATTAATATTGAAGTAATTGACATCCTAGATAGGATGAGAGAAGAGGAATCCCTACATGAGTGAACAATCATGTAATGGTTAAACCTCAACACTTTCAACATGAACATAATAAGTAACCAGGGTATGATACTTTGTAAAGAGATCTTGAAATCTTAATTGAGAAGGTTGATGAAACCCTAGTCAAGGGTGTGACATGAGAAACCCTAATTAAGGGTGATGTCAAGTGAAAACCTAATTTCAGGTAATGCTATGTGAAACCCTAATGTAGGGTAATGTTATGTGAAACCCTGATATATGAGGATGTTATGTGAAACTCTAAAGTAGAGTAATGTTATGTGAAACCCACATTTATGGGAGATGCTATGTGAACCTTAATTTATAAACATGGAAAATCCTATTCCTAATAATGGAATAGTGATTAATATATTGACAAGTGTAACATCTAAAGAGGTTGATAGTGGATATCCTTATATCAATAGTTCCTAACTCAAAGATGAGTCCGTATCATTAGCAATGGTTGTATTTTCTAAATACATTGACTTGAGACCAATACATTACATGAAAAATGTGATGAACTGGTGTATAAAGTATTAGTATGGGAAATACCCTAATACAAGCTAAGTGGATGAACTCAAGTAAGGTAATGGTGATGAGGGAAGTGATACATCAAAATATGATAGATATCACATCCAGCACCTCAAGTGTGATATACCTTAATGTATTTTTGAATCCAATATATTTGGATGAGTGACACATGAAGTGTGTCATGTCAGTTGTTACATTTAAATGTAATGCACTTTGATAAGTGTAGGCTAATGTGCCTTATGAAAAGGTTAATCCAAATCAATAGACTATGATGCAATCATATTCTGGTAAAGATAAGAGAGAAACATATACTTTGTGGTGATAATCCATTTAATGATGGATGATGAGAATAAATAAGTATGATTGAATACTTATGTTATCAATGTTGGCTCCTAGCTGTGTGGAGCGATGAGTTAAGGTTTGATCATTAATAACATGATCTTAAGATCCTAAATGGTTATTTTTGGAAAACCCTAATCAAGGGTGATAATATGTAAGGAGAATCCTAACCCTAAAAAGGGAATAGAGGTATTACCTTGTGTTTCATTGTGCTGATATGAAAGCATTACAATTGTTGTAATGAGAACTAATCATGCAGGTATGTTGAGACGATAAGCATAGCCAGGTATGAGCTATGATGCTCTTATATTGAAAATGTTTTATAGGCCTTATAAGCCTTTACATGTTTTTTTCTTAGTGAGAGGTATTCTAAAATTAATGAGCCATGTGTGCCATATGATGTTTTAATTATTGAAATTTTTTATGGGCTTCATAAGTCATAATATGCCTTGTTGTCTTCTAAGAGGTAACAAGAGATAAATTTAGGTTTGTGTGTTATGTGGAATACTTGTGTAGTAAGAATCATGCTTACCTTGGTTAAATGACCTGAAGGTATTAAGTTACATGTTATGTGGTAACAAGTATTCTATGATGAATTAAGGGTTTGAATGCCCATATTTTATAATCATGATGATGAACTTGTTATGAAATGGAAATGTGTTTGATGAGATGAGGGATTAAGATCCCAATACTTTGTTAGAAGAGTATGGCTATAGGCCATGACTCCACAAAATAATCCCAGGCATTAGTTGTGTGTTCTAAGCCTGAAGAGAGTATATGTTGTGGTTGTAACTCTATAATGAAGATGTCAATTTACTCTAGCAAGTTAATTGCATCCTGACACATGATATGTAAAATATAATCAGCTGTGTAGTGTATTTGCATAAAGTTGAAATGCCAGAAATATTAGTTGATATTATACTACTTAGAGTAGAGGATAAATGTTATACATGTTCTTCACATTCCTTATGGGATAAGTGATATGGTGCTCTATCAGGTTACAACTACAATGTTTTAGATAAGAATGATGTTCTAATCTGTTAAATAATGAATTAACTGTTGTTAAGCAATTATGATTCCTCTGTTTAGACTTATCTTATTAATCTGCAATAATAATGTTTCTGGCGGAGAGTTATATCTCTCGCTGGGTCAATTTTACAATTGTCTCACCCCCGTGGGAACCACATTTTTAGGTGGACGCAGACGAGGAGGCAGGAATCCTTCAATAGGTCGTTGACAACAGCAGCAGAAACAGGAACAACAGTGAATTCTCAGGTGGAGACACTGGTTGATATGTCTTGTATAGATGTACATAGAGTCCTATGTGTCGTCTCTGTACTCTCAGGTCCTCGGAGTAGTAGTTAATGCATTCAAGATTTTGGCATAGTGCCTCGAAATTTCATATTGCCTATGTTTAGTTTAATAGAACAGTTGATGCATGTAATCTTCAGAAAAAGATGATACAGGACATGTACTTGTGAACCAGTATGTAATTAAGTTACTCCGGTTCTTTATGAAAGAGTTTTCCTATGTGTGGACCTCTTTGTAAAATGGTTTTAATTTTAATTGATTTTTGGTAATCCGCTGCTCAGTGATCACTTCCGCTTAGTTAATAACATTTTATTCGAACGATGCGTCATAGTTAACTTTCATATTAGTTATTCTTCCTTGTGTACTAGTGCATGGGACTAACTGATTTAACTAGCCTAGGTATATATTAATGCCCAACTGATGGGTAGTGCGCACACTCCTAACCAGTCTATTGTGGTTTTCAGTAGACGAACTATGTCTATAAATGATCATTTGATCTATGAACACTACAACAATATCAAAGGTGAAAAAGGTTTTTTAATTCTGATGCAGGGAAAGAAAAAACATGGTGGATGGCAATACTTTCACAATATTATTTTATCATTGAGTAATTTATTTCTAACATAGTTTAATTTATTTTTTGTTGTTGTTTAATTATTTTTTTGTTGGTTGGTTTGCAACTTAGCCGTAGAAGTACCACATAAAGTTACATTAATGAGACATTTGGCATGAACCAGTTTGTCAATACACCTCTGGTACTAGAATCTCTCGTAAGTCAAGTGTTCTTGCAAATAACGTAGACTGATCCTAGTCAAATTCACGTAGATATCAGTCAACTAATGAAGATGCTCCAAGATAGTTGAGATTCATAGAAGGATGAAGTTACTACATGATCTTCTCCTCTACAAGTGAGTGCACATATTCTTGTTCCTTTTGTACTTTTTCTTATAATTTACATAAAGAATACTATATTGCCAATGCATAAAGGAATTTCTGATTCTCATGACATGTGCGACTAGTTGGTCATGTTTTGATGAGAAATGTTCTTTCATTTAATAATATGATTTTTCTGACAATGAACATAAATAGAAAGAAAATTGAAACAAGTGTCATAGCACATCCTATTGACAATTGAAAATGTGATCATTAGAGAAGAAATGAATCTCCTACATTGTGAATCCAAGATTCTCTTAATTTGAGGGTATAGGCAAGTACATTACATCTTAATACATTCATGTAGATCTGCATAATACATACTCATATGTATCCTAATTACAGTTTGGTTACAAATCCTAGTCATGTAATTACATTCTTACCTTTCATGTAGGTTCTATACAAAACTTCTTCTCTAGTTCCACACTCTTGTTGTTTTCTAACCTTCATATTTATGCTATGGATCATCATATAGGAATCAACTACAGATATCAAAAAAATAGCTCCATGAGTAGATCCAACAACTGCTAGGTATCCCCTATTAAGGTTTTATGAAGCTAAGTGTTGATGCTGACATTAATGGTGAGACAGTTGCATTAGTTGTTGTTCTTAAATTCTTCAAAGGTAAAATCATCATTCAACTTTTTTAAATCTGAATATAATGAATGTGTAGACATCCAACTTGTTTAGATTTTGCAACCTTCAGTTG
The DNA here is from genome assembly GCA_963693085.1 of Alisma plantago-aquatica. Classification (NCBI taxonomy): domain Eukaryota; kingdom Viridiplantae; phylum Streptophyta; class Magnoliopsida; order Alismatales; family Alismataceae; genus Alisma; species Alisma plantago-aquatica. The sequence continues at coordinate 649,678,292 of OY856410.1, forward strand.
GAAATCTCCTTTGAATAGTTGTCTCATGCACATCATGAGACCTTGATAATCTAAAATGAACTACTTGTAGTTCTCTTCCCCTTCCTATAGTGGAGGAAGAATATGTGTTGATTTCGATGATGCCACATTTAGGTATGTTCCAAGTTATTGTCTCATAGTGATCTCATGGATGCCAATAATATTATACTAAGTTCCTAGAAAATACATGATAGATATGCGTTGATCTTTAACTTTCTGCATATCATTAGGTTAATATTAAACTTCCAATGAAGCTTGTACTCAAAAACTACTACATCTTCAAACATGTATTAGATATGATTATCTATAATCTATAATCTCTTTGCATGACTATTTGTGTAAAATGCACTTATGGACGTTCTTTGCATCATTTTCAGGTACTTGGACCATGCTTTGGATGGACAAGAGAGAAGGAAGGAGTTCTAGGGTTCCTCCACTCATGGAGGGGTCCAAAGAAGGTCCCAAAGCTCCCTCAACCTACCCCCAATGGCCAAGGTTCATCATCAAGAAAAGAAGTCCGTGGAAGATGGAAGTTGAAGTTCATTTGCCTATTGCAGACCCCAAAATGTCTATGGGCATAACCCCACAGTCATATTATTTATTGTGAAGAATCAATAGAATCAACAGGGATTTTCACCAAATTCTCCACGGTCGTGGCCACCAGCACGACCGTGGCCCTTTGAAGACACCATGACTATGGCCATGAACACGGTCATGGCTAGCATAAGAGACAACAGTTGTGGCATCCCACAATGGTCATATTGTTTATTGCAAAATCAATAGGGAATTGTGCTTGAATGCCCACGGTCATGGCCTATCACCACAGTCGTGGCCCTTGTAGATCAACTCGCCCATGCTGTTCCCCCACAATCAAGGTATCCTCCTCCAAAACGACCGTGTTACTCACCACAGTTGTGGTGCTACTCACCCAACATGACCGTAGCACACCACAACGGTCGTGGCCACATCAGGGATTCCACCAGAATGTAAATCTATTTCCTGAAGGAGCTCTAAATTCGGCATGCTGAAAAGTAGATAGTCATATCAGGGAAGAGACAGAATCAATGGTGTAGAAGTTATTGTATAGAATAGAATATAAAGGGGCAAGGTAAAATGTCCTCTCCATGTAATTTTCACTTTATTATAAATAAAACATATTCATATTTTCGGAAGAGTGACTTCGTCTACCATTGAGATTCATTTAGAAATCATGATAATGAATTGAAAACTGAATGACTAAAAGCCATGAAAATGTAGTACCACAAAACTAGTATGTCATTAGTGGCTTTTTTTATATACCATTAAACTCAATAAGAATATTTTCATACAACAACATAATACAAAATAGTGGCATTTGTATAAAAGCCAATTGATGGATAGTGACATTTTTATAAATGCCAAATGATATTTTAGGGGCATTTATTTGGCATTTATTGGAAGACACTAAAGCCAAACGTTTAGTGGCATTTACAGATTATGCCACTATCTTTCTAGTGGCATTGGTACTAGAGGAATTCTTTTAAATGTCAAAAAATGCCACTAAATATGTTTAGTGGCATTTATTTTTTTCAGTGGAATTTCTAAAAGGCCACTAATGTGAATGTTTGTTGTAGTGAACTCCGATAACAAGTACAAAATGAGAAGATGAATGGGAACAATGGCAAAGAAATAAGGTGGAACCTGAGTTAATCTCAGACCAACCTATGTGTGTAAGAAAGTGTTAATAAAAAATCAGCATGGCGTGTGAAATAAATTAATGGAGATGATCCTGATTTAATAAAGAAAATGTGGAATATGATGATTTACCTGTCGATAAGTGGTTGAAAAACCTAATAAAATAAGAGAACATACCAAGTGTGATAAATAGTCATCAAGGAAGGAGTAATGAGATATGTTAATCATGATGAATCCTATGCTAATGGCAAGGAACCCAAAATGAAAAAGGTAAAATGATACATAAGAAGTTGTAACCTGCATAATGAAAATAGAATTGGTTACCTTTCTGCTAGTGACCCTTGAATAATGTTGCTATGATGTGGGAAGTGTGTTTCCCTTTGTGTCTTTTCTTTATAGGGTACAACTTTTAAGTGGATCATTGCCACTTGGTATGTGTGGAGTCATTGTAAACATGAGGGTGGATAGCTTATTATAGCATAATGTTGCTTGGACTATGGTTCTAAGATCATAATGTTTGTGATGAGTTTGCTTTTGAGCCTTCCAATAATTTGGGAGACTCCTCTTATATGTCTTGATATTTGTTATGTTGGTGAAAGTAGTTGAGATAAGGATATGAGTTCCTTATAGCACATGAGGTGGATACCAAGGTAATAAATCCTAGTATCCAACATGTATCAACAGTATGGGAAGTATGAGAAGGTTGGAGATGTTTACTACATGAACATTCCAAGTATTCCTCTCCCTTAGAAAGAGATAGTTGATGATGACCCTCTAAAAGTTGTTTAAAAAAATTATTCTATAATGTTGTGTATGGTTCAGTGATAGCTGGGCATGACCACAATCAAGGATAGATGGTTTGTTGGTCAATAGATATGCTATACCGTGTTCCTTTAAGATAAACCTATGATCAAATATCAATGCATAAGAGTTAGATTGGATGACATAATTCACATGACCATGATGAGTTTATGGTTATGTCCTTTAAACTATGCAATGTTCAAATAGAATTTATGAATAGGAGGAACAGAGTGTTCCAGTTATGTCATACAAGTTATATCAAGCTTTAAATGATGACATGTCAAAGTATTTCAAATATGGTAAAAAAATGTGATCAATATTTATTCAAAAACATTAGGGTTTCCGAAGTAGCAATATCTATGAGACAAGTTGAACAAGAGTGAGATGGGGTTGACTAAATGTCTTTATGGGATCATTATATGTCTTTTAAGTAGGTTGTATAAATCCTAGTAAGGTAAAGATAGTGTTGTTGTTTCACCCCTAATATGGTTGAATAGGAATGATGTTTCGTTGTATCGAATGATAGGTGCCAACATCAACATTTCTTTTGATGATGAAAAAGAACTGACAAGTGTTCCAGTGTTAGTGTATAAAAAAAGGATGGATACATCACCTTTTTTATGTGCTTCAAGGAATGGTATGGGACACATGCCATGATGGGTAAAAAGCTAGCAAGTATGACTTTTGAGTAATGTCTTGATACAATTGATATAATTTTAGGATGATAGCTAGAATTTAAAGTTGAACATTACTACTAGAGTTTTATAGATGACACAATAAGTTTCTACATTCCATATTGAGAATGTCTTCTTAGATGAGGGTTTTTTTGCTGACCCAAGATGAGATATGTATGAATGATGTGACATCACCATGATATGCATGTAAACATGTGAAGGTAATATAATTAGGTGCAAAGGAAGTACCCATCTTTTTTTACCTTGGATTTCAGGGGCAAAATCCATGTTAGGGGTTTATAGTTGTAAGGTTCCTAAACTTGCATAATGCGTTGAATATTCTTTATTACCATAATTGAATGCTTAGAACCCTAATATAACCTTGTGATATGCTTTGAAATCATAAGTCAAGCCTATGTTTCAAATTTGGTCCAATTTGGACATTGTTTGAGCAAGTTATGCAATTTTATGCACATTTTGGACTTTTCTACAATTTACCCAATTGAGAGATTTTCTTTTCAATTTATCACTTGCATTATGTTCCTTGGATATTATCTCATCATTATTGATCTTGTTGAACCATGGGGAACCTATTTACACCTTGCTTTGAAGGTGTTTTCTCCAAGGGTATTTTTGGGTTTACCCCTTCATGGATGAGCTACCTTTGGTAGCTATCAACTAAGGAATTATGTGATTGGCTGGGAAATTTGACAAAGGAAAGCTAATAAGGTCTATAAATATGGTGAGGGAGCTTTTTGTGTGTGTGATTGTATATTCTCAATAGTTTGAGGCCATAGAAACATGGGGAAGCTACTTTTACACCTCAAGCTTGCTTCCATCCTTATCCGTGGGCTATGTTTACCTCTTCCTTGCCCAAGTTTGAAACTATTCTTGCTTTCTATTTCCTTTAACATTTATCAATGACTCCCCTCTATTTTTTCACGGAAGGTAGAAGACAACCTCTTTTTGGAGAAGAAGGTCTCCTAGAGCTCCATTTAGCCCTACCTAGGGTTTCCAAGGTCATCTTCTAGGGATTTTGACCAAGCAAGTTATTTGATTCCTTCCTTATCCGTTTCTCTTGCTCTTCGCCTTCCTTACACCTTCCTTCAGGTTGGAACCTTGTTTTTACATGGCTTAAATTACTCTAAAGCTCTAAAACCCTACCTTTCTTGCTCCTTATGCTTAGGGTTTTCTCATTTGATGAAGAAAGGTGCTAGATGGACAAATTCATAGCTTATTCTTGGATTTTCTACCCTAACTACTCGAGATTTATTCTGTGTGGGGTTTCATCTTCTCATTAAAGGCAAGTTTTATAACTTGATCCACATTTATTGCTTACCATAAGCTTTCTAGATCATGTTCTTGCTTGAAAATGATGATTTATGAACTAAAAAGCTATGCTTGACTTGGATTTCATTTTTTAGAATGTTCCCTATTCTGATTTTAGTTCTAGATCAACATGTGATCATGTGTACATTATTCCTAAGGTATAATATGACTTGGATCAGGTTGGTATGACAACCTATCGTGCTAAGCACCTATCAACCAATGGTCAATTTTAGGGTTTAAAGTTGATTTCTTCTATAAACCATGACCCGATGATGGTACCATTGCAACAACCCTTTGTTGTTATCATCATGACAACTGATGGTCGTGATCAAGGGTTTCAAATGATGGTGACAACCTATGGTCACCCCCTTAGGTCATGTTTTGGACCAATTAGAAGTTTAATGATCAACCATTAAGTACCCTACTGATGTTATCAATCAATGATGACATTATAGCTCAATATTTGATGTTGATTAATGAATATAGAATTGATCTAACAACCTATGGTGATTTAAGGGTCACTAATTATGGTGTATTAGGTCTCTAAAACCTATGTTGAGTCAAGAATTTTAGTTGTAGCATCAACTAAGCCTTAGACCAATGGTTTCTTGGGTAACTTGATGCAATGGTCAGACCTATATTGTAATTGATGGTTTTAATATATGAACTTGACCCAATGGTCAAGATATCATATTTATTCCTCCAATAAATTGGAACGATGTCTAATGTAATATGTTGGTCCTAATAATGTTATTTAGATGGTTTCCTTTATATGATCAACTTAAGGAGCTTACCTATTGACATTGGATAGCTTGTTTTAAATGAATAGTCGATTGTGGGTTTTACCCTACTCTCAACGGAACCTTTATTGTTGTTAACCAAAGGATGTCTAGGGTTAAATGGTGACTTTTATAGATCACAACTCAATAATATCATATATGATTCATTCAAGGTGTTCACTTCTGTAAACAACCAATGGTCTTACCTTTTAAACATCCAATGGTTCCGTGTGACATTGTGGTATGGCGATATGGGTTGAATGATGATGGAACAAATGGAGGGTTACCCTTAGTAAGGTAGTCTTACCTATTCACTCAAATGAATAGAAGGGATGATAACCATATTGTGTTAATATGTAACCCTAATGAGGTATAGCTTGTTATACCTAGCTTTAATATAACTAAATGATGGTAATTGGGTATGAATAGTCCTTGAATGACTAATACAATCATGGAGTACTCAACGTGCTTGTATTAGGTCGACAGAATAATGAGAGGTTAGTGAGAGAAAGCTCGAACTTCTCTCTAGCAACATCCCAAGGGTTTCATCATCCCTGATCCCACTCCTCCCGTCCGGCGAGCCCTTGTTCAAGCTCCCCCGTCCTGCCCGATGAGCATTACATTAGAAGATTAAAAAAGGTTTGCCCTTCTCACTCCTTCTGGTTCCCCTCCTTTCTTGACATATGATATCACGTCTATGGATCAAAGGTACACTCCTTCCCCTAAACTTTCACTCTCTCCCCTCCTCTTTACTTCTCTTCCCAAATTTCAGAGGTCAATGCCACATCTGGTGCATCTTGGATTCTATCTCAAGGCTTTATGGTGACATGCAGACCATTTAATCACAATTGTTATTCTTCCCCATGTGGTGGCAGCTGAATCAAACAACTTTCTTGGCTTTTCAAGATCTACTTCACCCTGAGATTCTCTCTGTGACACCCCCTTTCTAAGATTCCCTCCTGCTACCGACCTCTCTGTAGACCTCTCGCTCCCCTCTCATCGGTCACTTTAGGGGTGTTTCCCTGCTCACCTGAGGAATATTTTCCACAACCAGACTATCACCCCAGTGGATATCTCCACCACGATCACATCATGAGAACAAGAGGTTTGTTTACCTTGGCCAAGAGCATAAAAATCACACCCAGGCCGTTCCGAGAAAATCATCGATTTTTAGAAGTGTTCTCAAGCTAAGGAAAGACTTGGTTTCGTCTACCCACACTTGGGAACCTCCTTCTCCACCTTCAATGGATTCTTGTTTCACCTTCATGGAATACCCACTCTCAAATCCTACATACTGCACATGCATCCCTCTCCCCAAAGTGTGGATATACCACAAGTTCGACATCTCCCCGGGATCCTACGTGGTAAACTTGGGACATCGATCTTTCCCAGTGACAGTCACCTGGTCATCTCCGAATGACCAACACTGGAAAAATAGACCATCAACCTTACTCATCTCTGAGGGCTAGGCCCAGTTGATCGCCGAACTCCAGATTAAGCTGGAATGGACCATCTATATCAAACCTTCTAGAAATCGAACATTCTTCACTTGGGTTAGGGATTTCAACACCGACACACCACAGGAGTTGACACTTCTCAATGAAAAGAAGACGGAGAGATCTCATCTTCTTCAAACTCGGCCGACCATCTTTTTGTTTGGGACATCCATCAACTGCCGATCGACTCCAAGCGTTGACCCATCTTTGTCTCCTCCAGTCTAGAGGAGGACGATGTTGCAGACACAGCGACAACACCACATTACTCAAACTCCGTTGCATCCATGTATCACCTCTTTCCCCCTCCTATCAGCTCTAAGACTGCAAACCCTACTCTTGATACGCATCACAAAACCCTAAACCCAATATCCACCCCTGACATAGATATCATACCAAAAGACACCTTTCTCCTAAATCATATGTTTCCCCTTATAGGGCAAGAAAATTCTATATAACTCATAAACAAACACTTGGAAACAAGTTCACCGTCCAAACCTGGCAAAAAGCTCCTCCCAGATGACCTTTTCGAGCCCTCATCTTCTCCTTTTGTAACAGTAGACACCATTCGACATCTAGGTGTCCTTCTTGTTTAACCTGTTTCAGATGCCAACTAGAAGGACATACCAGAAAAAACTGTTGGGCTCACCTCCCCCCAGTAAAACACCGACCTGTTGCTGCCTCAGAGCAACATTTCCCTAGACTTTTCTCTAAGAAAACCACGACTTTTAAAGAGAACCAACGGGTTCCCAGAAAGGGTGTTTCTGATAACAAACACCTTCCCTACCTCTCACCCCCACTCACCAAAAATGATTTTGCATGCTTAGTTGATTTCCCACCCAAGCATGCAGATCTCCTCCCAACGTCTTCTAAGCATATATACGCCAAACACGAGCCCTCCACAAAACCTTACCACAAACCCTCAATTTTTAAATCATCACCACTGAAACCCAACACATACATTGCTCCCCACAGAGATTACACTCGCCTCTCCAACTCCACATCACCAGATATGAAAGCCCCGGGGCATCTGGAATATGCCATTGCCCTTGACTTACCTACAAACTCCATGAGACTTCTAAAGGTCTTAAAATTGAGGAGCATTCTGGTCTCCATTGAAAACAACCTCGACAACAACCTGATCAACATCCTAGATGTCACATGAGACCTAGCTCTTCTAATCATAGGATAGATGATCCTCAAACCCAAGATCTATTCCCCTACCCAGCTAATAAACACGGTCCTGAAGGCACAAAAATTGAACATCTGTTCAACCAGGTCCTCACCATTCCTTGTAGATCAAGCTTCATTCAAGCAAGATTAACCAAATGGTTGATAGATCTTGGGGCCTTCCCAGTGCCTACAAGACAATCTGATTGGGTTGGCATTTCAAACCTCCCAGCCCACCTCTGGGAAGCTGAGATCTTCAGGAAGGATAGACCACTTTATTGGGGCCACTCTATAATACATCAGCCCTGAAACCTTACACCCTACTCAATACATCAAAGCTTACTGCCTCTTTGATGTCAAAGCAGCCATGTCATTACCCCTAGCCATCAATATCAGAATAGGAGAATCCATTTACAACATCAAGCTGTCAACCGAACATCCTTCGAAAAACAAAACAACCTTCTCGGATGTTTATGTCCACCCATCCTCTTAGTTCTGTCCAAATAAAGATAGAAAGGCCCCAAACCCTACTCGCAAGGCAAGTGAAAGACACCTTGTCTGGGAAAGGAAAAACTACAAAACCACCTCCTTTGGTAACTCAAATACTCCATCCAACCTCAAGAGAACTAGATCCTCCTCTCCTCCCAAACAAATACTAGCCTCCCCACCCACCAGAACAAAATCCCCTTCTCCAACACCTTCCAAGGAAAACAAGAGTGCTCTTAGCATTAGCCCAAACACCTTGAAAAAACTCAAAACAGCCATACTAAAAGAAATTAGAACTTCGTAGAATCCACAGCCGAAGAGCATAGGACAAGGAGAAGAAGTAAGAAAACTCCCAAAGATAATGCTTCCCTGTCCTGAAGGGGAAAATAAGAAACATATCGTCAATCGACAGGAACCAGGTACATCCACAAACACTCCATTTATCTCATCATGCACAAAATCTGATATTCTGGATGATTCTTCTTCTCCTTTGATCAATGCTTTAGATCGAGATCTCGATAACATAGAAGATCTAGCATCTTGATCTAACATTTCTAGTTTCAAAAAAAATTCTAGCAAAATTGGAATAAAATTTGATGATGATGACAAGGCAAATAAAGTTTTAGATGATATAGAACTTTTCATGGGATGGACCAACCAAAGGGAATGGGAAACCACCAAAGTCAACTTCGACTTACGTAAAATCCAATAGATTGTATCTGGACTCCCCTTTTGAGTAATCATTTTATCCACTATGAGAATATCATCATGGAACATATGTGGGGCTACAAACCTCAATAGACGAAAGGAAATCCATTCTCATATTTACAAAAATAAAATAGACCTCATCACTATCCAGGAGACAAAAACTTGTCTTTCCCCTTTTTCCCTTAAAACCATTGGAGCCAATAGAATAACTGACTGGATCCAAATTTACCCCTCTAGATTCAAAGGAGGTCTAGTAGTGGGGTTCAACAACCAAACTTTCACCCCTACTAACCGCTACATCCATGACTTCTCCATAAACATCACTATCAAAAACACATCTAATGGTTTTAGCTAGAATTTCACAGGGGTATACAGAGAACCTGAACATAATAAGACTGCATTCCTAACTAAATTAAAAACTATTATGTCTTCATTCTCCAAGTCTCCCTGGGTCCTAGGTGGGGACTTCAATCTAATAAACCAAAATTCAGATCGATACAACCCCACTAGCTCATCACAACCCATGTCTGCTTCCGAAAAACATTTTAGCCACCTTCTCACTAGACATTCCTTAATTGAACTTAAACCATCAAACGCCTCCTTTACTCGGTCAAGAAATCAAATCTTCACCAGATTAGACCACTTCATCTTCTCCCCCACTTAGGAAGAACAACACCCCCTCTCCACTTTTCACACATCTCACCGAGCCATCTCAGACCATTTTCCCCTTATCTTTGGTACCACCACTGAATCATGGGGAAAAAGACCATTTTGTTTTGATAACTACTGACTCTCATTAGATAACTTCACACTCAAATGTGTTGATCACTGGAAGCAGGTCGACCCCCATACCACAAACCTTGGAATCCATATCCTCCAAAACACAAAAAAAATCAAAGCCCACATAAAAAATGGAAACTTCTTAATCCAAATAAGCTCTCTGAAACTCTCAAAGACCTTGAGAAACAATTCCTTTTTGTTGACAAAGACCCTGCAGCTGACCCAGCTCTTGTGCTTTCAATCAAGGCAGACATGGACTTCACAAAAAACTGCATTGACACAAAATGGAAACAAAGAGCAAAAATCACATGGGAAAAAGAAGGAGATAAGAACTCAGAGTTCTTTCATAAAATGTGCAATAATAACTTCTGAAAGAACGTCATCACATACTTATAGATCAATAATAGAATCACAACCCACAAATCTACCATCACAAACCATATCACAGAACACTTCAAAAAAATCTTCAACACCAACTACCAACCCTCCTGCCTAAATGACCTGGTTTGGCCTACGATATGTTCTTCAAAACTTGACCATCATCTTGATCTTACCAAACCATTCACCTCAAAGGAATTGGACATGGCCATATAAACCTTAGGCGTAAATAAATCACCTGACCTAGATGGACTAAATGTTGAATTTTACCTTGCTAATTGGAACCACTACAAAGTAGACTTCCTAGCTTTACTCAAGGCTATTCATGACAGTGAAAACGTTCACAACATCATCAAACATCTAAACAGAACTTTTATCACTCTCATAAGAAAAATCAACCAACCTGACCTCATTTCCCAATTTAGACTCATCAGTCTCATCAACACCTCCTACAAAATCATAGCCAAGACTTTAGCAAACAGAATAAAACCTCATATCAACAAAATCATCCCACTCAACCAAAATTCTTTCCTCAAAGGAAGAAGTATACAAGATTCCTACCTGATGGTTAACGAAACTATACATCTCTGTTATAAAAATAGAACACCCTTACTAGCCATCAAATTAGACTTTGAGAAAGATTTTGATTAAGCTAATTGGCTATGTATCACCAAAACACTCCATGGCTTTGGCTTTCCTGATAAATGGGTCAACTAGATTCATGCTTGCATCTCCAAAAATTATTTCTCCACTATCATAAATGGTGTCCCCTTCAGATATTTCAAAAACACAAATGGCTTTAGATAAGGGGATCCGCTTTCTCCATATTTTTTCATCATAGTCACTACCATTCTCTCCCGCATGATACAACTAGGCAAAGATAATGGACTGATACACTCACCTTTGGAATGCAAAGAGAACATTATACAATTTGAAGATGATACCATCATCCTCACCTCTCCAAAGGACTCCTCTATCCTCAACACCATCAGAATAATATGAATCTTCTTCTACATCTCTGGACTCAAAATAAATCTACATAAGTCATCCATCTTTGGAGTTCACGTTGACCTCTCAGAGTTGGCCAGATTTAGGGAACTCCTTAGATGCAAGGTCGAAGATTTCCCCATATAATACCTAGGACTCCCCATCACCCCCACAACATCACAAATGTTACTTGGAAACCCATCCTTGAAAGGATCAATAGAAAACTCTCATCTTGGACAAATAACTTCCTCAACCTCGTTGGATGACTTACACTCCTAAACAGTGTCATCACACCCATCACCACTCATTATCTTAGTTGTATCCCCCTCCCTACCAAGACCAGAAAGCTCATTGATAAAACTCGTAGAAAATTCCTCTGTAACAACCATATTCCTTCCACCAACTCTGGAAGTCACTACCATCTAGTTAATTGGGACACTATTGCTTCTCCAATTGACCAAGGTGGTTGGGGCATTCTTAACATAGAAACCCACACATTCTGTCTTATCGCCAAAATCATCAACAGTCTGGCCAAAAATAAGAGGAAAATCTGGACCAGTCTCATAAATTTCAAATATTACCAAAAATCCCCTCCCTGGCATAAAGTGCCCAAAAAGTCTGCCTCACCTCTCTGGAAATACATCAACAAGAACATCCAAAAAATAACCCAGATCATTAACACCCCCCACACTCCCATCTAAAAATCTCCTTTTGGCACGACCCATGGTTAAAGAATAACACTATCCATAACCTGCACACAAATTGGTCCATACCTAACAAACTCACTAAGATCAGCACTGCCAAAGCGCTTAATCAACTGACCAGTAACAAATCAAATGCGCTCAAAAGATGTATACTCATACATCTCAACCCAGACTGCCTCTCCACCCTGATCCAGACACTTGAACAAAATTCATCAAATCATATTACCTGGAAATGGGGAAACACATACTCTGCGAAGAAATCTTACACATACCTCTCTTACAGAGGTCTGTCCCCCCCACCTCAAAAATCTGGAAGCAAAGTGGCAACAAAAACATAAAATCTTTCATTGGCTACTTCTACACAACAAGCTACTCACTGAACAATACCTCATTAAGAGAGGCTTCAATGGCCCCTCTAGATGCTCTCTATGCCACAACAACACAGAATCGGTGGACCACATTTTCTTCAACTGAAAATTCTCACTCAGAATCATCTCACATTTTATTTGACATTTCTAGCTTGATCTCTCATCAAAAACTTTTCCTTTGGAACTCTCTCCTAACAGGCCCTTCACTTCATTTAGTGGTGATGATTTCTTCATCACCATTAGTTGGAACCTCTGGCTTGAGAGAAACAATAGATACTTCATCAATGTGTCGAGACTAAAGCATATCATCATCTCACATATTAGTGCAGACCTTCATATTCTCACCATGTGCAGGCAAGCAGGACCAGGAGGGGACTGAGGATTCTGATGATGGCGAATCGGAGGCCCATTTTCTATGTGACTTGAAGGCGATGGTAGATGACGAGACTGGTGTCAATTTGCTGCATCAATAGTAGTGATGATGTTTTTCATCTGGCTCAAAATAGCTCTTATGAAGTTTTGATGCTCTATTCATAGTACATCTTTCTTATTGTCAGTGATGTTTGTTAAGGGGTGTCTCCCCCAAGAACTTTCTCATTTCAGCATCTTTCCTTGTTTAACCAAACTTAAGTACTGTACCGACCAGCAAAGTAGGTGTTTGCTTGCTTTTGCCTTTTTAATATATGCTACGATCATTATAAAAAAAACAATCATGGAGTACTCTGTTGTTGTTGTTGAAATCCTAGTATGCTATAACCCAATGGTTACACCTTGATTTATGTGTGGGTTCATACTTGAGAATAGTATGGAATGTGATGGTGATGCTTCACCTTATGCATCCATGATCCAATGGTGATGCCATGAGTTAGGGTTTGGGTATGAGTTCTGATTAGTAACATTGATATAATTTATCATGTTGAACCTAACTCTAATGTAAATAGATAAATATGACTATTCATGTTTAACATTCTTATATGATGGAATGATGGTAGAATAACCTCCTTAACATGACCATAACCTTAATGTGTTCATTGGTGGTTATCATAGCCACATGGTTGATACTTTCTTATGCTAAACATGTGCATTATGAATATGATGAGTGTTAATCATATCTAGACTCCTTGCATGTTGATGTAATAAAGGAATGTTCTTAATGTTAATATAACCCTGCTATGATTGTTTATGAATATCTCTTAGCTCATTAATGCAATATTGTGTTGATCTGGTGTATTATATGTAAGTGATGTTGTTGAGCCTTGTTTTAAGGCATGGAAAGATAATGATGATCTTACAGGGAATAGTATGATGGTCTAAATGACCTTTGGGCATGGTTGAGCCCTGAATGAGGTGTAATCCTCTTGTGTTGATAATGTTTGATACCCTATGATATTGTGAAAAGGATTTATATCTTGTGATAGTATGATGACTAGTGTGGTCTCATGAATGGCAAGTGAATAGTACCATGTGATGATGAGATGAGAAATTATGTTTCACACATTTTATATCTTTTGAAGTTGTGATATGTATATGCTTGTTAGAAGTGAATTAGGGTTTGTATGTCCACTTCTATGATGCAGCCTTAATTCACCCAATTGGCATAACTAATCAAGTGAAACTCTAATCATGTAGTTTCATGTGCCATAGATCCATCTGAGGGTCAGAACTTCCCAGATGGTGAAATGAGTATTCCTAAGGGAAGCTCAGAGCACATACTAATGAGTATGCGGGGTGCTTGTCATCCTGAATTCAAGTGTTTAGGGAGGATGACTGTGGTCATACCTAGCCCTCAGTTTGAGAACGGATGCGGTCATGTCTCGGTGATTATATATGGGATGATATTGGAGGACAACTGTGGTTGCACCTCAGATGGTAGGGTATGCGTACCCAACTCTTTTCACTAGTGTTGTAACCTGTACTAGGGACAGACTAGGATGAAGCAGCTTGACCTTATGTGTCTCTATGGCAGACCCGTACTGACCGCCAGGAGCGGAGAAGATCTTTGGAGTCCAACTCTTCCTAGATCTTGTATGGCATTGATTTCGACTTAGCAGTGGTCAGTTGGATTTTGAGTGGCATCCTAAATTTCCTCAAGGCATAATAAAAGATGCATTACATCCATATAGCATATCTGTTTAGGGTTATACACAACACTTTACATTGGATGATAACCCTTGTTTGTTCTCTTTACATAAAGATTATGCTTAGTGCAATTAAAAGATAGTAGATATACTTATTTTGTGGATATGCTTAAGATTGTAGATGCATACATACAGTAGCCATGATTATGTTGATAACTATACTGCTACTTCTGATTAAAATCATGATGCTAGCAATCTCATGTTGTTAGTTATGTTTAGCATGCTAGCCATGCCTTTGTAACTAGAGATGAATATAATGCTAATCATGCTTATCCAGATAATTGTGCTTATGTTGTTAGCTCTTTTTATGATGTTGATATGTTCAACCTATTAGACATGCTAATGTTATTATCTATGCTTATGTGGCTAGACTTATTCATAATGATAGAGATTCTATGCTACTAGACTTACTCATGTTGCTAGATATGCATATGCTACTGAATTGCTTATATTTTCAACAAGATAAATGATGATATTCTAGCTAATGATGATAGTTATTAACTGCTCCTTTATGTATTTTGTTAATCATCAGTGCTACTGAGCTTATTTGTTATATCTGATTAAACTCCTTAACTATTTAATTACTTAAAAATGTTGTAATCAATAATCGTTGTTGGAGGTTATATCTCTTGCTGGGACATGGGTCTCACCCTTGTGGTTCACCACATTTATTTTAGGTAATCGGAAGTGACAAAAACAAACATGTGGCGTCAAATAGGAGTTATAGTAATGAATCTTTGATAAAGTTGAATATATGTCTAGTGTGTCCTATAGTCATCCCTGTACTCTCTAGTCTGGGCAGGAAAAGTTTGTATATGGTATTTCAGATAAATCAGACTTTTGTTAGCATATTAATGCTTATTTGTGTGGCATATGCAATTATTGTTCTCCTATATATATATGTTGTGGCCAATGCGATAAAATGATTTGTATCAAATTCTCGGCATAGTATGGATACAAGAAAGATGTTGGGCTCTTATGCAAATGTTTTTGAGTGGGTGTTGATGTTGAAATCAGTTATAATTTACCCATATTTTTGGGTATGTGATTAATTAGTGATTGATTGTGTTTTATGTTTTGAGTAATCTCATTTAGTGTAATGAGTTCTCACATTTTCCATCTGACTATGGAAGTGAAAATGTTTGAATCAATTTTCTTGCATTAGATGTATCCTTTTGAACGGTACATGAGTATTTTTAAAGGTGATGTTTGAAACCGTTATCGACCTGAAAGAAGTATCATTGAGGGTTTTGTGTCCAGGGAGATTATAGACTTTTGCAAATACTTTCTGAGTTGTAATGAATCTCTTGTAAATGAGAAGAATATTGAGGACTATTCTGGAAAAGAACTTTAGGAGCATGAGTGGAAGTAATCAGTCATGAGCTATGGGAACAAGTGCACTTGTATATTTT
The DNA here is from genome assembly GCA_963693085.1 of Alisma plantago-aquatica. NCBI lineage: Eukaryota > Viridiplantae > Streptophyta > Magnoliopsida > Alismatales > Alismataceae > Alisma > Alisma plantago-aquatica. Next base: position 649,694,191 of record OY856410.1, read on the forward strand.
ACACAACATTGACAAAGTGAGAATTTATATCACCTTACGTACCAATTTTATCAAACAAAATATTCTAGAGCCAATTCAGTGTGGCTTGCTAGAGAGCATAACATGACATTTATTACGTAGTTTGAAGATAAAGTCTTACATCAACTATCTCAAACCCTAATTAATGTTGCTGGAAATATCAAATGCCTTGTGTTTAAACCAAAAATTAATGTTATGTCTTATGAAGGGTCTGAGATAAATTAATTTTCATATTACACAAAGTGTCAAAATGATAAGAGTATCGTCCAAAATAGTGGGGTCACCCTTCAAGCTTTTTCATTGTATTTGTCTAGTGCAAAGGATAAGAGTCCACGTGAAGCTAAATTGTCATATTACGGTGTCATTGAAGACATATGGCAGTTTGACTACATAGATTTCATATTTATGGTGTTTAGGTGTAATTGGGTTGATAGCACCGAAGGATTTGTAGTGGATGAATAGGGTTTCATATTAGTGAGTTTTGAAAAGATTGGCAAGAAGGGTGAACAATTCATATTGGCATCACAGGTGAAGCAAGTGTTTTACATCGATGATCCTGCAATTGAAAAATGGTTGATTGTTTTTCATGGTAAAAGGTAGTTCGTTGGAGACCCCATAGATGAAGAAGAGTACTATGACAAGTATGATGACTCCAGTCCATTCTCAATTAGCTTTCTAACACAAAATATTGAAGATGGCATTGACTTATATATGGGTGGAGATCACACCTAGGAAATATTAATTGATACAAGATCCAAATATTTGAGACATGCTTTTATTTCATTTCAAGTTAGATAAGCATTTTATATTCTTTATCACTTACATTTCATTGTTTGAATATTTTTATAAGATATTATTTAAGATGGCATCTAACCATGGTTTGATGATCGTGAGGATGAGCACCCTGACAATGTGCTCTATGAGCATGAAATTGTTGTAAGTTGTATTGTTTTTACTACACAGATGTGCATTTTACAATGTCTAGTCTTGTTGTATTGTTTTATCACATTTATAAGTTATATCTTTATATGACTTATGTGTGCATTTTGTCAATTTAAACATGAAGATGTACACCCTGAGGATCTTGCTGAGCTTGATGCACAACATTGTCAGTGTGCAACAATAAGAGGCATCACCATGATGAACAAGTTACTAGAGCAAAGGTCTAACAAACCAAATTTGGTTGTTGAGTTTGATGATTAAGAAAATCCTTTTGGGAAGAACAACAATTCTTTTGTGTCATATCAAGGGGTTTTGACTCACAGAAAAATGGATGTAAATGTAGAATCCTGGTAATAAGTTGATCCTTGCAAGAAAGACTTAATATGGAAGGAATCAGGTGTAAGATATTATCATTTATAATTTTGTTTATAAAAAGTATTTATAATTCTATTTTTAAGAATATTTCATTAAGTATATGAACTTTTGTAGAGAATATTAAACCTGGATGAAAAATTGCACCGTGAAAAGATGATGCAACACTATGGTAGGGTATTAAGGAGTTACAGGACAAAGGTGACAAGAAAATACATATAGAATGCTAAGAAGAAGAAGAAGTCAACCACTGAGCAATAGAACTATCTTGACCCAAAAGTGTGGGAGGTGTTTGTTGCTAAGAGACAAACTAACAAATTCAACGTATTAAGCCTCACTCCTCATTTTGAATTCATTGTATTACATGTTTAACATATGGTTTGTACTAACCAGGCTATAAGCAATGCCCAAAGAGAAAGGTCTACAACAAATGTGCACTACCACACAATGGATTCAAGTTGTTATGCAATTTTTGCCAAGAGCTACTTCAGGTTCTTCTTCTTAGCAACCAACTCCTAGGCCTGTTGAGTCCTCTGCTACTCCTAAAATTCTACCTCGCCATGATCTATGGATTGGTGGGAGTCAAGCCAAATCTAGAGAAACACCCAAACCCACAATTGTTGAGGCAGCTTAAAAAATGGTAAAATTCAACTCTCAGAGCAATTAGTATTGATTATTGTTGTGTTTTAGTTACCAATTACTAATCGTGATAATTTGAGGGAGCTCCACGAGAAAGGGAATAAGGTAAGTTCATCCCCTAAGGGCACAAGGGATGAATTGATAGTTGCTCTAGGTAATCCAGGGCATCTTGGGCATGTTAGGGTTGTTGGCGTTGATATTAGTATAAGAATGTTCTTTGGGAAATCAGGGCATAACAGAAAGTTTTCTAAAAAGGTGGATTCTCAGATGAAAAGGTGCAAGAGATGATTGCAATGGGTATAGAGGAAGTAATGAGAAAATATCATTCTTCTCAATCAGATCCTCAGACTGTACCTATGGCACCCCTCTCTTCATACAAGGTTGATCCTCCTACGACAAAGGTGGTTGGGAGTAATCTCATTGACTCACCACCTAGCACGCCCACTTTAAGTATTTTTATGACATAGTAGTCTTTCAACATGATTTATATCATATGTTTTAGTTAAGGTATATATATAACACTCTACGCAAATTTGCAAGGGTTGTGGTCGTGTTGTTTTTTATTACACGGATATGTCGTTGCAATGGGCATCACATAACCTCATCTTGAAGGTGACATGATTCATGGTGTTCCGCTTCCCACTGATGTGGTTCACATGACATTGAGGCTTGTCTATGATGCTTGGAAGTAGACTGCACTACCATATGATCACCATGAGTACAAGATGATAGGTGAAACAAAAGACGACGTGGTCGCCTGGCCCAAAGTAGGAGTTGTCTATACCTATGTATGCTAAATCTACTTTGCATTTATATATGTATATACATGAGAATTGATATGAGATTTTATATATACAGGACACACCACCTAAGAAACCCCATACAGCTCGTCCTCCACTTCCACCTCCTCTTCAATTACCTGGTTGGTTTGGAAATGACCTATTCAACTCACTAGGTCCTCATTGCAGGGGTATGGTAGTATGGATAGGAAACTTTAAAGAAGGGTCGGCTATGATGGTCCATATTAAGGAGGACGTTGTAGGTCAACCTCATGATACTAGTATATTTTTGCAAGATGTTTTGAAGATGTTGAACTATGCTTGGTTGAATACATCTGTGATAGAACTTTGAATATGGTGAGATCTTACATAGGTAAATACCTCATTTTATATATGTTGTTATGTTTTCTTATATATTAATGCATACATGATATATGTTTTGCAGCCACTTACATAGGTCTGTACAGAGTTCACACTACCCCATGTGAAATTTCTAGTACCATCATTGATTAGTCATGTACTTAAAACCCTACATCTATTACCCAATACTTCTCTATTGCATTTAAATATTTTTCTAAAGTAAAAAAGAGTGTGGTATTAGCTCCCTACATTGTTGAGTAAGTTTACTTACTTTTCTTATAATTTTGACTTAGGAATTACATTTTATTATGGATTTTGAGTTTTATTTTGCTTGCCATCTTTTCACGCAGGAATAACCATTGGGTGTTGTTGGTTATTGTCATAAAAAATTATAATAGTGTATTATCTAGATCATAAGGGTGACGAAGTAGACAATGGAGGATACAAATTGAAAAAGGAATTATTCATGTGAGTAAATATATATATATATATATATATATATATATATATATATATATATATATATATATATTTGTGTGTGTGTGTCTATTAACATATACAATTATATGACTATTTACTAAATGTAATTCAATGTGTTACATTAATGTATAGGGCTATAAAAGATATAAAAAGAGGATAGAGGGAAGGTGGACAAGAAAAAAAAGTGATAAGTTGGGAGAATGTTGATATAGTTTTCTAACTCCAATGCATATTAATGCCAACTATGCATACTTCTATTTATTAACATATTGTATGTTGAAATTTATAGTGTCTTGTATAAAACAATGGTTGGGCATGAGGATACTACGTGATGCGGCATATAGACATGATTGTCAAATATGGGGCACTAGACATTAACTGCATAGAAAATGTAATATATAATTGTATTCATCATAAGTAAATAGTATCATTTTTTAAAAAAAAATTGGGCAATTCATTCATACCATTGCTAGGGTGTTTTGAACTTGTGACCTCTTGATCATACAACATCAAATTTACCACTCGGGTACCACTACATTGGCAAATAGTATCATTTAATAATATGAAAATATTGAAATTTTTAATTATATATGTCATTGTCTTTGCAGGTCTTTGCAATGAAAAGTCCCTATATGACGGAACATCTAGACGAGATAAGATAACAATGGGTACAAGCCTACATTCTTGATGTGAACTTTGATTTTTATTGGGATAAAGATTGAGTTTTTTTATCTTTATGTCATTATTTCGATATACATGTGGTGCTTATGACTTCTTACAACTTTATATTTTATGCAAGTAAATTATTGGTTCATATGTGAATGATGATCTTTATACATGTGTGTGAATGTGAAGATAAGTGAATAAAATGAGAATTGTTTTTCTACATGTCATGAGAATGGAATTTGTGCATATGTGAATGTAGTATCATTTGTGAGAATGAATGTGAAGATGAATGAATATAATTATGTTTGAACATGTGATGATGATTGAATTGGAGAATGGATCTTTTATGTGGGTGGTTTGTATTTATTGTTGCAGTTTTCACAAGTTTGTTGGTCTATTGTTAAGTTGAACTCCCAGGGTGGTGTTAACCTTCAGTCCAGAACTGTAGGTTCTACATCATGTTGAACAGTTGGATAGTAGGTCTGAACAACTACTATTTTAAAAAAAGACTTAGGCATTTGTTGCTACATCAAAATGACAATATAGGTCTTAGTCGTCAGTTTTAGACCATAAATTGACATTATAAGACTAAACCAACATGGCCATGTTGGAAATCACAGTTATACTAGACTATAGTCATTGATTTCTTTGAATAAATTATTACTATTTCACTTAGTCATCAATTTTAAGGGATGTAATCGACGACTACGATACTAAATCGATGTTAGTTTTTTTTTCAAAATTGACGACTGAGGAACCTTTTCCATTTACAAATGTGACATGATATGGCCATAAGAACCATCGGTTATTGTTTCTTAGCTGGAAACTAAGTCACTAAATTGTATCAGTTACTTTAAGATAGAAACTGAGGCTAGATCTCTGTCGTCGGTTTGCACGCCTCCGAATAACCAACATCTTAGACTTGTGCCTCTAGTGTCTCCCACTTAGTATTGGTAGGAAACCAATATCAAAGGATCATTTTAGTCAAGGCTAGAGATATTTTTGTAATAGTATATATACCAATCAATGTATAGTTTCATCCATGTTGTCCCCTTGACCTCATTATATACAATCTAGAATATAAAGCATGTTATTTATATCTAGTCTCACCATTGTATGCTAACTACATTATATATATTAAAAATTATTGGATTCAAAGCAACGTATTGTTTTTGGGTCAACAAACTATAATGCCATGGAGCCTGATTGTGTAATACCAAATTGTTCTAGCAAACTTTTAATGCATGATAGTTTACAAGCTACATGTGCCAATTTCCCTAGCTTAAACCTAGAAATTGGTAATTTTTAGTGAGGTTTCATACCATGAGGTTGTAAATTGTAACCAAAAGGTTAAGTGATGTAATTTGTCCTTGTTATGCTAAGAAAAAATGGGATGGACATTTAGTTACCTTTGTTCATGAACATTGTTGATGTACATGGTTTTACTTGATAGACAAAGTATGTCTTTAGTTTTCTTTAAATTTGATTCATTATGTTCCCAAATTTACAAGTAACTGGATAAACAATTCTACTCCAAATGTAACAATCGAAAAGAACATCACTGATTCACCTTTCTCAGATGCCTTGCCACATTTGAAGTCATTCACTAATCTTACTGTCTGGTTTTATGGAATGATTAAAAGATGAACCCAGAGTGGTCGATTCAAAACCCTCAAATTGGACCATCTAGTGGTTCGATTGGTATCGTAATAATGATATGGAGGTAACAACTTATCATGGAGCAGACATTCCAATCTCTCAAAAACATGAAACTGATGTACACCAACTTCCTCAAAAGTTAATATTCCCTAATGAAGTTTCAAATACCCACTGGAGCCTTGCATGATCTAATCAATGACCAACAACCCAATCATCTAGTTGAAGGCCCAACTAGTTTTTGTAGAACATAATACACAAACAAAAAATCCATTAGTTAAACTAAGTTGGATCAAGAAATTATAGCACATATCAAACCATCAAATATTGCAAAACCATAATACACAAATAGAAATCCACTAGGAAGCCTAACAAAGCAATTGGCGCACAAATGCACTAACAAGCATATAAAAAATATCGAATAGTAACAAACAACATACATTCACGATGATTAAAGATAACAATTTCTAGTGATTGAGAATATAAATTCACAAATCATCTTACTAATGGCAAAAATATATAGGACTGATGATGCATGGACAAAAGTAGCAGTTGGATTGAACAAAAAAAGACAAGGTAACTTACTCTTTTGGATTGAATGAAGCTCCTAGGTGCTAGGATGATACTAAACAAAGGGATATGATTTTCTTACGGGCCCATAATGCAAATTGCAACATGAAGAGGTAAGACAAGACTAGAAAAGAGAATCTCGTGTGACCGATCGGTCAAAAGAAATACAGAAGGTGACCAACGAAGAAAGATGTGGACAAAGGTCACCTGGAACAACCACATACGATATGGACAATGATACTTCACACGATTGAGAAAGGAGATCGGGTGGAGATTTGGGGATGGATTGGGTATTACAGTGAGGAAGAGGGAAGACAAGTGAGAGGGTCATCGGGGGCACAGTCGGACACAAGGGACAAAATTAGGCGAGGATGCGGTGGAGGGGTTAGAACTAGATAGTGTGTCATCGGGTGAGTAGGTATGTAAACGGTGCGGATATGACCATACCAAAGCCATACCCATTTATTTAGTGGGTACAAATACGGGTCCACACCTACATTAATTAAAACTAAACCCCCATTGTATCCGAACCTACATACCATGCGAGCATACAGTGCTGATCTATGGGTATATGATAATATGCTACATATCATGTTTTAAAGTACCAACTGTAAATTAAAAACACATTATAGGCCCAAAACGACTAAAATTCTACCTAAAAAATCATAGGCATTTGAGTGTCATTAAAATTACTCTCTTAATTATGACATTTTGACATTGTAACAATGTTTTTAATAAGCATACCATTAGAAAAGATATACAGATTGCGTTCTATTTGCTCATCTGAATCAACATCCATATTTTCCTAACGACAGTAATAGTCTCAAGATAAAAAATGATGTCTCAAGCTGTACCACAAAATCAGATTTTAGTTTAGAAGAGAGTTTAATGACATCATTGAAATAAGGATTATTACTAGGCTCAAACATATCTGAATAAGCTATATTGACCACATAGATAACGAGTTTGACATTAAGCAAACACAAGAGTTGTATATAGCACTTCACAAATTCTATTACAGTAGTTTGATCAATACATAAGTGTATTGTTTAGTTGTTAAATTGTTGTAAGAAAAATACAAGGATAGCCAGGTGGAAGCAAATATACCATTTACATGAAGTTTTCTAAGCTACGGAATAATAAAAAGTCTTAATGGTTCTGGAAACAAAGAAAATTGACAATACAAAAAAGAACGAGGAAGCAAATGAGCTTCTTTTTAATGAGTAACGCTACACATACCCCTCCACATCCCCGGGAGTCTACCCGGTAGTTGGGAATGGGATACTGCTGATGTGGCAAAAAGTTGTTGGAAAGTTAAAAAAAAAATAAAAAGAAGAGAGAGAAATCGGTTTTGCTCATAACTTTCAATTCTAAATGAATTTTTTTTGAAAGAAAAAACAACAGATTCGTAATGAAAAATACTTTCTATCAAGACCAATGTTGACATACTTTGGAAAAAATAATATTAGAAGTATATTAAAAGAGGAGAGAAGTATACAAAAGTACAGTACGTTTTTGGATACTGTACTAAGATTGACTATTTAGGTACAGTATTTATTGCCTCTTTATTTCTTCATATTCCATATTATGTCATACATACATAAATATTGTACATGTTATCATTCATATTAATTTTTGCATACATTTAAAATGTAACGTTTGACAATAATCATAAACAAGGATACTCAAGGTACCGTACGAGACATAACAACAATACATAATTTGATGATCTTGTTGTTACTAGAAGTACATTACTAGTGACCACATTTTGTAATACAAAATATAGTATTTGACGTATAATACTAGAGGTATTGTACGAGACACAACAACAATACATGATTTTATGATCTTGTTGGTATAAGAAGTACAATACTAACAACCACATTTTGTAATACAAAGTATGATACTAGACGTTTATCAGTACTAGAGGTATTGTGCGAGAGGTACAGTACTTACAACCACATTTATCAGTACTAGAGGAATTGTACGAGACATACAATACATAATTTGATGATCTTGTTGGTACAAGAAGCATAGTACTATCAGCCACATTTTGTAATACAAAGTATAGTACTAGACGTACAGTACTAGAGGCACTGTACGAGACATACATTAATGATTTGATGATCTTGTTCGTACAAGTACAGTACTAACAACCACATTTTGTAATACAAAGTATAGTACTAGACGTACAATACTAGAGGTACTGTATGAGACATGCCAACAATACATGATTTGATGATCTTGTTGTTACTAGAAGTACAGTACTAACAGCCACATTTTGTAATACAAAGTATAGTACTAGACGTACAATACTAGAGGTATTGTACGAGACATACCAATAATGCATGATTTGATGATCTTGTTGTTACTAGAAGTACAGTACTAACAGTCATATTTTGTAATATAAAATATAATACAAACGTATAGTACTAGAGGTACCGTACGAGACATAAGAACAATACATAATTTAATGATCTTGTTGGTACAAGAAGTATTGTACTAACATCCACATTTTGTAATGCAAAGTATTGTACTAGACGTACAGTACTAGAGGTACCGTACGAGACATAACAACAATAGATGATTTGATGATCTTGTTGGTACAGTACGAGACATATCATGTATAAAAGATTGTCAATAACCACATACTATACCTATATAAACTAATTCACGTTTCATTAAAAACATACACATTTACTAAACTGCAATACTTTCACTTATGTTTAAGAACAACTAATCCTTGATCTTATTCATTCAAAAGTATAGTATTAAACTCATTGCTAATGTTAGTCAATCGAATTCATAGATGAACAAGTAAATATTGTATATGATTTGGGAGAAACACGAATGTGATGTACTATACTCACAAGTAATGTACGTCTATACTCAAAGCATGTGTATGGTATCCTAAAATATGGATACTATATTTCTGTCATATTATCATTATTTTAAAGTATGTCAACACTAGCCTTGTTGGAAAGTATTTTTTACAAGGATTCTAATGCAATTTATTTCATTAAAAAATATGCTCCAAAGTGAAAGTTATGGACAACAATATTTTCTCTCTCTTCTACTTCTCTCATCATTCTTTTCTCATATTATTATTTTTTCAAAATATGTCAACATTGGTTTTATTGAAAAATATTTCTTATTACGAATCCAGTGCTTTTTATTTCATTGAAAAATTCATTGTGGATTGAAAGTTATGATCAATATAAGTTTTTACTTTGTTTCTACTTCCTTCCTATTTAAAATTAAATAAAACTGATCCACGTTGGACTTTGCAGCAGACTCAGCCGGGTGGGTGGCCGGATGGGCAACATGTTACGGCTAGAATTACTCTTTTTAATATCTTGAAGCCGCAGTCCGCCGATCAGCATAATAAAGTCAACTTTCAATACAAAAGTTGAGATGAAACTTTCAGATTTGCTAGGAGAGGCAGCAACAAAGAATAGTTGCCGATATTGTAGTAGGATGGTTCTCCCTTTTTGTAGGAGATCTTGCAAGCACCTGGTAGGATTTGGGCGCCTGGTTTGGACGTTCACGTTTGCAGTCTGGATTGAGAGGTCGGTTGGATCATGGCTCCTAGAGTTGGAGCTAAATGGAGAGGAGGTGACGACATTGCGTTGTCGGTAGTCGCTTCCACAGAATGGATGAGCCGTACTTGGAGGCTAGAGTTGGAGGCACCTTCGCTGGAGGCGGAGGCAAAGACATCATGCTTCGGTGCGTAAAATGGAAGGAGTGTCTAGTTTGTTTGGCTTAGACTTATGTTAGAAATGGGAATCGCTAGATTGTAAGTAGCGGTCTTCGGGCTTTTAGTTTGTGATGCATGCATATATATTTTATTTATGTGTTATGCATTGTGGATATAAGAATGTAACGGGTACAGGTATGGGAACATCCATTATTATATCTGCTATCATACAAGTACATGGGTAAGTGGGTATAGAAAATTTTACCCGTGACGGGTTAAAACGGGTCTGGAATTGCGGCTATAGGGATCTAAGCGTACCAATTTACATACATATGGGGGAGGAAAGGGCACACTCATAACGTTAATTGAAAAGAAGAAGAGAAGCGGACATATCATAGGAAATCGGTGCGGTGGGATTTGTATTTTTAGATTTAATCTACAAATATATTTTAAGTATAAATTTTGATAAGGGGCTGAGTTGTTAAATAATAAGTACACATGTTCCTATACAATAGGTTGGAATCTATTGCGTAATTATAATATATAATAATAGGTTAGAGTCTGTTGTGTAATTATAATATCTAACAATGGTTGGAGTCTATGGTATGATCTTGGTATATAACAACAGGTTACAATATATTGTATGACTGGCATCTATTAAAATATGTGAACGCCTATTGCGTCATCATGGTATATTACTATGAGTTAGAGTATTTTGTGTAATCATGGTTTATTATAATAGGTTAGCATATGTGACTATTACACCGGGTTAGAACATGCTATGTAATTAGGATTTCTACAACAGGTTTGGGTATGTTGTGTTATTACAAACTATTACAACCATTTAGCACATGTTGTAGTATCACATATACTACAATAGGTTTAGCATGTTGTATATAAGTTTTGTTGCATAAAATATAGAATATACAACATGAAAATAGACTTGTTATAATAAATGTATTAACTACAACACAATCAATCGAACTGTAATATTTTTACCCCTGTAAAAAGTATTTTCTATAGTAGCAAAATCCTAATTCCATCGCATATTAAACAATAAATGAAGATCCTAATTATCGTATTTATTATATACTTCTATTTATTATGACCACTTAGATTTAATTATGTGCATTGACCACATAGTCAATTATGATCTTTAGCTTCAAAACCCTTATTCATCATATATATGGTTATTCACTTTAGAAATCCTAATTATCATCATTATGATGATGATCATCTGGGATTACTATAATATTCAATAATGTCACATCTCATATAAACATATTAAATATGATTAATAATCTTATTCATCAAAACTAGGGTTTATATACCTTAATAATTTATTAATTATAGCTCAGTCCTACTTTTACAAATATGATCTAATTAGGTCTCAATTATATTTTATTCATTTTTTCTCATTTCCTAGATCAATTTTCATACATAATTAGTCAAAATCCGTAGCAATCACTACAATCTTTGCAAGTTACACACTAATCGACCAATATGAGCATGCCACGTCGGCAATACAAATGTTCCAGTCGGGCTTGAATCTATGGTATCATTCCACATTGATAGCACGCGCCTGCGTGGATGAGGATAGGAAAGGGATTGAAAGACCTAAACATTCCTGACATTCTAGTGTTGCATGTAACATATTCAATTTTGACATATTTAAAACATAATTCAAATAATCTTCTAAAAGTTAAATTTGAATCATTTACATACTAGCCTCTTCCTTTCTCATATTTGAACAACATTTCAAAATCGGTGTAAGTTTCATTTATGCAGATTGTTTTGTGATGTCTTAACTCTTGAAACTACTTGTTTTGTATTTGGACCCATTGAAAAATCAGACCCCACCGAGTGATAATGGTCATCAATAAGAGTCAGGAAACTTCAGAATCCGTTACAAATAACATTTTATTAAATAAATACTTCCTGGTTACGAATATAGTTCACGCACTTGAACTTAATACAAAGAGTATTTAAAGAATTGGTCCCATCAATTATATTGATAACATAATATATGTGCACGATCATTCAGGTTACGTACGTGAAAAGTAACTATCTAATATTATTTAATAAACACTATCAAACCCATCGTTTGTATTGCTAACTGATTGTTCATTTAATAAACATCTTATGAGAGATCATGCATGTAGTCTACAACATCGTGACTGTTGGGTTCTTTTTAATATTAGATAAACGGTTGCGCAAGACTCATATTTTTGGCCATACATTATTCCACATCAATCTTCTTCATTTCGTCATTGTTCGGGTAACAAACAAATGACTACAGAGGTGAGAACGGATCCAATAAGAGATCTCCATTACGTTTCAGTTCATGACCCTTTCACTTCTTCACCGAGTTTACTAGTCACGACTACTGATATTTTATCTAACAACCTCAGTAACGATTTCCAAACGTCATCTTCCAAGGTCCGTCCGATATAGAAACGCATCCAAACAACTATTGCCCGCCACTTATGGAACGCGGTGAATGAAGGGGAAGGGAAGGGAGGGAAGGGGAGGGGACACTTATTTGAGTATATTTGGTTAGCATAGGAAAAAGAAAGGGAGAGAACATAAAAAATAAAATAAAAATATGTCATTTTTTAACAAATCATATTATTCTAAAATGTTACATACACCACACACATATTAGTACATAAAAAATCAAGATAAATTAAACTCAAGATAAAAAAAATTATTTGTATACTTATTTTATTTATGAAGAAGATACACTTCTTATGTTTAACGTGATGTAAAACATTGTTGATGCAAATATGGACTATTATGTCTCTTTTATAGTTTTTGTATATGTTACTTCTTTCTAATTTTATAACTTTTTCTCCATTTATTTAAGTTCCCTCCATAACATGAGAGTTCCCTCCACTTTCGTCCACAATTCTCTCCGTTTTTCTATTTTTCCTTATGTTATGTTAAAAACATTATTTTTTTCAAACTTCCGTATTCCCTGTCAACATTTTTTCTAGACATTCTATTTTTTATTATATGCTATATTTATTCTAATTTCTTTTTATTTTTATTTTTTCCTCTATTTTTTCCCTCCAACTTCTTCCCTACATTTTGTATTCTCTCCAAATGAGGTGAGAGACTACATGTTCTTTTTTTTTATTAGTTGTGAGCTATGCAAGTCTTTCCCCTCATGTTATTTATATTTTTCCTCTACATTCTATATTTCCCTCCAAGTTTTATAATAAATTTCCCGTCAAGTCTTTCTCTTTTTCCTTATCTCCACTCCGATTTAGTGGGGAGAAAAGTAATACTTAGTTCTTTCATGTACAACTAAACAACTTAATCGTTTCCCCTCCCTTCCCTTCCTTTCCTCTTAACCATGTACAACTAAACAACTTAATCGTTTCCCCTCCGCTCCCCTCCTCTCTGTTCACCGCGTACCAAACAAATCGTTAATCTTTTGGTCTTCCTTACCACTCTCGAAACATCCCTCTCACCCTATATAAGCTCTTCTACATGCCGATCTTAAACCTACAGATCTGTAAACACGACACAACCTTTACCTTGCAAGTCTCATGACTCAGTCAAACATGGACTTCGTCTCCACCATTTCCATGTTATAATATAACAGGGCGTGAAGATTTCTTGTATGAGCTTTTCTCGCCCTGAAACAACCTGCTCATTGATCACTTCTCATCTTCACTGAACCTATGGCTCTTTCAACCTGCGATCACCATCGTCAAGCATCACCAGTTTAGCAAGTCTAAACTGCAAGTTCATCTTGACCTCGGCACCACCTACTGCAACACAGCAGGAAAACCCTGCCGTGGAGTGCTCCGACACATGTAGATAACTGGGACCGAGGAGGTAGACTAGACCTCTTCCAAACAGTCGTGCAATCTATGATTGAACCACCGAATGCCCCCTACGGCAATCTATGCAAAAAAACCAGAGGAGCATTGGCTACCTCCTTGGCCTACGAATTTGGAGGTCTTTGTTGGCTTGGACACGAAGACAAGAAAAGTGATCAGCGCTGACAAAGAAGTTGTTCGACGGACTGATCATTAAGTTCAATCTACGTACGCTGACCCATGAGTCCTTCTGCGATCTCTGAATTGAAAAACCTTTATAAGAAAATACTATAATATACTAAACTGATAATTTCGATGGGAAATTTAAAACTTATAACTAATCCTAATATACAGATGGTCTTCATTATCGCAAATCCTACGCAGTAGCTGCACTTACATATATGTATGGGTATTTAAATAACACTACTTGATTTGTCTGAAATTTAAAACTTATAACTGATCCTAATATACAGATGGTCTTCATTATCGCAAATCCTACGCAGTAGCTGCACTTACATATATGTATGGGTATTTAAAAAACACTACTTGATTTGTCTGAAAATCCTATAAAATTATGGTGCTATACTCAACTATCGACTTGACATTATCAGAACTTTTGGTATACAGATACAAACTGTAATACATATGTTAAGCTTTTTTTTATCATCTCTAAGTACTAATGACACTAATTGTAATATAGATGTACTAACAGAAGTACATAGATTTCGGGTCTAGTACTCAAGGTGACTTCTTAACACTGGTTTCTTTTCGTAATGACATAGTGAACAAAAGTTAGATATTGATATGAATGTACACAACTAACTATACTAATTAGTCTTACATATTTGCTTGCAATATAGTAGTGTATATTTGTATATATGTTAATGTATTATACAACTTATGTAACTTGTCGATCTTTTTGTTGTCTAGTTGCCTAGATCAACCAACGCATAAATTGTAGATTTGACACTAAGGGTGATATTCTCCTAGTCTTTGTCAAATACATTAGTCCTGATTTTATCAGCAAGGATACTGATTTATATGTATATCTACGTAAGCAAACACAAAAGTGTGTTCGAGTAGTTAATAATAACTCACTATTTTTAATAGGGCTGTCAATGGGTAAGGGTAAACCCGTTTACCCTTTACCCATACCCTGTAGGGGAAGGGTAAGGGTAAAGGATTTTCTTATCATTTACCCGCCTACCCGCTACCCTCTAACCCGCTACCTTAGTGGGTAAGGGTAAGGGTAAGCCATTACCCATACCCTCTAACCCGCTACCCACCAATATTTATGTATAATATATTGAATGTATGGTCATATGTTGTTTGAATCTATGTAATATTTAATTTTATTGGGTCATCATTTTAAATAATACATGATATTCTTTTCTACTTATTATATAGTTAACTTGGTTGTGTATGCAACACAGTTTTGGAGGTGCAAGACACATGTATATATGTAGTCTATGTTTCATTAAATTATTTGTGGTGTAAGGCAAACATGTATATAATAACAAGATTTAATCTTTAATGTATCATTTAATACATATGTGAGGCAGTGTTATCTATTTTATTTGTGCTTTATTTTTTGGATGCTATAACATTTTAGAGGGTATAAGATATGCATATTTCTAAGAATAACTCTCTATGACATATTGTCCTTTAATATCATTTTAACGTAGAAGTCTTAATCTACTAGGAATAATTTATTTTTTCACACACCAATATTAGGGTACTACCATTTGTACATGCATTCAATACAATAATTGTAGAATATTACTTAGAAATATTTTGAATATTTAAAATCCATTATGGAACATCTTGATATTTCACTCAAATAAATGAATGCACTAGCTAGACCATTATTGTTAATATTACCACAAATTTGAAGATGACATTTAAATTCCCCACTTAACCCTTACCCTCCCCATTTACCCTGTGGGTAAGAGGGTAAGGGTAAGGGGAGGGTAAGGATATTGGTGGAGTGGGGAATTACCCATACCCTTACCCGCCAGACTTGGTGGGTAAGGGTAAGGGTAAGACTTTACCATCCCCATACCCTCCCCATTGACAGCCCTAATTTTTAGTAGTGTTCATATGATGCTCATTTTTATAATTTTTCATGCTAGTAAATGAAACCTAGATATATGGGCATTTCATGTATATAGGAACATAAGATACTAAAATATTGATTATAATGAACATTATTTGGGGACTATTCATTTATACTCATTCATATATTAACCCTAAAGTGTAATAAAAGGCATGCATCCATCTTATGCATATGAAATGTATAACATAAAATTATTCATGGCAAATATAAGTCTAACAATTATAAGAAATGAACCGCAAAATAAAATTAAAGAAAATATTTCAAACCCAAGGCCATGATTTGATCAATGTTCCTATTTGTATGTAACATCAAGGTGAACCTTTGTGAAGCACTTCCTTATTGATTGATCAATTGATTACTCTTGCATCAAGGTACGAGAATTTTCTATTTTTAAATGAAGTTTACATCCCTGTTAATATCATGATATTGGGGAGTCCAATTTGTTAAACTTTTAGCCTGCTCTTGAAAGACACCCAATTAGACTACTTGATGACTTGACACGATAATTGGTACTGTCAGATCTAAGGCTAAGGCCCAATTAATTAGCAGAATTAAGGGACTGTGGTCTCCTAGTCGACTAGCAATTCAGTTTAACGTGGTCATTCTTATTTTGATTAATGAGAACACATGGTCACCTAAGCACAAACAGAGTATACCAAGTGCGTAAAGTATTGAGAAATCTTCTAATTGTGATTACCTGGTTGATTTTAAATTGAGACCCATTTATACATCTCTTTTGAACTACTTACCTACATTTTATATCTCCATGCATCCCTTATGATTAAATCTTTAGTAAATAGGGTATGTTCATTTAACTTTATTTAAACTAGATTTTCTAATGGTCTTTTAGATTGATATGTATTCTTATTTTGTGTTCATGCATGATGTATTTCCTGGGGGAATGTATGAACACACCAGGCCTATCATTGGATCAGCAAGAAAAGAATATGAAGAAGACTTATAAGAAGATCGCATGAGTTGTGCTTTGTTTGAGATGGTGAACAAATTAGAGAATAAAATGTAATCACTAGCATTTGATGTATAATTTTTTTAACCTCTATATACTCTAAAGATTTTTATTAATGCAAAGATTGTTATTTTTCTAAAACAAATTATGTAAAAAAAATCAATCTCCAAAGATCAAGTCTTTACATTGCGCCTGGGGGCAGAGGGGTCTTTTCACAGACCGTCTTGTTCAACCTCCCGACCGTCCTTCGCTGGTGCCTGGGTGAGTCAATCAGTAGGTTGACTCCACACTCTAGGGTGCCACAGAGTCCAGTAAGGGTGCAAGAACCCTTGTAGGATTCAAACAAACTCGACGGTGGCCTCGAATCCACCAAAGCGGGAAAGAATGGATGGAAACGGGAGGGCATCTATATAGAGATATACAGAGAACCTGAGGGGAGTAACTAGTGGATACTATGAGGAAATTTGACGGTCTAGGGATTCTTCTTGTTATTCATCCTCGTGGGTCTTACTCTCATCCAAATTGATGACTAGGGCCATATATATTAGTAGAGGTGTCAACTAGTTTACTGAGAAAAATCCAATCCCAACCGTCAATTTGGGAAATCCCTAATACCTCACCAAAAAAAGTAGGACATGGTTGGGTTCAGTTTTTCATCCTAAATTCAATGGGAAACGTTTCAGATGATACCATGGATCAGAGAGAAAGAGGAGAGTTGGAGAAGGAAATCAAGATTGTAGCATGGTTCCTATTTTGTTCGAGGGTTAAGGATGATCTTCTGATCGTTGATCAGTGTTCCAAGGGCCATAAAGTTACAGATCATTTAAGAGGGGTCAGGCCTAGATTTCCAATTTGATTATAATGTGACAAATCAGATTTGTTTCAATTAAACCTTCCACATTAGGGAATGCCATTAAATTCATAACTCTCTCCTCTCTTCTCCAATCTTATAAAGGAAACCTTATAAGAACTTAATCTTGTATTTGGAAAGATAGGGTATCAAACATATGCTTCTAGATGCCATTTCCTCTCTCTTCAAATAAGGGAACAACATTTACTTATTACAAGCGGGTGCCTCATCCTTCATTATATTCCCTAGGCCTCTAGGAGAATCTTTTTACTATAAAATTTTGAGGATAACTCATTAATACCTTTTCTAATCTATATCTAATTTGTGGGATTTATTGGTGTATCTTTCATATATAACACTTGCTCTTTTAATATATCCTTAAATTAATTACCCACGCAACATGGAAAGTCCTTTACCTCTCAAATTTGAGAACAATCATTTTTTTATTATCTCCAAGTATCCAAAAAGTGAGACTGAGTTGTGCTTGCTTGATGCCTCAAAACTTTTGTTGCCATTCATGGCTAAATAATTACTTTTATAATTATCTAAAACACCACATATCTTATTTTCTTTTAAAACTTGCATATTATTCCATATTCCACTTATATAATAAACCATGAAGCAATTATCATTTATATATGAATGAAATCTCTTTTATTTCTTTAGCTTGTTCCACATAGACCTATTTACAAAGAAAATAGTCTCATGGGCCTCACTTGGGCTATGAGTTGCACCCCTTCCACAAAGTGATTAATATTATTAATTCCAATTAGGGAAATTGCTTATAAATCAAGTTTTATATTCATAGAATCTAAATTTACAAAATTTGAGGATATTACATTCATCCCTCCTTAAAAGGAATTTTGTCCCAAAAATTTAAACCTAGTAAGTTAAAGGTAAAAGATAACTCTTCTTAGTTTCTAACCTTAGGGTTAACAACCCTTCTTGGATTATTTTTAATGACACATTTCTCACATTACTAAGGTTGGTACCCAAATTCAATTCCAATGTATATCGACATCCTTAAAATATTTATTTGTGATTTTTCTCTCACTTGGTGACTATCTTTTCATGTAGGTTTCCAACCAATTCTTTATTTATTTCCACATAAGGGTGAGGTAACACCTCAATCCCTAGATCATGTCATTAAAATCAAAATAGGGTATTCATTCTCATATGTCAATTTTACGCATAAAAAGTGTCTACCCAATCTATCTCAGTCATAATACGTTGAAATAAGCATTTGGTTGCAGCCCAAAAATAAAGTTCATTCCACTCCAAGAGAAAAGATTGTGTAACCACACATTATCTTAAAATTTCATTTTTTTGTTGAACCACTTTCGACAATAATTTATCTTTCATACCTTGAGAAGATTCCAATTAATCTTAAACATTACAAAAAAGTGTACTCTAAATCAATATGAACAATAGGTATGAAATTGATGATTGCACTTAACCTGGGTTAAATGCTTGATGTAGAAGAAAATATACATGTAGTTTGAATCACATGATGGGATATAGATAAAAAAAAGTACCAACGAGGGTGATATTCAAATTTATAGTCAAGCATGTGATTCTATTTGAAAGATGGCAACTCTGTATGAATCTAGATAGACAATGATATCTTTCCACTAGTGAAGTCCCTATGTTTTCTTTCTCTTCTCTTTTTATAATCTTGTCTTGTAACATCCAAGATTTGAGGCATGGGATAAAATGATCTTAAAAGGAATGATTGGACTACCAATATCACCAAGGTGCACATCCTTTTTAGGGAGCCCATCACTAAAGAACTCTACGGTTAAGCATGCTCAGTCTAGAGTAGTACTAGGATGGGTGACTAGTCAAGAAGTTGATCCTGGATTACTCTTAAAAGAGGACAAAGCACACAGTTAAGGTTGGTGGTGGCCTATTTGTAATACTTGAAAAAAAATGAAAAGAAGAGAAATCTAGAATGTGGAAGAAAAATGAATTTCCATGTGGTATGGGTAATCAATTTAAGGTTATTCTAAAAGAGCAAAATTCAACCATGTAACTCATTCCATCTAATTCCAAAAATTATATTTAGGTTCATAAAGTTTTTATTGAGTTTCCTTTCAAGTTTCATAGCTAAAAGATATTCCAAGAGACCTAGAGAAAATACTAAAGGTAGTGGGGCCTAGTTGCAATGAATACTTTGTTTCTAATTTTGTACGTCGATTAAATAGCTTCCAACTGTATTCATGATTTAGCGGCACTTCCCTGAATGTGTCATAATTGCTTAGGTCATTAGATCTATGATCAATGACCTCTTTGTAATACCTCTCGCCTAGTAAGGAAACTAGGTTATAGTGTCATGTTGCCATCCTATTTTCCCCTTTCTCTATTTGAACCAAGTTCACATTCAAGATCTGTTCCATTGAATTAGGGATGAGGAGCCGAATCCAACCGTGGTCTACTTCTACATTTTGGGAAAGGCATTAAGATTTGCCCAAATTGTCATTTGTGATTGAGATCCTTGCCTATAGACTAGCTGACATCTCTCCCTATAAATACAACCCTGGCCTTCAGGTGAAGGTAAGAAAAAGCTCATGGAGAGAGAGAGAGAGAACTAGGAGAATCCCACAGACTCCTCACATCTAAGCCATGTCTCCCTCTCTCAGGTCCTCTATTCAACATCATGGAGCTCTGACCCTTTTCTGATAGTATTGCCCCCTTCGGTAGAGCAAAGCCCACCACCAAGTCTGGTAGGTGACACATAGGTCTCTTAACCATTTCCAAACTCTTTGATGCTCTGATGCCAGGAGTCAACCTTTCTAGTTGACCAGGCTAGACACCAAACGGAGGCAGGCTGCGAGGAGGAAGTCGAAGAGAAAAAAGGGGGAAAATACACTCATGTCGTGCAAGGCCCTGAACCCCAGGGTTGCAGGGGTAAAAGTGGCCTTCGGCCTCAGTTTATCATTGTGCACGTGTGGAGTGAGCCGCTTGAGTGGCAGATGCCCATTATCTGAGCCATATCCACATGGAAAAGAATAAGATCCATTTAACTGGCATGACAGGCCCCCATTGGCCTGAGGGTAATTATCTTGAAAATTATATAGAAAATGATTAGTAACTCCAATCATGACAAGTAATAAAAGAAAATTGATGAAAAATGAGATGAATACAAAGCAAATATAGTTGAGACATAAATATGATCTTAATCCCAACAATAGTGTAAAGGTGGGTTTAAGTGGTGATCAGTGTATAAAAACCTTAGATTGGTGTATTAACTTGTTAAATACATTAATGCTCTCTGATAATGTTGAAGATAATCATGACCATGTTGATAATACTTAGGTTTCTAATGAGAATAACCATGTATATGAATAAGTAGGTTTTAAAGATCCTAACTTGCCATGTTATTAATGAAGTTAGTTGGATCTAAGTGTTCATGATGTGCTAATATGGTAGAGTTGATTATCATGGCTACACTTAACATGAATTAGGGTTCTTACATCATTCAATTAATGAGCATGGGAACTGGATTATCAAGCATAACTCTAATGATAACTCGATAACAAGGAAACCTAAAAACAATAATTGGACCAGTAGGATTTGATCTAATTAATGTGATGGTGACACTTTAGGATTCACATACATGCAGATTAAATGATTGGATTCTTTGCTTGCTTGGTAGGATGATATGCTTGAAGTATAATTGCATAATCAGCTCATCATTGAGGGATGTGGTTTCTCTTATGGCTACTTGAATTAGTTTGTTGGTGTTTGTTGAGTGTTTTTTGAAGATTGAACAACTAAATTGTTGTATGTTTATTTACATTTTGTCCAATTATAATGCCACTATGAGTATCACATAAATTTAGATATCATATTTTGAACCCTAGGCTGATGAGTATTAAGGGGTGACACACACGAGCCCTTGAAGGGATAGTGATCATGCCAAAATAATATATCCAGTAAGGGCCAGAATATGTAAATAAAATGACAATTGTTATTTGCAAGTAATTGATTGATATATGTCATTATATACTTCCACACTTTTGCATGCACCCCATGTATACATTATATTCCAATATGTTGATCTGTGTACATGCTAGAAATGGACAAATTAAATTACTTAAAGACATTAGAGTTAACTGGCAAGGAGGATTCCATAGATACATCTTCTCATATATATATCATATGTACTATTTTGATGACATAAAGTTATGTAAGTTCTAGAGGAACATCTTATAAACAATATTTTTGAATTAATTGAAATTATTTAATATAATTTATTATTTGATAAATCTAGATCTTTGGAAAAATTTTAGGCAATTGACTCTCATCTTTTTGTCTTTCCTTAATTGGGGCTTGCTGAGAAGTGAGGTCATTACATTTGGTATTAGAGCACCATATTTTTGAAATAATATTTAATAGTTTATAATTTCAAGTAATATGTAGAAATATGAGGGGCATTTTCTAAAGAGAATGGTGTATAGAAGGGACCACGACCCAGGGTCTAGCAAAAGTTTCCTCTGCACCTCTAGTTGTCTTATGAGGACTCTCAGGCTCCTGCATCCTACCTGGCTAAAGTTGGATGATTTTGCACAAAGTAAATTACCATGAGGTTTTCTTCTCATCTTGATTCGTCCACTTCTCATCCTCTTGCTTAATAAAGAAACTTCTCTCCTCATTTAAAGTTAGAGTTTTTGATAAGAAATAGTATTAAGGCGTCCTCCACCAATTAATGTACATATAACGTGAAAATGATAATGTACATGTAATGTGGAAATAATAATGTACATGTAAATGTGGAAATAATAATGTACATGTAATGTGGAATAATAATGCACATGTAGTGCGGAAATAATGATAATGTAAAGAAAAATGGTTTTATGAGTTATAATGGTAAACTCTAGATGGAAATAGGGTTGCTTTAGGAAAATCCTAGAAGATGAAGGGACATAGAAATCCTAAGACGTAGGTTGTAGTCTCTAACCCGTATACAAAACCCTAAGCCTGGGAAATGGGAGTAGAATGGGTAAAATGGTAACCCTGCCCATATGAAGCCTAATTAGGGTAAGAAAATAAGAAAAATGTAAATAGGTCTATCTGACCCAGTCTTCCAAGCATGAATGTGGAGATATTTATGCATGATGCATGTCAAAAGTTTTAAAACATAAGTACCAATAATTATACATCAAAATGAAGATATAAATATAACTTGCTCATCAGCCTAATGCTATCTCTTGAGGAATAGAGGAATAAAGAATACCCCCAGTGAGTGGGCATGCTACCCCAGCGAGTGGGAATGTCATTGAACATACCCCCAGTGAGTGGGTATGCAACTAAAACTGCCCCCATTAGTGGGTGCATTATCAAAATTACCTCCAGAGAATAATTATGCTACCCTCAGCAAGTGGGTATGCCATTAAAATACTCTTTGATATTATGAATGGAGATCACCCATAGAGAGTGGGTAGATCATTAAAATACTCCCAATGAGTGAGTACGAATAACTCCAGGATTGGGTATACATAGAGGCTGAGCAAGGAAGGATTGAGAAGTTATAATATAAAATGTATGTTCAACATATTAGATTACATAAAAGTGAAAATTTAACATTTAGGGTTGGTATCCAGCCTGGGGTGGGCTAGTCCAAGAGTGGTAAAAGGACCTATGGGGGAAGTAAAACCTTAAACCTTGGGGTCAGGTTGTGGAAAGAGAGCGTAACTTCCTCTAGTCAGCCAAGAAGGAACCCTAGGTTAGGACCTTCCCTAGAAGGGTGAGATGATAAATCAATTTATAGATTGAGGTAACCTTAAATGACACCTAAAGTGTAAATAATTAAGTATACAAAATGTGAAGGCACTATGTTGAGTATGATAATTTGATGTCAAGTATGCCATCTTTGAGGTACATGAGGAAAAATCACTATGGAAGTGGCTAATAGTAGGAGACTGAGCCCGAAAGAGAAAGTTGCCATGAGACTAATGAAGGGACATAAAATGAATAATGAGCATTGATACACCAGATAATTGTCATTTTCACATGGTAGTTATTATTGATTTTTTTGCATTTATTGTTCATTTTCATATTAATTTGTGCATTATTTATTATCATTATCATGTGATACTTAATTGCATCAAAAATGTAATTTTAATGTTCTCGAATGATTTAATATCATTTAAGAGATTGTGTTCAGTTTTTTGTGAATTTTAGATGAATTTACAAGAATCTACACATCTCGGTACTACCGAGATTTTTTTTGGTGTTACCAACACTTGCTCAGTATGGAATATATGGAAACTGAGAAGACTCAGTAGTACCAACCAAGAATTCGATACTACTGACATCCTTACAGTAAAGACTCAGAATAGCTCGAGAGATCTCGGTGTTGTCAACATCAACTCGGTAGTACTGACAAATGCATAGACGGCCACAACTATTGAAGGCTTCAGTAGTACCTACACCCAGTTGGTAGTACCGACACATTGGGATCAAGAAAATCTAAAAATCATGTTTAATACAATGGTTAGAAGTTAATGACACCCTAAGTCACTTCTATGACTTAGAGGGATTTCAGCCAAACCTAATTATTTCATTCTATTTCATTGGATGGCAACTGAGAGAAAGTAGATGAGAAAATAGAGAAGGAATCCACATTCTAGGAGATTCAGGCACCTCCAGTTAACCGATTTGCTGTCAGAAGGTAGAAAATCATCATGTTCATCAGTGGGGATCATCTAGACCATCTTCTTCAGGGTTTTTTTAGTTCTCTAATGTTCCCCACGTTTTCATTCTTCTCTCTCATGTATTTTATAATGCAAACCATACGGGGCTAAACCCCTTGTTCCTTAAGACACAAAAGTAGCCCGGTTATGCATTGTAATTGACTTCTATGCATTAATATACATGTTTCTCTTAATTATTGGACATAATTTTTTGAAAGTTTAATGAACTATCCATGCTTGATCATCATAGGTAATTAATTAGACTGCTAATTGATTCAAAAGAGGGATTAGGGGTTGGAAAATCAAGAATTACATGTTTTATACCGTACCATGAGAAAAAGATTTATGAATGTGAAGATATTATCTAGAGTTTTAAGTAAAGTACCTAACTAATAATAGAATAATTACGAGAGTGGTATTGGTCTTAGATTAGGTAGTGAATTACGCCGTTAGAGTGGGTAATTTTTGCTATAGGTCTCTTTGTCCAGAGTTAGGAGAGATAATTACTTTGATATGATGTTAATTGTAATGTTACCCATGGTGAAACCATAATCTTGAGGAATTCACCCCATTTGAGATCAAACAACCAATAATATTAGATTTATTTTCTACATCTTAGATAATTATATCTTCAATCAAAGTTTTCATCGCTAGTTGATCACATTACAATTAGTAGTAGTTTCTAGAGATGTTTCCCTAAGTTTGACATATGGGCCTCATGAGGCTATATTACATTATTATGTAAACTTGCATTTAACGTGTTGTTTGTGCATATTAAGTTTTTGGTGCCATTTCTGGGGAAACGAAAACTCCAATACTATGAGTTTTGTGATCGGCCACTCTAGGCCATACCTTTTATTTTTTTCATTTTTATTCATTA
This sequence comes from Alisma plantago-aquatica, assembly GCA_963693085.1. Taxonomy (NCBI): domain Eukaryota; kingdom Viridiplantae; phylum Streptophyta; class Magnoliopsida; order Alismatales; family Alismataceae; genus Alisma; species Alisma plantago-aquatica. The sequence continues at coordinate 649,719,708 of OY856410.1, forward strand.
TATGCTAAATTTTAAATATTAATTATTTAATCATCAGTATCTATCCAACATTGGTTTTAACAATTCAAGTACTAGTGTATGGTGCAAATGAGAAGCACCTATTACAGAGCCTCGTCACCACAAATTACTTTTCAGGAGGATTTCTTACACAAAGCAAAAGAGTACATCGATTTTGTTCCATGACTAATTGAGACTCCAGCACCTGAGATGCCATCACCTGAGACTTTGATTCCTCCACCACAACAACCTGAACTTGCTCAGATGGGAGACCCAATAGAAGAACATACTATTTGGGAGAAGATCAAGGCATCTTCCTCAAGAGCTCTGATGCGATGATTTTGAGTCGCATTTAGAGACCTATTTCATATGTGTTTTGTGCCTTAATTACTCATTTTCATGGATAATATTGCATAATTCACTTAATTCGGTCTTTGCCATCATATTATATCAAATCCCCTTTGTTTTACTATTTTGAGCATTATTTATCATCTTATTATAAATTGTGTGGATTTACTTGGTCTTGTTGTGAAATTGTAGGAAAAACAAGTATCTGCTTCCGTCGATACCATCGACGGAAGTCGATACCATCGACGGAAGTCGATACCATCGACCAAGCCACAGGTTTCCAGCCGAGAAGAGCAGCACAGAGTCGATACCATCGACACCCAAGTCGATGGCATCGAGATTTCTTCAGACTGCTGGCGAGGATGCTGTCGATACCATCGACGAAAGTCGATGCCATCGACACAAGCAGAGCTACAGCGTCACTAAAAGACAAAACCGACGCTACAGGAGTCGATACCATCGACACCCCAGTCGATGGCATCGAGATCACCACAGGCGCTCAGAATAAAAGAAAGGAAAGCTGCCGCTAATCCGCTGGGTCGATACCATCGACCCGCGTCGATGGTATCGACGCTGACAGATATGCGTTGGATCTTTTTTGATCTCGATCGGACGGCTGTTATTATTTGACGACCTAATTAGGGACTTATACCTAATGACGGCTGCCCAGAGGAGATGATCATCTCATTTTTTGATTGCACGAGTGCCGAGGAGGAGAGAAAGGAGAACGGAGGCCGAGAAGATCATCCCGGGTGATTCGGACACTGCCGAAGACGATTTCCACCACCGACAGGCGGGGAAGCTCGTGTTCTACGCCAAGGATCCACCGGTTCTTCTCCGTTCAGGGGTTTTCCCATTTATTTCCCATTTTTTTCTTATGAATTCCCCAATTTCTACCATGTATTCGTGTGAGAAGAACATGAGAGGCTAAAACCCTCAATCTTTAGGACCGGGAGTAGCCCGGAAATGCATTGTATGACATTTTTATATCAATAATTCATATTTTTCTCTCAAATCCGTGGTATAGATTTGTTTTCTCCATTTCTATTGCTATGCTTGATCACCATAATAATAACTTAATGCCCTTAATCACTTCGACAGAAGGATTAACGGTTGAAAATAGATGAAATCTACATTAATTAATAAAACCCTTGACAAAGGAGTTGTAAAATTAATGGTGGGAACTGAGAGACCGTTTTTAATGCGCTTAGTTTAGGGGAATGATTACTACGACGGTGGAATCAACCTAAACCTAAGTAGTGAATTACACCACGACAGTGGGTAATTCTCATTTCAGGCCACTACCCGGATAGAGAGAGAAGTGTGAGGAATTATATGAAACCTAATACAATGTTGACCCGCGGTGAAACCGCCATCCTAAAGATATCTCTTTGAATTGATTAAATTAACCTTTAATCAATTGTTTTCTTTGTTTGATTTTTATTTTCTTTTTAATTTGAACAACAAAACCCTACTTTGTTAATCGACCTAGCTAATTGCGATTAGTTAGTAGAAGTCTCCAGTAATTCACGTATCCCTGAGTTCGACTCGGGCCTCACAAGGCCTATATTACTCGACGTGTATACTTGCGTTTAAACACGTAGTAAAATACACGTCAAGTTTTTGGCGCCGTTGCCAGGGATACGGCGAATTATTGGCACTTTGAGTGCTAAGAGCGGCCACTCTAGGCCACATTTTTTTTATTTTAAAACAATTTCAAAATTCCTTTATTTCTCTATAATTGTGTTGACTCGTTCAAAGCATTATACTGAACCCCTATTTCCATATTTCAGGTACTTTGCATGGTGCACACACGTAGTCGAGACTACGTGAATCGCACACCTGAGGCTCCATTTGCGGGACGAGAGGACGAGGACTACTATGAGGAGGAACACCAAAGTGATATAAATTCTGAATCTGAGCAAGAACAAGAAGAAGAAATGGCTGAAGCACAGACAATTTGGGAGAAGATCAAGGCGTCTTCTTCCTCAGCATCAAAGGGGCCCATAAAGAAGCAGGCGATCAACATACCGACATACAAGATCGACCCGGCACTGATTAACTTGGTCAAATCTAACGCATTTCACGGGCTGAAAAATGAAGATCCAGTGGCACACATTAGTCAGTTTGTTGAAAATTGCGATATGATGAAGATCGACAGGTTCCCGCAAGATGCGTTGTATCTCAAGTTGTTCCCAAGTTCATTGGCAGGAGCAGCGCGAGAGTGGCTTCATAACCTCGACGACGAGTTTGTTGAATCATGGGATCACATGGTAGAGGTTTTCTTCGAGAGGTTCTTCCCTCCTGAGAAGACCAATGATATGATCAGGAAGATTCACAATTTCACCCAACAGGCAGGTGAAACTTATTCTGAGACTTGGGAGCGATTCCAGGTCATGTTGAGGAGATGTCCACATCATGGATTGGACAAGGAAACCCAAGTGAAGATCTTCTACTTTGCTCTCTCTGAGCATGATAGAAGCAACCTGGACTCGGCTGGTTCCGGATTTTTCTTAAACAACACCGATACAAGATGCTGGGAAATACTGAAGAATATGGCACGGAAGCAATCTTGGGGAGAAAGAGAACGAGGCCCAGTTGAGCAAGCAAGAGTTGCCAGTGAGTCGAAGGCAATGAGAGAGCTGAACGAGAAGATGGATCTTCTCGCAAAGAAGTTGTTGCAGAATGAAGACAATGAGTCCGAGGATGAGGCTCAGGTCAAGTATATGAGGCAACAGCAAGGGTACAGGAATAACGATTATTCATGGCGGAAGGATAGGAAATTTTCATGGAAGGATCCAAATAATTTTCTGCAGGATCCGGACGCCAAGCCTGCACCGGTCACGGAGGATAAGAGCACGGAGTTGCTCAATCAAGTCATAAAGCAAAATCAAGAGTTGATGAACACTTTTGGGCAGCAAATAAAGCAACAAGGTGAATACATGAACCAGTTTGGGCAGACATTGCAGAGCCACGGGGCTCAAATGAGAACTATAGAGACTTCCATGGTGCAGATGGCAGCCGAGATTGCAAGCTTGAAGAAGCCGGCACATCCGGGTTTTCTTGGGAACACCAATATTCCCGGGGGAAACCAACAGGCCAAGGCCATCTTGTTGAGGAGCGGTAAGAAAGTGCTAAATCCAAGGGCGGATGACACAAGCACACCGCATGATAAATTTGAAGAAGAAACCGTCAAAGAGCAACCCGCACCTGTCATAGAGCAAACTGAGGACATAGCTGAAGATGGTAAGGAAGAACAAGCCACTGAGGAGGAACCACAGAAATTAACTCCCAATGTGCCACCTCACCAAAGGGCACACACCGTTCCGGTCCCCTATCCCAATAGTGCAAAGGCAAGAAAGGTGGATGCACAGTTTAAGAAATTTCTGGACAGCTTTAGGAAGTTATCAGTGAATATTCCTTTGCTAGAGGCGATTGAGAAAATACCGTCTTATGGGAAGTTTCTTAAAGATGTAATCACAAAGAAGAGGAAAATACCCGACGCTGAGGTTGTGGTATTGAAGGAGCAAGTGAGTGCTTTTATTATGGGCACTTTGCCGCCAAAGAGACAGGACCCCGGTTGTTTTAATATTTCGTGTTTTATCGGGAAGTTCAAATTTGGAGAGGCACTTTGTGATTCCGGGGCAAGCATCAATCTGATGCCCCTTTCTATGTTCAAGAAACTTGGATTGAAGGAGTCGAGGCCAAGTAACATGACCATCCAATTGGCCGATAATTCTGTGGTGAAACCGTATGGGATCTGTGAGGATGTCTTGGTAAAGGTAGACCGCTTTGTTTTTCCGGCTGATTTTGTTGTGATGGAAATGCAGGACGAGCACGGCAATGAGTTGCTACTTGGTCGCCCATTCCAAGCAACAGCTGATATGATCCTAGAGATGGGGAGAGGTCGCTTGACCTTGGGCATTGCGGATGATCGCTTTGAGATGGTCATGCCCAATAGCAATGCATCCACTAAAGCAAAAGCACAGTGCAACATGGTGAAACATGTGGAACACAATATCTCACTTTGTCTTGGGAAGCCATTTTTGGATATGGCTCATGTGATGAGCAGGATAGATAATGGGACCTTAGCGGTGGACATTATGGAGCAAACGAAAGTTGTCTCTTTATACAAGGCTTTTGGGTTTCCAAATGATGAGAATGAGGACATTCCACCTTCGTGGGAGGATGATGTGATTATTACTTCCGTCTTTGAAGCATATCCGGAACTGCCTTTGGAGGCGTGTTTGCTAAATTTCACTTATGATTGGATGCGGAGTACTTCACTCAAGGAGTGCGCCAAGATGCTTCAAATGCTTCCATGTTTCTACACGAGGCACTATGAAGATTTGGGTGCACTGCCCCCACCGCTACAATCATCTCTTATTTGCCCACCTGATCTGGAGTTGAAACCATTGCCCTCGCATCTGAAGTACGTCTTTCTAGCTGAGGAGGACAAGTTACCAGTGATTGTATCTGCATACTTGAGTGCGGATGAGGAGGAGCAACTACTGATAGTGCTCAAGAACCATCGTGGAGCTTTTGGGTGGTCTGTGGCGGACATCAAGGGGATCTCCCCTACACTTTGTCAACACAAGATACGGCTCGAGGAGGGAGCCAAGCCAGTCATACAGCCTCAAAGACGTCTATATCCAAGCATGATGGAGGTTGTCAAGAAGGAAGTCATAAAGCTTCTTGCTGCAGGGATCATTTATGCCATATCCGATTCGACGTGGGTGAGTCCCACACAGGTAGTCCCTAAAAAGGGGGGGATCACTGTCACTACAAATCTTTTGAATGAACCTGTCACCACCCGATTGGTAACCGGGTGGCGTGTTTGCATTGACTACCGCCGATTGAATGTCGCAACTCTTAAAGATCATTTTCCATTGCCATTTATCGATCATATTTTGGAACGTCTAGCTGGTCGGTCGCATTTTTGTTTTCTAGATGGCTATTCGGGGTACAACCAGATTTCTATTGATCCTTTGGATCAAGAGAAGTCTACGTTTACATGTCCCTATGGGACGTTTGCTTACCGCCGTATGTCGTTCGGTTTATGCAATGCGCCGGCGACTTTTCAACGCTGCATGCTCGCCATATTCTCTGACATGGTGGAGCGGTGTCTTGAAGTTTTCATGGACGACTTCTCGGTGTATGGAGCGTCTTTTGATGAATGCCTTTATAACTTAGATAAGGTATTGCAGCGGTGCGAGGACACACACTTGGTCCTCAATTGGGAGAAATGTCACATGATGGTGACGGAAGGAATTGTGCTAGGACACAAGGTGTCTAGCAAGGGTCTTGAGGTAGACCCCGTAAAAACTGAGGTGATTTCTAAGCTACCCCCACCAAATTCTGTAAAAGGGGTGAGAAGCTTTTTAGGACACGCCGGGTTTTATCGGCGATTTATCAAGGATTTTTCAAAAATCGCAAAGCCATTATCGGAATTGTTGGAAAAAGACGCAGTTTTTGATTTCAATGAGAAATGTCTTCACGCATTCGAGGTTTTGAAGGAAAAGTTGATTTCAGCTCCGGTTGTTCAAACGCCGGATTGGACAAAGCCATTCGAGTTGATGTGTGATGCGTCTGATTATGCTGTGGGAGCTATTTTGGGGCAAAGGGTAGATAATAAACCTGCTGTGATTTTCTACGCCTCCAAAACACTAAATGATGCTCAATTGAACTACACAACTACGGAAAAGGAGTTACTTGCCGTTGTTTTGGCCTTTGAAAAATTTTGGCAGTACTTAGTGGGTTCTAAGGTGGTTGTGTGGACTGATCACGCTGCAATAAAGTATTTGATGGAGAAGAAGGATGCGAAGCCTAGACTAATTAGGTGGATTTTGCTCCTACAAGAATTCGATATTGAAATCAAGGACAAGTCGGGAATTGAAAATGTGGTGGCTGACCACTTGTCTAGGTTAGAGAGGGTTGATGAACAAGGTTTGCACATACCCATTACCGAGACCTTTCCCGATGAACAACTTTTAAAAATTGATTCTAAAGAACCATGGTTTGCGGAAATTGTGAATTATTTGGCTTGCGGGATCATCCCGGAGGATTGGTCCTACCAAGAGAAAAAGAAATTCTTTCATTCATTGAGATATTATTTTTGGGATGACCCGATTCTCTTGAAGCAGTGTAGGGATGGTATTCTTCGCAGGTGCGTGCCGGAGGTGGAGTACGAGAGTGTTCTCCACCACTGTCATGCGTCGCCTACAGGAGGACACCATGCTAGCTCACGAACAGCAGCCAAGGTGTTGGAGAGTGGCCTTTATTGGCCCACTTTGTTCCGGGATGCCTATGATTTTGTTAGGCAATGTGACCCGTGCCAGCGCGCATGTAACATCTCAAGGAGACAAGAAATGCCCCTGAATGTATTCCAGGAAGTTGAAGTATTTGATTTATGGGGCATTGACTTCATGGGACCCTTTGTGTCCTCAAATTCAAATCTTTATATCTTACTTTCTGTAGATTATGTGTCGAAGTGGGTGGAGGCAATCCCCACAAGGACTAATGATTCGAATGTAGTGTGCAGGTTTGTCAAAGAGAACATTTTCTGCAGGTTCGGGATTCCCCGAATGATCATAAATGACGGAGGCACACATTTTCGAAATCAGAAATTCGCGACACTTTTAAAGAAATATGGGGTCAAGCACAACATCGGCACCCCATATCATCCACAGACGCAAGGACAAGTGGAGGTATCAAATAGAGAAATCAAGAAGATTTTAGAAAGGACCGTAGCATCCACAAGGAAGAATTGGAGTGCATTGCTACCGGACGTGCTTTGGGCTTATCGAACGGTGTACAAAACACCTATAGGCACCACGCCTTTTAGGCTGGCGTATGGCCGGGCTTGCCACCTTCCGGTGGAATTGGAGCACAAGGCCCATTGGGCGCTAAGAAGGCTGAACTTGCGCTATGATGAGGCCGGGAGAAAAAGGATGTTTGAATTGAATGAATTGGATGAGCTACGCATGACAGCATATGAGAATGCCCACATCTACAAGGAGCGCACAAAGCTGATCCACGATCGCCATATTGAGATGCGCACGTTCAAGAAGGGAGACAACGTTCTATTGTTCAACTCCCGTCTCAAACTGCATCCCGGGAAGCTGAAATCCCGGTGGAGTGGACCCTTAGAGGTGGAAGAAGTGAGACCGCACGGAGCGATTCTCGTGCGTGATGGAGATGCCACGTTCTTGGTGAACGGGCAACGCTTGAAGTTGTATTTTGGTGAGAACTACAAGAGGAAAGTGAATGAGGTCAAACTCATTTCACTTGTGCATGAATGAGATAATGGGAAGACGTCTAGCCTAAGACGCTAAAGAAGGGCGCTTGTGGGGAGGCAACCCAACCATCGGTACATTAGGATAGTTTAATTTTAGTCATAGATTGTTTTTAATTCGTTTAAATTTTAGTTTAAAAATGATACCTTGATCCGTTTGTTGAATGTGCAGGCACAGGCAGCGTCGATACCATCGACACACTGGTCGATGGTATCGACATGGGTTCAGGTTGACACCAGCAAAAATCGCACTGCGTCGATACTATCGACGGCCAAGTCGATGGTATCGACATGGTCACAGGCAGGTCGCAATAAAAGTGTCGATGGTATCGACACCCCAGTCGATACCATCGAGATCTCTGGAGATATTCAGACGAATTTGCTCAGTCAACTCGATACCATCGACGGCCTCGTCGATGGTATCGACATCATCACAGGTTGAATGCAACAAAACGGCAGTGTCGCAATAAAAGCAAGTCGATACCATCGACATCCGTCGATGGTATTGACGGACATGTCACCGATCCGCACACAGACATCGACGACGATCGCAACAGCCACGTCAGCGATCCGGGTGCTACGTCGATACCATCGACTTCCGTCGATGGTATCGACCCGTCAGCAATCCGGGTTTCTTGATCCAGCAAACGTCAGCCGTCGATACTCGCGAGGGAGGCGGCTACCCGTGAGACGTGTCGATACCATCGACCCGCGTCGATGGTATCGACGGGTCAACAGGGGCGCCGATCAAGCCTATTTAAGGGGACTTGCAACGACATTTGACGTCACACCTTCAGAGCAAGTATCTTCCTTTGCGCCGAGCACTCCCCCGAGCCCTCCAAGACTGCCGAGAAGCGTCATCGAGCGAAGATCTTCACCGAGCGAAGAATTTCTCTTCATCTTCACCGAGCTCTTTTCTCCTAATCCCATCTTCTCGCAACAATGGTGCACGTTGTCGGAGCGTCATCATCGAGCGCATACCCTATGGAGATCGAGGAGTTCGTTCCTCCCCCAACCGCTTCCATCTCTCGTCCACGCCTGATTCATGCCAACATGGAGGCAAGGAAGGTCTACGAGGAGATAATGAAGCGAAAGTTCGAGCCCACCCGGTATGTGGACCGGGGCATGATCCAGGAGTTGGGGTTCGAGGCCAACTTGGCCTACGTGTTGGCCGGGCAAGCGCGGTACACCGGTCGCCTTTACGAGCAGATCGAATGTCATGCGGATGGGCAGCTGTTCTTCGGCGAATGGGCCACATACAAGGAACTGGTGGCTGAGTTCATGGCGTCTCTTGACATCTGCGCCGTACCAAACGACGTGGTACCATCGGACCAGGCGTGGATCAAGGGAAGGGTGTCCTTCCGACTCTTCAACAACAATTACAACATCACGTTGAAGCAGTTCAACGACATCTTCAACTGGAACCACGGCCGCAATGATCACCGACGCTCCGACGCCCGCACTGACTACGACAAAATCTTTGCCGAACTAGTTACAGTGCCGGCAGGAAAGACTGTGAGCTACCATAATGCAGCAGTAGCGGATTTTGAACACCCGTTCGTCCGGGTCCTGCATACGATGTTGAGCTTGACTTTCTTCGCTCGAAGCGATCTTGCTTTGAGCAAGTTTCAGGAGAGTGACCTGTTCTTTCTCTACGCACTCCTGAAACGTCAAGAGTGCAACTGGGGGGCGTTCTGGCTACAGCGCGTCCTGGCGGTGAAAAGGAGTACAAGGAGGGCTCCAATCCATTTTGGTGGTCTTGTCACCAGGTTGGCGTCTTACTTGGGGCTGAACTTTCAGTCCATGACTCCGATTTCTACGCGGAGTAAGGTGAATGTGCAACACTTGCACCGTTCAAACCTCATTCTTCTCCGGGACGGGTTGGCGTACGCTCATTGCCACGTCAACCAAGCTTATCAGGAGGCATCACTACCAGACGACGTCTTCAACATTGAGGGCAAGCAGTATTTCATATGGCCAATCATAGCCATCGAGTCCTCCGAAGAAGAAGGCGGAGGTGAAGACCAAGAAGGCGAGGACGAGGAGGAAGAGGAGGCTTTCACACCTCTTCGAGCATGTGTGGCACCACGGAAGCATCCTAGGATGCATCTGGGTGCATCTTCACCATCTCAGCCCCCGCCGCCATCACCACAGCACGAGCAGCCAGCTGCGGATCCCTACTCCATGCAAGGGATGCACACGATGCTGCAGGACATCCAGCAGACTCAGCAGCAGAACATGGCTATGTATACCGGCATTCATGAGACTATGAGCCGGTTACTTGATAATCAACGGGCTATGTTCGAGAACGAGCGGCTCATCCTCGCCAACCAAGAGCAAATGCACAACCGGTTGCAGCGGATAGAGACGCAACAGGAGCCCTTCTTCGACCATTACTGGAGTCAAGACTACTTTGGAGGCTATCCACAGCCTCCGCCGAGGACCCAATATGATCCAAGCTTCCAGGGGGAGTACCCGTCTTGGGATCCTACGGCACCGCAATACCCACCACCGCCTCCGCAGGATTGATCAGGGTATCACTGTTCCACCCTTAAGTTGGTTTTTGACTATGAGGCCATAGTCGAATTCAAGCTTAGGGGGGTGGCTGGAACAGCTCTATCTTTTATCTTTTCTTTAGTTGTTTTTAGTTTTTGCTTTGTTATTTGTTCTTGCAATTTTAGTCAAAATAGGATCCACATTTATCTAGTGTAACCGTGGATGTCTTAAAAAATTGTCATCTCGCTGTTTTCATGGGAAATTTAAGGGAATTTAAAATTTTCTGTGTCTTTTGGATAGCTTAACTTGGTTGTCCTTGGGGAACTTGTCCTATGAAAATTATTGATTATGTCAACTCTAAAGAAATATGTCACACCCACACCCCCGTTGACTCATGAAAAGTGGATAGTAACGGTTGTTTGAGCCTAACCTAATCAAATGGTAATGAGACTTTAATCGGATGTAAGAGAAAGAACCCTTTGAACTACTACACATGTCAGTAAGGAGGGACACATAATATTCTTCTAAGGTTCAGTCACTTAATCTTGTGATCATTCCACCTCATTTTTCCATAATCCACCCAAGAATTGGAAGTAAAGTACAGTTTTAACTTCTTTTGCGTGCATAGCATTTAGATAGGATTTGCATTGTTATTTTCAATACTTTTGCATAAAACGGAAAAAATATATAGTGATTCATGCACATTACCTTTAGGTGCATGTCATGTAGTTGCACTCATAACTTTCATGATTTTCATGCATAAGTATACCATGTACCTCAGTTTGTCTTAAAAAGTGATCTAAATTGTTCCATACCCTCGAAATAGTACAAAGATTTCCAATCATGAAGAAAATAGCCTAACACATGTATCTCTAAGCAATTATGGATATGTGGGCTAAAAGAAAAAAAATTCTAAAAATCTGAAAAAATTGAGAAAAGAAAAAAAAAAGAGAATTTAGAAGGAAATGGAATAAGAGGGAGAAAGGAACATGATATCACTTGCATAACAAGGAAATTGAGTACATGATGTGGCTTAATTAGATTTCTATCTCTTTTTGAGGTGGAAGGCTAGTGCATGCATCATTCCACCCAATTATAGGCATTAGGGCATTTTTAATGTGCATTTACATCATTTAGGGCATTTTGTTTTATGCATTTTGAAACTGTGTAATACATCCAAATTCTTCCATGAACCACCCATTCCATCCACCCGTTGCTCGGATTGGTAGGCCACCGTGATTTTCTCCTCACTCATGTTTATCAGGAGAACTGCTTCCATGTAGATGGTAGTTAGGGCGAGCAACGTAGTGTAGGCGATCATAAGATGCACCAGTGCTGAATCGGCAAATTTTATTATGTTAACTGCCTTATGTGATAGTGTTCATCGGTTTGAAGGATAATTTCTCTTATTGATGATTATTGTCGCCTGTAGGGTAATTACTGTTCTGTGATTAGGAAAGGCCGGTTTGAGAACGTCCAGTGGGAGTCATGTGGGATGTGGGGTGGTGTGTTGATTTTCAGTTGACATCTGCAATTCTATTCTAAGGATTAGTTGCTCGAGGGCGAGCAATGTTTAAGCTTAGGGGAATTTGATGTGGTGATTTTGAGTCGCATTTAGAGACCTATTTCATATGTGTTTTGTGCCTTAATTACTCATTTTCATGGATAATATTGCATAATTCACTTAATTCGGTCTTTGCCATCATATTATATCAAATCCCCTTTGTTTTACTATTTTGAGCATTATTTATCATCTTATTATAAATTGTGTGGATTTACTTGGTCTTGTTGTGAAATTTCAGGAAAAACAAGTATCTGCTTCCGTCGATACCATCGACGGAAGTCGATACCATCGACCAAGCCACAGGTTGCCAGCCGAGAAGAGCAGCACAGAGTCGATACCATCGACACCCAAGTCGATGGCATCGAAATTTCTTCAGACTGCTGCCGAGGATGCTGTCGATACCATCGACGAAAGTCGATGCCATCGACACAAGGAGAGCTACAGCATCGCTAAAAGACAAAACCGACGCTACAGGAGTCGATACCATCGACACCCCAGTCGATGGCATCGAGATCACCACAGGCGCTCAGAATAAAAGAAAGGAAAGCTGCCGCTAATCCGCTGGGTCGATACCATCGACCCGCGTCGATGGTATCGACGCCGGCAGATATGCGTTGGATCTTTTTTGATCTCGATCGGACGGCTGTTATTATTTGACGACCTAATTAGGGACTTATACCTAATGACGGCCGCCCAGAGGAGATGATCATCTCATTTTTTGATTGCACGAGTGCCGAGGAGGAGAGAAAGGAGAACGAAGGCCGAGAAGCTCATCCCGGGTGATTCGGACGCTGCCGAAGACGATTTCCACCACCGACAGGCGGGGAAGCTCGTGTTCTACGCCAAGGATCCACCGGTTCTTCTCCGTTCAGGGGTTTTCCCATTTATTTCCCGTTTTTTTCTTATGAATTCCCCAATTTCTACCATGTATTCGTGTGAGATGAACATGAGAGGCTAAAACCCTCAATCTTTAGGACCGGGAGTAGCCCGGAAATGCATTGTATGACATTTTTATATCAATAATTCATATTTTTCTCTCAAATCTGTGGTATAGATTCGTTTTCTCCATTTCTATTGTTATGCTTGATCACCATAATAATAACTTAATGCCCTTAATCACTTCGACAGAAGGATTAACGGTTGAAAAGAGACGAAATCTACATTAATTAATAAAACCCTTGACAAAGGAGTTGTAAAATTAATGGTGGGAACTGAGAGACCGTTTTTAATGCGCTTAGTTTAGGGGAATGATTACTACGACGGTGGAATCAACCTAAACCTAAGTAGTGAATTACACCACGACAGTGGGTAATTCTCATTTCAGGCCACTACCCGGATAGAGAGAGAAGTGTGAGGAATTATATGAAACCTAATACAATGCTGACCCGCGGTGAAACCGCCATCCTAAAGATATCTCTTTGAATTTATTAAATTAACCTTTAATCAATTGTTTTCTTTGTTTGATTTTTATTTTCTTTTTAATTTGAACAACAAAACCCTACTTTGTTAATCAGCCTAGCTGATTGCGATTAGTTAGTAGAAGTCTCCAGTAATTCACGTATCCCTGAGTTCGACTCGGGCCTCACAAGGCCTATATTACTCGACGTGTATACTTGCATTTAAACGCGTAGTAAAATACACGTCAAGCTCAGCTAGGGTCAATCAAAAGACAAGCTACAAATGTGGGGGAGCTACAAGATTGATCATGGGTTGGTGTCATTAGTCAAGTCACATGCTTTTCATGGCCACAACACTGAAGACCCAATGACACATCATCAATTTTGTGGAAAGTTGCAATATGATAAAGATTGACCGAGTGTCGACGATTGTGATATATCTGAAGCTCTTCGCGTCATCACTGGCAGACAATGCTAAGTCATGGTACTAAAATCTACCACTTGAGTGGATAGAAACATGGGAGGGCACTACTACAGAAATAGCATTCAGTGTCACTTTTCTGGGCGTCAGTTATTAAGAAAAACCGACGCCTAACATATAAGGCGTCGGTTGTTTAAGCAAACCGACGTCTATATTCGAAGACCAGCCAGACGCGGGTACCGCTTTGTATTAAGCGTCGGTGGTTTATAAAAAACTGACACTTAAAGTCGCCCACGAAATCCATATTTCGATAAAAAAATAGTGTCATTGTCAGCGTCGGTTATATACCTAGAAAACCGATGCCTATGTGCGATGAAAATTTGCGCGGAAAATGTCACGTTCAGCGTCGGTTATCCTTGTATAACCGACGCTGAAGGTGGTTCCCGCCAAACATTTTTCATGAAAATATCGTCCAATTGGACGTCGGTTGTTGCAAACAACCGACGCTAAAGATGTTTAGGCGTCGGTTGTTGTAAACAACCGACGCTATTTGGGAACTTCATAACCCTCGATCGCCCGACTCTTCCCCTTTCTTCTGTTTCATTGCGAGCGATTTCTTCTCTGCTGTCGCCCGACTCTCTGCTCCTTCTTCTCCACGACAGCGCCGCCGTGCCGCCACTGCTACTCCGGCGCCCCCTTCTCCGGTGCCCCCTTCTCCTTCTCCTCCGCCGCCGCACCCCCTTCTCCTTCTCCTCCGCCTGGCCGCTGCCTACCTGCCGCCGCCTGGCCGCCTACCTGCCTGCCGCCGCTGACGCTCCCTGCTCGTCGGAGTCGCTGCTGCTGGTTCTGGAGCTCGCCGGCCGCCGCCCACATACTCAACCAGCTCGACCTCACCCTACTCTGCTTGCCCAGGTACCTGCCACCCTACTCTGCTTGCCCAGGCGCGAAATTGGTTCTTTATGTGCCGACCTAATCTGCTTGCCTAATCTGCTTGCGCGAAATTGGCTCCCTACTCTGCTTCCTTAATGTGCCTAATCTGCTTTAAGTGGTCCTAATATCATAACATGATAGTTTTATAATCATGGCTAAACATAATATGAACTAGATCTTTTTATGTCATTAAATCAATGAACTTAGGAATTGGGGGTTCAAGAATAACCCTAATGATAACAGGATAATAAGGAAACCTAAACTCTAGATTAGGACTTGAGTAGCATTTAATGTTATTATATGATTTGTGGCACTTTAGGATGTATATTGATTTCTTGATTTATTATTTAATAATGCTCTGTTGATTAGGATTAACCATGTTGCCTATACTTTATAGACATTTATTATATATAAGAATGACAACACATGTATTTGTTGGCCTAGAAACCCGTCCAAGATTGACTCATTAGGAGTAAATCTTGGATAGTCCCCGGTTTGGGACTGTTCTTGAACACCGAATCTCACTTAGGATGTAAGTGTATAATGTGTATTGGGTTTTCGAGAAAATTTCGGTAGCATTTCCCCGTTTGTTCTCTAAGTACATATGTACTTAGAGAACAGCGGGGAAATGCTGCCGAAATTTTCTTGAAAACCCAATACACATTATACACTTACTAGTGAGATTAGGTGTTCAAGGATGGGATAGGTGGTACACATTTATTATATATAAGAATGACATCAAATGTGTTTGTTGGCCTAGAAACCCGTCCAAGATTGACTCATTAGGAGTAAATCTAGGATAGTCCCCGGTTTGGGACTGTTCTTGAACACCTAATCTCACTTAGGATGTAAGTGTATAATGTGTATTGGGTTTTCGAGAAAATTTCGGCAGCATTTCCCCGCTGTTCTCTAAGTACATATGTACTTAGAGAACAGCGGGGAAATGCTGCCGAAATTTTCTTGAAAACCCAATACACATTATACACTTACTAGTGAGATTAGGTGTTCAAGGATGGGATAGGTGGTACACATTTATTATATATAAGAATGACATCAAATGTGTTTCTTGGCCTAGAAACCCGTCCAAGATTGACTCATTAGGAGTAAATCTTGGATAGTCCCCGGTTTGGGACTGTTCTTGAACACCTAATCTCAATTAGGATGTAAGTGTATAATGTGTATTGGGTTTTCGAGAAAATTTCGGTAGCATTTCCCCATTTGTTCTCTAAGTACATATGTACTTAGAGAACAGCGGGGAAATGCTGCCGAAATTTTCTTGAAAACCCAATACACATTATACACTTACTAGTGAGATTAGGTGTTCAAGGATGGGATAGGTGTTACACATTTATTATATATAAGAATGACATCACATTATACACTTAGGATGTAAGTGTATATCCTAATCTTTTCCTAATATATACTTGTTTCCTAATATATACTTGTTTTCTCTGATCATAGAATGGATAGATCATGGATGTCCATTCGTAATCGTTGCACCCCAGAGTTTATATCTGGTCTTGATCAGTTTATTAGATTTGCCGAGGAACATAGGAAAAAACCTACAGATAGGTTCTACTGTCCATGTAGGCATTGTGGTAACAACTTGAAAGTCAACACTGGTGAGGAAATCAAAAGTCATGTCATGTGCAACGGGATTGTACAAGGCTATACAGAATGGCACTGGCATGGAGAGATTTCAAAATCGAGACCAGTAGATGCCGATAGCAGTGCTTGGGTGGAAGAAGAAATTGCCTCCGATGACGTAAATGTGAACGAACCAGTTCCAACAGACATCGTTGATGCGATGCCTATACAAATGCTAAATATTTGCCTTTTTATGTTTATACAAATGCTAAATATTTTCCTTTTTCTAGTTAATACAAATGCTAAATGTTTGCCTTTTTCTAGTTAATACAAATGCTAAATGTTTGCCTTTTTAATGACATTTTCAGATGGCTGACCACGATGAGCATGATGTCCATGATGAGCATGAAGTCCATGATGAGCATGCTGTCCATGACGAGCATGGCGAGGATACCAATGTAAGTTCTAAAAACATATCATGTATTTCTATAAAATTCATTATCTTCTAGTTATGTCATATATCCTATATTTCTATATTGGGCTAATTTAGTGTGTTTATTTTTGTCAAATTTTAGGTTGATGATGTACCTGTACCGACTGAAGCACTGGAGCAACTTGATGTGCAACACCAAACACTTAACAAGAAAAGGGGCATCACTCTGTTGAAGAAGTTATTAGCGCTAAGTGGTAGTGGATCCAAATTGGTGGTGGAGTTTGATAATGGAGGAAATGCAATTGGAGTGAACCGCAATAATTTTGTAAACTATCTTGGGTGTACCACTCGGAGCCATTGTGGTGTTAAGTATGATAATTGGCATAAAGTTCCTCAAGGGAAAAAAGACTTGATATGGAAGGATTTATGCGTGAGTTATTATTATTTGCAATTCTATTTTGTAGATTACAAATTCTATTATTTGCAATTCTATTTTGGATACTAGTTAATAACATTTCTATTTTACAGAATCTGTTTGCATTGGATGAGAAGTTGCATCGTAAAAGTGTGATGCAATGCGCTGGAAAGATGCTTAGGAATTATAGGACAAATCTGAACAGAGAATACATAAAAGAGGGTGATAAGAAGAAGAAATCAGCCCTTGAACAATGGAACTTCTTGGACAAAGAAGATTGGGACAATTTTGTTGCTTCAAGAAAATCTGAAGAATTCAAGGTATTAGGCGTCACTCCCAATTTAATTAACATTTAGTGCTACTAACCAAATCATTAATGTGCATACTAACTAGGCCCTCAGTGACGCACAAAAAGCAAGGCGTGCACTGAATGTGCATGACCACACTATGGGTCCAAAAGGCTATGCAAGCATTCGCCAAAGACTACAGGAGGAGTCTGCGGCTACTCAGCAGTCTGCTGCTACTCAGGAGTCTGCTCCTACTCAGGAGTCTGCCACACCCATGCCTCGCCATGATATCTGGATAGCTGGCAGGCAAAACAAGAAGGGTGAAATAAAGAAGCCTGTAACTGCTGAGGCGGCTGCAAAAATGGTAAAATACAACTCTTAGAGAAATCGTTTGAATATTGATTATTTGTGGTGTTAACTTACCAATTTCTGTTTATGCTGATTAGCGGGAGCTGCACGAGCAGAGGAAACAAGGCACGTTCATCCCTTAGGGAACAAGGGATGAATTGACAGTTGCTCTGGGTAACCCAGAGCATCCTGGACGTGTTAGAGGTGTCGGCGGTGGTGTTGGCATCAAAGCATTCTTTGGGCCATCCCAGCGCAAACCCAGAGCGGGACTTTCTCAAGAAGAGGTAACCTATTCTTTTTTTAGAATGTTACTGCAAAAGGAAATTCATTAATAAGAAGCTAATGTTTCTTTTATCCATGTATAGGAGAATAAGAGAGTTGAGGATTTAGTTGCTAAGAAGGTCAACGATGTAGTTGCTGAGAAGGTCAAGGAAGAATTGCTGCGGTGGCAGGCATCTCAGGCTTCCAATCAGCCTATGACGACCCACTCTTCTCCTGATGCACAGACTGCGAGTAATCCTGGAGACCCATCGCCTAGCACGTCTGCTGTAAGTATTGTTTATGACATTGTAGCTAGTCTTTTCAAGACGATATGTTTTCAAGATTATATGTATATTTGTATAACATTCTTTACGTAAATTTGTAGGCATTGAAGCCATGCCGCTTAAGAATGCAAGACTATGTTGTTGCAGAGGCGCAGGCTTACCAGTCCCTTCCTGGGGCAACATTTCATGGGACTCCAATGCCGCAGGGCTACATTCGTGTGAGCCCGCTACATGTATTACCCGATTGGAGGGAAGTTGCGTTGCCATATGCCCACCCAGATATTGATAGACTTGGTGAGGCAGAAGGCGGGGTCATATTGTTGCCCAAAGCAGATGTCGTCTACACGACTGAAATTGTAAGATAAATTTACATTGATTTAGACTGTTAATGTGTATATATGATGTCAACTGATCTGAAATTATATATGCAGGTTAAAAAGAAGACACGAGGAGCACCTAGGCCTCCACCTCCACTTCCCGCATTACCAACTTGGGTTCCAACTGACCTAACATACCCGTTAGGTCCTGCTTGTAGAGGAATGGCATGTTGGCTACAGGCACATAATATACATTGCCCTATAATAGTTTCTTTAGATGCAAATTATGCAGGTCAATCATATGATAGCTCTTTATTTATACAAGATATTATTGAGCTGTTTATGTATGATTGGCTGAATACATCAATGATAGAGACATGGATAAGGTGAGATCTTGTTTATACATCCATATACCTTGTGTAAGATCCGATGATCTGGTTTCTTATATATTAATGCATACGTAATACATGTTTTGCAGCTACTTAGTCGAAGATCATTGCAAACAATTTGCATTTGATCATGTGGGATTTTTTATTCCATCATTGATTAGTATGGTAGCTAAAGACCCTGATAATGTTCAACAATACTGTATAGATGCTTTTACAATTTTTGGTCAGCAAAAGAAGACTATAATAATAGCTCCATTCAATGTCAAGTAAGTTTACTTTGTTTATAATTTGGACTTAAGAAAAATCCATTTTTATTGTGCATTTTGAGTTATTAATTGTTAACTTTTTACCTCTAGCGGTAAACATTGGGAGTTACTAGTTATTGTCCCCGGGACGTTCACTGTTTATTATCTAGATCCCGCGGGAAGTACATTAAACACTAAAATTGGACACGTAATGAGAATGCCATTATTCTGGTGAGAAATATTTCATTTTTGTATCTGTTAACATCTGTTATTACATTACTATTTACTTATGTAATTTACTGTGTTATATTAACATGTAGGGGTTTAGATGCATTCAAAAAGGCTGGAGGAACGGTCCCAAGGAAAAAGAACCAGCCAATAAATTGGCAGAATGTACAAGTAAGTTCCCGACTCGAATATATATATTATTGATGTGAATTGTGCTTAGTTGTATTATTTTGTATGTTTCAATTTATAGTGTGCTACACAAGACAATGGCTGGGCATGCGCATACTATGTGATGTGATTTATGCAGATGATTATCAAATATGCCACATTGGACATCGATACCATACATGAGGTATTATATATAGTCTCACTAGTTAGTATGAAATATATCAATCTTATCTTATTTTTATATTATTACTTATATATATACATCATTCTCTTTGCAGGTGTTTAAAACTGACCACACTATAGGTAAACGCTTAAAAAATATACATGCACCATATACGATGGAAGCATTAAATGAAGTAAGAGAAGAATGGGCAAAAGCCATACAAGCAGTGGCAACTGTAAGATATAATTGGGATGTTGATAGCGATAATGAATGATACTTTGTAAATGAATATTTCTGAATGTTAATACATGTATTTGAATGTTTCTATATGTGTGAATGTGAGAATTGAATTGATGTCTGAATGTATGTACTTGTGTAGAATTTTTCTTGTGACTTTTGCAGGTTTGCGGCTTGTTTGTAGGCTGATATCAATGGATGTCGTAAACCTACAGTTCAGAAAACTGAACTGCAGGTTCTCATCCTGCTGACCAGCCACAGCAGGCCTGCAAACTGATATGAAAAAAATATATATATAAATAGGCGTCGGTTATTTATAGAAAACCGTCAGCAAAGACATACAGCATCGGTTATTTGATAAAAACCGACGCCTGATGTGGCCAAAGCAGTCCTGGAAATGGCGTCAGATATTCGTATCAAACCGACGCCTATTTAATCTATAGGCGTCGGTCTTTTGGTATATACCCGACGCCAAAAGTGTTCGCGCCACAGAAAATGGCGTCATCTAGGGCACTTTATGCGTCGGTTATCTACTAAAAGACCGACGCTATATTCCATATAGGCGTCGGTTGTTCAGTAAATAACCGACGCAGAAACTGCCCTAGATGACGCCGTTTTCTGTGGCGGGAACCCTTTTGGCGTCGGTTATATACCAAAAGATCAACGCCTATAGATTAAATAGGCGTCGGTTATAGATTAAATAGGCGTCGGTTAAAAAACCGACGCCGAAGTGTTCAACCTTTAGCGGCGCCCGCATAGGCGTCAGTCGGAAACCGATGCCAAATGGGGTTAAACGACCGACGCCAAAGGCCGTTTCTGTAGTAGTGGGGGATGATATATGCTTTCTTTGAGTGTTACTTCCCACCTTATAAGACAAATGAGATGGTCAGAATGATATACAACTTCAAGTAGCACGCAGAAGAATCTTACTCTAAAGTATGGGAGAGTGTCCATAACATGTTGAGGAACGCCATGTATCATGGGATTGATTTGTATGGACTGGCAAATATTTTTTATTATGGGCTACATCAAGGGGAGAGGACCACACTTGACCATGCAGAAATTGGCTTCTTCCTCAACAACAAGCCCCTAGGTGTCATGAAATCATGAAGGATATGGCTAAAAACTAGTCCTGGAGAGAAGAGAGAGAATGCCTAGAAACCATTAAAAGTGTTAGGGAATCCAAGATGATTACAACATTGAATGATAAATTGGTCTTGATCGTGAAGAAACTATGTTAGAAGGATGGAAGTTATTCTGGAGGAGAAGAAGAAGAGTGCATGTTCGCACGGAAATAGAATTATAGGGCTAATGACTATTCTTGGGGGAAGGACCCCAATAATTTCCAATAGGACCCATCACAAGCACAACATCAAGGAAATGCACAACAGCATGAAAGGGGCCCTAGAAAGATTGACTACATTGAGGACATGCTAGGAAAGATTGTCAACCAAAATGAATTGCTCATTGGCTAGACCCAGAGGAAACTATAGACTCAAGGAATGTAGATTCGCAATATACAGACTCAAATCTCTCAGATAGTAGTGGAAGTGGCTTCTTTGAAGAAACATGGTCAGTAGGGGTATCCAGGAAATACTCACATACCATCTGAAAATCAACAAGTCAATGCGGTGTTGCTTCACAGTGGCTAGAAGGTGCTTAATGACAAATATAATGTTCCAGAAGCAAAGGATGCCACATGTGACATAGGGTTGGTAGTGACTGCTGCTACAACTGAGCCAGATAGTATAGAAGAGGACAAGATGGCTGATGATGAAACTCATGAACTGAAGGAACCAAAGAAGGAAGTATATGTTCCACCTCACCAAAGGAAAGTGGTGAAGTCAGTGCCCTTACCAAACAGCTTAAAGGCAAACAAAGTGGACTAGAAATTCTAGAAAATTCTAGACAATTTTAGGAAATTGCATGTTGACATTCCCCTAATAGATGTAACTAAGAAGATTCCTTCTTGTGGAAATTTTTTGAAGTATATAATCAATAAAAAGAGGAGGATAGATTATTTGGATGTAGTGGTGTTGAAGGAGCAGGTTAGTGCTTTCATTATGGGAACATTCACTACTACAAAAATAACCTTTGGTGTCAGTTATTTAAGGCCTAAAGTGTCAATTTCCAAGTGAAACCCAAGTGGGCACCGCTAAAAGTCGACACCTTCAGCGTCGGTCCCCCAACCGACGCCATAAACCTTCCTGCCACCAAAAACATGTCAGCAAGGGGACTATCGACATCGGTTGTAAAAGAAAACCAACAAGATAACCTTATTAGAAACATCGGTTATTAAGTAACAATCGATGCCATACCCCTTCCCGCCACCAAAAAGGAACCAGTAAGGGCATCATCAGTGTCAGATTTATATAGGTAATCGATGCCATATCCACAACCACAACGGTCGTGCTACCCAGCACAGTCGTGGTACCTGGCTAGAATCTACTAATAACCGACACCATCGACATCGGTTTTTATACTAATAACTGATTCCATATCCCCTACCACCATGGTCATGTGTCAGTTTCACAGATAACCAATGCCAGAAGGGGATAAAGACGTCGGGCTTACACTAACAACTGACACCTATGTGTTTTGTTGTCGGTTTTACACAAATAACCGACACCTATGTTTTGATTTTTTTTTTCTTATCAGTTTGCAGGCCTGCTGTATGGCTGGTCAATAGGATGCAGAACCTACAGTTCAGTTTTGAACTATAGGTTTACAACATCCATTGATATCAGCCAACAATAGGCCACAAACCTGCAAAATTAATAAGATGGACAATATTATATATTTATCATGTTATTCACACACATGTATAAGCATATTTAATTCATATTATTTTTCATCACACATGTAGAAACAAGTAGTTTCATTTCAAATTATCTCCATTTTCACACACATTTAGCAACATGTAGTTCCATCCATTTCATCTCTTTTCACATTTAGACACATGTAGAAACATTCATGTATTGATCATCTTCACATTCACACATATGGAAATTCATAAAAAGTCATTCACATTCATACAAAAATAATTATGAGAACAAAGTTTAGAAATATCATTTTTATTTATCATCGTCATTATCCCAATTATATTTAAAAATTCCCACTACTTGTAGGGCTTCTTCCCATTATTTTCTTAAATCATTTAACTAATCCATCATATAGGGAGTATGTACATCTAATAACTTTTCACCTGTAGTGAAGTCAGTTTTAAACACCTGCAAAGAGAATGATGTATATATATAATTAATAATATATAATAAGATTGATATATTTCATATTATCTAATAAGACTACATATAATACCTGATGTATGGTATCAATTTCCATTGTGGCATGTTCGATAATTATGCTCATAAATCACATCACATAGTATCCACATGCCTAGCCGTTGTCTTGTGTAGCACACTATAAATTGAAACATACAAAATATTCAAAAATACAAATAAGCACAGTTCACATAAATAATATATACACTGGAGTCAAGAAATTACTTTCACATTCTTCCAAGTTAGTGGTTGGTTCTTTTTCTTGGGGATCTTTCCTCCAACTTCGGTGTACTCTTGTAAAGCCCTACATGTTAATGTAACACATTAAATTGTATAATTAAATAGTAATGTAATAACAGATGTTAACGGATATAAAAATATGAAATATTTCTCACGGGAATAATGGCCTTTTCATTGTGTGTCCATATATATTCAATTCCTTCCCCGCAGGATCTAGATAATAGGTAGTGAACGTCTCGGGGAAAATAACTAGTAACTCCCAATGCTTACCACTAGAGGTAAGAAAGTTATAAATTAATAACTCAAAAGTCAATAAAAATGTAATTTTCTTAAGTCCAAATTATAAGCAAAGTAAACTTACCCGACATTGAATGGATCTATTATCACTGACTTCTTGATTTTACCAAAGTAACTATACGTGGGTTTTTAAATACAAGACTAATCAAATATGGAACCAAAAATCCCACATGGAGAAATGAAAAATATGCACATATCATGTGTAAGTGGCTGCAAAACATGTATTACGTATGTATTAATATATAAGAAACCAGATCATCATATATAAAACAAGGTATATAGATGTATAAATAAGATCTCACCATATCCATAGCTCTATCATAGATGTGTTCAGCCAATCATAATGAAACAACTCCAAGATATATTTTATAAATATCTTGTTATTGTATGATTGACCTGCATTAATATGTATGCATTAATACATATGCAAAACTTGTATTACATATGCATTAATACGTATGCAAAACTTGTATAAATAGATTGTTATCGTATGATTGACCTGCATCTTCTTCCAAAATAGTAACATTTATAGGGCAATTTGGATCATGTTTGCCTATCCAATCTGCCATACCCTTACAATTAGGACCTAACGAGGCGTGTAGGTCCCTTGGAAGCCAACTTGGTACTTCAGGAGGTGGAGGTGGAGGCTGAGATGTAGCGGGTGTCTTCCTTTTAACCTGTATATATAATTTCATATCAATTGACTCATATATACGTACACACTAACAAATTAAAGTAATATAAATTTAGCATACAATATTAGTATAGACGACATTCGCTTTGGGCAACAATATCACTCTGCCTTCTGCCTCATCAAGCGTTTTAGAATCTGGGTGGGCATATGGCAATGTAAGATCCCTCCATTTGAGGACTATACTTATTGGACTCACACAAACCACACCATCTAGTACTGGAGTCCCATGAAACATTTCCCCTAGAAGGGGTGGGTAAGCCGACGCATGTGCAATGACATATTCTTGATTTTTTAGACGGCATAGCTTCAACCACTACAAATTTATGTAAAGAATGTTATATGCATATATACACAAACTCCCAACCTCTACAAAGACTAGCTACTATGTCATAAAAATACTTACAGAGGATGTGCTAGGTGGTGGGTCTACATGATTACTCCCAATCTCTATAGTAGGAGTAATAGAAACGTGGCACATCACAGGTACCATCTGAGTGGCCGTCTGAGACGCATGCCACTTCACCATTGCTTCTTGGACTTTCCTCTCAATTAATTCATCTACCTATACATTTCTAAAAGAAATGCAAGCTATCGATTATTGAATTCCCTTTCGCAATAACATTCTAAAAAAAGAATAGGTTACCTCAATTTGTGAAAGTCCCACTTTTGGGACAGGTTTGCGCTAGGATGGCCCAAAGAATGCTTTGATACCCACACCAGTTCATGCACCCGTAACATGTCCAGGATGCTCTGGGCTACACAGAGAAACTATTAATTCATCCCCTGTGCCCTCAGGGATGAACTTTCCTTCCTTCCTATGCTCGTGCAGCTCCAGCTAATCGCCATCAACAGTAATTGGTAAGTAAACATAATAATAATCAATATCGATTGATTGCTCTAAGAGTTGAATTTTACCATTTTTGTATCCGCCTTAGCAGTTGCGGGCTTCGTTATATCTCTCTTCTTGTTTTGCCTCCCAGCTATCCACATAGCATGGCGAGGCAGAGGTATATGACCAATAGTAGAAGACTCCTGAGTAGTAGTAGAATGAGCAGTATCCTCAGCCTGTAGTCTTTGGCGAACACCTGCATAGCCTCTTGGACCCATTGTGTGGTCATGCACATTCAGTGCATACCTTGCTCTTTGAGCATCACTGATAGCCTTGTTAGTAAGTACATTGATTTGGTTAGTAACACTAAAGGTTAATCTTGAATAGGTGAATACATAAGAATGTATATTAATTAAATTGGTAGTGGCACTTAATACCTTGAATTTATCCATTTTTCTTTGGGTAACAAACTCCTCCCAGTCTTTGGGGTCTAGGTAGTTCCATTGATTAGGGGCTGCCTTCTTCCTAAATTTATTTTTAAAGAGAATACAAACAAAAATTATTAGTGTAGAGTTAGTCAAAGATCAATGTCTAGAATGGGAATCAAGCAAGAACCTCTTCTCAGCATCACGTATGTAATCTCAGGTGAGATTTGTCCTATAGTTCCTTAGGACCCTCCCACAACGTTGTATCATGCGTTTACGATGCAGCTTTTCATTCAGATCAAATATACTCTACAAAATAGAATTGCTATTAACTAGTATCCTAAAAATTAGTAATCTACAAAAATAGAATTGCAAATAATGATAACTCACACATAGTTCCTTCCAGATTAAGTCTTTCTTCCCCTTAGGAACTCTATGCTAGGATTCAAAAATAGGACTACAATGGTTGCGAGTAAGAACCCCAAGATATGAAATAAATGAGTTGCAGTTCACTCCAATTGGATTTCCTGCATGATCAAAATCCACAGTGAGTTTGGGTCCATTGCCCCTTTGTTGTAGTAACTTGTTCATCATTGTGATCCCCCTCACATTCTCAATTTTTTTTGCTGCTCATCAAGTGCCCCAATTTCTTTAGGGGGCACATCACCAACCTAAAATTTGACAAAAAAAAACACACTTACAGAATATAACTATAAATGTGAGGCGGGATATATTTTTAAAACTTACATTGTGAAGCGGTGCATTGACGTCCTCACCCTCATGGTAATCATCAACACTGTCATCATATGAATGCTCAGCCATATGAAAGTTCACATTCAGATTATAAAGTTCACATTGTAAAGTAATTCACATTGTAAAGTTCACATTCACATTGTAAAGTAATTCACATTGTAAAGTTCACATTTCACATTGTAAAGTTTACATTTAGAAAAATAAAACCTATAAAAAAATATAAACATGCATGCCTCTAATATTGCGATCTTTTATCAATTAACAATCATTCATTGTGATCTTTGCGCACATACAAGTCATCATTAGCTTCAATATTTGGTGGTGTTCACAACCCAACTGAGAATGGACTGGAGTCATCATACTTATCATAGTATTGTTCTTCATCTATAGGATCTTCAATGAACTATCTTTTACCATGAAGAACAACTGACCATTTATCATTTTCACGATCATAGATATAAATTACTTATTTTTCATGTGATGCCAATATGAATGGTTCACCCTTCTCGCCAATCTTTTCAAAGTTCACTAATGTAAAACCCAATTCATCTACTATAACTCCTTTGGTGTTATCAACCCAATTACATTTAAAGAGCAGAATTCTAAAATCTACGTAGTCAAACTCCCATATATCTTCAAGGACACCATAATATGACATTTTAGCTTCAGGTGGACTCTTATCCTTTGCACTTGTAAAAAACAATGAAGATGCTTGAAGGGTGACCCCACTATTTTAGACGACACTCTTATCATCTTGATGCTTTGTGTAATACGAGAATCCATTTATGTCAAACCCTTCATAAGCCATAATATTCAATTTTGGTTTAATGGCGAGACATTTGATAGTTTTAGTAAGATTATCTAGTGTTTGAGATAGTTGATGTAAGACTTTATCTTCAAACTACTTAATAAATGTCTTGTTATGCTCTCTACCAAGCCACATTGAATTGGCTCGAGGATATTGTCTCTTGATGAAATTGGTATGTTCCTCGATATAAACACTCACTTCATTGATGTTGTGTAAAATATACAAGTGACCTTGTTCCAACTGCTCACGGCTGATTACTTTCATCTATGATCCCAAAATTCATTTTCCAAAATGCTCCTCAATATTCTTGTCATTAACATGAGTGTCATTAGCACTTAGACATTCATTGCAAAAATCCATAACCTCTCTCGCCACATAACCCTCAATAATACTCCCTTCAGGCCCATAACTATTTCGAACATCACCTATAAAAATGCTCATGTATTGTTCAAAGGGATACATCCAATGCAAGAAAACTAGTCCCAACATTTTCACTTCCCTAGTCAAGTGGACAACAAGATGTACCATGATATCAAAGAACAAAGGAGGAAAATACATCTCAAGTTGACATAGGGTAACAACCACTTCTCTTTGCAATTTATCGAGAGTATCAGGGTCAATAACTTTTATGCACAGACTGTTGAAAAAGAAACAAAGTCTGGTGACTGCAAACCTTACATGCTTCGGCAACATAGATCGAAATGACATAGGAAATATTTTTTGCATTAGAGTGTGACAATCATGAGATTTAAGACCTATCAACTTCAGATCTTTCATTAATACCAATCTACAGATGTTGGATGAGTAACCCTGTGGAACCTTAACATTTACCAAGCATTCACAAAAAACTTTCTTCTCCTTTCTAGACAACATGTAACAAGTGGGAGGAAAGTATGTTCTCCGATTG
Organism: Alisma plantago-aquatica; assembly: GCA_963693085.1. Lineage (NCBI taxonomy): Eukaryota > Viridiplantae > Streptophyta > Magnoliopsida > Alismatales > Alismataceae > Alisma > Alisma plantago-aquatica. Next base: position 649,747,751 of record OY856410.1, read on the forward strand.
CTACTTCTGTTAATTCTGTCCTTATTCCCATTTCATGTAGGTCCATTCTGGATTTTATCCCATCTTTAGTCTTACCTTCTATATTCAACAGAGTACCGATGACGCTATCACAAACATTTTTCTCAACGTGCATGACATCGATACAATGCCTAACTGCCAAAGAAATCCAATAAAGAAGATCCCAAAATATTGACTTCTTCTTGAATAAAGATTTGTCACTCTGTGTGGCCATTGTACATTGTGATCTCTTACCAAATTCATTGGAAATGTCTTTTACTCTTTCATAAACATCCTCCCCTGGTATAGGTTTAGGTGCACTCCATTCCTCATTCCGTCCATTGAATGCTTTGCACAACCTACGATACAGATGGAACTTTGGAAGAAACCTTCAATGACCATGATATATAGTCTTGCCACTGTGTTTTAGTCATATTGAATCAGTGTTCTCTTCACATATAGGACACACTTTAGATCCTTTGACACTATATCCAGACAAATTCCCATATGTTGGAAAGTTATTCACAGTGCAAAACAACATAGCGTGCAAACAAAATGTCTCACTTCGTGAAGCATCATAGGTGGATCAGTGTGCTCTACCCCACAACTATGCAGCATCGCATCAACGATGTCTATTGGAATTGGTTCGTTCACATCTATGTCATCGGAGGCAATTTCTTCTTCCACACAAGCACTTCTATTGAGATCCACTAATTTTAGGTTTGAAATCTCTCCATGCCAGTGCCATTCTGTATAGCCTTGTACAATCCCATTGCACATGAGATGACTTTTGATTTCGTCACCAGTGTTGGTTTTCAAGTTGTTACCATAGTACCTACATGGACAGTAGAACATATCTCCAGGTTGTTTCCTATGTTCCTCGGAAAATCTAATAAACTGATCATGACCAGAAATAAACTTTGGGGTGCATTGATTTGGAATGGACATCCATGATCTATCCATTCTATGATCAAATAGAAAACAACTATATATTAGAATAATATTAGGGTCTAGGGTTAACAAGTTATAGTTTATGGTTAAAACTTTAGGGTTTAAGGTCTTATATATAATTAACACTGCAACAAATTCTATTTAATCCGACACTAATTCCCGACATTTTTTGGAAGCAGTGCCACGACTAAGCACGCAGAAACTTCTTATTAAATTTTGCACCGGCATACGAAGAGACCAATGCCGTAATAAGATAAAAAAATAAAAACACCAATTATCTTACCAAAGTGTGCTAATCAGAACTGTGTGAGCACGCTAATTATCCTACCAAAGCGCGCTAATCAGAACTGTGTGAGCACGCCAATTATCCTCCCATTATCACCGCTAATCATGATGCCACCATCGGAATTATCCCCCCACTACCACCGCTAAAATCAGAAGCCCAACCCTATTTCCCGTTCACCCTTTCGCTCGACCTCTCCACCGAGTGAAAAACCTTAGCTTTGTGCGGAAAACCTCTGCTCGTCCCTATTCCATGCCTGCCGTACCTGTCTGGCCCATCGTCAAGCACCGCCTCTGATCCTGCGCACCCCATATCATCTATAAAGATCTCATCGTCAACTGCAGCAGCACCAGTGCAAATTTGTGCTCACGCATTCTAGGTATGTATTTCTTCCACTTCGTTATCTCTAATTCTGATTGTATTTGTTTGTGCTCGGTCAATGCCCCTCTCCTCCCCTCGCATGCACATCAGATGTATGTGTTCTTCTCTATATTCCATTTAATCATTGCTCTGCCCATCCCTTCCCTTCCCTTCCGATCAACACCTATTTCCTTACTTCCAACACCCATCTGATAATTGCCATGCACTCATATGCTCCACGACCGACCTCCACTATCCAAGGGTCCTCCAAAGCCAATTGAAGGACATGATCCGTAACAGAACATATCCCGACTCCCATTCTGATGTTTCTTCTTTTCTTGAAAAGGGCCATTGACTGTAATGGTGGAACACGTATATTAATATAATAGCAAGCTACGGTGGCATAGGGATACATGATTAATAGTATTTGAATTAGTTTGTATTCCCCTGTTCCTCAATGACCTACTTTGGCCGTCGAAGGCCTCCACCTCCGGCCTTCATTTCCTTTTCGTATGTGATGTCTACCATTAAGCCGATAAGGTCTCTAGCATTGTATCAGTCTTTTAATCATGCTGAGTGTGGATCCATGTAAACATCTCATTAAGCCGAGCCTCCCTGTTCTTTTTTTCCACAAAACCAATTTGATCCAAACTATATTTTCTAGCACGAACTTTGAACTAGTTACATAAGTCAAGAAATAAATTCACATGGCTTGGTTATGTTTGCGGATGACTTCATATTATATCTGCTTGTGTTTTTTTTTGTACACTCATAGTGGAAAGTCAGCCAGCAGTGTTGCAGTCTCTGAAGAAAGCAAGAACTCGGGTTGGGACAGCTGTACAAAAAAAGTTGACTACTATATTGCTTCTGTTATGAGGTAAAATCATCATTCCTTCCATAGTACTTTGATTCACTATCAACAATTAGAAGAGTCGTAGTTTCTTAAACTATTGGTATTTACTTATCTGATTCTACCTATATGTATTTCTTCATCTGGTCTAGATGTATGTGATTCCTAGATAACAATTCAATATTTATATTTTATATCAAAAAATCACCTACCCAATTCAGATATATACTAACATCACTGTACTTGTATTACAAGTCGGGCAATCTGCGAGGGCACATGAGCATTGTTGGTGATTTTAATAATAATAATAGATTATATTTTTTATTTTACTTTGTTTAAATTTAGTGAGTTCAATGTTATTCTTCCCACTCCTCAAGCAGGCTAAAAACATCATCAGAGAAACAACATCAGCCATCTTCTCCAAAAAAACACTCTCATGAAGCACCTGAAACAACATCAACATGACACTAGACCTGATCTCACGTAAGCCAAATCCAGGACCCCACAGTATCTCCCCTTCCTTGTCCTACCACCAAGATTGATTGGGGCACAATCATGGTCATCATCAAAGTAGACTCCATCCCTTATATGTATGCTCGTTTCCTTTATTTATGTATGCTTTGTCTACCTGTTAGCGGGCGACTTCGATGTTACAGGTAGTAGATACAACATTCATGCCAGAGTAGTTAACTCTAATTTATCGTTTCTAATTCCAATTGTTGGATTTCAGGGGCCAATAATCTTGGGATAAATTGCTGCCACAATACTGTGAGAGGCGATCAGTAAGACATCCAGTTGTGAGACTTCTAGGAACGGTGTTCAAACACAGCTGGAAATTGACTGAGAATTGAGTCAAAGAGGCTAGGTTTGGCTTTCAGGACACTGCCGTGACTGACTCCAGGTTTCGTTCTCATTTACTGATGGAAGAACTAGAAGGTTACTCCCATTTTAAAAATATTTTATTTGATTTCCCTCCCTGTATGTTTCATGACGAGGTCTAGATTTAGATCGAAAACGATGACAATTTTTCCTTACATAAGGGGGGAGTATTCCTGGAGATAAAGTATTTGTGATTTTTCTTCTTCTGGACTTCCATGGTTGTGCACTCCGGCAGCAATTTTCGTTGCAAACATCCAAACCATAAGGTGTTTTTACTATCTAATAGAGGAAATACAACCATAAATTTATTGTTTTTGTCATTTTGTTTGTTATTTTGGTCTCTATTCTCCATCTACTAAATTATCTTGTGGATACCACTCACATAATTGGGATCGAGAAAAAACTATGCATCTACTAAGAAATATGCAAAGAAAGTCCCCTGTGTGGTTTTGTAGTTGTTGGGTCAATAATCATTTGCAAGTATCTGCATAACCTAGTCATAACATTGTTGCTACAAAACAACACAATATGTATACGGATAATAATAAATGATTCAGTATACCTGCATTACTGATAGAAAGATCAGTCCTAACTAGTTATATTTTAGTAGTTTTCTGAACACAATAAAGAATGAAATGCGCTCAGTATGACAAATCTAAGACCATGATTTTTTTCTTGGCATTAGTAAGTATTTCGATTTAGAAAAATTACCCAGTTGTAGTTCAAGGTGTATAAATATAGTCTTTTTTTCATGTTTAGGTTGTCTCAAGGTCCTAACAATGCTAGAACTCAGAGTATTCTATGAATGCAGCTTTGATTTAAGTTTTTGTGTGCATTGCATTTTATTTGACAAAAGTAAACAATTATTGACATTGGTTAACGATTATCATGTCGTCACCTTATCCATGTAATTGAGGGAATCGGGGAAGTAACTAAGAGGCTCGAGGTTTCTGGAAACTGTAGTTGAAAAATTGTCATTCACAAAGATCTTGTCAAACTTTTTCAATTTGCCTTTCCTTAGTATAATACAAAATTTAGGTTCGATAATATTATCCAAAAAGTTGTGCTTAGGTTGACTTCCTTACCCTAGGAAGCACAGACACTTCTATATAGCCCCCATGTCTGTGTCAGACATGTTTTGGACACGAACACTTCTTGGACACGGCCCAAAATGTTTTGGACACAGCCAGCACGTGTCCTGTCCATTTTGGTCCATTTTTGCAACCCGGACACTTCTTGGACACATCTATGCAGTTTTACCTGCTACCGCAGCCCATATTTGAGTATATTCTGAATATACAACTCCTATAACTATGCTATCATTGAGAAAATGTTACATAAAATTGTATTCTAACTTATATTGCATATTCTAACTTAAATTTTATATTAAATACCTTAAAAGAGTGAACGTGGAAATCCTAAGATGAATTAGATATCATAAATCGCATATTGATCTAATAAATTGATTGATCAAGTAATGCAAAGTCATTTACTATATCTAAAATTCTGCTCTGTTTATTGAAAATAATGCAACAGTCAGTTGGATACTTCATTTTTTTACTAAAGATTCATAATTGTATACAATCATTTCAATCATTTTAATTATTCTGAAATTTTGCTATATCTACTGAAAGTAATGCAACAATTAGGCATCTACTTCATATTGTTTCTACTGCACACACAAACACATGCATACTTCAAAATCATATACTATTATACATATAAGTTTTCAATAAATTTAGATACATACAAATATGTAGAATTCTAGATAATTTATAATAAACACCACAAAAAATCTAGCCTAATTATTGGCAATTTTGTTTAACAATGTCGGTATGGTCGTCTCTGCAAAGTTAGATGATATAGCAGGGCTGCAAAACCCCGTCTCCGCGGTAAGCCATGCGCAGGAGAAGTCCACTGGCGTGCAGTGGAACAATTATTTCTCGTCTAATTGTTCATTATTTGCAAAACCGCTTCACCCACGCTCTCTGCCCCAATTTCCGCTCCCTCTCCCCCGCCGCATTGGTCCTCATCCCGCGTTGCTCGTCTGCTCCTCTTCTGTTGCCGCAATCGCACACATCGGCTCCTCCCCCCTGCGAGACGTGTTTCTCGTCTTCCTCTGCCACTCCTCTTCACGTTCTCTGCTCCAATTTCCGCTCCCTCTCCCCTGTCGCACTGCTCCTCATCCCGCACTGCTTCCATTTCCGCACTCGCGCACGTCGGCTCCTCCCCCTACAGACTGCTTCTCATCTTCCTCTGCCACTCCTCTTCCCCATAATTCCTCTGTCGCAGGCCGCTTCCCTTCCTGACTACCTTTCCCCCATATCCGAACCCTCTACCACATCTACGAGAAACCCTCGGCTCAAAGCGACGGTCTCTGCTTCCAAGGCATTGGAATCTCTAACATCTAATCAAATCACCAGAGTCTGGAGTCTACAATCGAAAGGAAGGACTATCCTCTGGCTGATAGCCGGCCAAGGAGTCCTGAACATATAGTTGGTAAGTCCCAATATCTATACTTACTGTAAGAACGAAATTTCCTCTACAGATATACTATTCAGTTTCTTGTTTCCTGTTTCATTTCAATCATTTCAACAATGTTCTACATTTTCCCAAGTCCATATTCTCCGAAAAAATACACAACATAGTAGAAAGAGTGAACATGATTATCTAATTCTGCTCCAACAAACACATCTAAGCCTGCCTTTTTGGGCTGGTTTATTTTTATAATGTTTAAAGCTAAGGGATTATATTGACACTTGGTGATTGGTTCATATTTTTATGGAAGTTTAGTAAAACTCAAGTACTTCATAATCAATGCCTAGAAGATTGGTGTATAATAAAATCAGACAGATTAATTGATATTGAGATACAATGTTTTATATATAATGGGGAATGAGGAGTCTTGTTAGGTGTGATTTAAAGAAAATTTAAGACTACCATTTATTAAACTATAACAAGGATCATGTCGTCACCTTATCCATGTAATTGAGGGAATCGGGGAAGTAACTAAGAGGCTCAAGGTTTCTGGAAACTGTAGTTGAACAATTGTCATTCACAAAGATCTTGTCAAACTTTTTCAATTTGTCTTTCCTTAGTATAATACAAAATTTAGGATCGATAATATTATCCAAAAAGTTGTGCTTAGGTTGACTTCCTTACCCTAGGAAGCACAAGCACTTCTATATAGCCCCCGTGTCTGTGTCATACATTTAGGATCGATAATATTATCCAAAAAGTTGTGCTTAAGTTGACTTCCTTACCCTAGGAAGCACGGACACTTCTATATAGCCCTCGTGTATGTGTCATACATGTTTTGGACATGAACACTTCTTGGACACGGTCCAAAACGTTTTGGACACAACCAACACGTGTCTTGTCCATTTTGGTCCATTTTTGCAGCCTGGACACTTCTTGGACACATCTATGCAGTTTTACCTGCTACCGCAGCCCATATTTGAGTATATTCTGAATATACAACTCCTATAACTATACTATCATTGAGAAAATGTTACATAAAACTGTATTCTAACTTATATTGCATATTCTAACTTAAATTGTATATTAAATACCTTAAAAGAGTGAACGTGCAAATTCTAAGATGAATTAGATATCATAAATTGCATATTGATCTAATAAATTGATTGATCAAGTAATGCAAAGTCATTTACTATATCTGAAATTTTGCTCTGTTTATTGAAAATAATGCAACAGTCAGTTGGATACTTCATTTTTTACTAAAAATTCATAATTGTATACAACCATTTCAATCATTTTAATTATTCTAAAATTTTTCTATATCTACTGAAAGTAATGCAACAATTAGGTATCTACTTCATATTGTTTCTACTGCACACACTAACACATGCATACTTCAAAATCATATACTATTGTGCATATAAGTTTTCAATAAATTTAGATACATACAAATATGTAGAATTCTAGATAATTTACAATAAATTTAGATGCATATGTATTTCAGTATATACATATATGCATATAATACATACATCATACACATTTGTTTGTATATATTAAAAAAAATCCCCCTCATCTAGAGCCGTGTCCGTGTCCTATATTTTAGAAAATTGACGTGTCCCGTGTCTGTGTCTAGAAACGTGTCCATACTTCCTTGTCCTTACCTAATTCTTTATATAGTAAATATAAGGATTAAGTTCGATACTATTTTTATCCATTACTTGTTTGTCTATTCCCAATTACTTGTGCTCTTTATTTTACTTTGATCAACCTTCTCGTCCATGCTCACAAATTTCACCTTCAGCCTATATCCGACCATAACATGCTTCATTTGGGAACAAAATTTTGTAGCTCCCACTTAACAAAGCTACAGTTTTCCATCTTATTAGTTAATACTTTTTATCTCATTGTAACTTCATTATATAAAAGTCCATGTGAACCATAGTTTTGTATGACCTAGATTTTTATTTAAGCAAATTTTGAGATCGGTTTATCCAGTAGTTGTGCTACCCTTGTCACACTTAAGTCAAATAAATATGATGGTTGTTAACTAATTAAAGCAATACTATTTCAATCATTTATTATGTTTATGAAAATTTGTTCTCTCAATGATATTTCCCAAACTTAGGATATATAAAGATATTTTTAAAGCAGTGCATCATTTCAAATGAAAAGGAGCTCTATTCAACCAAGAGAACTGAGTCAGTACAATTCCATGACCATGTCATGTTAGTTTGTATGTATACAATACAAAGTGCTGTTTTTTTATATTCATGAATAAATATATATATTTATTTATTTTGCTCATAAGTACAAGAAGTCCTTTTTTACTTGTAGTAATGTTATATCTTTCATTAATGGTTTCTCCTACTGGAAGTTCCCTTCATATTATGTGCAAAAGGATTAAAAGGGAGAAGATCAAGTAATGTACCATAATATTCTTTTTCATATGTTTTAGTAGTGATTTCTAAATTGTAGGATTCTATGACTGGGATAGATAAAAGCTGGATGAAAAATAAGAATAGGTTATCTTCAGAATACATTAATGGAGTTGCGGAATTTATTCAATTTGCGTCTAAAAATACAGAAGTTGATGGTTACATAACATGCCCTTGTGTTAAATGTAATAATGCATGTTTCAAGACAAAAGATGAGGTTTCAGCTGATCTTATAGTGAATGGCATAATTGAGCAGTACACGTGCTGGGTGGCGCACGGTGAATCAGTTGAATTCATAAATTCTAATACTAGTGATGATGTCGGTGATGATGTTAATGATGTTGTTGATGATATACATGGAATGATAATAGATGGTCTAGAGTTTCCTAATAGATTTGTTGCTACACCTGATGATATGGATGAAACATATGACAATGATGATTTGAGTAGTGAATTTTCTAAGTTTTGCAAGATGATGAAAGATGCAAAGGAGCCACTTCATTATGGGTCTGGAGGATTCTCAAAACTATATTTCACGATGTCATTGTTGCAACTCAAAGGGTTTCATGGTCTGAGCAATAATTGTTTCAACAATTTGATTACATTGTTATCCAAGGCATTTAAGGGTTGTCATCTACCAGAATCCTTCTATGAAAATATACTGTGACCTATTGGCCTTTATGATACCCTACTTTTTCTAGATCTGCACATTGTTGATGTATTGCCTATTGGTTCTGGGTGTGAGGAACTGAAGTTGTGCTCAATCCGATAGTTAAATGAATTAAATATGAGTGAGGTTTAGGTGGATACCTGTGCTTACAACTAAAACTATTCTATTATGATAGTATTCAAACGCATACATGTTTTGTTATTCTCAGTTCATTGATGTTGAAGTATCTTTCACAAAGCAGTTTTTCAAATGCAAATATGTGTTTCAATATAGCTATTACCTATTCCACTGCATTGTCTCTAACTTTGACTTCTTTGCTGACGATGGTTCATTCAAATGCACATGAAGTCCAAGCGATTGCCATCAAAACATAAACAGGCATCTCCTTTGCACTCTGGCAATTTCTCTCACAGCTCATGGGTACGTGAAATGCAACAAGCCTTGAATAGTTCTATAATCATAAGTGAAATCTTGGATTCAAGGACCAGAAACCTCGTATGAGTTTCTAGGATCAATGATTACGTCCTATCAAATGAACTGGTAAGCATGGCGTTAGCCATGGTTGCTGAAGACAAGCAAATAAACTGGGTTCTTGAGGAGCTCTTTGCAGAAGAGGTACCGCAGTTGTCTGTTCACCTGATAATGTCCAACCTACTTAAATTTTCTTGAGTTGCTTTGTTTGGATGTACATAAATTTTAGAAAACATTTTCAAGCACTTGTCTGAATGTCATCTTAGAAGTTTCCATTTCTCCTTTTAACATGGAAGGAGGTTTCGTTATGTACCAATGTAGGAATTCAATAAACTTGCCTTTTGTTTTCTTGCATGTCAATGTACTAATTTGTTCATTTATGACATACTTTAATTTGACTTACATGCCAATCATGTGGTGATCTAGGTTTTTTGGAATCTCTTGTTTCTTTCCCAGTTCAATGGAGAAATAATTCGAAAAAACATCAAAATGCTTATTGGGGCAATCCAAATTGAAAGCTTTTCAAAGATGGATACACGTTTTGGCCATCAAATGAAGTCTTAAGGTCACAGGATTCAATGAAATGGAAGTTACTTAGTAGAGAGGTATTATCGATTGCTATTCTTTTTGTTGTCAATTAGATATCACATTTTGAATTGAAACTATGTATGGACTCTTTTGGCAGTGCATCAAGGCTTCAAAATATTTGCGGTTGTGGTACTACAATGTTTATCTGTAATACAATCATGAATTTCTAACAAAGATTCCAGTGATAAGATAAGTTTGCTGCCTAAAAATCCACAGAAAGTGCAAGCTCTGAAATTGGATGATTCTCAACTATTACCAAAAACACATCACGTGAGTTGTGTCACCCCTTTATCATTATATTTGGAGTTCAGTACAATTATTCTACTTTCTGATTTTGACATCTGAAAGTAAATTTGTATTATTGTTGTTCTTAGTAATCTTACTGTATGTTTTCTATTGAATTCCTCTTAATAACTATGCTTGATCCTATGATCATAGGGTGCTTTCCTAGAGCAAGTGGAACATGTAAAATCAAGTGTCATCCTGTTACAATTGTCGAATATCATGTGTATGAATGAAGATACATGTAAAGATTCATGAATGATACCAAGGGAACTTCATCCTGAGATGTGCTCAAGACCGGGGTCATGACTCAATTCACTGAAATCATCAAAGCCAACTACAAATAGCATTGCTCTATACTTCATTCTCGGAGGGAATAGGTAATTTCAGTGAGCTAGCTAGACCATCCTTTCTGTCTTGCTTATTTAGTAATCTAAAAAAAAATCTTTATGGTGTTTATATTTGGTTTCGTTTATGATGAACTGTTGATGAATGTACTCAAGAGATCTTGTATCTTTCAATCCACTCCAGAAGTTGCTCTAGTCCTTAAAATTCGATCCATCGAATTATCTATCAGGTTACATAGTATGTAGTGAGTTTATATACATGGCTTTGCCTAAGATGTTATATGCTTGGGGTAGTAGTCTACCAAATTTATTGGGGCTTGCCTGAGTCATTTTCTGGCAAGCCAAATCAGTGAAAAATTATTAACTTCGACAATGTTACAACTACTTTCGTCAAAATGCTTGTTGGGGATGTTGGGGAGTCCTTACTATTTATCTCATTCCATTAATTTAGTTGTTGATGTTGCTCTTTTTCTGTAGCATGTAATTTATATTCGAATGTGGAATAGGTGCTTTCTATTTTCAATTCTTCACTAAGTTGAGCTTGCGATGGGGTGGTGGGGTGGGATTGGGTGAGAGTGGGGGCTTCGATTCAGCATCAAACCGAATTTGTGCTTGTGTGAACTAGGCATACAAATCAAGGATTTATGTTATTTTTTTCTATGATCAATGGCTTGTTTGATCGATTTGCCCCATTGCATGGCAAAAAATCATTTTTCTTTGTGCCCAAAAGAGGGTCAGTTGTAGGGATTCCTTGTCTGGCTCTACGTAGAGACATGTGTTTTAAGTATTCTAGAAATTAGTTTGATGGGTTAGCATAGATATTATTCTAGCCTATATCGTTCAGTTTGTCTCTGTGTATAGCTCTGGTTGTTGCTTTTGAGAAAAATATGTAAAAATATTTTTCTATTTCTTTTGTTGTCTCATATATGAGCTGTTTGGTTTACAGGATGTAGTCATGGAGTAGCTCTATCCATTGGCTTCCAGTTCCCGAACTCCTCAGGAGGATGCAACTATTGGCGTACCAAATCTGGAGGCAATGCTTCACACGTTCTACAATCCATGTTGGAGAGTTGCATATGAATATGAATGACACTCAAAATTAAAAGTTACGATGCCAACTCATGTTGGAAGCTATATTCAGTCTGTTTAAAAAGGAAGATTTGGACGCTGATTTAGAAGAAAATTTAGTGCAAGATCTTCAATACAAAGGAGAACACCTCAAATTCACCTCAAAAGAAGCAACCTTGGTCAAGCAGTTGGACTCAAGCAGATGGGCAAGCAGGTCCTCCGCTGCATGCACGGGGTACCAAAATGAAATGAAGTGGGAGGATTCCAAGCATTGATAATTGCTTTGATGGTGGTTATGGAACCAAAAATGAAGATTTACAAACATTAAGGAACTGATTCCATTGCAGCGCTGCATTATTCCAGCTCATACTCCATTACCGATGTTTTAAAAATTCAATACTCTGTACCTATATTAATGTGCATTAGTGATCATACCATGTATATACATGCTTTTGTGAACGTGAATCTTTGTGAAAGATGAATATATGAACGTATTGATCTGTTGCATTTCACAGATCTAATGTGTAAACCAGCTTGACTTGAAATAATATCCAATGTTTATTCAATTTGCTACTTCAAAGTATTCATGGTATGTATGTGTGCTTACATTAATATAAGTGCAGATCAATACGAAACAAAATACATAACAGAAATTAACATATTCTAATAGATAAATTGACCACTACACACATTTGAAAGCTTTTAATACAACTAAAAATGCTTGTTTTATTAGTATAATTGTCCAGCATCTTTGCACGAAACTGGACTTATTGTCCGGCATCTTTGCAAGCCGGTTTTGTTATTAATCCGGCATTACTGTTCGGCATCCTGGCATTACTGTCTGACATCGTGTAATGCCGATTTTTTTATTAGCCCGACGTCTTAGGAAATGTCGCAGCCAGAAGCGGCACCATTAAAAACGGCATGAAACCGGCATGTTTAGAAACGCCGAAACAGATTTAATCTGACACACATCTAGCCCAGTCACGGCATTTTAAGATATCGGAGAAAGCTAGATTTGTTGTAGTGTAATGGTTAAAACATCCTAAGTGAGATTAGGTGTTCAAGAATAGTCCCAAACCGGGGACTATCCAAAATTTACTTCTAATGAGTAAATCTTGGATGGGTTTCTAGGCCAACAAATACATGTGTTGTCATTCTTATATATAATAAAAGTGTACCACCTATCCCATTCTTGAACACCTAATCTCATTAGTAAGTGTATAATGTGTATTGGGTTTTCAAGAAATTTTTGGCAACATTTCTCTGTTGTTCTCCAAGTACATATGTACTTAGAGAACAAATGGGGAAATGCTACCAAAATTTTCTTGAAAACCCAATACACATTATACACTTACATCCTAAGTGAGATTAGGTGTTCAAGAACAGTCCCAAACTGGGAACTATCCAAGATTTATTCCTTAGGAGTAAATCTTGGACGGGTTTCTAGGCCAACAAATACATGTGTTGTCATTCTTATATATAATAAATGTGTACCACCTATCCCATTCTTAAACACCTAATCTCACTAGTAAGTGTATAATGTGTATTGGATTTTCAAGAAAATTTCGACAGCATTTCCCCACAGTTCTCCAAGTACATATGTACTTAGAGAACAAATAGGAAAATGATACCGAAATTTTCTTGAAAACCCAATACACATTATACACTTACATCCTAAATGAGATTAGGCATTCAAGAACACTCTCAAACCGGGGACTATCCAAGATTTACTCCTAATGAGTAAATCTTGGATGGGTTTCTAGGCCAATAAAATATAACACCAGTCCCTTGTTCACAACCCCATTCAACACACAATTTTCTTATAAAAACACTTGTGGACAGCCATAACAATATATCAATGCTTCTTAATTAATCAATGTATTATTTTATATATAACACAAATATGGTGGGTATAACATAGCAAAAAACTCAACATGTCACAACAGAAACATGTCCTTAACCTAATATATAGATATTTGTAACATAACTCATTAGGAAGAGATACCATGAAACACCATGCATTGATTTGAAATTTTCTTTCCCATCTAAGGTTATTTGCAATTTCATGCTTGTTTCATTATCTTTCTTTCTAGTATTTCTACTTGAATTGCATATATAATCAATTTCATATAGATAATCACCGCATTATGTTACTAATCATTACTTCACATTATGTCCGATGTAATTTTTAAATAAATAGGAATATGTCCGTTTCTCTCCAAGTGACACATTAATAGCTTATGAATGTTTAGATGTATTTATACTGTCAATTCCTAGGGTTTACTTTTTTACAGTAGAAAAATATAATACTGGTTATTTTGATCATTTTTTACTAAAAATTGCATGTCTCTATGTAACTTCCATAAATAAACTATTATATATTAATATGATACTTTAATTGGCTATGTTCATAGAGTCCACTTTAGGGTCTAGAAAAAGGTCGACAGTTCTACCAAATAGATCTTCTATTTTAGAGGCAATACATATAGTATAAAGGTGAAAAAAAGTAGATTGAATAAATAATCATTTTAGAAATAGAAGAGCCATATGTGAGTTAAGTTTGAGACAACAATGTATCTTTAATATGCATGTTTTAAGGTTCAAAGCACATAATCCAATCAAATTAGGATGCTAGAATGGACAAGTTTGAATCTTATTTTAAGATGCATCAAGATTTACTGAATTAGGTCAAGCATGAGGATTAGAAGCACAAATATATGAAAGCACAAAATTTGTTCATATCCTAGGTTGATTTACAATAGCAACTTCTAAATAAGTAAACTCAAAGCATTAGGAGCAGGCGGAGGGCAGGGAGCAGGGGGGCTGACCTTGGGCGGCGAAGGCCAGGGACTAGGCGGAGGAGAATGATAAGGTCACAGCTGGGAGTCGGTGGTAGTGAGCAGGGAGCCGGTGAGTACAGTGCCGGTGGCGGCAAGCAAGGAGAAGGGTTGTGGCGAGCAGGGATTCGGCGAGCCAGGAGAAGGGCGGCGGTGAGTAGGGAGTCGGCGAGCACAGTGTCGGCAGTAGCGAGCAGGGAGAAGGGCAGCGGCGGCGGTGAGCAAGGAGAAGGAGCGGCACGGCGGCGGCGAGCACGGAGAAGTAGGGAGCGGTGGGTGGCGGCACACAAGGAATCGCCAGACCTATTCTCGCAGGGATGAAATAGAGAAAGGGGAAGAGTCGGCTTCACGTGGGTGCTATTAAGTTAACCATCAACGTCGGTTATTAAAAACATCGATTCTTATAACAATAGGCGTCAGTTACAAAAATAAATCAACACCTCTTCTCAATGATGGTCGTCACTTTCAAAATGAAAAACCGACATCTATATACATATGCGGACAAAAAAAATGTTCTCAAATTCTGACCATAGTCACTGGTTGTCATAGAAAATCGACGCCAAAGGGGGTGAAAATTTTCGCGGGGACAGCCCGTGAAAACACATAGGCATCGGTTATTGCAAGAAAAATGACGATAAAAATGGGCCAAATTTTTGTCTCGCGAAAAACCTTTAGTCTTCGATTGGTTTGTTAATAACCGACGTTGTATGTTAAATTTTGGAGGTAATTTTTTTCATTGGAAATTTTGGATTTGGCGGTCGATTTTGGGCATCAGTTGCTTATTGAGGAACCGATACTAAATAAAAAGTGATACCAGTGTCTAGACACTCCCCACATATTTATGTCAGTTTTTGAATTCAACCGACGTTGTAGGTTTTAGGTGTAAGTTTTTGTTAACAACTAACGCCTGTAAATGTGACGTTATAAGCCATTTTTGTATTAGTGATTGCCACCAAAGAAGCAAGATTTGGGCTGCTTCGACATATCATGTTACATCCAGAAGATAAGATTTGGAGAAGCATTATGTGATTCAAGGGCAAGTATCAGTCTTATACCCTTGACTACCTTCAAGAAGATAGGTCTTAAAGAGTCCAGAAAAAGCAATGTGGCCATACAACTGGTGGACAACTCAATGGTTAGGCCATATGGTATCTGTGAGGATGTTCTTGTCAAGGTGGATAGGTTTATACTTCTAGCAGACTTTTTGGTAATGGAGATGCAGGATGATCACGATAATGAATTACTACTTGGGAGGTCATTCTAAGCCACAACTGACATGATACTCGAGATGGGAAAAGGAAGATTGACAATGGGGATCAAAGAACCATTTTGAAATCAAGATGCTCGAGCCCACAAAGGTGACTGAGGAGAAGGCAAAATGTCACATGCTAAAATAGGTCCAGGGAAAGATGTATTTGTTTCTTGGGATGCCATTCCTAGATATGGATCATGTGATAACATGGGTTCACAAAGGCACACTAAAAGTTGACATATTGGAGAATAAAAAGAAAGTTTCATTGACCAAGGGAGTTCAATATCCAGATGGTAAAGAGGAGGAACATTGCCTAGAAACAATTAACAAGGCATATTCTTCCATTTATGTGCAAGCATATCCACAATTGCCTTTGGAGATTTGTCGAATGAATTCAGTGGATGATTATATTCAATGTTGTTCTTTGGAAGAGTATGTCTTGTTTCTCAAGGCACTACTGTGTTACTACACTAGACACTTTGAGGATCTAGGACCACCTCCTCCACCATTGGTCCCATCTTTACTGAGTCCTCTAAATCTAGAGTTGAAGTCATTTCCACCGCACTTGAAGTACATTTTCTTGCCAGTAGAAGAGAAGCTTCCGCTCATCACCTCGACTTCATTGAGCATTCGGGAAGAGGAGAAGCTACTAGTGGTTTTGAAAAACCATCGGACATCATTTGGATGGTCTGTTGTAGACATAAAGGGGATTTTCCCTAGTTTCTTCTAGTACAAGATCAGACTAGGAGTCAAGCTTATAGTGAAACCTCAGTGATGACTCGATCCGATCATGATTGAGGTAGTAAAGAAAGAGGTAGTAAAATTTTAATCTACATGTATAATTTATGCTATCTCTTACTCTAACTAGGTTAGTCCAACCCAAGTTGTTCCAAAGGAAGAGGGAATAGTAGTCACAACTAATTTCCCTAGTGAGTTGATTTCTACTAGGTTAGTGACTGGATGTCAATTATGTATTGACAGCCAATGTTTGAATGCCTCTACTTTGAAAGACCATTTTCCACTCCCCTTTATCTATCTGATTCTAGAGCGGCTCGCCGACCTCTCTCACTTTGTTTTCTTGACGGTTATTCTAGATACAACCAAATTTTTATTGAGCCACAAGACCAAGAGAAGTCCACCTTCACTTATTCTAATGGAACTTTTGAGTATTCTCACATGCCTTTTGATCTTTGCAATTCACCAACTACTTTTTAGATATGCATGCTCACCATTTCTTCTGATATGGTGGAGCGATGTCTGGAGGTATTTATGGATGATTTTTCAGTGTATGGGGAATCATTTGATGATTGCCTTGACAACCTTAATAAGGTTTCGCAAAGATGTGGGGACACTCACCTAGTTCTGAACTAGGGAAAATGTCACATGATGGTGAGTGAGGGGATAGTTTTGGGATAAAGGTGTCCAATAAGGGAATGGAGGTTGACCCAATAAAAATAGAAGTCATCTCCAAGTACCTCCGCCCTCATCGATGAAGGGAGTGAGGAGCTTTTTAGGACATGCTGGATTTTACCCATGTTTTATAAAATATTTTTCAAAATTGTAAAGCTTCTCTCTGAGTTGTTGGAAAAGGACACTGAATATAATTTTGACAAGTGGTTCTTAAAGGTGTTTGAGGCGTTGAAGGAGAAATTAGTATCCACACCTATTGTATCTGCTCCAGATTGGAGCAAACCCTTTGAGTTGATGTCTGATGCATCAGATTACATAGTAGGGGTTGTTCTAGGCCAACGGCAAGATAAGGTTCCCTCCATTTTCTATTATGCGCCTAAGACCTTAAATGATGCCCAATTAAATTATACAACCACTAAAAAGGAGTTATTAGTGGAAGTTTTTTATTTTGAGAAATTTTGTCAATATTTCATAGGGGATAAGGTCATTGTGTGGACGAATCATGAAGCTATTAAATATTTTTTGAAAAAAAAACATGCAAAGCCTAGGTAGATCAGATGTATCTAGTTACTACATAAACTTGATTTTGAAATAAAAGATAAAGCAGGGAAGGAGAATGACGTAGCAGGTCATTTATCTAGGCTTGAAAGAGTGGACAAAAAGGACATAGTCATACCTATTGTGGAGGAATTTCCAAATGAGTAGCTCTTTGCCTTGACAAGCAAGGATTCATGGTTTGCAAACATATTAACTACTTCGATTATGCAGATATGCTAGAAGATTGGGAATATCAGGAGAAAAATTAATTCTTCCACTCTTTGATGTTTTACATTTGGGATGACAACATATTGCTCAAGCAATATAGAGATAGTATATCAAGGAAATGTGTGCCCAATTGTGAGTTTGAGAGTATATTGTCACATTGTCACTCCTTACCTATTGGGGATCACCATGCTAGTTCTAAGACTATGGATAAGTTTTTAGAAAGTGAGTTTTATTGGCCAACACTTTTCAAGGGTGTATATCACTTTGTACTTCATTGTGATGCTTGTCAACTTGTAGGTAATATCTCAAAGAGACAAGAAATGCATTAAATGTTTTACAAGAAGTTTAGGTTTTTGATCTAGGGGGAATTCATTTCATTGGCCCTTTTGTGTCATCGAATTTGAATTTTTATATATTACTTTCTGTTGACTATGTATCTATGTGGGTTGAAGAAATTCCAACCCGCACCAATGATGCTCAGGTCGTATGTCGGTTTGTAAAAGATCACATGTTTTGTAGGTTTGGGCTGGTCAGATTAATAATCAATGATGGTGGATCTCAATACACTAATAGGAAATTTGGAGCACTTTTGAGAAAATACAGAGTGAAACATAGGATACGTACTCCATATCACCCCCAAACCCAAGGACAAGTTGAGGTGTCTAATAGGGAGATTAAGAAATTATTATAAAAGATAGTCTCAACAAATAGGACTAATTACAGCATGTTTCTCAATGATGCTCTTTGGGCATAATAGGATATCCTATAGGATACCTATAGGAACCAGATCTTTTAGGTTGGTTTATGGGCAATCTTGTCACTTACCCGTAGAGTTAGAGCACAAAGAAAAATGGTCCTTAAGGAAATTGAACTACGATTTAGATGATGCAAGGAGAAAAAGAGTGTTAGAATTGAATGATCTAGATGCGCTTAGTTTGATGCCTATGAAAGCTCCAAGATCTACAAAGAGAGAACAAAAAAGATTCATGATGGCCACATATTACATACAGTCTTCACTCTAGGATAGGAGATTCTTCTGTTAAGTTCTAGGTTGAAATTATATCCCGGTATATTGAGGTCTAGATGGAGTGGACATTTTGAGGTAATTAAGGTTTTCCCCATGGGGTGGTGGACATAAGCAATGGGGCTGAGCCATTCCCTGTTAATGGCGAGCTCCATAAATATTACTTTGGGGGACATGTGGTCAGGAAGGAAGAAGAGTTGAATCTTGTTGAGACTCAATGATCTTTTTGTGCTAGGATTGTTGAGCCTATGACGTAAAAGAAATGCTTATTGGGAAGCAACCCAACCATCAATTTTTTTATTTATATTTAGTTTTTTAGTTTCATAGATTTATCTTTCATTTTATTAGTTTTTATGTAAAAAAGGTACTTGAGTGGTGGGAAAGCTAACAACAAGTTGGTACTACCGACCACCGAGTCAATAGTACCGATGACATCACAGGGAGGATGAATAAAAATTCAAAGGTACACGGTTCTACTAACTCCAAGCTCAGTAGAACCAACGTTTTGTAGAAAAGGAGTCAAGTTAACTAATAAGGACTCAGTACTACTGACTCCCAACTCGGTAGTACTGATGTTCAACGATGCTCCATGTTAGAAATACCAAGATAATGATCAGAAGTATCAAGAATAATCAAAGAATCAGTACTATTGACACATAATCAGTAGTATTGATACCTAAAGACCAAATGTCGTAGCACCCCCCTTCATTTTAGGGAACCTTTTACCCGGACGATCCCACCATGCCACAACCTCCATCACCACCCTTTTAATCAGGTACCACTATTCTACCTCCTAAGTTGGATTCTTACTATATAGACCTAGTCAAGTTCAAGCTTAGGCCGAGTGTTAGAACAACTCTATTCCATAGTTTATTTTTCTTTTAGTCTTTATTTACTTTTTTTATCTTTTATTTTTCCAAGTTGTAGGATCCATAGCCTATCCAGTGTAAAAGTGAAGTTTAATTCATGATACCTGTCATTGTCATGTTTTGTCGGGTGTTTGTAATGGAAATTAAAAAGCAAAAAATACAATGGCTTAGTTGCAAATTTCTTGAGTTACACCACCTAGAGGAAGTATATAGGCTAGTCATATTAAGGACACTTGATATGAATAGACATCTTAATTATTCATGTAATGTGGATGAAGATGGGGTTTGAGACTGAAGTGATCAAACAATTAACATGATCTTAAATTGAAATTTAAGAAACAAATCCTAAGGTTACCCTATACATAGGTCTTTAGAGAGGGACATATCATAATTCATTAAAGGAATTCTCTCTTAATTATGTGATTACATCCATTTTCCATTCATTTTGATCCACCACCTTAAGATAATCAACTAATCTAGATTTTTCCTTTTGTTTGCATTGCATGGCATGATAGGTGACATGATAGATAGTTTATCATTTATTATATTAGTTACAAAATAAATAAAAAATGAATAAATGATTCTTGTCCATACCATCTAGTTTCACAACAATTACATGTAGACTACATGCATTTTGCATCATTTGGTTTCACATCATGTGCTTATATTGTTTGTCTCTGAAAATAGAGTGCAGGGATACACATCCATACCCTAAAAAAATAATCAAGAAAAAAAATGAAATTAATGTGACATGATTAGTGAGGCCCAAGCATAACTTTCCATCATGCTAAATAGTTCGCCAAAGAAAGAAAAAAAGAGGAAAAAATCAAGCAATGTTACGAAATAAAAATGGAGAAGAATGTCCTAAACTCTTCACAAAGAGATGGAAACATGTATATGATGTATTATCTTCTTTACTTTATTCTTGTCAGTTTGATGATATTTTCAATACATGCATCATTCCACCCATATTATTAAGCACTAAGATTCATGCATTTCTCATTATCTTCACCATATAGGTTCATCATGTTTTATTTTTGCATAAATAATTTGAATGCTACTTGTGATTCTTCATTAGCCACCTAATTTGTTCCATCCATTGATCATATCAGTAGGCCACTTAAATGATTATTGTCCTCATTCATTCTTATAAGGAGAATGGCTTCCAAGTAGTTGGTAGTTAGGAAAGAGTAATGTAGATAGGGAATCACATGATGTACAAATTGAATGCCTGATTGACTATGATATTAATTACTCAACTGATGTTGTTTCATTGATATGAGGATGGGCATCTTTTATGGATATTTTTTGTCATTATAGAGTAGTTTATTGTTCAGTGGTTAGTAAAGGCCAGTTTGGGACCACTAGGTGGGGATAGTTGAGAAAAGAAATTCATATTCTATATCTATTTGCTAACTCATCTCAAACATATCTGAGGGTGTGTTGCTCGAGGATAAGCAACATTTAAGCTTAGGAGAGTTTGATGCACCAGATAATTGTCATTTTCAAAAACTATTTATTATTGATTTATGTGTACTTATAGTTTATTTTTATATTAATTTGTGCATTTTTATCATCATTAGACTGTGATACTTAATTGCATCAAATAAATATATTTTTACTATTCACAAATGATTTAATATTATTTAAGAGTTTATGTTTGGTTTTTGTGTATTTCAGGTGAATTTACAAGAATCTACATAGCTTGGTACTACCAACTTTGTCATCGGTGGTACTGACACTTGCTCACTATGGAACATATGGAAACTGAGAAGACTCAGTAGTATTGACCAAGAAGTTGATACTACCAAAAACCTTACAACAAAGACTCAGAATTGCTCGAGAGATCTCGGTACTACTGACATCAACTCGGTAGTACCAATAGATGCACATACGACTGCAACTATCAAAGGCGTCGGCAGTACTGACACGGCGACATCAGACATATTTGAAAATCACATTTAATCCATTGATTGACAGTTAATGATGCCCGAAGTCACTTCTATAACTTAGAGGGATTTCAGACAACCCTCATTATTTCATTCTATTCCATTGGACAGAAACCAAGAATAAGGAGAGGAGAAAGTGGAGTAGAAACCCATGTTGTGAGAGATTCAGGCACTTCTAGTGGACATATTTACAGTCAGAAGTTAGCAAATCATCACAAACGTCAGAGGGGATCATACAGACCATCTTCTTTAGGGATTCTTTTAGTTCTCAATTGTTACCAAAGTTTTTCTTCTTCTGTCTCACGTATTTGACAATGGAAACCATGCATGGCTAAACCCCTTTGTTCTTTAGGACCCGGGAGTAGCACGGCTATGCATTGAAAGTGACTTTATGCATTAATATACATGTTTCACTTAATTTTTAGACATAATTCTATGAAATTTTAACAAGCTATCCATACTTTGAAAAAGGGATTAGGGGTTGGAAAATCATATAATAACATATTTTATATCACACCTTGAGAAAGGAGGGTTACAAATCTGGAGAGATTATCAACAAATTTCAGTAAAGCACCTAACTAATAACATACTCATTAAGAGAGTAGGACTTGTATTAGATTAGGTAGTGAATTACACTGTGAGAATGAGTAATTTTTTCTTCAGGTCTCTTTTCTCAGGTTTAGTAGAGATAATTATTAATGATATGATGTTAATTATAATGTTAGCCGAGGTGAAATTGAAATCCTAAGGAATTCACTCCATTTGAGATCAAACAACTAGTAATCTTAGATTTATTTTCTACATCTTAGATAATTATACCTTCAGTCAAAGTTTTCATCATCCTAGCTAATCACATTACAATTTATAGTAGTCACCGAAGAACGTTTCCTTGAGTTTGACATCTGGCCTCTTGAGACCTATATTACATTGATATGTATACTTGCATTTAATGTGTAGTTTGCACGTATCAAGCATCATTAGAGATGGAGGAAATCTAGTTTAAAGAATTACACATGAAAATAATGTGCTTTAAAATGATTGAAGTTGTAAAATCTCAAAGAAACCCTTGAGAAGGATAGAACCCTAAGTCAATCCTAAGGTCAAGTAAGGATTATTAAAGGTACATGGGACTGATGGGATTAGGAGTTGATTATTCCCTGAATGCACAAGACCATCTTATCAAGAGGTAACAACTATGTTTTCCCAAGGCCCATGTCTTAGGAGATTGGTCACCTTCATCAATGCATGAGGCCCAAGGGGTGGATGTGAGGGGCATTCCCTAGATGCATAAGGATGAGATCACTCTAAAAGTACATGTACCTCTAGAGACCTCAAAGAAGTGGAAAAGGCTCATAATACCTGAGGCATAAATATAAAATATATAAGAAGTCATGTAATAGTGAAAGTAGTTGTGTACAAATTCAAGAGTGAAAACGTCTTTTGACTTCATGAAATATAAGAAAGTTCTGGAATTAATAGTATGTATCGCTTAAAATCCTATGAGAATTATTCAACCTAAAATGTGAAATTTTGAGACAATGTGTGGGTACACCATCTCTGTTCTTGGAATGGGATGAATTTGGGTAGTTAGTCTGCAGTCAGGTGCTTGTTTCATCCCATTATTAGGGAGATAGATTGGGTAGACACATGTTATGCTTAAAATTGACATATGAGAATGACTACCTAGAGTTGAAGTTAATGACATGGTCTAGGATTTGAGGTTTTGCCTCTCCCTTATATGATGACAAATGAATAATAGGTTGGAAATCTAGGTGAAAAGATAGTCACCAAATGAAATTGAAACCACCAATTAAAATTGTAATCAGCAAGAGATGGTATCACAAATGCTAAGAATGTGGGTATACCTTGAATTTCATTCAAGTAACAATCATAGTTATAATGTGAGGGATATCCATAAAACATGTTAAAGCCATCTAAGTAGTGTTGCCAATCCTAAGTTGGGAAGTTAAGATAAATTATCTTTCACCTTAAGCTTACTAGGTTTGAATTTTGGGGACAAATTTCATTTTAAGGAAGGGTGAATGTAATATCCTTAGTTTTATGAAATTAAATGAATTGATAAGTAATTTCTTAATTGTAAAGTCCCAAAATTTGAGGCCTCAGATAAAATGATCTTAAAAAGGAATGATTGGACTACCCATATCACTAAGGTGCACCTCCTTTTTAGGGAGACCATCACTAAATAACTATGTAGTTAACTGTGCTAAGCCCATAGTAGTACTAGGATGGGTGACCAGTTGGGAAGTTGATCTTAGCTTGCGTGTGAGCGAGGACAAAGTGTGAAGTTAAGGCTAGTGGTCGTCTATGGGACTATTCATCATTCCCAAAACTCTTCTATAAGATTGGGCATTGGGCTCGAGTCTTACAAATGGTATGGGAGCCAATTCCCCTCCAGTAGGTGTGGCCCACTTCGCTTGTGGCATGTTAGTCTTTGAGTCGTGCAGTCTAGGCATGTTGGAAATGGCTATCCTAGTTGATGGAGTCACCCTTAACTGGTATCCATGGTCGAGAGTTGGGTGTATACAGGCCATTTGGGTCTACATTGATTTGGATGGGTGACTAGTCAGGAAGTTGATCCTGGATCATGCGTGAGTGAAGACAAAGCATGTAGTTAAGGCTAGTAGTGGTCTATGGGGCCATTCATCATTACCAAAAGTCTACTACAAGATTGGGCATTGGGCTCGGGTCTTACAAATGATATCAGATCCAATTTCCCTCCAGTAGGTGTGGCCCATTTGGATTTGTGACATGTCAGTCTTTGAGTCATGTGGTCCAGGGATGCTGAAAAAGACTATCCTAGTAGATAGAGTCACCCTTAAACTAGTATTTGTGGTCGAGAGTTGGGTATACATGGGCCATATGGGTCTGCATTGATTTGGAGATAAATTATGAGGCCATATAGTTCATCCTTGATTAGGACATCTAGAGACTAAGTGGGGGAGATGGTAATGTCTTGATATTTGAGGTCTCAGATAAAATGATCTTAAAAGGAATGAATGGACTATCCATATCACCAAATTGCACCTCCTTTTTAGGGAGACTATCATTAAAAAACTCAGTGGTTAAGAATGCTCAGCCCAGAGTAGTACTAGGATGGGTGACTAGTCAGGAAGTCGATCATGGATTGTGAATGAGTGAGGACAAAGTACACAGTTAAGGTTGGTGGTGGTCTATGAGGCCATTCATCATTCCTAACACTCTACTAGAGCCTTGGGTAGTGGGCCTGAGAATTATATGTATGAAATGTCTAAGAGTGATGTAATAATATGTCAATTAGGAAGTATTTTGTCTAAGGGTTATACATCTACATGTAGGATTTATTCCTTGAAGTTTATGCCTTGAAGAAAATTCTATTGATTGTCGTCATGGGTCGATGGTGAAGGACAATGGCTAAGCACAAAATCTTGCCTAGAAACTATTAAATCTGAGATGATGGGATAGGTTGTTGAACACTGACACACTTTGGATAACATCCAATTTTGTGGGTGTCTCATGCCTACTATTTTCCTTAATTTACCTCCCTAGTATAGGCTTGATCTAACTTTCCTTCATTTTCTTCCGTACTTTTCCTTTATTAGTTAATTGGGTAGTAAATTATCCCTTTATGCATAAAAACCATCGAGTGATTGCCATATCCCGACTACTTATGGTCATGAGCAAAGGATCCACTTTGTTGCAGGCCCTCCATTGATTGTCACAGTTGATGGTTCTATCAACTTCACCTTTCGAAGGTGGGTACTAACCAGCCGCCTACTGAAGAGAAAGACAAGTCCCTCTCTATTGATTGTTGCAATCCTGATAGATCAAAGACTCACATATTGAAGGATCCATAATGAAGGCCATCGTCCAATGAATCCACTGAGTGCCAGGTCTCAAAGTCCCATAGACATGTCAACCGATGGCCAAGCCAGACGCCATCAACTGAAGGATAATGTTACAACCCCAATTTTTGGGTTCAATTAGTGAGAAATGCAATTTCTCATATTAAAGATAATTGAACAAATAATGATATAATTTGTTTTGAAGACATGGATTTCATTTACAATAGCCTTGATGTTTGTATTGTGGGCTTTATTGGCTATTGGGCCCAATAACAAGGAAATAACAAGAAAATTCAATTAGTAATGAATAATTGAATATTTGAGAAAAGAATAATGTGGAAACCTCTAGAAGGCAAATCCAAAGAGGATTTCGTGCCTCTTGTGTTCCTTGGGTACCAAGGAGTCAAGGTTGCAAAAATAAAGCAATAAGAAAAGAAAAGACTAATTAAGTATTTCTTTATTAAGAAAGAAATTGAAAATAATGGTAAAATGTGGAAAATGAGGGGAAAGAGGCATAAATGAGATTTCTTGGGGAAATTTCGTATCCATGAGGTTGCTAATATTAAAAGGAATTCCAATGAGGAAAATAAGAGAGAAATAAAAAGAAATCCTCAAAAAGAGATATTTTGTAAAGAAATAAATAAGATAATGATAGATAATGGATAAAAGATAAATAAAAGGCTCAGGGATATTCCCAAGATGGGATTTCGAGCCATTAGGGTTCCTTGAGGTACCAGGAACTCAGAATATTAATTTAAAAGCAAAGGAAAGAGAAAATAGATGAGAAATATGCATAATTGAGTGATAGCTTGAAACTAAAGAAAGGGATACAATTTCTTTAGATAATGGGTCCAAATTCGGCATAATGGAAGATTAAGTTATTACAAAACTTCCCTCAAAATTTGGGATCAAACGCGTAAGCGGTTTGAGAGATACGATTTTTGGAAGTTTCCCTAATGTGGGGAGGAAATCATTAAATGTCACAATTTTATTTAATTGGACCAGATTCCTTTGTTCCTCGCATGGCATGACAGCCATTGGATCAAAATCCAAGGGTTATGTGGTTGTCTTCTACCCCAGATTGATTAGGAAAGGGGGAGCGAAATCGATCAGTTTTCCCAAACGATTTCCTCCTGATTTAATGCACGGATGGACTTGGAAGCTTTCCCACCAAATTCGGGAACCTGTTCCGAAGACAATGAACCCAAGTTCTGGGTGGTTTCATTGACTCGCCAGGAAGTCCCCAAACCGCCAGACTCTGTCACCAACCTATATATAGGGGAGAGTACTCAGGGGTACCCGCATTGATGAAACCCACCCAGATATCTGCGGAAGTTGTCGTCTAAGCCTTTGGCGATCCTAATTAAGCAAGACACCCCGACCGTACCCTTCTTTCCCCGGTCAACCTGCCGGAGTTGCAGCAGCCAGTTGGGAGCGGAGGCACGACGTGAGCATACAATTACAGATCCCTTCAAGATCGGATGGTATTGGCGGATATTTCTGGACCCCTAGCTTACTTGCTGGTGGACGGAACCCCAAGGTCAACGACGAGGTTGACCGGAGGCAGACGCTGGCTCGCGAGTAGCAGGTCGCGAGGTTGAAGAAAACAGAGAGAAAAGTCTCTCTTAACCCCTGGCGTACGAGAAGAATAGTAGTGACAAAAAGGGCAAAATCCGGATCGCTGGAAAAGGGACTAGAAAGGACACGTGGCGCTCTTCCTTTGGCAAAGAGGTAGATTAATTCCAAAAATCGTAGTTAATTATTGGTAGCCCTGATGAAAATATGTTATACATGAAAATTGATCAGAAAAATATGAGGAAGCCAATAAAAATATAATTGGAACCTGATATTTCTTGCAATTAAAAAAAGTACACAAAGTTATCACCTTTGGTGCATTAAATTGTGATAAAACCCTAATGTTGATATGGAACTCAGTTTTAATGACTCTTTTTGAGTTAATTTTTTTTGGAACCCTAATTCTGAGAAGTACTAACCTATTATTAATAAAAGGGAGAGTTAATTTTAAAAAGAGAGGCAGTTTCATGATTGTTTTAGGGTTTATGCACATAATTATGTTTAGAAACCCTAATTTAATAAAATATGGGTTCTAATGGGTTAAATCTGAACATATAATTATAGAACTGTGTTTTCATGATATAATACCCTCAAGTTGGTGATTAGGGTTTTCTAATGGATAAAGTTGGAATTAATAATAAATAGAGTTCATATGGGGATTAGACCCTAATGAATTATGAGTTGTTAATCCGAAAGAAATTAAAGATGATAATTGAGTCTAATGACCTTGAAATAACTTAAAAGAATAGAAGATGGTAGTTTTGGTATGAAAGAGAAATAATCGACTTTAATTGGGCTTATGATGTTGAAATTAGGGTTTATGAACTAAGAGAGCATTAAATATGATAAAAGCACTAGGGGGGGGGCAAAAACCCTAATAAAACCCTAAAGTGGACTAGAAAGCTTAAGGTGGAATCCAAGTATATATTTAGAATGCTTTGGATAAACTATAACACTTGGATGTCATGCATTAATTTTAGGATATTGTTGATTGCTTGTTGCTTTTTCTTTATCATTATTGCTTGGACAGCAAGTTGCTCTAGATCAGGTATGTGGTTAATTATGAATAACCGCTTTAGTTTTCCGATGGATTCCCGGATGTTTAATCACATTGAATGCAACTAAACTGTTTGAATGTTCATATTGCAATTATAAAGTGACTATGACTATCACATAATGTATATGCCTTCTAGCTCAGATCCTGGTCCCCTCTCTGTCGTAATGGCTGACCTAGTACATGGCTACCTAGAGGGTAGGTCCATCAGGTCATGAATGACTTTGGCTACCTAGAGGGTAGGTCCATCAAGTCACCTTTATAGAGGTACCATATAAGTCCTTACAGGGACAACACAGAGTTGTGGATAGGTATGGATTGAGTAGTTTGGCTTAAAACGTAATCTTGATTGTTAAATGATTAATTGAGTGATTGTATTGTTAGCATAGTTGAACATTATTTTGTTTCCCCCACATACCAGCTTCGGCTGACCGACGTTTTGTTTGTCAGCGTTTTAGGTACAATGAAAAGAACAAACAGTAAAGTGGCACATGTGGTACTAAATGAGAATTAAAGTGCAAAGGAGGATTAGATAGATTAGTATATGTGTGGATAGAAGTTTAGAGATTCAAGTTTTCAAAAAGGTATGAAAAAATTTATTTTTCTTACAGCTTTCAATATAGTATGTTAAAATTTGATAATTATTCTTGGTTAATTGTCGAACCTTTGATCCGGAAGTCATGGGTGTGGCTTCGATCTCTCGGTCTCCCTTAATTGGGGGTTATCGGGAGGTGGGGTTGTAACATTTGGTATCAAAGCTTAGGTTCCTCAATTAACCATTAATAATTATTAAATTTTACAAACTCCATAGAACCCAAGGGAGTTATTAGAGGATTATCTTAAAGATGGAGGTGTCTAGAAAACGATCACGACCGGGGGCTGGCAATATTTTCCTCCACACCACTAGTCGGAATACGAGGACTCCCGGATCTGTGTGACTTCCTGGCCAAAGTCTTAGGGTATGAATCGAAATAAGATACCTTTAGGACTTCTTATCTTATTCATCCCTTCTCATCACAATATTCTGATAAGGACCTAAAGGATTGTTGACCTAGGTGTCGCACATTGCCCATATTTTGATAATGACTTAACCATTCCATTCATATGTATCTAACAAATCTATTTGAGATCATTGCAGATATTAGATACAAGAAAAGAATCACTTTTATCTCCAAAGCTACTCTTCCGGCACATGCAAAACATGTGACTTTTAACCGCTTTGTAATATAGCCCTTAGAGGCTTAGAACATTTTATGTAATCACTCATAATCATGTTTTGCATTGTATCTAAGATGGATAAAATGATTGGGACTCAAAAATCCATCGTTTGTACAGTTTATGAAAATTCCAAAATACCCTTAACAGGGATTTTGTCGGCCGAATTCCAAACTCGGCCGATCCATATATTCTGGAATTTTCTGGGCTGTCGGCCGAGTTTCCAACTCAGCCGATCCCTGTTCGGTCGAGTTTCAATGGTAGGAAACTCGGCCGATCCACTGATCAGTCAAGTCTGAAGGTCGACCGATCGGTCGAGTTTCCCCATGGAAACTCGGCCGACAGTCTATCTCTCAGACTTGTCGCCTAGTGTGTCGGCCGAATTGCCTTTTATGAAACTCGGCCGATCGGACTGTACTGGAATGCAGAAAAAGCAATTCCAACCGTTGGAGGAGTAGGTGGGACTCAAAATAGATCCATTGCAAGTTGTAAAACGGCTAGTTTGTGTCACTTAACTCTCCCAACCTCAATGGGACACCCTCAACTATAAATAGGACCTCTTGGACTTCATTCCAAGGTTGCTCATTCACATATGCTTGGTCCTAGCCTTAGTTGAGTGGTTTCTAATCCTTTGAGCCCCTTTCTCTCTCTACCTTCAAAGCAAATTCGTGAGTATGAGTGAGTTAGGATCCCATGTATGAGAGCTATCATTTGTAATCTTGTAAAGCTCTCCTTTCCACTTCTCCCATCTCCATTCTCTATGAAGATTGATTGAAGTTTCTTCTCCGAGTGAAAGAGAAGAAGGTTGCTGTTCTTCCCCAAGTGAAGGAGAAGAAGGCTAGCTGCTCCAGGCCTCTAAGTGAAGGAGGAAGGTGCTAAAGCTCTCCAAGTGAAGGAGAGGTGCAAGGCAAAGCTTAAGCAAGATAGGTAAATCCTGCAAGGCCGAAGACTAGAGCAAGAGTGGGTAATTCCTTTGAAGAAGGTGGAAGACTACTTGCTTGGTGGGTAAGTCCTTGGTGAGGTAGAAGATCTTGGCTTGATATATAAGTCCTTGGATGGTTGGTAGTTGTAGCTTGTAATCTTATTGTGTGATATATATAAGAGAACCAAGTTACAAATCCTAGAGCCTAACCAACTCTAGGTAGTGGACTAACATTGCTCCTAAGTTTAGGACATGGAACCACTCTAAACCACCTGTCCAAGTGCATGCTTTCCTTGTCTCTTATCCTTGCTTTGTATGCTAGGTTAGGACATCAAATTGCTGTTTTGAATAAAGATCTGCACTTAATATAATTTGGTGGTCTAATCACTTTTGTGAAGTTTGTGAAGCTCTATTCAACCCCCCCTTCTAGAGCCCATTGATCCAACAAGTGGTATCAGAGCAGGTCTTCTCCAAGCTACTTCAACAAGTAGGAGAAGATGGGCGATTCAGCTCTTGGGTCACTCAATCTTGAAGGAAGCTTCTCCATGAGACCCCCGGTCTTCGACGGCACAAACTTCCTATATTGGAAGAGAAGGATGCAATTCTACATTCAAGGCGTGAGCTACGAGATGTGGAAGATAGTCCATCTCAAGTATGAAGAGCCGAAGGGGAACATCATTACGTGGACGGAAGATGAGATGAAGCGTGCTCAACTCAATGCTAAAGCTGTGAGCATCATCTACGCCGCCCTTTCACCATCGGAGTTCAACCGCATCTCTTCTTGGGACACGGCGCATGAGATTTGGCATAAGTTGTGTGTCACCTATGAAGGGACGGAGCAAGTCAAGGAGGCCAAGGTCTATATGCTCGGCGGCCTACTTGAGAACTTCAAGATGGGGAAGAATGAAAGAGTTGCGGACATGTACACAAGGTTGAATGTCATCTTGAACAGTCTTGCAGCCCTTGGGAGTGTCATGGATAGAGGTACCATCAATGCAAAGATCTTGAGATCTCTTCCAAAAAGATGGGAGCCAAAGGTCACTTCAATTGAAGAAGTCTACAAGCTGAGCGAGTTGTCAACCGAGGAGCTGGTTGGTAATCTCCAAGCACATGAACCAAGGCTCGACAAGCAAGAGGAAGAGGAGAAAAGAGAAGAGAAGGAGTCCAAGAAGATGAAGGACACAGCCTTCAAAGCTCAAGTTGAAGAAATGATGCGGCAACAACAACTTGCCATGAAGTCTCCCTGCCCTTCCTCAAGCGAAGATGAAGGTGCAAATGATCATGAAGCCAACTATTCAAAAGGAAGACACTTCAAGGGCAAGCCATCATCCTCCACTCCTAGATGCTACGAGTGTGGTCAAAAGGGCCACTACAAGAATGACTGCCCAAAAGCCAAGAAGGGCTATCATAAGAGCAGCCACAAGAAGGATGACAAATACAAAAGAGAAGCCAAGTACAAGAAGAAGAACAAGAAGGAGAGACGACCAAAAGATGCAGCTCATGCGGCATGGGAGGAGTCCTCTACTTCAAGTTCCTCAAGCTCTGAGGATGGTGAATGTCACCTTGCACTCATGGCTTCTACTAGTGAAGAAGTAATTGAGGTAAGTGAGGTAAGCAAGGTAAGTGATGAAAGTTTACTTGATTTATCTAAGGAAACCCTCATTGAAATGCTTAATGATTGTCAATCATCTTTTGCTAAATGTAAAGCTAAAAGAAAAAGATTAGGAAAGATAGTTGATGATCTCTATGCCAAGATTGACATTCTAGATCAAAATGAGAAATTACATCTTGATAGCATAGATTCTTTACAAGGGCAATTTCTAGACCTTGAACTTCAATATAATGGAGCAGAGGTTGAGAATGGTACTTATCTTAAAACTATTGAAAATCTTAAGATAGAGAACCAAAATTGCCTAGATGAGCTAGATGTTCTAAAAACTGAAAATGTTGAACTTAAGCTTATTGATGATGCTAGGAGAGATGAAGTGTATGCTTATCAAAGAGAAATTGTTGTCCTTAAATCTGAAAATGCTAAACTTCTTGCACAAACAAATGATTTATCTTCTAGACCTATCTTGCCTAGAAATGAAGTTGCAAACTTAACTCTTGAAAAAGACTCTCTTCTTACTAAAGCCCTCTGTCTTGAGGCTGACCTCTTGCATGCTAGAGAAGATCTTGCTAGTTTTTCTACTACCATTACAAATCTTAGTGATGATAATGCTAAATTAAGATCTACTTTGCAAAGGTTTCTTTCGGGTATGAAGTCTCTAAATGATGTTCTAGAGCACTCTACCAAACAAGTTGTTACTAGTGGTCTAGGATACAATGCGACTACTCCAAAAGGTAAGAAGAAGAAGAAGGGTAAGAAAAAGAGTGTGGAAACTCCAATTTTCAATGGAGAGTCTTCCGGCTCTAAAAACCCCATGGTATGTATGCATTGCAAATGTGATGATCATTATTCTACCTATTGTCCTTACAAGCCTAAGGGGACCAACCCAAATATGAAATGGGTCCCCAAGCTAACCCCGGACCCCAAAGTTTGAGTTGGGTTCCGACATCCTCTTTTCTTGCAGGTAACAAAGAAATGGATTGTTGATAGTGGCTGCTCTAAGCACATGACTGGAGAAATCAGCCATTTCAACAAAATTGTGAAAAAGAAAGGAGGATCGGTAACCTTTGGGGACAACAAAAAGGGTAAGGTTATAGGTGAGGGTGATGTAGGTAATGATTTGTGCATTAAAAATGTTTTGCTTGTTGATGGCCTACATCACAACTTAATTAGTGTTAGCCAATTATGTGATAATGGTTATCTTGTGCTCTTTACTTCCTTAGAATGCTTGCTTCTAGATTCCCTGTCCTATAATGTCATATATAAGGGAACTAGAAATGGTAATCTATATGTGATTGTTCTTGATGCTTTAAAGCCCATACTAAATAGATGCTTAGTCATGGATAAAAACGATCTTTCGCTTTGGCATCGACGTTTGGGTCATGTGAACTTGCATCAAATGAAGAAACTGAACAAAAAGGACTTGGTTCGAGGACTTCCCAAATTGGATTTTGAAAAGGATGAGGAATGTCAACCTTGTACTCAAGGGAAACAAACCAAATCCTCCTTTAAATCCAAAGGAGTCATGAGTACCAAGAGAGTTCTAGAGCTTCTTCATATTGATCTCTTCGGACCTATGAGAACACAAACGCTTCGCGGCTCCAAGTATTGTCTTGTTATTGTCGATGATTTTTCTAGATTTACTTGGACTTTCTTTCTCGTTTCTAAAAGTGATACACTCGATGTTTTCTCGAGCTTTTGTAAACGAGTTGAAAATGAAGCTTCTTGTCATGTTGTTTCCATCCGTAGTGATCATGGGGGAGAGTTTGAAAATGATCTTTTTGAATGTTTTTGTGAAAAATCGGGTTATTCGCACAACTTCTCTTCTCCTCGCACACCCCAACAAAATGGAGTTGTTGAGAGGAAGAATAGATCACTGTAAGAGATGGCTAGAACCATGCTTCTTGAGTATGACACTCCTAAGAAGTTTTGGGCTGAAGCCGTTAGCACCTCATGTTTTGTGCAAAACCGAGTTTTCACTCATCCGACTTTTAAGAAAACCCCCTATGAACTATGGCGTGGTAGGAAGCCGTCAATTGATTTCTTTCATGTGTTTGGATGTCCGTGTTTTGTTTTGAACACCAAGGACTCTCTCGACAAGTTTGATCCGAAATCCTACAAGGCTTTCTTCCTAGGCTATAGCACTACTAGTAGGGCTTTTAGAGTGTTTAACATTGAACTATCTAAAATAGAAGAATCTATAAATGTTAAATTTATTGAAACTAACCCTGGTATTGGCAAGCATTTGGGTGATGATGATGTTGCAGATGAAATCATTCCTATCTTAAAAGAGCTCAACATCAAAGACAAAGGCAAGCAGGTTGAAGAAGAAGAAAAAGAAGAAGAAAGGAAGGATCCCACTCCCCGCTTTGCAAAGAATCACCCCAAGGAGTTGATCATTGGCAACCCATTTGAAAGAGTGAGGACACGAGCTGCACACAACAAAGAACAAGCAGACAGTGCCTTCATCTCTCAACTGGAGCCAAAGAACATCAAAGAGGCCCTTGGCGATGATGAGTGGATCCTTGCCATGCAAGAAGAGCTTGAGCAGTTCGAGAAGAATCGTGTGTGGACCTTAGTGCCAAGACCAAATGATAGAAAGATCATTGGTACCAAATGGGTCTACCGCAACAAGCTTGATGAGCAAGGAAAAGTGGTAAGGAACAAAGCAAGGTTAGTAGCACAAGGTTACAATCAACAAGAAGGTATTGATTTTGATGAAACCTATGCTCCTGTTGCTAGATTAGAATCTATTCGTATGCTACTTGCCTTTGCTAGTTATAAAAATTTCTTGCTTTATCAAATGGATGTTAAAAGTGTGTTTTTAAATGGTACAATCGAGGAGGAAGTATATGTTGCTCAACCTCCAGGCTTTGAAAATGATAAGTTACCCAATCATGTATATTTCTTGCAAAAAGCTCTCTACGGACTCAAACAAGCACCTCGAGCTTGGTATGAGAAACTAAAGAACTTTTTGTTAGATAACGGGTATATCATGGGCAAAGTTGATTGTACTTTGTTTCTAAAACACACTTCTACCCATTTTCTCATAATTCAAATATATGTTGATGATATTATATTTGGCGGAACTGACCTTGATCTTTGCAAAGAGTTTGGTTCTCTTATGCAGAGTGAATTCGAGATGAGTATGATGGGTGAGCTGACCTTCTTCCTCGGCTTCCAAATCAAACAAACCAAGGAGGGTAACTTCATCAACCAAGGCAAATACACACTTGAACTTCTTAAACGCTTTGGGATGGAGAACATGAAGCCAATGGATACACCCATGTCAAACACTGCAAAACTTGACAAGGATGAAGAAGGTGAGAAGGTAGATGAGAAGCTCTATAGAGGTATGATCGGAAGTTTACTTTACTTAACTACCTCTAGACCTGATATAATGTTTAGTGTTGGCTTGTGTGCTCGCTTTCAATCAAGCCCTAGGAAATCACATCTTGTTGCTGTCAAGAGGATTTTGAGGTACTTAGCCAAAACTCCAAATTTTGGACTGTGGTACCCTAAGTCAAGGGACTTTACTCTTGTAGCATATAGTGATGCTGACTACGCAGGTTGCTTGATTGATAGAAAGTGCACAAGTGGCACTTGCTTCCTCTTGGGACCATGCTTGGTGTCTTGGTTCTCCAAGAAACAGAGCACAGTGGCATTATCAACTACCGAAGCTGAATACATTGCAGCCGGAAGTTGTTGTGCCCAGGTCCTATGGATGAAGCAAATGCTCCAAGACTTTAACATTCATTTTGATGCTTCTCCTATTTTCTGTGATAACACTAGTGCAATAAATCTTTCTTATAATCCAATATTGCATAGTAGAGCTAAACACATAGAAGTTCGCCATCATTTTCTCCGTGATCACATTGTCAAAAAGGATATTTATATCACACATGTGGATACGGAAAATCAGTTGGCCGACATTTTCACTAAACCGCTTGCTAGAGAACAATTTAATTTTATTAGATCAAAATTGCTCATAATCTCTCTTGATGATGTCGACTTGCTCTCTAATTAGTTGGTTACATCATATGTGTGTTGCTCTTGCTTATAAATGCTTTGATTGATCAAAATGTTTGTTTTTGATAAAATTTCTCTTGTTTCTATCTCTTCTTCGGTTTTTTTTTAAATCAGGTTTTAATCGACAAATAGTACCCTATGATGATGGGAATGTGCCTAAATATGCTTAATATACAATCTAGTCCAACCAGAAAATTTGCATTCGGTCATTTGAGGCTAGGGCTAGATTTTAGGTTTTTTCCTCATCAGGGTTTCTGTCGGCCGAGTTTCCAACTCGGCCGATCGGTCGGGTACAGGGCACCTGTGCGCTCTGTCGGCCGAGTTTCCTTTCCTGGAACTCGACCGATCGGCGGCAGGTTGGTTTAATATATATAGGAATCGGCCGACTTGCTCCCTCTCAACTAGAGCAAAGTCGACCGAACCCTAGACGCCCAGCCCTGACTCTTCCTCCCCTGGTGCTCCTCTCTCTCTCCGGCCGTTTTCGCCCCCAAATCGACCCGTTCGTTTGTTCTTGCTGCTCTTCGTGTCCCGCCTGTTCTCTCTCTCCGCGTGGATCGGCTCCCTCTCCTCATTCTCCTCTCCAATGAGGTCCCAACGCCGGAAACGTGCCGTTCCCGCCCCTGCCCCTGCGGTTCCTCTTGCGCCTAGGTATATGGTGTTTGATAATCTTTCTTTTGTTGACAATGCTGCCGTTGCTCGCTACAAAGAGCTCCTTCCTCGCTCTCCCTTTCCTTTTCAAGCTCTTTATCAGCCCCATAGCTTTCACGCCGACCTTTTCGAAGCTTGTCAACTCTTTCGCACACATCATCTTGAAGCTCTTTGTATTGAGGATGCCCGTTTTCATAACCTAAAATACAGCTCCAAAGCCGTACGTCAATTCTACGCTAACTTGCGGTGGAATTACGACTCTTTGGTTCCCCTTTCGGACACCTCAATCGTTTTGACGTCTATGATTGCTGGCCAACCTTTCCATATTACTGAACGCTCGTTCAATCTCTATCTCAATGGCAATGTTGGCACGGCTTCGTGGATTACCGATTACCCTGCTTATCTTGATCTCTTGTATCCCGAGGACGTCTATAGGACCATTGAGGTTGACTTGACTGATATTCATAAGTTTCTCAAGCAACCCGATTTTCCTTATAGAAAGAAGGGCACTCTGCCATCTTCTGCCCTGTCCTCTCCTCGCCGTGTTTTGGCTTTCGTTCTCAGTTGCAATGTCCATCCAAAGAAGAATCAAACGGACATCGCCGAGAATACGGCTATGATGATGTATCTTCTGTTGAACAACCAAGGAGTCAAATGGGCTCGTTACATCCTTCACCATATGACTTGTTTTGACTCGGGAAAGAACACCAAGGGCACACATCTTCCTTATCCTGCCCTAATTTGTGGTCTTTTCCAGCATGCCACTGGAAAATCTCTCTTTTCTGATTTTCTCTACCGCCCTGATCGTAAAGGAGTTTATATCAGTGAGACCACTCTTCAAAAGAGTGTCCCTACCTCTGGTGCATCATCTTCTTCTGCTCCACCTCCACCTCCATCATCATCTGCTGCACCTCCTCCTCCACCCTCCACAGCTGCACCACCTCCTCCTGAACCATCTTTCCGACCTCCTCCGCAGCCGGCTTTTGCTGACTTCCATGTCTCCAATGAGGCCCGCATGGGATACCTCATGCATCAGCAAGCCTACAACATGCAGGTCCAGCAACATCACCATCAGGATCTGTGCCACATCATGTCTTCCATGTCTTTGACTTGCCCTCAGCCCTACCCCACCTACGAGCCCTACCCCGGTGGTGACTATGCTTCTTTTGCGTATAGTCAGTTTTATCCTCCTCCACCCCCTTCTGCTTCCGCTGCTCACTCTGCAGGTGGATACTCTCCTCCGGTTCTGGCGCTCCCAGGTGGCCGTTTGTCTGAGCTTCTGGCCCTTTACACTTCTTCTGCTCCCCCTCTTGAGGTTGCCTATGAGTTACATGCTCTAGGCATGTCTTGGGCCGAGCAGAGTGCGAGGTGGCCCGGGCGTGCTTTTGGTCCTCCAGACGAGGATATGGCTGACCAGGAGGATGCTGAGACTAACGCTGATGAGGCTACTGCGACGGATGCTGAAGACGAGGATGCGGATGACGATGCCGATGCTGAAGACGAGGCTACACCAGCTGCTGCTCCTCCTTCCGATGATGGAGATGAGGACTACCAGCCCGACGAGGACATGGAGGCTGCCGTTGATGATGTTGACATAGATTAGTGTAGCTTAGAGTTGATGTGTCTAGTTTAGTCTCGGATGACCACGATATATCTTTTTGGACTATGATTGTATTATTTACATTAGGCACATCATCTGAGTTGTACTATTGCTACTCCGTTTGTCCGTGTAGTTTTTGTCTTATGTTTTCTTTTGGAAACACTTTGTATGGCTTATCTTATAGTATGTTCCATATTTTGATGCCTGACAGGTTTTTGCTTTCGTGCTTTATCTTGGTATTTATCTGTCTCTCTGTGTTTTGGTTGATTGAGTGTTTGGAGAAGACCTTGCTTTTATGCTCTTCTACCCCCCCTGCCTTTTTGAGATGACAAAGGGGGAGAAAGACCTCAATCATATTGTTTTTATTGCTTGTATGGTTCTTTTCTTGTCTATAAACTGAAATGCATCTAGACTTGTTTAGAATCATATAATATCTATATATGCTATGGTTGCTTGTGTGTTAACTAACTATGCAGGAACGAGTAAGCATGAATTGAGGGGGAGCATTACAGATTGATCATATCTGCATCCCCTTGCAATTCCCTAAAGAAAAGGTATAATTTTCACATTCTTTTCAATATGTTGAGGAATGGTTTGTCATTGTCAAAAAGGGGGAGAATGTTGACCTAGGTGTCGCACATTGCCCATATTTTGATAATGACTTAACCATTCCATTCATATGTATCTAACAAATCTATTTGAGATCATTGCAGATATTAGATACAAGAAAAGAATCTCTTTTATCTCCAAAACTACTCTTCCGGCACATGCAAAACATGTGACTTTTAACCGCTTTGTAATATAGCCCTTAGAGGCTTAGAACATTTTATGTAATCACTCATAATCATGTTTTGCATTGTATCTAAGATGGATAAAATGATTGGGACTCAAAAATCCATCGTTTGTACAGTTTATGAAAATTCCAAAATACCCTTAACAGGGATTTTGTCGGCCGAATTCCAAACTCGGCCGATCCATATATTCTGGAATTTTCTGGGCTGTCGGCCGAGTTTCCAACTCAGCCGATCCCTGTTCGGTCGAGTTTCAATGGTAGGAAACTCGGCCGATCCACTGATCAGTCAAGTCTGAAGGTCGACCGATCGGTCGAGTTTCCCCATGGAAACTCGGCCGACAGTCTATCTCTCAGACTTGTCGCCTAGTGTGTCGGCCGAATTGCCTTTTATGAAACTCGGCCGATCGGACTGTACTGGAATGCAGAAAAAGCAATTCCAACCGTTGGAGGAGTAGGTGGGACTCAAAATAGATCCGTTGCAAGTTGTAAAATGGCTAGTTTGTGTCACTTAACTCTCCCAACCTCAAAGGGACACCCTCAACTATAAATAGGACCTCTTGGACTTCATTCCAAGGTTGCTCATTCACATATGCTTGGTCCTAGCCTTAGTTGAGTGGTTTCTAATCCTTTGAGCCCCTTTCTCTCTCTACCTTCAAAGCAAATTCGTGAGTATGAGTGAGTTAGGATCCCATGTATGAGAG
Source organism: Alisma plantago-aquatica (assembly GCA_963693085.1). Taxonomy (NCBI): domain Eukaryota; kingdom Viridiplantae; phylum Streptophyta; class Magnoliopsida; order Alismatales; family Alismataceae; genus Alisma; species Alisma plantago-aquatica. The sequence goes on from OY856410.1 coordinate 649,787,510, forward strand.
CTATCATTTGTAATCTTGTAAAGCTCTCCTTTCCACTTCTCCCATCTCCATTCTCTATGAAGATTGATTGAAGTTTCTTCTCCGAGTGAAAGAGAAGAAGGTTGCTGTTCTTCCCCAAGTGAAGGAGAAGAAGGCTAGCTGCTCCAGGCCTCCAAGTGAAGGAGGAAGGTGCTAAAGCTCTCCAAGTGAAGGAGAGGTGCAAGGCAAAGCTTAAGCAAGATAGGTAAATCCTGCAAGGCCGAAGACTAGAGCAAGAGTGGGTAATTCCTTTGAAGAAGGTGGAAGACTACTTGCTTGGTGGGTAAGTCCTTGGTGAGGTAGAAGATCTTGGCTTGATATATAAGTCCTTGGATGGTTGGTAGTTGTAGCTTGTAATCTTATTGTGTGATATATATAAGAGAACCAAGTTACAAATCCTAGAGCCTAACCAACTCTAGGTAGTGGACTGACATTGCTCCTAAGTTTAGGACATGGAACCACTCTAAACCACCTGTCCAAGTGCATGCTTTCCTTGTCTCTTATCCTTTCTTTGTATGCTAGGTTAGGACATCAAATTGCTGTTTTGAATAAAGATCTGCACTTAATATAATTTGGTGGTCTAATCACTTTTGTGAAGTTTGTGAAGCTCTATTCAACCCCCCCTTCTAGAGCCCATTGATCCAACAAGGATTAGGGTTTTGTTTCTTCTCCTAACCCTCTTGAGGTATGGGTAAGGTTAATAAGGTCTAAGGAATCCTCCATCAAATTAATTAAAGGCATGTAAATAAGATGTCATGGACATAAGCTTAATAGATTAAGCGCAAACTAAAGAATATATACATGCTTAGGTCATATGACATAAGTTGTCATGTCCTCAAAAGAGACCTGAGGCTAGACCTTCTTGTCAGGAGGATAAGTTAGTCTTGGAGATGGAGGTCTCCATTGCAAATAGAAACCTGGCACATCCTCTGAAGATGATGTTAACCCTAACCCTAAGTGAAGGTTATAGAGAAGATGAGTTGGACCAGGTGTTTGAAAGGACATGCCTTTGGGATGCCATATGATCCATGGGTGACCTAGCACCTTTGGAAACCCAACCCTGGGAAGGGTCGTGCATGTTAGGGTAAAGGATAGTTCCTTAGATGATGATGTTAGTGAAGGACCATAGAAACCCTATGGGCTTGTACAAGTAGGGCATAGCTGGCACCTAGGGCACGTCATAGTACTGACAGCAGGATGAAACCATGGATAAGGAATCATGAGGAAGCATAAAAGGTTATCTTGAGCAACCATAAGTTCAAACATAGGCTTCACCCATGTAGAGCATGCCTTTGAGGTTGATCCATCATGAAGAAAGGACCTCTAATGGTGAGGTTGGATGTGGGGTTAGCTCTAGAGAGAGTAGGAAACCCAACAAGAAGGTTGGAAGCCTAAAACCCTGAACAATGGATGATAGTGGTTGCCTCATGATTGGTCCCTGAAAGTTGATGATACCTTGGTTGTCTTTAGAGGGGCCAAACCCTTGAGAAAAGATGAAGCTTCTAGTACCTTCGTGCCTATGGTAGAGATGTTTACCTTTCGAGGTAGGAAGAAGAGTTCCTTAGATCTAGAAAAGTTTAGTAGCAGGTTATGAGGCCTTGTACCTTGTTGGTTGTCCTTGAGGAGGACCCAACCCTAGGTGTTGCTCGAGTTGAAGGATGACAAGAAGTGCATGTCATGCCTTTTTCATGCTTGGTTTGTAGTTAAGAGATAGAGCATGCAGTTGGACACCTACAAGTGAACCTAGGGTCCTAGGCCTAAGAGGGGAAGTAGTATACCTAATGCTCATGATGAGAGTTGAGTTCCTATAGAAGCGAGCATGGTACTCCTCATGTATAGAGGAAAAGGGAAGCTCCTTAAGTTTAGGGTATGTATGATGAACCCCTCACCACTAGGTTGATGATAAAGGAAAGTATGATCTTGATCCAGCATTGAGGAAAGAGGACAAGTATGACCTAGCATGGTTCAATAGGTGATCTGCTTGTGCCTTAATAGCTTGCTAGGGTTAAGTAGGCTCATGTGGATGTAAACCCTATACCTAAGAGCTTTTGTGACCTTGTTGTCAAGAGATAGTTTTCCTCCCATCCTGGGAGAGGGACCCCTTTGGTAGGGTGTATATCAGTTTTGTTAATTTAAGGTAACCTAAAGAGGTCTCATGGAATCTTGAGAAGCTAAGGGAAAAGTACATGGTATGATAATGAACCTGTAGGCCCATAGATATCCATCTCTAAGTGCATGCAGATGTGTTACCATAGAGGTAACCGGTATGGGGCTTGACCAAGGTAGGCAGGTTGCCATGATCCCGATGAAAGGATGAAAGTCAGCCCATGAATGCAGAAAGAGAGATGACGAAGACTTGGGTAAGGTGCTAAGTGAACATGTACTATGATGGAGAATCCTAAGTCTATCCTAGGGTCATGTAGGGATAAGAGTGATGAAAGTAGGAGTTGCCTAATTCCCCAGTTGCACATGACCATAGGGTCGGGAGGTAACAGCTATCATTGTCTGAGGTCCATGGGTTAGGAGATTGATCACCTTCATGAACTCATGGGACCCAAAGGGCAGATGAGTAGGGCACTCTCTTGATGCATGAGGGAAGAGGGACGACCCCAAAAGAGTCGGTGCCCTATATACTTAGAGGAGATGACCAAGGATATAAACCTCAGTAGGTGCAAGACTAGTTTTCCATGGAGGTAACCTTGATATCATGATGTCTGTAATGTAGAGACATATGTGGCACGTTACAACTTAGATGTAAAGGTGTATTGGCAAGGTGGGATGTACCATCTCTACTCTTGGAACAGGAAGAACTCTGTATTTGGACTGCAGCCAAATGCTTATTTCCTCTTGTTATGGGGGTGAGAGATAGGACATTACGCATGCCATACACCAAAGATAAGAGATGATTTAGGTTGGAATGTTTCCATGAGAATTGGGGATAGAGAAGATAACCTACTCTGGTAAAGTGAATGATACATGGATGGCTTGCAAACACTAAAAGGAATGAGGTAGTCACCTTATGAGGATGTTTTTATCATGAATTAGGTAGAACTTACAAGTTATGCCAGGTAGAGTTTGATCACCATGATGATGAAATCAGAGAAGTGTTCTTAATGAAGATAGACATAGAGTTTGAGGTGAGATGATAAGTGAAATACATGGAAGTGTAGGTCTTCAACGTTACCTAATACCTAAGGATGTGAAGTGGTAATGGATGCTCTGGTTGAGACACATCTGACTTGTTGGACTAGAAGCTAGAAGAGGTTGTTTGGCTAACCCTAAGTTTGGAAAGGAGAGGTGTTTGTACAACACTCAGATGTAACAAGATACGTTGAAAAGTTAAGGGTTGTTTGGTTAGCCAGTCTAGTCCTTGATACGATGAAAGGATGGTGGTAGAACCTCAAGTGCACTTCTTTGGAAAAGAAAGTGATGAAACCCTGATAAAATGGTTTAGGGTTTTTGAGGTATTGATCTTGAAGAATAATGACATACAGAGAATCATGATTGAAGATCACCATACATCATGGTAAAATGGTGACAGCACTTTGGATGCTTAAGATGAAGTTGCATGTGGTTTGTGGCCATGCAAGCCAGAAGGTAAAGGACGAACCCCAGTAACCCAGTGTATTGATATAGATCTGTTGAACTATCCATGAGAGAGGTGGTCCAACCACACCATGATGTGAGTACAAAGGTTCTTGAGTTTGACCTAGAGGTTCACTTCCATAAAGTGGAAGTAAGTACATGAAGAACTTAATGTTAGTGTAGTTTATCACCCCTAACTATGGTTAGTATGATCCAGACTAAAGGGTCTAATGAGGGCATGTGTGCTCATTCAGGGTGATATCTAGAGACAGTTCTTGTCCTATGAGAGATGTGACAATGACCACCATAGCCAGTATCGGGTTTTATAAGAAGCTCTGTAAGGGAGGTTGTGTCGGTCACCACTTCAGTAAGGTGATGTTGGGCCACAAGGTGGTTAGAAAAGGGACCACAGTGCGTGTAGATGAAGTCACTTTGATCATGCAAGGGCTGAAAGGAGCCTAGAGACGATGAGAGTCGTGAGAAGATGCAAAGTAGACTGACTTACAAGTTACTGTGGAAGAATATGTGAGAATCCGACCCCTCTGAGCTGTAGCTGAGAAACCTGAGTCCCCGATACATGGGTCCATTAGAGATGGATGAGTGGAGAAGGTTAGGTTTGACCCTACCCCTCAGGATAGAGTGATGGGAGATGTTTTCCATGTCTCCAATTTAGAGCACTATGTGAGGTACCCCGACCATGTGCTGAGCAATGAACCTAGTGAGCCCCAAGGGAGACTGAAATGGCCTGAGTCACCTGTGTAGTTTATAGACGCCAGGATAAAAGAACTCAGAGAAAAGAATATGTGATGATAAAGGTTCTTTGGAAATGCCATGAGTACGGTAAATCCACATAGGGGCCAATGATGGACATGGAAAAGTCTTATCCTGAATTGTTTGTTTGTTTGCTTGAATTTTGAGGACAAAATTCCTATAAGAGGGGAAGGATGTTACAATCCCAATTTTTGGGTTCAATTGGTGAGAAATGCAATTTCTCATATTAAAGATAATTGAACAAATAATGATATAATTTGTTTTGAAGACATGGATTTCGTTTACAATAGCCTTGATGTTTGTATTGTGGGCTTTATTGGCTATTGGGTCCAATAACAAGGAAATAACAAGAAAATTCAATTAGTAATGAATAATTGAATATTTGAGAAAAGAATAATGTGGAAACCTCTAGAAGGCAAATCCAAAGAGGATTTCGTGCCTCTTGGGTTCCTTGGGTACCAAGGAGTCAAGGTTGCAAAAATAAAGCAATAAGAAAAGAAAAGACTAATTAAGTATTTCTTTATTAAGAAAGAAATTGAAAATAATGGTAAAATGTGGAAAATGAGGGGAAAGAGGCATAAATGAGATTTCTTGGGGAAATTTCGTATCATGAGGTTGCTAATATTAAAAGGAATGCCAATGAGGAAAATAAGAGAGAAATAAAAAGAAATCCTCAAAAAGAGATATTTTGTAAAGAAATAAATAAGATAATGAGAGATAATGGATAAAAGATAAATAAAAGGCTCAGGGATATTCCCAAGATGGGATTTCGAGCCATTAGGGTTCCTTGAGGTACCAGGAACTCAGAATAATAATTTAAAAGCAAAGGAAAGAGAAAATAGATGAGAAATATGCATAATTGAGTGATATTTTGCAACTAAAGAAAGGGATACAATTTCTTTAGATAATGGGTCCAAATTAGGCATAATGGAAGATTAAGTTATTACAAAACTTCCCTCAAAATTTGGGATCAAACGCGTAAGCGGTTTGAGAGATACGATTTTTGGAAGTTTCCCTAATGTGGGGAGGAAATCATTAAATGTCACAATTTTATTTAATTGGACCAGATTCCTTTGTTCCTCGCATGGCACGACAGCCATTGGATCAAAATCCAAGGGTTATGTGGTTGTCTTCTACCTCAGATTGATTAGGAAAGGGGGAGCAAAATCGATCAGATTTTCCAAATGATTTCCTCCTGATTTAATGCACGGATGGACTTGGAAGCTTTCCCACCAAATTCGGGAACCTGTTCCGAAGACAATGAACCCAAGTTCTGGGTGGTTTCATTGACTCACCAAGAAGTCCCCAAACTGCCGGACTCTGTCACCAACCTATATATAGGGGAGAGTACTCAGGGGTACCCGCATTGATGAAACCCACCCAGATATCTGCGGAAGTTGTCGTCTAAGCCTTTGGCGATCCTAATTAAGCAAGACACCCCGACTGTGCCCTTCTTTCCCCGGTCAACCTGCCAGAGTTGCAGCAGCCAGTTGGGAGCAGAGGCACGACATGAGCATACAATTACAGATCCCTTCAAGATCGGATGGTGGCGGAGGATATTTCTGGACCCCTAGCTTACTTGCTGGTGGACGGAACCCCAAGGTCAACGATGAGGTTGACCGGAGGCAGACGCTGGCTCACGAGTAGCAGGTCGCGAGGTTGAAGAAAACAGAGATAAAAGTCTCTCTTACCCCCTGGCGTACGAGAAGAAGAGTAAGGACAAAAAGGGCAAAAGCCGAATCGCTGGAAAAGGGACTAGAAAGGACACGTGGCGCTCTTCCTTTGGCCAAGAGGTAGATTATTTCCAAAATTCGTAGTTAATTATTGGTAGCCCTGATGAAAATATGTTATACATGAAAATTGATCAGAAAAACGTGCGGAAGCTAATAAAAATATAATTGGAACCTGATATTTCTTGCAATTAAAAAAAGTACACAAAGTTATCACCTTTGGTGTATTAAATTGTGATAAAACCCTAATGTTGATATGGAACTCGGTTTTAATGACTCTTTTTGAGTTAATTTGTTTTGGAACCCTAATTCTGAGAAGTACTAACCTATTATTAATAAAAGGGAGAGTTAATTTTAAAAAGAGAGGTGGTTTCATGATTGTTTTAGGGTTTATGCACATAATTATGTTTAGAAACCCTAATTTAATAAAATATGGGTTCTAATGGGTTAAATCTGAACATATAATTATAGAACTGTGTTTTCATGATATAATACCCTCAAGTTGGTGATTAGGGTTTTCTAATGGAAAAAGTTGGAATTAATAATAAATAGAGTTCATATGGGGATTAGACCCTAATGAATTATGAGTTGTTAATCTGAAAGAAATTAAAGATGATAATTGAGTCTAATGACCTTGAAATAACTTAAAAGAATAAAGATGGTAGTTTTGGTATGAAAGTGAAATAATCGACTTTAATTGGGCTTATGATGTTGAAATTAGGGTTTATGAACTAAGAGAGCATTAAATATGATAAAAGCACTAGGGGGGAAAAAACCCTAATAAAACCCTAAAGTGGACTAGAAAGCTTAAGGTGGAATCCAAGTATATTTTTAGAATGCTTTGGATAAACTATAACACTTGGATGTCATGCATTAATTTCAGGATATTGTTGATTGCTTGTTGCTTGTTCTTTATCAGTATTGCTTGGACAGCAAGTTGCTCTAGATCAGGTATGTGGTTAATTATGAATAACCGCTTTAGTTTTCCGATGGATTCCCGGATGTTTAATCGCATTGAATGCAACTAAACTGTTTGAATGTTCATATTGCAATTATAAAGTGACTATGACTATCACATAATGTATATGCCTTCTAGCTCAGATCCTGGTCCCCTCTGTGTCGTAATGGTTGACCTAGTACATGGATACCTAGAGGGTAGGTCCATCAGGTCATGAATGACTTTGGCTACCTAGAGGGTAGGTCCATCAAGTCACCTTTATAGAGGTACCATATAAGTCCTTACAGGGACAACACAGAGTTGTGGATAGGTATGGATTGAGTAGTTTGGCTTAAAACGTAATCTTGATTGTTAAATGATTAATTGAGTGATTATATTGTTAGCATAGTTGAACATTATTTTGTTTCCCCCACATACCAGCTTCGGCTGACCGACGTTTTGTTTGTCGGCGTTTTAGGTACAATGAAAAGAACAAACAGTAAAGTGGCACATGTGGTACTAAATGAGAATTAAAGTGCAAAGGAGGATTAGATAGATTAGTATCTATGTGGATACAAGTTTAGCGATTCAAGTTTTCAAAAAGGTATACAAAAATTTATTTTTCTTACAGCTTTCAATATAGTATGTTAAAATTTGATAATTATTCTTGGTTAGTTGCCGAACCTTTGATCCGGAAATCATGGGTGCGGCTTCGACCTCTAGGTCTCCCTTAATTGGGGGTTATTGGGAGGTGGGGTCGTAATAGATAATCAGCTGATCTTTCCTACTATTAAATCGGTTGGGCATCCATATAATGAAAGTTTAGCAAGACTTCCTCTTCCAGTGTTGCATCTATACAAGGAAAGAGAAGTTTTTGTATCCATGTCAATCGATTGTCGGCAGCAAACCTACCAACTGAAGGTAGTATTACATACTGCCACTATCATGTTAGTTGAGCTCATGCCCCAAGGTATGTGCCATGAGCCTTAGGACGTATGCAAATCTCAACAATTAGTGCCTTGAGTCCTGCACTAGAGTCAATAAATAGGAGTCCCCATTCTATACATAAGGGATTGCTCATCTCTCACCTTGAGGATGAAGTGATGTTTCTACCTCAACTTGCCATCGACCTTTGGATGATAGTCTGATGCCCCATTAGTTCAAAAAAACCAAGGATATCATTCCAAGGTGCCAACATATCTTCACCTCCCTTGAAAAGTTCCTAAAACCCCTCTTCGATAGAAGAAGGATGGAAAAGCCAACATCTAGCATCCACCTTGTTGTTGTCATAACCAGATTTGAGAAGGAGGCCTCCTCGAGCTTTAATACCCTTCTTGTGGTTATTGTATTCAAGAGTTATTCCTTATACTCCCCCAACCTTCATTATGTTCATCCCCATTCTCCTTTGTCATCATTCATGAATTCGTCAACATATTAATCTAGAATGCCACTCACCACCATGAGTGGATAGTTCATTTTGTTGGGTTGGGAGTGGCCACTAAGGCTCTCCCAATATGTAAATAGTTATATCCATTTATGTTTATACCCTTGGAAATGTTTATCTTCATACTCTTATTCTAACATTTTTCTTGCATGATTATACCCTCGTGTGTTGTTTGATTGTTAATGACTTGAGAGAGTAATATTAACCTATATCAAGAGTTATGGAATACTATGAATGCATGAGAATGTTAAAATGCTAAATTTAAGGATCATAGTTTTATGTTGTTTGTTTGCCTGTCATTTTGAGAGAGAGAGAGACAATCATATGAGCTAGATCTATCCTAAGATCAAGAGAGGAGGGAATGGACACTTATGATGATTGTGTGTATACTTTATAAGGGTATACAATGGGTATGGGTATTGCATGTTGGTGAGAGATCCTAGATGGTGAAACCCAATCCAAGTTTCCATCCATACATTAAAAAAAAAACTTAAAGATTCTTGTTCCACTTTTGTCTTTTCTTTTGTTCCTTACATTCTTTTATTGGTTGCATTGATTGTTTTATCCCATCATTCCATAAGGAACACTTATCTTACTTTTAGTTAGGTGTAACAAAGACAAGGCTTCATATTCTTCAAACTCGCCACCCTTATCCCTCAGATTGGCCCCATTTACTACAAAAGGCCCCTTTGTTATTATTTCTAATGTCTAAGTATTGGGTTATAAATATAAAGTTTACTTACTCTAGATCCACTACTTTTTGGATGTGACATTTAATGTGATCATTTTTTGGCATTATTTTCTAGAACTTTCATGCCTTGTGGGGAAAATATGTCATGGAAATCATAGAGGATATATTTGTATGATCATCACATGGAAGACGTCCCTTGGAGGATGTATTCACTCGTTCCCTTTCCAGAGAAGACACCCTAGAGAGAAAAACAAAAGAATCTTTGGAAGGAACCTAAAGTTCCCCATGAAGAAAGTATTAGACCAGCTCCAACCTACCCTCCACCTCAAAAAAAACCTCCCTCCCAACCCTTACCCAATGAGGTAGATTTACCGACTGCCACAGAATCAGAGAATGAAAAGCAAGTGCTTATTCTTGGTGAAGAACTTAATGTCCCTATCATTCCTGAATCAATATCCACACATAAGGCATAATAAGAATATCCAATGCCTCATGAAGAGGCGGCAATCCCAACCATTACTGAACACAAAGTAGAGAAAGAGGATGAAACCAAATATGCAATCCACCATGATGATGAAGTTATTGATGAAGTATTGCTTAAAGATCTCATGGAACTCACATTTGAAAATTTTGAAAGTGATTCATGCTATGGGATATCTCTAAAATATTTGAATTTCATTATAGAGGAACTAAAACCCCAAGAAGATGAAATCATTACCGTCTTCAGAAGGAATAATGTTCAAGTCCAATGACCAGACCTCCATGAGATTCTCACTCTTAGAGGATACACAACTGTAAATGTCATGATTGTTAGTTAGCTCCTTTTAGCTTACAAACACCAAGATGTATGTATGGCCTTATATGTTATTATGGATGACATCATTTTGAAGAAAGAACCAGGGTAATTTGAAAGGCCTACTAACTATCTTAAATCAAACATTCCACAACACGTCATTGTCGATATTCTTCATGATGGCTACTAGACTTTATTGTGTATTGATACAAAGGCCAAAAATACAACTTTATGCAACATCTCTAATTCCATGTTTACATGACAACCTATCAAAAAATGGCTAACAGTGTGACATTACAAAAGGTTGCACATGTTGAAACACATATTATTGAGATAATCAAGCAGTATGATAGAAGTTCCTCATATGAGGACTGAAAGTTTAAGAAACTGTAATTTTGTAGGAGCCCATAACTAGCTCCATGTTCTAGCAATTGTGGTTTCTATGTCCTCCTCTAGATGTAGAACTGGAAACTATTGATAAAAGGGTGGAAATCTATCACTAGGATTACTACCACCACCTACGAGGAACCTACACCATGAAGATCATAAACTCATAGTGGGCATTTCTGACTCCAAAACTTTATCTCTTCTACTCTCACTAAATTTCATTCTTTGGCACTTTAAGGACAAAGTGTATGATAATTCTGGGGGTTGTGAATAGGAGAGTTAGCTATATCTTTTAGACTATAATCTTTAGCTATGCATATTCTACCCTTCTTTTTCTGTTATTCCCAAAATTTTTGGAAGTTTGAAGAAATCAGATTAAATCATTGCTAATTGTACATATCTTATCTAGAAAAATGTTAATGAAGGAAATATTTTGATATATAGACAATTCTAGAATCTAGTTTTCCTAGATGTTGTCCTCACTCCCATATTTATCCCTTCCTATCTTCAAGTTGCTTCATAGCATAATCATTTGAAGAGTGATGGATTTGGGCTATAAATCATTTAAAAGTTGCATATAATAACATCTTTATGCTATCTTTATATTAAGACTCTTTAAGGTGCAAATGAATGCTTATTATCCAAGGGAAAATTATTATAAATAATGAGGAGTCAAACTTATACACTCCTGATTGATTGCTTTATCCTCTAAGTACAAGTAGGTAAGTGCATACATCTCGCAAGAGGGAGAAACTACTGCTTATAGTTCTTAAATCCATGGTAGGGATCAAAGAGGCTTGGCAGATGACTCATCCTTAAACTCCTATCACTCTAAGCCTAGTGAACAGAATAAGAGTCGAGTGAGGAAATAATCTCGTGATGGTTGTTCTTTATAAGATGATAAAGAGCTTTGGCTGGTCGTTATATAGTTGTACTTAAGCATGTAGACATGTTGTGTCATGTAGTAGAACATAGAATCCAAAATATTATCTTCCTATCTTCGATAGGTGATCTCACATAACCATATGAGACTACATCTGGACTAAATTGAGTAACATGTTACTACAACAATACCTATGGTTGAGCAACCCTAGAATGACATAATACATTGCATCCTTAGCCCGCCTGGCATAGCTAGCTGGAATACCTAAAAAATAGAAGTTACGTGTGAAAGCTACCTCTAGCGAGAACCTTGCACAAGTATGGATAGGAAATAAGGCTTCAAGTATATCATGAAGGATAAACCCTTACTTAAAGAAGGTTTCTAAAAGGGAGTCACACAACTCTGGATCTACGAGAATGTAATAGGGGACTACATGAGCAGACCAAGTAGTGACACATAAAACTTGACTTAAAGCTGGCGTAAGGACATTTTTATGCTCAAAAACACTAAATTAATACAACCTATTGAAGTCATTTGATGATTTTATTCTACTTATTTTGAGGACAAGATATATTGTGAGTTTGGGGTGGGGTGATAACATCCAATTTTGAGGACTTTTCATGCTTATTTTTGTCCTTAATTTTCCTCACTAGTATAGGATTAACCTAAATTTCCTTATTTTTCTCCATAATTCCCCTTTATTAATTTATTGGTCAGTAACTTCTTCTTTTGTGAAGAAAAACCATTGGTTGAAGGTCATATCATGACTACCGATGGCCTTAACAATAGGATCCACTTCACTACATGCCTTCCATCAGTTGTCATAGAAGATGGATCTAGTTACTTCAGCATCTGAAGGTGAGGCCTATCCAGATGCCTACCGAATAGAGAGCCAAGGCCCGCTCTACCTTTAGTTGCAAGCCTGATAGATCAAATACTCACCTAATGAAGGAGACACAACAAAGGCCATCTTCTGATGACTCAATTAAGTGTCTGGTCTCAAAGGCCCATAGACATGTCAAATGATGGTCGATATAGATGCCATCAACCAAAGGATAATTATACAGTCTCACCTGTTGATGGCATGGTTGGGTGTCCATCAACTAAAGTTTCAAAAAGCCTTCATCTTCTAATGATGCATCTGTACTACCAACCAAAGGTTTGGAAGCCATATCAACTGATGGATCAAAAACAAACCCAGAAACCAAAGGCAACACCTGCATACAGACACGACCATGTTAGTTAAGCTCATTCTAAAATCACATTCTAGGAGGACTTGGGGTGCACACAAATCTCATCCATGAGGACCTTGAAACCTACACCAGAATCTAAAAAATAGGCCCATTCTATACAGAAGGGGTTTCTTATTGCTCACCTTGAGGATGAAGTGTTGTCGTTTCCTCCACTCACCATCGAACTTCGAATGAGAGTCTAAGGCTTCATCAGTTAACTACCATCGAAGATGAGAATCCACTGTCATAGTATACCTTCACCTACCCTGAGAAATTCCAAAAGCCCCTATTTGATAGATGAAGGATGATGAAGTCGATGTTTACCTGTCACTTCTCCATAACAAATTCTAGTGTTAGAAGGAGGTCTTCCCCAAGATTCAATACCCTTGTTGTGGTTATTGTATTTGAGTCTTCTTAATTCTACTCCCCCAAACCTTCATCCCATTCACCTTTGTCATCATCATGAATTCTTCCAATTGTAAAGTTGTAATGTCACTCACCACCAATAGTGTCTACTTCATTTTCTTGGTTTGGTAGTAGCCACTAATTACCTATCAATACGTAAATACTTGTATCCAATGATGTATATACCTTGGAAATGATTATCTACATACTCATGTTCTTAATGCTTCACTTGCATGATTATGTACCCTCTTGTGTTGTTTTATTGTTAATGACTCAAGATAGTGATATTATCCTATATCTAAGAGTTATGAAGTAGTATATATGCATGAGAATATTGGAATTCTAAATTTGATGATCATATAGTTTTATGTTGGTTGTTTGTTTTCCATCTCAGGAGATAGACAATCTTATAGTTTAGATCTATCCTAAGCTTGAAAGAGGAGGGAATAGACACTTATGATTATTTCTAGTAATGTTTCTAAGGATATACAATTGGTATGGGTATTGCAAGTTGGTGAGAGATCATATATGGTGAAACCCAATCTAAGATTAAATCCATCAATATATTCAAAAATGCACTTAAAGATTCTTAATCCACATTTATCTTGTCTTTATTTTTTATTTTCTCTTGTCAGTTGCATTGATTGTGTGGATCCCATCATCTTATAAGTAACACTTATCTTACTTTTAGTTATGCATAATTAATCCAAGGATTTAGATTCTTGACACTTGCCACCCTTGTCCCTGAGATCGACCCCATTTACTACACAAGACCCTGTTGTTATTGTTGCAGGCATCTAAATATCGTATTATATGTAAAAAAATATCCTATTACTATTGATCCACTCCTTTTTGGACATGCTACTTATGGTGATCAACTTCCCTTCAAAAAATTTCATACAGTTTATGATTTTTATGTAGGCCTTGAGAGAGAAATAGAATGGTATGTCATTGAATTGGTTGATTCTTAAAAGTATTTTAATGTGATGATATTTCACAAAAGCATTATACTTACATTTTTATGGTTGATCGCTTTACTTGATTTTTCCTACTCTATGTAATAATTTATGTGAATTTCCAACATGGTAAAATAGCCTATCATATGTGTTTCCCTTTTATGAGTATCAAATATGAATCATAAAAAGAGATATTTATGATATTGATGGTCTGTTTAAGAAAAATGTAGAGTAGTAGGGGATTCAGGGGCATGTGGCACAAATGATAATCATGTGGGGCAAGTCTAAGTGAGCATAGCAACAATTAAGGAATGTGGCATGCTGATGATGATAATTGAATATGAAGAAATACTTGATATTGTTGGTTTCTCATAATATAATTGTTTCCATTTCATGTTTATACTACATGATGCTTAGTTTTAATGTACTTACTATTTTGTCTCTTTGTGATAGTGATAAGACAAAAGTTTGTAATTTATCTAGATTGTGCAAGATAATACTTTTGTATGAATGAATCCAAAAACTAAGTAATTGGACTAACTAATGAAATGAAACCTTTGATCATGTAGTGTATTCTGTGGCACCATTAATCTTACCCAATGTTCATAAGTCAAGGAAAGGAAATAGGTATACTTGTAGAAACTTCAAGGTTTTGAAATGGTACTTAGAGTGGTAGATTATTGAGTATATATAGGGGATTGAAAGTATGTATGAAGTATGGTTCTGTTGGATCCTCAACATCAACCATGGATAAGTGTGGTTGAGGGTGTATCTCTAGTGTTTAAGGTTGATGTGCCAATGATATGATAAAAATGAATATGATATGTGATATGAGGCTTATGATAAGACAAAGATAGGTTCAACAATGAGTGCATCCTAGGCGCACCTAATGTTGAAGGTTGGCCTTTGAGCCCTACCAATAGGTTTCTTTCCTATGAATCCCTTCTTATTATTTTCTCACATTGACCTACGTGTGGCGGGATCATTGAGAGAATTTCCATGCTTGGATCCTTATAACAAGATTAAAAACTTTGCATACATAAGCTTGTAATTTTTGTGGTACACTAAAGTTAACTAGTGTATGAGTATAATAAAATAAATAGCTTAGTAGGTTACAAATTTTGATTCTAGTCATACAATTTAGAATACATTCCCTATGGACGTCCAAAGCACTGTGAGTGATGTGATGCTTGTTTACTTAACATAGTTGGGAAATGAGATTACTTACAATGTAGATTGAGATATCATATGTCTTATGATAAATATGACTTTTTTAAAATTATGAGATTAAGTAGATTATTAGAAATTGAACTAAACTATATCACTGTGCATTTTTCTCATAATATATCTAATATGATGTATAATCATGTTTCTATATCTTAGCAAGAGAAATACTCTCATAGAGACTCTTTGTGACTCCCATATGGTTCATTCTGAATGGTTTTAGGTATAATGGAGCTCCGAAATGGATCTGATGGATAATAAAGACTTAACCATAGTTAATATAGTTTAGTCTAGAGTGTCATTGTACTCTCGCATTGTTGATTGTATGGTGGGTATTTGATACTATGTGTATGTATAAAATACTTCTTAGTACCTTCTCTATTATGATTAGTGATATGGAATAGTTTATTTATGTTACCATTACTTAATGAATGTGGATCTCGTTGTCCAACATATGTTGAAATTAATATACATTATTTTGGCTCATTTGTATAACATGTCTTCCAATGAAAATGATATTGGTTCTAGTTCCTGAGACTCTAAATGACATCATACAAAGTTTTAGGATGTGTATTCATATTTAGATTTTTATGAAGCCTGATTTATTTAGGTAAGATATGTTTTATTCTAATTTGGTTTTTATTGCTTGCTAGGATTAAGTTGGGTTTTTTTGGGTACTTATCCTAGTGATCATTTTATTTGTAATCAGTGGGTTGGTTATCATGCAAGGTTGCTTGATAGACTTGTCAGTATGATAAAAAATGTATACATGGTGGCAAGTATTTTTTTGCTGGAATGGAAGGATCGACATGTGTTTCTTTGATTGCAAGATGTTAACCTTAATGTTCCTTCTTTCAAGAAGGCTTGGACTCATTGAACGGATCATTAGATTGTATCCGGATTTTGAAACTCCCATTTTATGGTTGAAATGTTAGAGGAACGGAAGGTTTCTTGAATAAGACTTGCATTATTACTAGAAGTGGTGAATAACCATGGCAACACATGTTCATGATTGGTATTGCAAACATATTGTTTGGGGATATTGTGTCATTCTAGGACACCATTTGTTGGTATCCATATGATTTTATGGTGGTCCAGTGGTGTGGGTGTCATCAACTTCCTCACTATCAATATTGTCATATTCGACCTCAATGATTGTAATATGTCCTATTATTTTTTAATTTGTAGGGTTGATGCTACAAGTGTACCTAATGAAGCTAGAGAAGATGGTTATTATTTTTAAAGAGTGAGTTAACATAGTGGGACCCATGGACTCATGCTATCCCTAGTCTTCCTTGATTTGGCATCCATGGTATTCAGATTGGATGTACAACTCATCAATGTCCTACGGGTGACCCAAGGGTTATATGTAGGCATTTATGTTATGAGTTGATGCTAGATTTTCCCATGAATGGAGCATGTAAGAGCTTCGTCTATATGGTGTACTTCTACATGCATGCCTAGGGTGGAGGTACTTTTAAAACTATGTGAAGGTTTACGGGCTTCAATAAGATTTCATGCCAATATGTGATGTGAATACTCGTTAGTATATATTGCTCTCCCTTTCTGTGGCAAGGTTGATTTCAAATAGAATGCATAATTATAGATCACGGAAATTGCCTATTATGTACCATGGGGGTAATTATATTGAAATGCCCAAAGCAAGGAGACGAATAAACATATTTTGCATGTTTCTTGGGTAGAGAAGGATATTAGCTTTCTTGATTGTTCTTGTTGATTCTGATGGAGACAAAAAAACAAGAAATTTCCCCTGAGAGTAGAGAAGAAGATGTTTCCTTAGACAATCCTGATTTGATTTGGTGAATACTGAGAATGTGCATCCTAATGATTGTACCAAATGGTTTTCGTTATTGGAACTCTGAACATATGACTACTTATCTTACAGAAATGTAGAAGGGAAAAATCATCATATAATATAAGAAACATGTATGGTTTAATCAATTGAATTATTATATGGGGATGACTTAATCATGGGTGAGTTTTCCTTTTATGTGATTAAATCTTCTCTGTTTCAATAGAATATTAATAGTGGGGATGTGTATATCCATCCATATTTCTCTAAGGACAAAGTTATAGAATTTGAAGGGGTCAACATCAAGTTTTGGAACTATTCCTCTACATGGGCTATGGAAAGAGGAAAGGCAAATATTTTTTTCAAGACAACACTCAATTAATGTGTCATTTCCTATTTATAAATGAAGGAATAAATCATAATGTATTCTGGCTATGCACTCAATTGTGATCCAAGGTTTCAAATTAAGTAGTGACGACATCAGGATGGTCTTTCGTATAGGTGTGTTCGTCTCAACAATTGTGGGGATTTTAATTGTGTGTCTCAAGGAATTTAATTTTTCCATAATTTTAATTCCACTTATGTTTTGAGATTGCTACCAAAAAAGTTAAGACTTTGGTACCATTTTGGCCCCATGTTTGTATTTGAAAAATCTTGGCACTACTAAAATCAAGACCTAATGTAGGACTCATGTTCTTCATGTTGAAAAGGGCTACACCAAAAGGTTGAATGAATGAAAATACCAAACCTGATTCAATTTATAAAATAGAGAGTTACCAATACGTCCAAAATTTGATAACATTTTTATGTTATTTTCAGATTTTATGAAGTTATATTTATTGAACAAGACCTTATGTAGGTGTAATGCATTTTGGTTTTTGAAGAGGATTGCACCAAAAGGTTGAAATATAACACAATATCAAACCAGTTTGGGTTTCAAAAAAAAGCAATTTTTTCCATAAATAGTTAAAATGTTGGCATCGTTTTAATGTTATTATGGGTTTAGAACGGTTGTGTTTTACAAAGAATTAAAAGTGGTTGTATGTTTTTTTTCTATGTTGTGTTTCAAAAGTTTGATTTTGTCAAGGAGTTGATATTTTTTAATCTTGATTTTGAAAATTGGGAAAACAAAATGTAGATAATTTTATTATTATTCATTTTGAAAAGGATTACACTATAAGTTGTATATTTTAGAATCCTAAACCTATTTGGATTTTGAAAAAATGGTTACCAAAATGTTGATTTTTATGTACCATTTTGATTTTGTTTGGTTTTGAAAAATTGTGTCTTACCAACGAGACAAAATTTTGTTAGTATTTCGGTGATACCATGGTATTGGATTAGATGAAATTATATTTGATTTAGACAATAAGATTATTTTTGGAAAAGGTTATGATTCCTTTTATTAAGAAAATAATATTTCACTTAAGTATCCATCAACTTTATCAAATATATTCTACAATTATCCATACCTGTACCAACAACTGGTGAAATTGATGTCCTTATCTTCACTAGGGGTACATCATGCTTCCTCCTATATAGGTCTCTGACTTCACTAGGCTAGGGTATTCCTCTTAATATATCTCGTGATCATAGTGGACATATTTGATCATTTAGTACAAGGGAGTGGACACATTCAAGCCCAATGATTGCCCTATATGATGGGGGGCCTACTAATGATGTCATGGTGTCTCTTAATCTAGGTAGAATGAGTGCTACATTTTCTAACTTGACATTATTAAAAGATGGTGTGAAGTGAAAAGTGTTGAATTTAAACCCAAAAAATTTATCACTAATAGCATGGTGAAGTGTAGGAGAATAGAAAAAATCACATGATATCGAACTAGTAAGGAATAAAGAAAAACAACATATGTTTCATGTATACATTTTTATCGATGTGTTTCTTATTTGAATAAGGTAGTGAGATGGGTGCGTGCTTAGGAGTCGCCCTATATTTTTAAATAAAATATCTATCCAAAATTAGATGGTTTTTGAGATTAGAGAAAATTAACAAAAGTGGGTTGTACCCTAGGTGGGTACACACACACATACACACTAATACACACACACATATTGCCTCTTGTTCAAAGAACTAGAATGTAACATCCCTGACCTGGGTTATGAGTTAACCCTAGGTGTTTTGCCTAAATATGTAATTAAATCCTTGTGATTATCTTTTGTCATGTAATTAAGTTCCTAAGGAACATATATTCCTTTTTCTATCCCTTTTGAATAATGTTGTAATATTGTTTTGTAATACAGAGACCTATGTGCAAAATTACCCAGATAAGGGGTTTAACTTGCAAACTTCACAAGTTAAGATGTTTCTCTGATGATGAGACATCTTATGAGTGGATATGATGAGGTATGATGGATTTCCCAAGCCTGGGCATCAAGATGCAGCTTGTGGAATGATCCTTGTGCTTAAAAACTCTAAATTGAAGTAAAGTGCAATTTACCCTATTGAAGGGGTGAAACTTGTAAAATACATCATCTAGAACATCTATTATGACTTTTTACATCATTTAGAGTAATAATGATGAAGGGGGCACTTCCTTTGAATAATCATATAATAAGGAACACCTTTGTAATTAAATTATCAAGATGTAAGTAAGGAGACCCTTATGTACATATGTACCTTAGTGATAAGTTGACCTTCCTTGCCTTTAGTTCTTGGTTTTAGAAGGAGTTTTACCTTAGAAAAGAAGAGGAGGGACGTGCCTAAAAGAAAGGAAGGACCTAGTTGTGAAAAGGAGAAACTAGTTGTCCTTATGTTGGAAATGACCCCAAGATATATATACACCCTTCCTTTGTTTGTAAAGGAACGTTTCCTTCACTTCCTTTCTTATTTCTTTGCTTAGACCGACTTAGGACAGAACTCTGGAGAAGAGGAGAACGGCCAAGCAGTTCTAGGTAATCTTTGATCATCATCTTGCTCAAATTCATAGAGGATATCATGTTACAAGGTTGGTTTGTTAGTTTTCTTACTTAGCTTTCTCGTTCTAGCCATCTTTTCCCAACCTTTCCTTGGCGAAACACCCTTGGCTGACCTGTGGAGCTCAAGACACCATTAAAGACTTGAAGCTTGGAAGCTTGGAGCTCAAGGAACGACCTTAAGGTGGGTTTTATAATTCTAAACCTTTTGCTTTGTTATGCATACTTTTATTCATGCAAATAATAGTTAGTTCTTCTTCTTCCCCATCCTTCTTTGCACCCTTGCAAGCTTTTTCGTGAAGAACAGACCTTGGTTTCAAGGTTGAATACAAGGGGTGTTAATACCTATGTTGGTCCTTATCCAACTTTACTAAACGATCTTGGACCAATAGGTCAAACGATCTCATACTCGTTTCAATCCAAACGGGTTCAATAGGTCGGTTTGGCCAAACGGGTTCCAACCCATTTGAGGGCATTGACCAAGCGTTGAACGTTTGGTATTTCTGTTCACAATCATGTAGGCTAATGACCCACCAAATTTGAGTGGTTAACTCCAAAGTAATCGTAGGTTGAAGGCTAATCAATTAGGCAATCGAATTGAATTAAGTGTTGTTTTCTAAACTGATTAACTTGAATCTTTGGGCAAACGGGTTCCAACCCATTTGAGGGAGTTTACCAAGCATTGACCGTTTGGGATTCCAGTTCATAATATATTGAATTTCATTTCTACCAAGAATAATGATCTAATTCCTAACCAATTAAGAGTTGAAGGTATTTCAACACCCTAAACCTAATCGGGTTAAAATTGCTGATTTTCATATAGATTTTGATGAGAGTTGGGTTGAAGGATCCAAACGAGTTCAAACCCGTTTGGGGGTTCATACAAATGATCTCACACTCGTTTAGTGACACCCCAAGACCGTTTGAAGGTCTAGGGTTAAAGAAATTTGATGGTTTGAGGGTCCAATCACAAGATATTGATAAATTGATGAAAAGTGTTGATTTGTAATTTAATTAGGACTCAACCCTTATCAAATCAACTTAATTTGTGGTCAAACTTTGGGAAAACGGTCTCAAGACCGTTTGGAGATCATCCAAACGATCTCAAGATCGTTTGGGCCAAGTTTGAGTCCATTTGGAGTTCAATTGATAGGTTCAACCTTGTTTTGATTCACATTGTTGAAAATTGATGAGTAGCTGATTGGAAACCCTAATTGAGTTAGACTTAATCCTAATTAGCTTTCAATTCAGGGTCACATTGGAGTGCATTTGGTTGAGGCTCATCCTAATTGACTCAATTTATAAGTGGTTATCATGGCTTTGGCCAATTAAAGGCTTCAACATAAGAAACCCTATTCAAACATAACCTATGTGTCCCCTTTATGTTCATGCGGTTTGAACCCAAGATAGTCCACACTCGTTTGAGTCCAAATGAGTCCACACTCATTTGAGTCCAAACGAGTCCACACTCATTTAATCCCAAATGAATCCACACTCGTTTGACCTCAAACGGGTTCACACTCGTTTGAACTCAAACGGGTTCACACCCGTTTAGACTCAAATGGGTTCACACCCGTTTAGACTTCAAGTGGGTCCACACCTGTTTGAGATCAAGTGGGTCCACACTCGTTTAAGGCTCAAATGGGTCCAAGGTCGTTTGAGGTTAAATGAGTTCAAGGTCGTTTAAGAATCAAATGAGTTGAAGGTTGAAGGTTAAACCCTAAACCAATTGGAGACCTTCAAGGTTGATTATACTTAATCACTTGAAAGTGTAAAAGGTTCAATGATGATCTAATCTAAACACAAATGGTAACCTAAGATGTTAAGGGACTAAGTGGCTAATGAATTGACCCATGATGACGGTCAATGGGTGAATTACCAAAATGCCCCTGAAAGGTTCAATTGAGTGATACCTTGTTTTAATCAAACCCTAATCACATGATAGTGATGAGTTGACTTGTGTTAATCAATGAGGACTTAACCCAACCTAATCTAGAGTGGTGTAATCACTATCTACTAGTTAGAGGAGAGAGAAAGTACCAATTATAATGGAAACTTAAGTAAAATACCTTCAATATACATGGATGTGCAAGATTAGGTATGATCCACTTATGTGAGATCATGGAAACCCTAATTATGACAATTGATGAATCTTAATCTTATCTGAGGTCTTTAATGATGATGTTTCTCATACATGAGGATGTTATGAGATCATTTCATCATGTAATGTGAATAGTAAACCCTAATTCTAGGGTGATGACATGTAATGTGAATAGTAAACCCTAATTCTAGGGTGATGACATGTATTATGAATAGTAAACCCTAATTGATGAAAATCAGGGAAACCTAGCTCTTGTATGAGCAGGAAGATACAACTTCTTTAAATAAGTTATTTACTGTTATCAGTTGATTTAACCATGCAGGTTCCTTTATGAGGATGATCATATCCAGGTATGGATGATGATACTATATTCATTAAAAGCATGTTGTTAGCTTTATGAATAGTGATATATCCAGATGCCTTGTTAATAGCATCTTATGAGATTGATAGACTGTGAGAGCCATGAATACCATCAAGGTCATGCTTTAAAAGATGGCTTGTGATGAGAATATTGAGAAATGATAATTGATGAGAGTTAGGCTTGTTACATTTAGTATTCTTCCTTCATAGCTGCTATGCTAATGATTAATGTTTGAAAACATGTATGATGATAAAAGAATACTGAAATGTACCTAACTAATCAAGTATAATCATACCATGTAGCGCCCTAATCATAGATCCATCATTGTCAGGAGTTAAATGATGGTGAAACAGGTTTTCCTAAGGGAACTCCTGGAGCACATACTTTTGAGTATGTGGGGTATATGGATGTGTAAAACCCTACATCCTAGTGAATGAATTGAGGTAGATGTATCTTAAATCCATCAACCCTTTCACTATGTGTTTATGCCGGGGTGATGTAACACTACTCTCCTGAGGAAATCTTTTATACCGCATCGATGAGAGATAAACAAGAAATCTTTCGATGGCGAAGAGAGTACATAATGCCATTGTGACTCTAATAGCGAAGTACCAGAATATCCTGGTAAGCTATAGTGGTAGAGACACTAGATGTCCTGCATGTTGATCCTCATACTGACTGAGGAAGATGAGGTCATAAGAATCCGGCTCTTTTGATGACCTATGTATGATACCGATGCGACTTAATAGTGATCGGTTGGAGTATGAGCAGTATACCTCATCTCCGCAGGGCATAATGATGTTTGTAAAACATAATCAACCGCGTAGTATATCTGCTTAAGTTGAACCACGCAATACATTGGTTGATGATACATTACTTAGTATACATGTTTTTCATATTCCTTAAATGTTGTTGTTCTAATTGATAACAATCTGCTGCTGATTACCTTAGAGCTTTTATTCCCTATGTTATTCTTGGTTGCCATACTAAAGCTTCTGGCGGGAATTATAACTCTCGCTGGGACAATTATTTAAAATTGTCTCACCCCATAGGTTTCAACTTTTTAGGTGGTCGTCGAGGACGAAGGAACCTATCTGCAAGTGATCAGAATCAGCAGCAGTAGCACCATGAGCAGCAGTGACTTCAGGTGGAAACACTGTGCTGTCTAGTCTTGTAGTCAGAATAGTCTTATGTCGTCTCTGTACACTCAGGTGCTAGGAGTTTGTTGATCTGAGGATTTTGAAATCTTGAGATTTTGTATCCGGATGTATATAATCACTCATGAAGTGATCTAACAGAGATGTAATCTGTTTACCTTGTTTCTTATAAAAGGAGTTTCATGATTTCAAGATCTTGTCTCAAAAAGTTTTAATTTCCGGAGATTTTCGTATTCCGCTGTTAATCGAATCGCTTCCGCTAAGTTTAGTCATGTTTATCTCGGGTTTTGGAGATCAGAGCCCACAATTAAGTGGTATCAGAGCTCTAGGTTCGCTGAGTCTACAGAGACATAGGACTTAGAGTGTCAAGTCTATCCTTAGTACTTTTTTCTTATCTAATAGAGTCTTCTGCTCCTCAGGAGAAGAAGATAATTAAGGATGTTTGGACCACATGAGGAGTACGAGGCCGAAAGTAGTGTTGATGCACCTCAAGAAGGTGCAAGGAACCTAGAAATAGAGCAACCTGCACCTGAGCCACCCGTGGAGCCACCTCAGTTTGACCCAACTGACATGGGAAACCCAGCTGTTCAAACTATGTTCGGGCAGTTTATGACTGCTATGACACACATCACCGACAGGATGCCCATGCCTGCACCTAGGGCACCTGCCCAGCCTGAAGAACAAGGTATCAGTAAGACGTTCGAGTGACTTCGTCGTGTCGGAGCAACTGAATACTTTGGAACAGTTGATCCTGCAGATGTTGATCTGTGGTTAACCGAGTTAGAGAAGGCTTTTAGAATCCTCAACATCCCAGAAGCTCAGTAGGTTAGACATGCTGTCTATCATCTCAAGGGAAGTGCTGGTCACTGGTGGACCATGGAAGAGCAGAAGAGGCCTGGAGTGGAGATCTCGTGGGAATATTTTCGTCGGGAATTTATCAATAGATATTTTCCAAAGACCTTCCTAGACGAGAGGATCTCTCAGTTTGAGAGATTGAGGCAAGGCATGATGAACATTAGCGAGTATGAAGCTAAGTTTATGGAGTTATTGTGATTTTGTCCGCACATGGCTGCCATAGAAGAAGAAAGAATCAGAAGGTTCGAGAAGGGTTTAAATGCCGACTTGACTACTTCTGTGTCTGCTCTAGAGAATCGGGAGAGGTTTGCTACCTTCGTTGAGTCAGTCCGAAGGATAGAGAAATCCGTAGTCGAGAAGAGACAAACCCATAAAAGATATCCGCAGTTCCAGGGTTCTTCATCTAGAGACTTTAAGAAGCCTAGATTCTCTGCACCTACATCTCCACCACCCAAAACTAGTGCTCAGACACAGTGGACACCGAGTAGAGGCAGAGGACGAAGCCTACCACTACAAGAATCTCACAGTTCAGCATCAATGTCGAAAACAGGACCACCCAGACCACAACAACTGGGGAAGAGCTGTTACAACTGTGGGAAGGTGGGACATTTGATGAAGGACTCCCAATCTAGGCCTGTCAGTGTGACACAGCCTCCGAGACAGAGTCAATAGGGATCACAGAGAAGGCAACCTCAAGGAGCAGCTCGAGGATGTGGACAAGCGTCTCAAGCTGGATCATCAGCACCACCTCAACACCAGGCGACAATGAGGTTCTATGCTATGAACCCACCAGATGCAGTGGTCAATCCACGGGTAGTGGCAGGTCAGATGGAACTTTTATATTCCGATATGTCTAAATCATGTGTTGTATCTATTCTGATTGACCCGGGTGCTACGCACTCCTTTGTCACTCGGAGAGTGATTCGTAACTGCAATATAACAATTAGACATAGGGCAGATAGTCTGTTGCTTGAGACTCCATTGAGAGGGTCTGCTGTGTTGCAGGAAGTATGCTCTCCCTGTAACCTCTTCTTTTCTAACCATCGCATTCAAGTGGATCTTATACCACTTGAGATGCAAGGATTTGATATAATTCTTGGGATGGATACCTTAGAAAGGTATAAGGTTGTCTTGGATTGTGAATCCAAGCAGGCTGTGTTTGCTGATGAAAGCAACACATGGATCTTTCAAGGAGAGAGAAAGATTCTACCCACCTGTCTTATGTCAGCGATGGTTGCTGATAAGTTGATGAGACAAGGATGTTATGCATTCTTGGCCCATGTAGTAGATACTACCATGGAGAGTCCTAACCCTGCTGAAGTTCTTGTAGTCAGGGAATTTGAAGATGTATTTCCTGAAGAACTTCTAGGTGTGCCACCGCCTCGGGAAATTGATTTTGAAATCAATTTGATCCCATATACACAACCTATAGCCCAAACACCGTATAGGATGGCGCCTGCTGAGATGGCAGAACTCAAGAAGCAGCTTCAAGAGTTGCTTGAGAAGGGTTACATCTGACCGAGCACTTCAACCTGGGGTGCTCCAGTTTTGTTTGTTAAAATGAAAGACGGGTCAATGCGGTTGTGCATTGATTAAAGACAACTAAATAAAGTAACAATAAAGAATAAGTACCCGTTGCCGAGGATTGATGATCTTTTTGACCAGTGGCGTGGTGCAACAGTCTTCTCAATGATAGACTTGAGGTTTGGATATCATCAACTCCGTATTAAGGATAGTGACATATCCAAGTCTGCCTTTAGGACACGATATGGTCACTATGAGTTCACGGTTATGTCATTTGGACTAACCAATGCACCGGCTGCATTCATGGAACTCATGAATAGAGTTTTTCGACCTTTCCTTGATCAGTATGTTGTCGTCTTCATAGATGACATTCTGATTTATAGTAAGGATGCTCAGCAGCATGAACAACATCTTCGTCAGGCTCTAACTTTGATAAGACAACATAAGCTATACGCTAAGTTTAGCAAGTGTGAGTTCTAGATGCCGGAGGTATCTTTTCATGGACATGTGGTATCTGCCTCAAGAATTCGTGTTGACCCTAAAAAGGTAGAATTTGTTCTACAGTGGGAACAACTGAAAACACCGACGGAGATTCGTAGTTTCTTAGGGTTGGCTGGCTATTATCGAAGGTTCATTAAGAACTTCAGTTCTATAGCCCTACCCTTGACGAAGTTGACTCGGAAAGATGTTCCTTATGCCTGGAGTGATAAGTGTCAACAGTCCTTTCAGTTGTTAAAGGAGAGGTTGACAAGTGCACTTGTGCTTGTGTTACCTGAGCAAGGAAAAGGATACATAATTTTCTGTGATGCCTCCAAGAATGGACTCGGATGCGTGTTGATGCAGGATAAGCAAGTGATTTCTTTTGCTTCACGACAGCTTAAGAAACACGAAGAGAATTATCCGACACACGATCTGGAATTAGCTGTTGTGGTTCATGCCCTGAAAATCTGGAGACATTATCTCTACAGAGAGACATTCCAGATTTTCACAGATCACAAAAATCTTAAGTATATCTTCTCTCAGCATGAGCTTAACATGAGGCAACGTCGCTGGATGGAGTTAATCAAGGATTATGATTGTACAATAGATTACCATCCAGGAAAGGCCAATGTAGTTGTAGATGCCTTGAGTAGGAAATCAGCAACATCATCCTCTGATAGGGCACCATTAAACTCTTTAGTATGCCCTAGGAGAGATATGCTTATCTCCTTAAGGCAAGACAATGTACAGATGAAGGTGTCATGGATTGTCGGGTTGTTGGCTGAGATGCATATCAAACCCACCCTAAGAGAGCAGATTAAGGAGGCACAACAAGTTGATGTTGCAGTTCAGCAGATCAGATCTGAGTATGGTGATGAGAAGCGAGAAGTTTTTCATGAATCAGATGATCAAGTGGCATGCTATCATGGGAGGATGATAGTACCAGATGTAGATAACCTAAGGAAGTTAGTCCTGGAAGAAGCTCATTCTTCAATGTATGCTATGCATCTAGGAAGCACCAAGATGTATCGAAACTTGAAAAATATGTATTGGTGGCCTGGAATGACGAAGGATGTAGCTGAGTTTGTTCTGAGGTGTCCAGTGTGTCAGCAAGTTAAAGCTGAACACCAGAAGCCTGCAGGAACAATGCAACCTTTACCCATACCACAGTGGAAGTGGGATCATGTAACCATGGACTTTGTTGTTGGTCTACCTAGAACAAACAAAGTACATTATTCCATTTGGGTAATTGTTGATAGGTTGACTAAGACAGCACATTTCTTACCTGTCAAAACAACCTATTCTGCTGAAAGGTTATCCTAGTTATATGTTCAAGAGATAGTGTGTTTGCACGGAGTTCCTATCACCATAGTTTCTGACATAGGTCCTCAGTTCACAAGTCGTTTTTGGGAACAGCTACATAGGGCACTAGGCACCCAGTTAAGGTTTAGTACATCCTTTCATCCACATACTGATGGACAGTCAGAAAGGACTATACAGACCTTGGAAGACCTGTTGAGAGCACGTGTTCTCCAGTTTACAGGGAGTTGGGATCTGCACCTAAGCCTAATAGAGTATGCCTATAACAATAGCTATCAACATAGTATTGATATGGCACCTTATGAGGCTTTATATGGTAGACGTTTTAGGTCACCCTTGTGTTGGTATGAGACTGGTGAGCATCAGTTGTTAGGTCCTGATCTTGTACAGCAGACTACGGAGAAGATTAAAGTAATACAACAACATATTAAGACTGCACAGGATAGGTAGAAATCTTATGCTGATAAGCGTCGTAGACCGTTAGAGTTCCAGGTTGGAGACAGAGTGTATCTCAAGGTCTCACCTTGGAAAGGAGTCCTTCACTTTGGAAGGAAAGGGAAGTTAGCTCCTATATTTATGGGGCCTTATCCAATCATTGAACGGGTTGGAAAGGTAGCTTATAGACTAGAATTACCACTAGAGTTGCATAGGCTACACCCTGTGTTTCACATTTCTATGTTAAGGAAATGTCATCCTGATACCGAGTCAGTTCTACAACCTATGGAAGTAGAATTGAATGATGATATAACTTATGAGGAAGGACCAGTGTCAATCCTTGACAACAGAATTAAAAAGTTAAAGAAGAAAGATATAAACCTTGTGAAAGTCCTCTGGAACCACCGTGGTGTTGAAGAAGCCACTTGGGAACTAGAGGATGAGATGAGAAGGAAGTACCCTGCTCTTTTCTCCTAATATGTTTTATCGATTTCGAGGACGAAATCCTTGTAAGGGGTGGATAATTTGTAACATCCCTGACCTGGGTTATGAGTTAACCCTAGGTGTTTTGCCTAAATATGTAATTAAATACTTGTGATTATCTTTTGGCATGTAATTAAGTTCCTAAGGAACATATATTCCTTTTTCTGTCCCTTTTGAATAATGTTGTAATATTGTTTTGTAATACAACGACCTATGTGCAAAATTACCCAGATAAGGGGTTTAACTTGCAAACTTCACAATTTAAGATGTTTCTCTGATGATGAGACATCTTATGAGTGGATATGATGAGTTATGATGGATTTCCCAAGCATGGGCATCAAGATGCAGCTTGTGGAATGATCCTTGTGCTTAAAAACTCTAAATTGAAGTAAAGTGCAATTTACCCAATTTAAGGGGTGCAACTTGTAAAATACATCATCTAGAACATCTCTTATGACTTTTGACATCATTTAGAGTAATAATGATGAAGGGGGCACTTCCTTTGAATAATCATATAATAAGGAACACCTTTGTAATTAAATCATCAAGATGTAAGTAAGGAGACCCTTATGTACATATGTACCTTAGTGATAAGTTGACCTTCCTTGCCTTTAGTTCTTGGTTTTAGAAGGAGTTTTACCTTAGAAAAGAAGAGGAGGGACGTGCCTAAAAGAAAGGAAGGACCTAGTTGTGAAAAGGAGAAACTAGTTGTCCTTATGTTGGAAATGACCCCAAGATATATATACACCCTTCCTTTATTTGTAAAGGAACGTTTCCTTCACTTCCTTTCTTATTTATTTTCTTAGACCGACTTAGGACAGAGCTCTGGAGAAGAGGAGAATGGACAAGCAGTTCTAGGTAATCTTTGATCATCATCTTGCTCAAATTCATAGAGGATATCATGTTACAAGGTTGGTTTGTTAGTTTTCTTACTTAGCTTTCTCGTTCTAGCCATCTTTTCCCAACCTTTCCTTGGAGAAACACCCTTGGCTGACCTGTGGAGCTCAAGACCATTAAAGACTTGAAGCTTGGAAGCTTGGAGCTCAAGGAACGACCTTAAGGCGGGTTTTATAATTCTAAACCTTTTGTTTTGTTATGCATACTTTTATTCATGCAAATAATAGTTAGTTCTTCTTCTTCCCCATCCTTCTTTGCACCCTTGCAAGCTTTTTCGTGAAGAACAGACCTTGGTTTCAAGGTTGAAGACAAGTGGCGTTAATACCTATGTTGGTCCTTATCCAACTTTACTAAACGATCTTGAACCAATAGGTCAAACGATCTCATACTCGTTTCAATCCAAACGGGTTCAATAGGTCGGTTTGGCCAAACGGGTTCCAACCCATTTGAGGGTGTTGACCAAGCATTGACCGTTTGGGATTTCTGTTCACAATCATGTAGGCTAATGACCCACCAAATTTGAGGGGTTAACTCCAAAGGAATCATAGGTTGAAGGCCAATCAATTAGGCAATCGAATTGAATTAAGTGCTCTTTTCTAAACTGATTAACTTGAATCTTTGGGCAAACGGGTTCCAACCCGTTTGAGGGAGTTGACCAAGTGTTGACCGTTTGGGATTCCTGTTCATAATATATTGAATTTCATTTCTACCAAGAATCATGATCTAATTCCTAACCAATTAAGAGTTGAAGGTATTTCAACACCCTAAACCTGATCGGGTTAAAATTGCTGATTTTCATATAGATTTTGATGAGTGTTGGGTTGAAGGATCCAAACGAGTTCAAACCCGTTTGGGGGTTCATCCAAACGATCTCACACTCGTTTAGTGGCACCCCAAGACCGTTTGAATGTCTAGGGTTAAAGAAATTTGATGGTTTGAGGGTCCAATCACAAGATATTGATAAATTGATGAAAAGTGTTGATTTGTAATTTAATTAGGACTCAACCCTTATCAAATAAACTTAATTTGTGGTCAAACTTTGGGCAAAAGGTCTCACGACCGTTTGGAGATCATCCAAACGATCTCAAGACCGTTTGGGCCAAGTTTGAGTCCATTTGGAGTTCAATTGATAGGTTCAACCTTGTTTTGATTCACATTGTTGAAAATTGATGAGTAGCCGATTGGAAACCCTAATTGAGTTAGACTTAATCCTAATTAGCTTTCAATTCAGGGTCACATTGGAGTCCATTTGGTTGAGGCTCATCCTAATTGACTCAATTTATAAGTGGTTATCATGGCTTTGGCCAATTAAAGGCTTCAACATAAGAAACCCTATTCAAACATAACCTATGTGTCACCTTTATGTTCATGCGGTTTGAACCCAAGATAGTCCACACTCGTTTGAGTCCAAACGAGTCCACACTCATTTGAGTCCAAACGAGTCCACACTCGTTTAAGCCCAAACGAGTCCACACTCGTTTGACCTCAAACGGGTTCACACTCGTTTGAACTCAAACGGGTTCACACCCGTTTAGACTCAAACGGGTTCACACCCGTTTAGACTTCAAGTGGACCAGTGCCAAGCCTGGTTAACACATGACTGTAGGGAACCGTGTATGGGCTGCCGCCTCCGGGGATCGATGCTGGACTCTATCGTATCGATCCTCGACGTGTTGAGACCTGGACGGCTAGGCACCAGGGACGCTCCGAGCGCGTTCTTGCCCTAATCCTTTGCTGCTATGGGCGTGGTTGCCGAAAAAAGGACAGCCACCACTGGTATGGCCAAGTCCAACAAAAGTTGATAAGTTGAATCAGACTTGAAGTTATCGCCGAACCTTTCTGGTCGCCTTTCGTCCGCATTCGGGAGACATTATGGTAAGTCAGATCTGGATACTATGGTGTGGGGGGAACAAGACGAGCAAAGAACCCCTGCCATCAGCGACACTGGGGTAGGTGCAATAATTAATCAGAGATAGGTGGGAGCCAAACAGAATCGTCGTTGGTGCCCATGTCACGTGCAGCGGCTCGGCGCCCTCACATCGCATCATCGTCCAGCACACGGTGACCATATATTCCAACAAAAATACACTCGGGAGGAGCCATGCCACATTTATTCTCATAAAAAGTCTCTTTCAATGTATTTCTTAGGAACTGGGGCCCATATAGTGACAATGTCCATTCACAACATTTCTCTAAAAATGTATATGTGAGGGTTGGGGCCCATATCACGAGAATTTCCTCTAACAGCAGGTCCCCCGTAATGCATTTGTGAGAATTCAAGGCCCATATCAATACAATGTCTTCTCATAATAATTCTGTAAAAATTCTAAGGTTATGTGACATGAATTTATGCCATCTATAACTTTGGTGACACACATGCATGTCACCTAAATGTTATGTCTCCTTGTATATTACACTTGACTGATATACATGTGTAAACCCCCATTAGAACATAGGTGGTTCAAATATATGTCACTTATAGTGTGTCACCCTTTCAAGTATGATAAAATGTTTGTCACCTATGTTGCACAGACTACACGTGACATACATGCATGTCACCTAAAGTATGTCACCCTTTCAAATATACAAAAATGTATATCATCTATTTTATGTAGGCCTACACAGATTATAAGTCATGTACAAACATTTCTATACTATGTTTTTTTTGGTAGTGACACACAGGGAAGCCGAGATGTCGTTGTACTATTCCTCTATATCCTTCTGTAGCCTTTCAATGTTGGAGATGAGCCCATCCTTCTTCTTTGTACTCTCTGTCCTCTGCTTACTATCCCATTTCTGTATGTGCTTTTGCGCCCTCTTTAAGGCTTCATCAAAGGGTAGACTATCATCCCAACGCCTCTTGAGTATGACAGAAAAATCCTGTTATTTCTGCCAAGAGGCTCTGGTTATGAATATGCGAGCAGCAATATTTGAGCAGTCAGATTTAATGAGTAGCGGGCAATGATCAGAGCCAAGCCTGGGCAAATGTTGAATAGTGGTGTTGGGATATTTCAGCAAAAAGGAGCTATTAGCTACTGCCCTATCAAGCCTTTCATGCAAAAGCGCCGTGTCGGTAGGTGAATCTCACACCGGAGAATCCCATATAAGTGATGTCAGCCTCAATAAGGGTGTTATGGAAGACTGCTGCCTCAGTGAAATTATATCTATCACTTCCACATTCCCCGCTCGGGTTTGTGGTTGTGTTGAAGACGCCAGCAGCTATCCACGGCTCCTTGGAGCACTTGCCCATATGAATGAGGTGCTTCGATAAAGGTTGCCGCACTCTGACATGAGGGCTGGCATACACAACTGAGATGATGCATTCCTTGTTTAACCTGCAGGTAACAAACCGTCTATGGCAGCCGATAATGTCCACGACGCAACTGTACATCTGGGTTCCAACATAACCAAATGCCTCCGGAGAAGCCTAGCCTCTACCCGAAAGGAACTTTTAAAACCCAAATGTGCTTAATCGTCCTCACAGTAGTATCTCCACTGATCCTGGGTTCCAGTATCGCAACAATCATAGGCTTATGTGCATGTGTTGATTAACTCCTTCAGGACAAGGAATTTATCCTTGTTGCTGATCCCTCTTGTATTCCAGCATAAATTCTCATATCAAATGGCCACAGAGAAACTTGAACTGGGAACTGAAGTACTCTAGATCTCGTTTCCCGCAACAGTCCTCTCTAAACTGTCCTCTACATCAGCTCTGGCCAACAGTCTTGGGCTCTTCCTCCGCAACTCGATCGTAGGGAGGTATCACTCTCATAGATTTCAACTTTGGACCACTGCCCTTGTTCTTCCTGCCCGAGGAAGTCAGAGTGTTGTTTCTATTGAATCCGGCAGGGTTGTTTGTGGGCAACACTCTACTGCATTCACCCGCGGGGTCCTCATCTTCCTCCATCTGTGTCTCTTCCCTCGTCAGTTTATTCGTTGCTGGAATGCTCTGTTGGATGCCCTCACTGCCCTCGTTTATTTCAGTATATTCACCAGTCAGTGCAACACCTTCTGCATCCACCAGTAGTGTCTCCTTAGTTGTGTTATCCTCCTCCATTACATAGATAACTTCGTCAATTTCTGGTCACCAGTCAGTGCAACACCTTCTGCATCCACCAGTAGTGTCTCCTTAGTTGTGTTATCCTCCTCCATTACATAGATAACTTCGTCAATTTCTGGATTCACAGCTACATGTGCCTCCTCGTTACTAATTGGCCCTGCGTTGCCTTTCGGTGGCTGTATGCGGAATCCATGCGGGCTGTGTTGTTCTTTCTTGACCTGTTGGTCATTATCCACTGCTTCCCTGCACTGCTCTGTCTTCCTACTAGCTGCGCTGGGCTGTCCTCAGCATTCTCGCCCTCCTCCATTCCTGTAGCAGCTTCAGCTAGCTGCCCATCTATGGCGAAGTTGTCGAACCTGTTACTGGACGCTGGTTCTGTTGGCACTTTGACGCAGACCCAGCTGGTTCCTCCTTGGCCCGATGCCTCTCCTGCATTGGCTCTACCAATCATTATCTCTCCCTACTTCATCTGTGGGCACCTCTGATCTTGTCCGGTTCTCCACTGAGTGCTGCTGTATTACACTCTCTGTCCAGCATTCACTTTCGAGTTTTTTTCCAAAACCCCCCTTCTGTTTTCACATAATTCAAGAAAACCCCCTCTAGTTTCAGTAATTCCAGCCAAGCCCCTCTCTCTTTACCCAAATTCCCATTTACCCCCTCTAGTTTCAGTAATTCCAGCCAAGCCCCTCTCTCTTTACCCAAATTCCCATTTACCCCCTCTTCTATTCACTCTGTTACCTGCCGTGACGGAATAGCAGTTGTTCTTTTTTTTCATTTCATTCTTTCACCTCCTATTAAATGATATCAATAATGGAATAAAAATATTTAACGACGTTTTGGTGTGTGCTTTAATTTTGGATTTTGTCGGGTTAAGTAAATTTTAGTTATAAAATATCAGTCTAGTCATAAAACCAGACCAGAGACGTCAAGTCCATTCCCGAATCATTTTCAGATTGATCTGTCCCATTTCATAAATTTTAGAAGTTCAGTCTTCAGTTCAGTCCGATCTAAAATCACTCGGAATGTGAACCGGATTGATATCCAATGTAGATATACAATACTAAGTAATGATTAATTATAAATTAAAAATATTAACACTATTAGTGTAAAAATTTAATATCTTTTTTATATTAGTGTTACAACTAATTAAGGTGATTTAATTATTACTTGTTAAAAATAGAAAGTATGGTTGTGGTTCCAACGATGAAGTCCATTTCTAGTCTATTTTCAAAACGGTCTTGTCACACCTTAAACCGGTATAACCTACTATTTATAATTTTTTTTACTAATTCGATCATTGGTCGGTTCATTCCGGTTTCAGACATATACTCACCGAGCTCGTGCAAATATCAGTTTAGCCATAAAACCCGACTAGAGACGTCAGGTCCATTCTCGAACCATTTCAAGATTGATTTGTCCCATTCTATAAATTTTAGAAGTTCAGTCGGTTTGATCTGGTCCAAAATCAATAAGAATGTGAGTCGGATCGATATTCGATGCAAATATACAATACTAACTAATGAATAGAAATATAAACACATAACATAAAAAATTATTATCTTTTTCATATTAGTGTTATAGCCAATTAACATGATTTAATTTTCACTTTTAAATAAGGTAAAAAAAATAGAAAATTTGGTTATTCTCCCAACGGTCCAGTCCAGTTCTAGTATATTTTCAAAAGTCGGTCTTGTCCCACCTTAAACTGGTACAACCTACGATCTATAATTTTTTTACTAATTCAATTATTGGTCCGGTTCATTCCGATTTCAGACATATGCTCACCCCAAATTGAATTAGACAAAATGTAGACATGAAGCAGACCGACCGAATCTAACCGGGACTGGTCTAAAATTTATTTAACCTGACGAAATCCAAAATCAAAGCACACACCAAAACATCGCTAAAATATTTTTTTTCTCCTCATTGATATCATTTAATTGAAGGTAAAAGAATGAAATGTAAAAGCAAAAAAAAAGAGAGAACAGGTGCGTGACGGAATGAGTAGGAGAGGGGGTAAATGAGAGTTTGCGTAAAGAGAGAGGGGGTTGGATGGAATTACTGAAACTAGAGGGGGTTTTCTGGAATTATGTGAAAGCAGAGGGGGGTTTTGGGAAAAAAACTCATTGACTTTCTATGTCTCCCAACCTACCGTAAAAGGGACACATGATAGGGGTTGTCTCGTATTCCACTGAATACTCTACTCCTTTAATGAATAGCGATGGGAATAGATTCTTCAATGTGTCCACTTCTATGGCCAACTTGGCAAATTTACTCCTAGTTCTGCAGGCTGTATGGTTGTCTACTTTAATCAGCCTTCCAATGGCTAGCCCAATGTATTCAAATAACGTTTGAACATAAAGGTGTAGGGGCAGGTCTAAGATTCGGACCCATGTCACCACGTACTTAGGTATTTCATCGGTAGGCTTGAAGGTAGGGAACCAGTCCCAAATCACCAAAGAGCACCCAAACAACATCCATG
The DNA here is from genome assembly GCA_963693085.1 of Alisma plantago-aquatica. NCBI lineage: Eukaryota > Viridiplantae > Streptophyta > Magnoliopsida > Alismatales > Alismataceae > Alisma > Alisma plantago-aquatica. The sequence goes on from OY856410.1 coordinate 649,823,468, forward strand.
GCCCTCCAGTCATAGCCATCTCGTAATCGTCCTGGCACGAGAGTTGTAGGACGTAATACCCTTTATCGAGTTCATACATATTAAACCTCCTTTCGAATTCCAAAGAAGCTTGATCTTGTCCCTCATTGTCATAAACCCCACATAAGCTACCAATAGATGAGTCGCGATAGCATACCTCCATGGCCTTGCCAGCTCTTCTTCCGCCTCTGGTTCAATGTAGATCGCAGGGTAGCCCTCTGAGCTTGTCAACTCAACTGCCTTGTCCTCTAATCTATCTTCCTATAGTTTCTCCAAGAAGAATACCTCCTGATTCACTGATACATTTGACCTGCCAAGCTGACCCCCTACCACATTACTAAACGATCGCCTGCAGTTCGTTGTCAGTTTCGTTCTCCCCATCCCCCCTATGAGCCTGGGTTTGACTAGGTGGTTACTTGATCATCCTTCCACCCATCTGCAGTATCATTGTCATCTTCGTGATCCTACTGAGCGTCCCTATCACTGGCGACTCCCCTCATGCCTAAAAAATGAAAGTTGGTGCTGACAAAAGGGATGGCAACCCTTATTCCGTCCCCGCCTCCGCCCCCATCACCCTTGTCTGGGTCTTTTCTCCTCCCTGCGTTGGGTTTAGAGATTCCCTGACATCCCCTCGGTCCTTGTTCTCCCCCACCATTGCCTGGATCCCGCTTGTTGTCCCCATCTGTGGCAATCCCCCTGTATCCCCCTTCCTCCCCGCTCGTCGCTGACAGGAACTCCGTCTCCCACCATTTGCTTATCATGTAAACTGATTTTATTTGAGTCTTTACTTTTGGTATGTGAAGCAATGAAATTTTCTTATTAACAAAAAAATAGGAAACATGAAATAAAAACATTGTCAATTTAAATTAGTATAATTTGTTGTTGTCACATTTCAGTGTTGATATTTTTTAAGAGAGTAATGTTGATGTGGTGTATGAATAGCTCTCGCTATCTTGATTCTCTATTTATCTCTTTGTAATTCATACTTGATACATATTATTGTTTATTTATAATTTAAATTTTGTTGATTGGTATTCTAAATCTTGCTCATACATTATGTGAATTTTTTAGATTGAATTTTGATTTTTTTATTTGTTATTTCTTTTTGTGTATCACATGTGAGTGGATGGCATGTTAGAAGTGGCTGGAAACTAATTAGCATGTGCACGATTCATTATTAATATCTTTCTATAGCCAAAATATAATGGTTATTATCCATGTTTTTCTAATGTTTGGAATAATTTTAAGAATGTGAGAATCACTCCAATACAATTCATGTTTTGATTATCCACTTTTGGCAATAGGTCAGTGGATTCATTCCATCTCTTCATCATTATTCAAACAAATTAGTGTCTTCTAAAATTCAAAATATATTTAGTTATTTTTTTATCAAACAACTAACCTGATGTTATAAAGAAAGAGTTTTCTATATTATTTTCTTATAGAGAATATCTTACAAAATTAAATGCTATTCAGATTAAAAGAGAAAGATCCTCCCCTCTCCTAAAGAAGGTGTCTGAGGCTAAAAGCCTGTGAAGGAGGTAAACAGTTAAATACTTGTCTTTGTAGTTTGAACTAAGGTTCCTTCATTGAGACCATTAGAGTCTATGTAATCAATAATTTTTTTCTTTTATGTTGTTCTAGATGTGCTATGGTTATTAGAATCGAACCGAATCAGCTGGTTGAACCTGAAATCGGTCACTCTACCGGTTCGATTCCCTCCCAAAGTCGGAAATGAAGTCTGACCAACATCAAACTGGTGAACCGGTCCATTGTTATTCCAACCATCTGGTTTTCTCACTTAGCAACTAAATGTATTCTTTCAGCCATACTAGAAATCAAGTCGACCGACATCAAACTAGTGAATCAAAGAACCGGTCCTATTTTATCCCAACCATCTAGTTCCCACACTTAGCAACTAAATGTATTCTTACTTCCATTTTTCATTATTTAATTTTGAATGCTACATAAATGTTGGTATATGTATGTCCAAGAATAGAATAATATTTGCTATTTGATCTAGTTATCAAGTTATTGTGAGAAGTTATGTTATTATTTATGTTCCATAAGATATCTTCCAAGAGTATCAAAGACATTTATATATTTTTAAACTATTATTGACGTCATGCTGATGTCACCGGTTGAACCGGTCAGACCACTGGTTGTACCAGTGAACTGAGAACCAGAGGCCTCACCATTTCGTTGACCGGTTCAGTTATGAAAACCTTGAGATGTGCACATGAACTGATTGATTTACATATAAAATTGTAGATATGGACCCAATTGATATTATATTTATTCAATTCACCACCTTGATAAAAGAAGACGACCTTTTTCAATGAGTACCAGGTTCAATGATACCTCATATAACTTAGCCCCCCCTACTTCAATTTTTTAGATCCGCCACTACTCAACATAGTAGGAACTGAAGCTTAGATTATATATATATATATATATATATATATATATATATACATTATCCAGTTAGATAACTTAAATTAGTTACCCAACGATTCTAGTTACAATCTGATCGTTCTTGTTATAATTTTCCCATTCAAATTATAAATTTTCACTCCTGGTTACAGTTTGGAGTAGATATTTTTTCACAAGAAATGTCAATTTACTCTTTTTACAGACCACAATACAAAATTATCTTTACTTTTATAAAATTGACCTTTGTATTACAAATTTGGTCATCTCTATATAGTTTGGTGCCTTCATCGTAGCAAATTTAATCTATGGATAGCAAACCTTAATTTCCCGATTCGGTCGTGAATATATTGCCACATACATATACATTTACATGTATATATGCATACATATATATATATACACACACACACAACTACACACGATATATATATATATATATATATATATATATATATATATATATATATATATATTTATTTATATATATATGTGTGTGTGTGTGTGTTTATATATATTATGCCATTACTATGTGAATCTGTTGTGATATATTTCATTTTGCAAACCTATCAAGTTTCTATATTAAGATAAAAAGATAGATCAAAATCACTTTCTTTCAAGTAATTTGTCCAAATCCAAGTTGACATCTACTTTTCTCATTTGACGTAGTCCAATTATACGTCATAATTGCTATAGTTTCTCATTTTTTTATAGTTTGGTCTAACCCACCAAGTCCCAATATTTGTGATAAAATGATATGTCCAAATCATGTCATCCAAGTGATTTCTCCAAATCTGAGTTGATATGTGGTTTTTGAAAATTCTGTTTAATCACATTTTTTGTCGATATCATTGTTAGTGACTCGTGACACAATGTCATTGTTAGTGCCTCATATTGGTTTTTACATTGGATATGCCACTAAGTTTCAATGCATGTGTACAAAGATAGATCACAACCATCTCGTCCAAGTGATTTGTTCATATTTATCATTGCCTTTTAATTTGTTTTTAGTCACATGGTACACATCATCACTATTAAAAAAATGTTTCTTTATGACTTAATTTACAAAATAAATATGTTTACAGAGAAAAATAATTTTTTGGGTCATTAAAATGGCCACATATCAAGTAATCTTTGATTTAATGGGTTTAAATATGTTGGTCCAGACTTTCTGTCCCTGACGTGTGATTATTTATCTCTTCCGTTCACACACCACATAAATATTTTTAGAAGTGGACTTTTAGGTAAATATATGGAAAGAATTTTTTAGAACACAATTTGAACTACAAGTCTAGGATAGTAGATTTTGAATGGTGGACTTTTAGGTAAATATATAGAAAGAATTTTTTAGAACACAATCTGAACTGCAAGTCTAGGATAGTAGATTTTGAATGTGGTTTAACATTTTCTTCACTATTCTATATATTCAATAATGAAAAAAAAATAAAAAGAAAACATCTTCTTTATTATTTTAGTTATAAGGCAGGTGAGAGGGAGGGATGCTTATGTCAGTTTATTTATTTAGCATGGACAAGGAAAAGGAAGGAGAACCTGAAAAATCAAAATATAAAAAATTACTTGGTGAAGTAGAACATTAGTGAAATAAAAAACTAGACTATTAATTTTTTTATTTCATTGTGATTATCAAGTAGTTTCCTTTATATTTCTGTATCTACAACAAGATTTCCTCCCACATATTTAAATTATCTTCATAGTTTAGGACTTCCCCCACATTTTTCAATTACTTGTGTTTTCTTACTTTTTAATATTTGTAATTTTAATAACTTCAAACATTTCAACTTTCCTGCTCAATAACTCCAATCTTTAAATAATTTAAAATATGTGAATAAAATTTATTTTGATTTATGTTTCTTTTTTCTTCTAAATTTTCTCTCTATTTTTTCAAATATTCCTCCAACATTCCATGTCCCTTCAAGTGACGTATGAGGAACCTCTTCTATCCATTCTCATTGGCTGTAGGGTAAACATATTTTCCCGTTGTAGCACTTATATTTCTCCTCCCACATTTTATATTTTCATCCAGCATTTATAATAAAATTCTCGTCAGACCGTCCCCTTTTTCTTCCCTACTCAAGTTCGTGAAAGAGATGTGGCTAAAGAAACTCTTTTGTCCTTTCTTTTGTGTACTCCTCTCTTTTTCGTCACTCTGTCCAATCAAACAACCTTTCGCTGCCTCTCCTTTCCCCTTCATCCAGCAGGCCGTCGCACATGTTTTTTTACTTTTTGTTGGTTGGTTAATAATACAAAGTAACCTGTTACCTGTTCGCAGAGCATCATCATTGTTTCTTTTCTGTACAACTTCTGTGCCCACCTCTGTACCCATTGATTCATAGCGAGCATCGGATGTTTCCTTCATTTCGTTTGCTTTCCCGAAATTGTACTGTAGAAACACATGTCTGTGTTTGGAGGCTCAGGACACCGTCATCATGAAGAGCGCGTTGTAGCCTCCTCAACAAATCACATTGAATACCCGGCCGATTTCTTGTGCAACTCGTACCATATCGCCTCCATAAATGCGCGACACGGGAGGTCCATTTCAGCTGGAGTTGTAATTGCGCCATGTCCTTCGCTTAAATCGAGGATACCAGTCCAGTCTTGATCGCATAAATGGAGCAGTATATATATAGAGCTCCTTTCTTGGCGCTCCACAACTCGCTTGCCGGCCAAAAACTGTTAACTTCTCAGTGATGAAGAAGCAGGACGGTAGCACACTGGAACTGCCATCCTTAAGGCCCATCGTCACTAGCACGGGAAAGAAAGACGGCACTGAGGTACATCTGGCGTCAAGGAGCTCGATGGCAGCACCAACGCGGGGAATGGGCGTGGACCTCACCGTGAACTTTGAAGACGGGGACGAGTTGGGAGGAGAAGAGCCGGTAAGCCCAACGTCAATGATGTTCCACGAGCCAAGGATCCACCACACCATACTGGCCGTCGTGGGCACCTCCAAGAGGATCGACACTGCCCATGCGAAGGCGGCCTTGGAGACCACCCTCGTCTGCCATCCCCGTTTCTCCAGCATACAGGTATCGCGCATAGGATTTACATGTTATGTTAAGAAAAAAAATCAATTTAATACACTTTTAAAAAAATATTTATCATAGCACACTTTGTAAAATATTTTTTAAAATAACACACTTTGTGTGGAATCCTTAGTAGCGTTTTTATATGCGAGATTGAAAAGCGCTACAGTAATTGACGTGTCGACTTTTAAGTAAAAAATTTGAAAAAAATATAAATGGAAAGCGCCACTTCATGTGACGTTTTTCAATTTATTTTATTTATTTTTTTCAAAATTTTTTATTTAAAAGTAGACACGCCAACTATTGTGGCGTTTTTGAGTTCTGATTAAAAAGTTCCACATAAAGTGACGTTTTCAGACCAAAATGTGTTACTTTGGAAAATATTTTACAAAGTGTGCTATGTTGGTAAATATTTTTACAAAAGTGTACTAAATTAGTTTTTTTCCTTCTAAAAAATTATCCTCAATAATATGCAATTCCTTGGATCACTGATTTTATCATGTGCGCTATTGCTATCTCATAGGTATGGCATCGAGGCAAAGCCAAATGGGTCAGGAGCAAAGTGAACGTGAACAACCATGTCATGGTACCCGACCTCAAACCAGAGGGCATACCATTACCGGACATCTTCATCAATGAGTACCTGTCCAGCCTTTCTACCACAATGCTCGACTTCTCCAAGCCCCTGTGGGAGCTCCACATCCTCAATATCCCTACAACTGAAGCTGAGGCCACCGCCGTGTTCAGAATCCACCACTCAATCGGCGATGGCATCTCATTGGTCTCCCTCCTTATCGCTTGTTGCACTCGCAGTAACTCAGACACCAGTGGCGATGGCGCCCTCCCTGAGAAACAGGGGAGAACAACAAAGACAAAGGGGACCGTCGCCCCAAAGACCTGGTGGTGGAGGGGTACGGTGGCTTGGTTCACTGGTGCATTGACTATGGTTTGGAACACGTTGTTAGCTGCCTTCCTTTTGCTGCTTACATGGCTGGGATGGTTTAGGGATACTCAAACCCCAATTAAGGCAGGGAAGGGATTGAACAAGTGTGGAAGGAGGAGGTACGTTACCATGACCGTCAGCCTTGAAGACTTGAAGATCATTAAACGGGCAGCTAATGCGGTGAGACACCTTTCTACCGATCTCCCTTTTGCTCAGACCCATTTTTGTACTCTTAAATATCTAGATTATGTATATTTTTGTTTCTTGCAGACTATAAATGACGTGCTTTTGGGTTGTGTTTCTGCTGGCATCTACCGCTATCTCAACACGAGATATTCTAGTCTGGGTAAACCAAACTACATTCACTATTACTGTTGTTGGCATATTTGTGTCAAACTCAAGTTGTTTCGTTTCTAAACAGATATATATCTTATTTTTTGGATTAGGTTGTACTGTACCAAAAAACATTCGCCTCCGTTCTGCAGTTATGGTCAATCTTAGACAGTCATTAAGAGTCCAAGTAAGTTTCTTCCTATCCCATTGGAATCGTGGTATATGGCTATCCTTCTTTTTTATATGTTTGATTTCAAATTTCCCCATGGAATCTATTGTAATATGGTATAATCACTAGAAAGGATTGGGATAACGGGGTCAACTTATTAATTGACAATATAGACGTAGCAGGATCACTTTTTATCTTTTCAGCATCATTAATATATTTTCAGCGAGAGGTTAAGACAATTCTAATTGACTCAGTGATATATTAATTCCGTGATATCCTTGAGCCGATTTAATGTCCAATAAGTCATTATTTTGTGACAACGATCACCAGTTATAACTGTAAATTGCAGGCATTCCCAGACAGGAGCACTAGGGATAAAGTTAAATCGGAGTGGGGAAACCACATAGGGTTTCTGTTGGTTCCATTGCCTATCGTCAAATTTGATTGTGCCTTGGACTATGTCAAGTCTGTAAAGGTGGTTGCAGATAGGAAGAAGGCCTCTATGGAATCTTGGCTCACATCAGTCGTAGCATTTTTCCTGACAAAAGTCTTTGGCACTAAGGTATGCTCTTACATTCCCAATGCGTGCCTGATATACAATACTTTGGTAATTTTGGCCCTTTAATTTAAATCTTGAAATTTTTGCTTGTTCATAAATACTCTGCTTCATCTTCTACTAAATTTTTTAAACATTTATTTTCTAGAGATGTCTTAATGTATATTATCTACTCTTAGCACCCTCCAGATGGGGTGGTATGTTTAGTATTCTACCTTGACATCGGCTAGTTAAACATACTCATCTTGCACAATTTTAGCGAGGAAGGTTAATCAAACTACTCTGAGGTCAATAACACCATCATCTTATCTTGAAGTACAAGAATATTGCTTGTCATCAAGAGATAGCATCATCATTTTGTCTTCAATTACTGGAATAGGTGACTGAAATTTTGTTCAATCATAATTCCATTATACTCTTTGGGGACTAAATGTACATTCATTGGAATGATCCCTCAATACTCGTTTGAGAAGCTATTGCTTCTTTTTGTCCATTTTCACTAAGCTAGTTTGAAGTCAGTTAAGGTTTTTTTTCATTCCAACCTAAATTATTACATTATTATTTGAATTATGTTTATCTTTATAGAATAAGTCCTCTAAAGGGAGGTATACATAACAAACCTACATATGAATAATCACTTCTTCTTGAGGTGCCCTAAAACTTCTGCCCACTAATTATTAAGAACAAACCTTTTTTTTGCATTTATTATATGAAACATCAATCATGGTCCGCTTATATGTCCAATGAGAATGGGGAATAAAAGAAAACTAAAGAGGGACTATGAAGGGTGTTATACATCTAAATGGTTTTGTTAATTTGATCAAATATATAACACATTAGTGGCTATTATCTACTTTAAATGGTCACGCTACTTGAATGTGCTATAAATTTATGCCACTTTCTCACTTAATATATCCAATGTTAAAACTCAATCCGTACTTACTTGAATATATATGATGATGAAATAAGCAACTACGTCATGTCATTCATTAGGATGAGAGAGGGCCATGGAATCATTACGCATAAACCATGGAATTCTTTGAACATGATTCATTTTTTTTACCTTAATGGATTAGAAAATTGAAGGCATACCTCCTCTATGTTGTTATATTTTATGTTGGAATTCTTTGAACATGATTCATTTTTTTACCTTAATGGATTAGAAAATTGAAGGCATACCTCCTCTATGTTGTTATATTTTATGTTTTGAAGGAGTGTAATATAGATCAATTCGTATTTTAGCATTTTTTTGTGTTGTCTATAATTTAATTTTGTATGCATACTTATACCATTTGGAACTAAATTAACATGCATGGGTATTATCATTCAAAACTATATAAAAACATTTTGTTCATATTGCAATTTAGATACATGTCATAATCAATATTATTCAAAATATGTTCCATTAACCAATTGATATAGTTATACATCTTATATCAGTCTCATTTAAATTGGTTTCTAACTACCAGCCATGGAATGGCGCAACTAAAGTATTTATGATGCAAGAATTAATCTTAAATAAACTAGATCTTGAAAAGATTTTAAGAAACCAAGACATTTGTGATTCATTTATTCTTACTTGTTTTGTTTCCAATCTCACAAAAAGAATAGCTATATTACATTGTGACTTGACTTTTGTGCCGCTATCATACAATTTTAGTTTAAGTATAGTGTCATGTTTTTTTTCCTTATGATGTGATCGATTAAATTTCTTCTTTAAAATTAGATACCAACTTTTATAGCAAAATTAAGTACAAACTATCCATCAAGATACTTGAATCCATATATAAGAATGTGTTCTTCTAGGTTTAGAAATACATATAAGATCATTGTTGTATAGATGGAGAAAAAAATATGCCATCGAAGTTTTAGTACTACATTATTAGAAAGTTGTGAAAGATTTAAAATATTACTCTATCAAAGTGAAGGGAAACTAAAAACTTTATAATTCTTTTAAATTTTTAATAGGTAGCTGCAGCCATGTTATGTCAAGTTTTTTCCAACATAACAATGTTAATGTCAAATATTCCTGGACCTTATGAGGGAATTGGGTTTTTGGACCATCATGTGTCTCATTCTTCTCTAACAGTTTACGGTCTTCCACAAGTAAGTTTTCCTCCAAATAAAACAAAAATCCTAATTGACTTCCAATCTTTTACATTCAAAATATTCTTATTTTACATTCAACTCCTAACTGATTTCATATTACTTTTTACAGGCCCTGGGCATTCACTGCGTGAGTTATGTGGACAAGATGAATATTTCTTTATCAATAGATGATCGGGTAATCCCTGATCCCCACCAGCTCCACAAACAAATATTGGAATCTCTTACTGATATCAAAGACGTTGCTACTAGGATTGGAAATTCTTAGGATATTTTGTATTCACTATAAACTACATAAAAGTGCTTGGATAAAGAATTACATTTTGATGAGGAAAATGTATTATGTTATTTCTTTATAGATAGAACAATTATTTCTTACCCGAATTGGATGTATCAATACTAGGATATTTGTATGAGCAAGTTGTTTAAAATATAATTGATTATGCAAATAATGTATGAAACATTGAATGCTCTCTTAGGTCCTATTAGTTTTGTTTCTAATTATAATTAGTAATATTGTATAGATTATAGACAAAAGTAGACCTAAAATTTGATTTTATAATGAAGCTCAATTGTGCGTCTTCAAACATTAATTAACCCTTCAAGGATGACGGTCCAATGAATTCATAAATGCAATTATATAGAGTCACTAATCATATAATTGAAATTCAAAGAAACCCAAAACCGAACTGGGAGTTTGGGATTTGAGACAACCATTTACAAACAAAGAGACGAAGCTGACTCATGTCTAAAACTAGGGTCATTCACCATCTATGAAAATGACATTTGGTCTTTTAATTAAAAAGCCCTATTATACCTTTGTAATGAAAGGCATTCACAACTTTAGACCCTCAATCCTCTCAAAGCTCACCACTAACATCTACTCCTCACACCCATCCTCTTGGTAAAGTGTTACAAAGAGTCTCTTTCAAATCCATTATAAGAAAGGTTGACATCATAGTTTCTCTACCTCCACGACTCCTTTTGTCCCTAGCATTATTGAACTTGAATGATGTTATTAATCCAATAGGGTCTTCATATGAAACAATTTTATATAACTTGCACATCTAGTCTCAAGATCCTTAAAATCATGTTCATCTCATGAAATACAATCTATGGTGTTTATGAAGCAATGTGGCACTGTTGCACTTCTATCAAATTTGTCTTAATTTTTAAATAGATTTCACATTTAATTAAAATATAAATTATTTTCAAAATTCCATTTTGTAGGTATGCATGCATACACCTCGTATCTCCCTTCATTTTGCATTAATTGTTTTAGTTTTTGTGGTTTGATTTAGCATGTTGTGAAATCATAAAACAATTTGAAGAATCACACATATAGTTACTTCAGTTTCCTCTATAGCATAAAAGTAGACAATATTGTACTTTCTTGAAATACATTGTAGTGGCCTAATAGTAACTCACCAATGTAATCTAGTAAAACACACAATATCCTTGTACTTCTTCCTCACATTATCAAATTATCTTTTCCCTATGATTGTATTTTTCTTCTATATTCTCCACCCACTCTGTGACCCACTTTACATCCATGAGTTGCTCTCAATTAGAGCTCTCACTTGTACTTACCAGTACAAGTAGTTTGAGTTGTTAAACTTCATGGAAGCAAAGTTGGAGACATTCATGCCAATGGGATAGGGGTATTTCGATGGAGTACAAGAGTATGTTACATTCACAATGAAAGAAGCATTGGAAGAATATATTGCATGAATAGAACAACTACAATACCAACTTAGTAACTGTAGAGAACAAAAGAGAGAAACCCTAGAGGATAGAGGAAGAGGATCATCGATCAAGAATTGGGGGAGAATAGCAGAACAAAAGAAACCGAGAAAGTGATAGAAATTTTTTAATTCAAATGAATTTTCCACCGTCGATAGAGGTGCATATAATAACTTTATACAATCACTCTTATATTTGATAAATTTTCATAAATAAACCCTAACTTCACTTAATACAAGGGTTTTACCAAAAGTTCTAAAAAAATAAAGAAGAAGGAAAAGTTAGTATGAGATCCAATAAGTTGTTCAACCTTAGCCATAGATGGACTTCTCAAGAATATGGTTACAACCATTAATTAGTTATCATCAACCTATGTCTAAAGATCATTCATCATATAAACATTCAAATGGTGTCTTATGGTTTTACATCGTCCCTTAGTTATGTCTTTTATGAAATTATGGGAGTGGACACCAAATAAAGGTAACAAATATCTAGGATAAAGGGGTTCTATGTGGGCTCTGATCTCCAAAACCCGAGATAAACATGATTAAACTTAGCGGAAGCGATTCGATTAACAGCGGAATACGAAAATCATCGGAAATTAAAACTTTTTAAGACAAGATCTTGAAATCATGAAACTCCTTTTATAAGAAACAAGGTAAACAGATTACATCTCTGTTAGATCACTTCATGAGTGATTATATACAGCCGGATACAAAATCTCAAGATTTCAAAATCCTCAGATCAACAAACTCCTAGGACCTGAGTGTACAGAGACGACATAAGACTATTCTGACTACAAGACTAGACAGCACAGTGTTTCCACCTGAAGTCACTGCTGCTCCTGGTGCTACTGCTGCTGATTCTGATCACCTGCAGATAGGTTCCTTCGTCCTCGACGACCACCTAAAAAGTTGAAACCTACGGGGTGAGACAATTTTAAATAATTGTCCCAGTGAGAGTTATAATTCTCCGCCAGAAGCTTTAGTATGGCAACCAAGAATAACATAGGCAATAAAATCTCTAAGGTAATCAGCAGCAGATTGTTATCAATTAGAACAATAACATTTAAGGAATATGAAAAACATGTATACTAAGTAATGTATCATCAACCAATGTATTTCTTGGTTCAACTTAAGCAGATATACTACGCGGTTGATTATGTTTTACAAACATCATTATGCCCTGCGGAGATGAGGTATACCGCTCATACTCCAACCGATCACTATTAAGTCGCATCGGTATCATACATAGGTCATCAAAAGAGCCGGATTCTTATGACCTCATCTTCCTCAGTCAGTATGAGGATCAAAATGCAGGACATCTAGTGTCTCTACCACTATAGCTTACCAGGGTATTCTGGTACTTCGCTATTAGAATCACAGTGGCATTCTGTACTCTCTTCGCCATCGAAAGATTTCTTGTTTATCTTTCATCGATGCGGTATAAAAGATTTCCTCGGGAGATTAGTGTTACATCACCCCGACATAAACACATAGTGAAAGGGTTGATGGATTTAAGATACATCTACCTCAATTCATTCACTAGGATGTAAGGTTTTACACATCCATATACCCCACATACTCAAAAGTATGTGCTCCAGGAGTTCCCTTAGGAAAACCTGTTTCACCATCATTTAACTCTTGACAATGATGGATCTATGATCAGGGCTCTACATGGTATGATTATACTTGATTAGTTAGGTACATTTCAGTATTCTTTTATCATCATACATGTTTTCAAACATTAATCATTAGCATAGCAGCTATGAAGGAAGAATACTAAATGTAACAAGCCTAACTCTCATCAATTATCATTTCTCAATATTCTCATCACAAGCCATCTTTTAAAGCATGACCATGATGGTATTCATGGCTCTCACAGCCTATCAATCTCATAAGATGCTATTAACAAGGCATCCAGATATATCACTATTCATAAAGCTAACAACATGCTTTTAATGAATATAGTATCATCATCCATACCTGGATATGATCATCCTCATAAAGGAACCTGCATGGTTAAATCAACTGATAACAGTAAATAACTTATTTAAAGAAGTTGTATCTTCCTACTCATACAAGAGCTAGGTTTCCCTGATTTTCATCAATTAGGGTTTACTATTCATAATACATGTCATCACCCTAGAATTAGGGTTTACTATTCACATTACATGTCATCACCCTAGAATTAGGGTTTACTATTCACATTACATGATGAAATGATCTCATAACATCCTCATGTATGAGAAACATCATCATTAAAGACCTCAGATAAGATAAAGATTCATCAATTGTCATAATTAGGGTTTCCATGATCTCACATAAGTGGATCATACCTAATCTTGCACATCCATGTATATTGAAGGTATTTTACTTGAGTTTACATTATAATTGGTACTTTCTCTCTCCTCTAACTATTAGATAGTGATTACACCACTCTAGATTAGGTTGGGTTAAGTCCTCATTGATTAACACAAGTCAACTCATCACTATCATGTGATTAGGGTTTGATTAAAACAAGGTATCACTCAATTGAACCTTTCAGGGGCATTTTGGTAATTCACCCATTGACCATCATCATGGGTCAATTCATTAGCCACTTAGTCCCTTAACATCTTAGGTTACCATTTGTGTTTAGATTAGATCATCATTGAACCTTTTACACTTTCAAGTGATTAAGTATAATCAACCTTGAAGGTCTCCAATTGGTTTAGGGTTTAACCTTCAACCTTCAACTCATTTGATTCTTAAACGACCTTGAACTCGTTTAACCTCAAACGACCTTGGACCCATTTGAGCGTTAAACGAGTGTGGACCCACTTGATCTCAAACGGGACAACTTGTCTATGAACAACAACACCACACTGCAGTCACCATTGCTCTTATTGCCTTCAACAATGCCTTCAACATGGTTGATAGATCTACCATATTCTGAGAGGTTCGTCTTCATTGCCCTTCTATTATATGATGGGAGTTTTTCTATAGCTCTCCATCTCCTCTCTATATGGATCATGGCGAGCCTCTTTTTTCTTCTGTCGGGGTACAACAAGGTGACCCATTAGGCCCCCTACTTTTTTCCCTGGGACTCCATTATCTTATTTTACAGGAAAAGGATGCATGTCAACTTGACCTCCTTTCTTTCTACCTTGATGATGGTACCCTCATTGGGGACACAGAGGTTGTTTCAAAGGCTCTATCCCTCATTCAGGAGCAAGGCCCAATGTATGGTCTTCATCTGAATACTAAGAAGACAGATTTTTTGGCCATCTGATGACCCTAGATGAGGCTCGAATGTGGGCTTATTTCCAACTGACATCTCTCATCCAGAGCATGGAGTGAAGATTCTAGGTGGCCCAATTTTCTACATACGCATCCTTTGCGAAGGAACTTCTCCAGAAACGTGTGATGAAGACCCTTGATATGATGGATCGCATGTCCTCACTCCAGGACCCATAGTGTGAGCTTCTTCTTCTTAGGTCTTGTGTTGGGATGCCCAAATTGTTGTTTGATCTTCATACAACACCTCCTTCTTCGATCACACCTGTGTTGGATATTTTTATCATGGTCTTCGTCGTTGTCTGGAGCGTATTGTGGTTGGTGACGACCCATGTTTTGGTGATTTACAATGGTGTTTGGCTACACTTCCTATGCATCTAGGGGGATTGGGGATGAAGTCCTCTCATGATGTCAGTAAATTTGCTTTTGTTGCCTCTCAGATACACACTAAAGATCTCCAATACCATATGTTGTGTGAGGTCGCATGCGTGCCTGCAAGGCTCCCCTTTGTCCAAGCACATGCTTGCATATGCAATATCTTGCCATCTTTATGTTGGTCTATGTTGAAAAGTATGCATTCTACCACCCCAAAGACCCAGTCTATTTTGGTAGATGCTTACTACAAAATGGTCATCCAGCAAACCATGGCAAGTGACCTATCCTTACGGCAACATGCTATTCTCACTTCTTTACAAGCCGATCATGCAAAAAAATTTTGAGGGTTGTTCCTATTGATGGCCTTGGTCTATCTATGTTACCCATTGAGTATCGAGCTATCCTTCAGTATTGGCTTATGATTCCCTTGTATCCAGGTGATGAACGTTGTCTAATTTGCAACATCACAGATCTTGATGCCTTTGGTGATCATGCAGTGCACTGCCGCTCGCGGCCTAGTTATAAGTTTCGTCATGATGTTGGCACTCAATCTGGGTTAAAGGTTAAACAATTGCAGCTAGTCGACACCCCCAACAACTTCCAGCTGAAGGAGAAAATTATAAGACCCGCTAATGTCCTCTCGGAGCACACATGGCCACAGTAGCTCTATATGTCTGTGTCACTTTTGTATGAAACAAGTTGTCTAGAGAAGTGTTCGTTACATGAGATCCTCAGTGAAGAAGCTAAAATCCATGTATGTGTCCCGATCTGTCACGATGGACATGCTCGTTTCTTTCCATGTCTCTGTCCACACCTGACACGGTGACACCCCCAGGTGACTAACTCTCTACAACAGGATGATATTTAAATTCTCATGTTATTAGTCTTTTTGCCTCTTTCACTACAGCTGCACCACCTATTCTGGGCATGGCCTCCTTTCCCTAATCCTCCCAATCTGTCATTGTAATTGCATTTGGGAGGATATGTGACCACTATCATGATAGTGTGCTCTCACAGTAAGTCACTAAAAGTAAATTTCTGAGGATCCAGGGCCCATATCATGATGGTGTCGTCTCACAACATGTCACTGAATATGTTTCTAGGAGGAACCAGGGCCCATATCATTATGGCATCCTCTCACATCAAGTCTTTGAAAATGCATCTGAGAGGAGCCACCTCCAATATCATGACAATGTCCTCTCCCAATATGTCATTGTAATTGCATTTGGGAGGATATGTGACTGATATCATGATAGTGTGCTCTCACGGTAAGTCCCTAAAAATAAATTTCTGAGGAGCCAGGGCCCATATCATGATGGTGTCGTCTCACAACATGTCACTGAATATGTTTTTGGGAGGAACTAGGGCCCATATCATTATGGAATCCTCTCACATCAGATCTTTGAAAATGCATTTGAGAGGAGCCACATCACATATCATGAGAATGTCCTCTCCCAACATGTCATTGTAATTGCATTTGGGAGGATATGTGACCACTATCATGATAGTGTGCTCTCACAGTAAGCCCATGAAAATAAATTTTTGAGGAGTCAGGGCCCATATCATGATGGTGTCGTCTCACAACATGTCATTTAATATGTTTCATATAATTGCTCAAAAGATTACATAAAAGCTCTCACAAAAGCGCAAGCAACAAATAGGGTTGTCAATCCTTATTGGATGGGAAAACCCAAGGACCCAAAAATAAAATCATTACACGTAGATGAAGGCATCATAAGATTCCTATTTATATATGTTGAAGGCGTCGAAGAAGAGAAATTGCATCGTCAGCAGGCACCCAAAAGGTGTCAAAGGCGAAAGGTAGAAAATGATGTTGATTGACCTCACATGTTGTTCCATGTTTATGAACTTTTTGTATTGCTACCTCAGATGCTGCCTGCCATGCTTTAAAGTTTTTTGAAAGGATACCTATCAAGGGAGAAACTCCTGTTAGGTCAACACAAGCATGTTTTCCATTCATCCAGTGAAATAAAAGAATGTCTACAGGTCGCAACTAATGAACACCAACAGATTGAGTGCCAAGGAAGGGACATTCTCGTGATATGTGATGTGGTTCCTCCATACTGTATTTTTGGGATCTTCCCGTGAGAGGACACCATCATGATATGGGTCATGGCTCCTCAAAAGTTTATTTTTAGGGACTTGCTGTGAGAGCACACTGACATGATATTGGTCATAGATCCTCCCATATACACCTCCATCCACATGCTACGATAGGACATTCTCATGATATGGGATAGAGGGTCACCCTGGCGAAGTCCATGTGCATGCTTTGTGTTTTTGGTCTGATCCCCGTTTATAGCAAAAGTGTGTTGGACAGATGTGATGCAATCTTTGACTTTACTCCTCCACTTCATCCCAAAACCCATCTTCTCCGTCACCACATCAACAAAACTCCACTCCACCATGTCGTATGCTTTGGACATGTCCAACTTCATAGCAAGACTGCCTTTTTTCTTCCCCTTTTCTCTCTTCATAGAGTGGAACACTTCATAGGCTATGAGAGCTCAATGTTATGATATAGGTCATAGATCCTCCTAAATAAATTGTTAGAGACTTGATATGCGATGACATTTGTCAAGATATGGGCCCAAGTACCTCAAAAATGTATTTTCAGAGACTTGCTGTGAGAGGACACTTTCATGACATGGGCAATGACTCCTCTCAAAAGAATTTTAGGGACTTGTTGTGAGAAGAAAACATCATGATATGAGCCCTGACCCCTCACAAATTCAATTTTATGGACTTGTTGTGAGACATCACTATCATAATATGGGTCTTAGCTCATCCCAAATGCATTTTGAGGGACTTGTTGTTAGATGATACTGTCATGATATGGGCCATGACACCTCCCAAATGCATTTTTAGGGACTTGTTGTGAGAGGACATTGTGGTGATATGGGCCCCAAATCTAGCCAAATGCATTTGTAAAGATTTGTTGTGAAACGACACTGTCAAGATATGGGCACTAGATCCTCCTTAATGCATTTTTAAGGAGTTGTTGTAAGAGCTCAATGCCATGATATGGGCCATGTCTCCTCTCAAATGCATTTTCATGGAGTTGTTTAAGATGTTTGATGACACTTAGCTTCTAGGAGGAATTGGAGTGTATGTTATATCATGTTCCTATCGCAGTCACAACGTGCATTGTGGAGATAGTCATGATGTTGCATTGTGAGAAATGATTCATGGCACCTCCCAAATGTATTTTTAAGGACTTGATGTGAGATAACATTTGTCTTGAAATGGACCTTGACACCTCCCAAATGCATTTTGATGGACTTGTTATGCGAGGACGTCGTCATGAAATGGGACCTGACACCACCCAAATGCATTTTTAAGGACTTATTATGAGATGACATTGCCATCATATGTGCGATGGAACCTCCCAAATGTATTTTCAAGGACTTAGCGTGAGACGACATTTGTCTTGATATGGCCCAAACTTCACCAAAATGCATTTTTAGGGACTGATTATAAGAGGACGTTGATGATATATGGGCTATGTATCCTCCTTAATGCATTTGAAGGTACATGTTGTGAAAGGACACTATCACAATATTGTTCATGGCACCTCCCAAAATATTTTTTAGGGACTTGATGTGAGATAACATTTTTCATGGTATGGGCCCTGACACCTCCCAAATGCATTTTGATGGACATGTATGAGAGAAGGTTTTCATGATATGGGCCCAAACTTCACTGAAATGCATTTGAAGGGAAATATTGTGAAAGGACTATCACAATATTGGTCACGACATTTGTCATGATATGGGCCCTGACACCTCCTAAATGTATTATGATGGACTTGTTATGAGAGGACGTTGTCATGAAATTGGACCTGACACCACCCAAATGCATTTTTAAGGACTTATTGTGAGATGAAACATGCTCCAATCATGTATCAATTTTGTAAGTTTTAAATGTTCAAATATAATTTTGATGTGTATGGCCGTATATATAGTACTATACACTAATCAATTCAAGTACACATTTCATTCTAACTGAAAAATCGATAGTCAACATAATATAGCCATGTTTTTCTTTTTTGCACATGTTGCAGACATATATCAATTTTTTGAATTTTAAATATTAAATAAAGAGAACTAAACCCCACATAAATAAAAATAGATGAATAATATCACATGTAACAACTTTCCCCCCACTTAATCCCGCCGCTTCCTAAAACACCCGCTCTGAGAATGTTACCATTCCTCAATGTCTTAATGCACTTTCTAGTTTGCTTTTCAATCAAAGTATTCCACTTCTTAAATTTCTCAAAAGCTTCAAACTTATGCTTTAAGATATGAGTCATGGCTCCTCCCAAATATATTTTGAGGGACTTGCTATGATAGGATATTGTCATGATATGGGCCATGTCTCCTCCTAAAAGTATATCCAAGGACTTGCTGTGAGAGCACACTGTCATGATATGGGCCTTGGTTCCTCACAAATTTATTTTTAGAGACTTGTTGTGATAAGACACTGTCATGAATTTAGTTGTGGCTCCTCCCAAATGTTATTCCAGGGACATGTTGTGAGAGGACATTGTCATGATATGGGATATGGCTCCCCCTAAATGCATTTTCAAGGACTTGTTGTGAAAGGACATCATCATGATGTGGGTCATGGATCCTCACAATTTGTTTTTTGAGGAACACATTGTGAGAGGACATTGTCATGATATGAGTCATGGCTCCTCCCAAATATAATTCTGTGGACTTGTTATGAGAGGACATTGTAATGATATGGAATGTGGCTCCTCCTAAATACATTTCAGGCAACTTGTTGGGAGAGGACATTTACATGATATGGGATGTGGCTCCTCTCAAATTCATTTTCAAAGACTTGATGTGAGAGGATGCCATCATGAAATGGGCCCTGGTTCCTCCCACATGTTGCGAGACGACACAATCATGATATGGGCCCTAAATGCTCACAAATTTATTTTTAGGGACTCACTGTGAGAGCACACTATCATGATATTGGTCACATATCCTCCCAAATGCAATTCCAATGACATGTTGTGAGAGGACATTCTCGTGATATGGGATGTAGCTCCTCTCAAATGCATTTTTAGGTACTTGATGTGAGAGGACACCATCATGATATGGACATGTCTCCTCACAAAATCATTTCCAGGGACATGCCATGAGATGACATTTTCATTATATTGGCCGTGACAACTCCCAATGTATTTTCAGGGACTTGTTGTGAGAGGACATTTCCATGATGTGTGATGTGGCTCCTCTGAAATGCATTTTTAGGATGTTCATGTGAGAGGATACTGTCATGATATGGGACCTAACTCCTCATAAATTAATTTTTAAGGACATATTGTGAGAGGAAATTGTCATGATATGGTCCATAGAAACTCCCAATACATTTTGAGGGACTTGATGTGAGAGGAAATTTTCATGATATGGGCCATGTCTCCTCCCAAAAGTATATTCAAGGACTTGTTGTGAGATTACACTGTTATTATATGGGCCATGTCTCCTCCCAAAAATAATTCAGGGACTTGCTATGAGAGCACACTGTCATGATATGGGCCTCGACTCCTCAAAAATTTATTTCTAGGGACTTGATGCGAGGACATTATCATGATATTAGTCGTGGCTCCTCCCAAATGTATTTCTAAGGACTTGTTGTGAAAGGACATAGTCATGATATGGGATATGGCTCCTCCTATATGCATTTTTAAGGACTTGCTATGAGAGGACATCATAATGACATGGGTCATGGATCCTCACAAATTCATTGTGAGGGACATGTTGTGAGAGGACGTTGTCATGATATGGGTCATGACTCCTCTCAAATGTATTTATATGGACTTGTTATGAGAGGAAATTGTCATGATATGGCATGTGGCTCCTCCCAAATCCATTCCCAATGACTTGTTGGGAGAGGACATTGTCGTGATATCCCCTCGAATGCATTTTCAAATACTTGATGTGAAAGGACACGATCATGATATGGGTCATGTCTCCTCAAAAAATTATTTTTAGGGACAACACTGTCATGATATTGGTCATAGATCCTCCTAGATACACTTCCATCCACATTCTATGAGAGGACATTGTCATGATATGGGATGTAGATCCTCTCAAATGCATTTTCAGGTACTTATTGTGAGAGGACACCATCATGATATGAACATGTCTCCTCACAAAATCATTTTTAGGGACATGCTATGAGAGGAAACTGTCATGATATTGGTTGTGGATCCTCCCTAGTGTATTTTTAGGGACTTTATATGAGAGGACATTGTCATGATATGGGCCCTAGCTCCTCACACATTCATTTTGAAGGACATGTTGTGAGAGGACATTGTCATGATATGGGTCGTGGTTCCTCCCAAATGTATTTTTAGGGACTTGTTGTGAGAGGACACTACCATGATATGGGACATGTCACCTCAATAATGCATTTGTAGTTACTTGTTGTGAGAGGAAATTTCATGATATGGGCCATGGCTCCTCATAAATGCATTTCCAAAGTGTTGTTGTGAGAGGAAACTCTCATGATATGGGTCATTGGCTTCTCACAAATACATTTTGAAGGATTTGTTGTGAGAAGACGTTGTCATGAATGATATGGACTATGGAGAGTGCATCAAGTTAGTCAAATTAGAGTTGCAAGCCCCACAAGTGAGTGCTACAAGCCTAGCGAGTAAGAGTTACAAGCCCCACAAGCGAGGCAGCAACACCCACAAGTGAGTGTTGTAAGACCTGCAAGAGATGCAATAAGCACCCCATGTGAGAGATGTAAGCCCAACAAACAAGAGCAACAAGGCTAGCTAGTGAGTATTTCAAGCACTTAAGAAGTTATTGCAAGAACCGCAAGCCCAATAATATAGCATTGCACTTCCTATAAGAGAGTGTTGCAGCCCAACAAGTGAGTATCTCGATTGACATTATGGTTACTTTTTCATTATCATCATCATCATCTTCTTCCTTTAGATGTATATGTGTATATATATGTCAAGTTTTGTAATTGGTAAGATGATTGTCACAAGCTCACAAGCATGTGCTAAAATTGGCACAAGTACCACAATCTTGTGTTGCAAGTACCAGAGGTGGACAGTATCATGATATACCACTTAGAGTCATTCTAAGTCATCATGAGAGTCATTCATAAAGGGGTATTGGCATGATTATTGTCCATAAACCCGTGGGCATCTCCTTTTTTATCATTATAAGGCAATGACCCTTTGTCTTGCAAAATAGATTTCTCTTAACTTTAGCTTGTACAGACCACCTACCTCCAACAACAAGTGTTGCAAACAGGCAATGACTATCGCGAGTCCCAACTCCTCATAAATGTATTTTGGGGGACTTGTAGTGTGAGGATATTCTCATTATATGGGCTCCAACTCCTCATAAATACATTTTCAAGAACTTGCAAAGAGAGGACAATATCATGATATGTACCCTTACTCCTCACAAATGACTTTTAAGGGACTTGTTGTGAGAGGACATTTTCATGACAAGGGCTTTGACTACTCATAAATGCATTTTCAAGAAGTTGTGGTGAGAGGATAATATCATGATATGTGCTCCTACTCCTCACAAACGTCTATTAAGGGACTTGTCGTGAGAGGAAACTATGACGATGTGGGCCATGGATCCTCCTAAATATATTTTTGGAGACTGTTATAAGAGGACACTCTCATGATATTGATACTGACTCTTTCCAAATATATCTGAAGCGCTCCTCTGGTCTCACCACAGACTGCATGTTGTAGTTGTCCTCCTAGTAGTAACAAAAGGACTCCTACCTCTAGAGCAGTCCATACGGACAATCTAGAACTCTTGTGGTTCGATAAGAATAGATATGAAGGAGTTGTCCCTCTCATTGGTGTACTAGTCACGAACTTGCTCTCCCACAACAACAACTCTTAGTTCGTCCTAAACACTTTAGTAATCAATCCAATCATCATTCAAGATAAACTTATCTTCTAGATGAGTTATTTTGTGTGTGACCCTGTAGGTCCCATATCACATTGTCAATGAATGTCCATACCTATCTTATGACATTACAAGCAAGGAACGGTGCCTAGTCGCACATCAGTGCAAATCCCATTTCTATCACTCACAATTTATCCCCATGCGTCAAAGTCACCCAATCATCACCTTTATAACAACCCATTGTTGAGGATTGTGTTTGATGATGTTAAAGTGTATCCAATGACATGTGATGAGTGTGGTGATTTCAGATCTAAGAATCACAATCACCAACTTCTCTATGAGAGATGATTATCACCACCAAATATGCTTTCCATGTGTCACTCTCAACCAACCCACACTATAGTCTTATGTGTTAGTGGTATCTATCTACCTTCCATAGTAACAACTGACTAGGAATATAATAAGAATGTACACACTCTTAGCATTCATGGACTTGTTGTGAGAGGACGTTGTCAATATATGAGACTTGACACCTCCAAAATGTATTTTTAAGGACTCACTATGAGATGACATTATCATCATATGTGCCATGTCAACTCCCAAATGTATTTTCAAGGACTTGACGTGAGAGGACATTGTCATGATATGAGCCCAAACTTCACACACACACACATAAATATATATATATATATATATATACATACATACATATGTATGTACCAGATTTCTGGAATATGATCTTCCATCACCCATCTAGTGAGAGTCCTGGTCGATCATTCTATGTGATAATGACTCTAAGACTAGAAGTACTTCCTCAATATACTTAGATATGCAGACTCTAACTAATCTAGATAATTTGCCACCTTAAATTTAGCATGTTTCATGATGTTTGATTCTCGTTGAGCCATTTGATTTAACAACATTGTGGTTCACATGTAATTTTCCTAGTCCAACCTTTTAAATAATATGATCACTAAAAAATATATCATAGTATGAACAAGTGAAAGAATATTATTGAAACTGTCTTTGATATAATAATTGAACTTCTATATTATAACTATAATAAGACAAAAGAAGAAAGTACACATGAGCCAATGTAATTAGAGAAAGATGAAGTTCGTGTAATTTTGATCATGTAAATTAGGGATATATCTTATTGGAGGGTAATTGTTAGTGGTGGGTAGAACATTTAACAGTAGGAACAAAATTGTTATTGCGAAAGAAAACTAGAAATTAGTCAAAAGTAGATGTGAACTACACATTAAGAGGTTGTGTGGGTCTGTGGGGATGTCTATGTAAAAGTTTGAATTTCTGGATCTACCTTATTGTAGGTGTACTACTTTTGATCTCTCAATCATAAATCACAGGGATCTATATGTAATTAATACATAACCAAAGTATTTTTTTGCTAACCCACCTGGTCAATTATCATTGCAACTGCTCGGAACCCCTCCCATGCGACTCCTTGCCTTGCACCCTTTCTCCTTCTGATGCACGCAGAGACCACGTGACAGAGGGCGTGGCACACACGACAGAGGGGACCGTCTCTGCTCCATCATAGAGGGCAGCACCATCCTCGCTAACACTACAGCATGTGGTTGGTAATGGGGGAATCGCAGCACCTGGAGGAATCCGGCCGTTGGCCTTGTAAGCACGACTAGAGTGCCTTAGTAGTGTGACCCGTACAGGGGGCACTCTGTTTTAAATAGACCACACAATGCAATGAGAAAGGCTCTCTTTGAATGCTAATTGGCTGTTGCCTCTCTGTCTTCCCCTTCCTTGCCTTGCGCGAGACCCGGATCTGTCGGGAGCCACCTGACCCCAACGGGTCGCCGACGCCGCACCACCCATCCATCTTCACTCCGGCCATTCGCCGGTATCAATTTGGTACCAGAGCCAGCTATCCCACCACCACCTAGAGCAAATCCCAGCCTCCCACCCTCTATCACCATGAGCAACGCTGAGAAACAGATGCAGGAGATCCGTGAGTTGTGTCTCCGCCAGCAACAGTTGCTTGAGGCACACGAATCTGCCTTCGAGGCTCTCCACAAAGAGATGTGTGACCTCATCCTGAAGATGGATGGTTGTGGAAGAAGCCGAGACAGAAAGGAAGATGATCACGACCACCGTCGATGGTCCCCCATGGGGTCCCCGGTGAGAAAGAAATACAGCAAACACTGGAAATTTAATTTTCCTACCTATGATGGTCTCAGCCCCCCGAACAACTGGCTGATGCTATGTGGCTACCAGTTCGACATGGGAGATGTATCCGATGATGGAGAAAAACTCAAGATAGCTGCTCTACACCTCCGTGAGGCAGCACTTGAATGGTTCGCTGTTTATAGGAAATCGATGACCAAGCCATCGTGGGAAGACTTCACCGAAGATATCATCATAAGGTTTGACGACGCTGCACTACCAAATCACAGAGGGAAGCTTGCCAGATTCCACCAAACAGGCTCCGTCGTGGAGTACCAACGACAGTTTGATCTACTCGCCAGTCGCTGCTCCGGCATCAGGGAGAAACACCTCTCCGAGTACTTCTTCGAAGGATTACGCGAGGACCTCAAGATCTTACTGGAGGTACAAGGCGTCGACACCACCCTGGAGAGACATGAAATCACCAGACGAGCACGCCGCCTGGAGGATCTACAACACCTGGAGAAGAAGGGAAAAGCCCCAGCGACAAACTCCTACCGAGCATCACGCGAAACAGCTCCAATCCAACGCCTCTCGCAGGAGGAAGAAGCGGACCGAAGGGCAAAGGGGCTATGTTTCAAATGCCCTGAGAAGTACTTCCCCGACCATAAGTGTACGAATCCGGTCTTATTCATCATCGACTCAGATGAGGAAGATGAACCTGACAACCCCAAAACCATGAATCCACCATCCAACCCACCTTCTCCAGATCATCCACCGCCAACATCCCCACAACATACATCCGAATCATCCACCAACAACCCCACAATTTCTGCCATGGCCTTAACGGGATCGACAGGCAACAAGACAATCAAACTATGGGGCTCCATTGCGAATCATCAGATGCTTATTCTCTTGGACTCAGGGAGTTCACGCAACTTTCTGGACCCCAAAGCAATTCCTTCCCACTGGTCAAAACAAATCATCCCAAATACAGGGCGCGTCCAGGTGGCCGGTGAGGGGTATGTCACATACTCGGGCGCAATACATAATCTGCCAATTCAAATGCAAGCATACTCCGGACAAGCAAACTTCATCCTCCTTCCTATCGGAGCATATGATGCAGTGCTCAGGGTTGAATGGCTGGAACAGTATGACCCATCACTGTGGCACTTCAACCGGAATATGGTGTCCTTCCCTCAAGCGTCCCCACCTTTCTCACTCGCTGGCCTTTATACACCACGAGTGGATCTGATGACAAACGGCGTCTCGGCACAATTCCTCCACAACGCACGCGACGTGTTGTTCTTGACGGCACAGAGGGAGAACAAGGAGCAGCAGACGATCAAGGACACAGATGTTCAAGCAATCCTCAATGGCTTCAGCAAAGTATTCGGTGAGCCCACACATCTACCACCAGCACGATCTCATGACCATCACATCCGACTTGTTGATGAGTCTAAAGCAGTAAGGGGAGCACGCTACCAATATCCACACTTTCAGAAACTGGAATTGGAACGGCAAGTCCAGGATCTGCTGGACCAAGGCCTAATTCGACCAAGCACCAGTCCGTTCTCCTCTCCGACGCTTCTGGTAAAGAAGGCAGATGGCAGTTGGCGGCTATGTGTGGACTACCGTGCCCTGAACACCAACATAATCAAAGATCGCTTTCCAATTCCCATCATTGATGAACTGCTTGATGAGCTCCACATGGCGACCATATTCTCTAAGCTTGATCTTCGATCCGGCTACAACCAGATCCTTGTACATCCACCTGACCGCCATAAAACAACATTCACCACCCACTCCGGACACTATGAATACCTTGTTATGCCCTTTGGCCTTTCCAACACCCCATCCACCTTTCAAAACCTCATGAACGACATCTTCCGCCCAAATCTCCGCAAATTTGTGCTCATTTTCTTTGACGATATTTTAATTTACAGTCGCTGCAGAGAGGAGCATCTCCGACACCTCCGGCAAGTCCTGCAAATATTGCAATCAGCGCAACTACACGCTAAACCATCCAAATGCATATTTGCGGCACACCAGGTGGGCTACCTGGGACACATCATCTCTGCTGCGGGGGTAGAAGCAGACCCAGACAAGCTAGACGCCATCTCTTCCTGGCCAAAACCAACAACACCAAGAGGACTGCGAGGATTTATCGCCCTCGCCGGTTACTACAGGAAATTTATCAGGGGATACGCAGCCATGACAGCCCCGCTGACAACTCTCCTGAAGATCGATGCTTTTCGCTGGTCACCGAAGGCAGCTGCAACATTCACAACCACCAAACAAGCTCTTCTCCAACCTCCAGTTCTGGCGCTTCCGGACTACAACCAACCATTCATCATTGAATGTGACGCCTCTGTGAGGGAGATTGGCGGAGTACTGATGCAATCTGGGCACCCAATAGCTTACTTCAGTTCCCGTCTCTCTGAAGTTCAAGCTGCCAATTCAACATATGAGAAAGAACTGATCGCATTAATGACAGCAGTAAATAAGTGGCGCCAATACTTGATGGGTACACACTTCACCATTCGCACTGACCACCACAGCATGAAATTTCTGCTTGAACAAAAGCTCCACACTCCGTCTCAACAGAAATGGTTGGTGAAGCTCCTTGGGTTCGACTTCAAGGTGGAGTACAAGCCGGGGTGCGCAAACAGAGCGGCAGACGCCTTATCACGCCGTCATGATGACTAGCAGCTGCTGGAAGATACTCACCTCCAACCGGATTGGATATCAATCCTCTACAAAGAGGCAACGACGCTAGACGATGTTCGCCACCTACATGAGGAACTAGCAGCAGGGAGATTGGATCTCGTTCGTTATACATTAGAACAAGGAGTTCTCTTCTTTAAAGGGTGAATTTACCTCAGCCCACAGTCGGAACTCATTGCGGGCATTCTGGCTGACAATCACAGCAGTGCCCTGGGAGGACACGCAGGCTATGATAAAACTTACCAACGCATCAGACTTGACTACTATTGGCCTTAGATGCGTAGTGCAATCAGGGAATTCATCCGAGAGTGTGATGTTTGTCAGCACAACAAAACATCTAACTCAACCCCAGCAGGTCTTCTTCAACCTCTTCCCATTCCAGAACTGGTGTGGGATGAACTATCTATGGACTTCATCGAAGGTTTGCCACCAGTAAAAGGGTACTCTGTCATTTATGTGGTAGTGGATCGTCTATCAAAGTATGCTCATTTCCTGCTGCTTCGCCACCCATACACAGCAACTGTTGTAGCACACACCTTCCTGGACAATATAGTCAAGCTACACGGCATACCCAAAGCTATTGTCTGTGACAGAGACCCTGCATTTCAATCATCTTTCTTCAAGGAGTTATTCCGACACTTAGGCACAAGTCTGACATTCTCAACGACGTACCACCCACAAACAGATGGGCAAACAGAAGTGGTCAATCGCACTCTTGAAACTTACCTCAGGTGCTTCTGCTCCAACTGTCCCAAGGAATGGACACACTGGATTCCATGGGCGGAATACAATTACAATACAAATTGGCATTCCTCCACAAAGTTTACACCGTTTGAAATCATATATGGCAGACCCCCACCATCACTGCTTCAATATGTTCGTGGCACTTCCAGATCACAGGAGGTCGATGATCTACTTCGAGCACGATCAACACAACTACATCAGCTCAAACTTAACCTCCAACACGCCCAAAGCCGCATGAAGCAACTGGCGGACAAGCACCACACTGATCGCTCTTTCTCGGTGGGAGACTGGGTCTACCTTCATCTACAGCCGTATAGACAATCCACGGTGGCAATCCGTACAAACACTAAGCTCTCTCCGCGCTTCTTCGGACCATTAAAAATCACTGCACGCATTGGCAAGGTAGCGTACAAATTGGACCTACCCGAGCACTCACGCATCCACCCGATATTCCATGTGAGCCAACTGAAGGCTAAGCAAGGCAACGCCACCGTCGCAAATCCGACTGAGCTGCCACAATTCTGGCCACCTTCCCCAGAAGCAGAACGGTTCCCAGATCGTATCCTTCAACATCGGATGGTGAAGAAGGGTCGCGCAGTGTCTACAGAAGTCTTGGTGGCCTGGGTGAACCTACCAGACTCCGAAGCAACATGGCTGCAGTATGATGAGCTCCGCCGCACATACCCAACTTGGACAGACCACGAGGGCGTGGCTGAAGCTCAGGAGGAGGGAATTGATGCACGCAGAGACCACGTGACAGAGGGCGTGGCACACACGACAGAGGGGACCGTCTCTGCTCCACCATAGAGGGAAACACCATCCTCGCTGACACTGCAGCAGGTGGTTGGTAATGGGGGAATTGCAGCACCTGGAGGAATCTGGCCGTTGGCCTTGTAAGCACGACTAGCGTGCCTTAGTAGTATGACCCGTACAGAGGGCACTCTGTTTTAAATAGACCACACAATGCAATGAGAAAGGCTCTCTTTGAATGCTAATTGGCTGTTGCCTCTCTGTCTTCCCCTTCCTTGCCTTGCGCGAGACTCGGATCTGCCGGGAGCCACCTGACCCCAACGGGTTGCCGACGCCACACCGCCCATCCATCTTCACTCCGGCCATTCGCCGGTATCACCTTCTGCCCCCTCGTATCTGATCTTTCGCCGCCGCTACCGGCCCACCACCGAATCCCACCCTCCCTTCCTCCTTCTCACACTTTCTTTCTCTGCTTCACTCCCTCTTTGCCCCACGCTCTGCGGTGGATGAGCGCCCTCAATGCCTCCACCCCTGCCTCGTCTCCATCCATCCGCTGAACTCCACCCCGCCTCGTCGCCTTCCTCCCTACCCCAAATAGAGTTCGGTGCCTCAGTTCCGCACTGCAACCCGCCCCCCCCTCACAAATCCTCGATGCCTTCACCTAATTTCTTGATTCCTCTCCATCTCTCATTCTATCTACCCCTCCGTCCTCCAATTCTGTCTTCCACTCAAGCGCTGGATGAGCACGGTCGATCTCTGCCTTGTACGTTGCTGCTGTCGAGGTAATCTTTCTCAATGCTTCCTCTCCCTCTCACAAATGATTAGGGGAAACAACTCTACTGCATCTCTCCTTCTTTCATGCTTGCTGGCCATCTCTGGCTATATGATCTCCTTCACAAGGGCCAAAATTTAGGCCCTGTCCTACGAACCACATATTCAAACTACTTTGAGTAGACAGTGGTTGCGCAAAACAAGATAAACTTCCCAAGATCACGTTGGCAACCTATGAATATTATTTGACATAGGGCATCTTATATTGATGTGTGTGTGGAATTTGTTGCAGTCGTGAAAGGGGCGCATCCAAGAGTTCTCAGTTTGATTGTTGTTCGTGGATACTCGTACTGATAATAAACTTGTTTTCCAAGGATTGCTATCCACAGTTGGGTGATGATCACACAACACTAATCTGTAAGGCTTCATTTCTGTGTCTTTCTTTATCAATCATGTACATTAGTTATTGGCTACATACATGTATACTACTGGTCTACATTTTAAAAATCACATATCATAAAACACGACCATATGAGGCACATGGCTCACCCCAATTTTGTGTGAAAAAATTTCTAAGGGGTGGCCCGTTTGGTCTATGAATCCTTATGTTTTGTGGTGCCATGACAAACAGTGGCGGCAGGACTAGGATTTACTTGTTTATATTTGTTTCTATTCAGTTTATTCTTTTTACTAGTAAAACTCTCACACTCCTTTTATAGCTAGTACTAGACTGTCAGTCAGCTAGACTTTTGAAGTATGCGAAGCCTGAATGGGCAAATTGTTAGGATATTTTACCTGATGCCTCTCGTATTGTAGGGGTTTCACATGTATGATTTTTTTTTTGCACTTGTTCTTGATTCTTGAGGAACAAAAAATGCTAATCTCAAATGTTTTCAATTGTTATGGAACTTGACAGGTTATTTTTTTCATGTAAACTGAATAGATTTGACATTTTAGCTACTTGCAATATTCATTTGAGCAAAATCAATTTCTAAGCTCTCTCTTGATACATACGTAGGATATGCATTAAATGATGTTGCCTTAAGTTACTAGTTACATTATCAAATTCTAGATCAAAGGTGTATTCATGAAACATCAGATCACAAGCATGATATGACCTACATGTATACTACTTGTTGCTCATCTTTCCCTCTACAGTCTTGAATTGGCATCTAAGTTGTCACCTTTTCTATGGCCAGGACATAAAGGTATGAATGTAGAAGGCTCAAGGAGCCGATATGGTTGTCTAAATTTCATGTTTATTCAATAAAATCTCACATAATAATTTTTTAGGCTCAAGAAAGTCATCATAACCAAGATGCATGCAATGGCAAAGATACATGGGACTCTGGTGAGCATCAATAGGCATAAAATCAACTTGATTATAAAAAGTTGTCTGGGAATTCCGGCTGTGATTCTTATGGGAATGAATGGTGTGAATTCTAAAGGATTCGATGTGGTATGTGACACGTGTAGCTTTTTTCCTTGAGAATAATACCACCAGTCACATGTCATGTGCTATCATCTTTACTTATTTATTTTCTACATAGATGATATATTAAATTAGTATGGTCTACCCTTCGAATTTGAGAATTTTCAAACTATCTAAAACATTTTTTACCCTGTTAGTCTGAAGAACTTAACTACTAAAGCAACCTGGCATGGATTCATTCTTGTGGTAGGACATAGTGCATATATGTCAGATGACCTAGATAAAATGCATATTTCTAAACTTTTGGCTTGACCTAGCAATAGGTCACCTTGTAGCTCATATGGTATTCATGACTGGATGTGGAACACCTTTGGTATCATGGTAGTGGTCCTATTATATGAAGGCTCACTGGTTTTAGAGTAGTACTTTTTCCTAGGTGTTCTTCATTGGAGTGGTGCCGAGCGACATGCATTGTTACGCTACAATTGTTTTTGGGTATGATGGCAGTATTTCCTTCTTGGAGGAAGGTTGTAGCTTGGAGTTAATGTGGTAGGTGATACCTGTAGCCATTTTCCTTATGAATACCGCCACTAATCCTTTATCATGTGATATGATCTTTACTTATCTATTTAATGCATGGATAATAACTGCATATTAATTATGTTAATATTGTTTGTCCTTTGGATTTGAGATAACTTTAAACTATCTAAAACCCTTCTAAACTTGTTAAATTGATGAATTTAATTACTAAAACAACATGGTGTGGATTCATTCTCGTAGTAGGCAATAGTTCACGACTTAGGTCAAATGCATATTTCTGAACTTTTGTCTGTCAAAACAATAGGTCGCCTTGTAGCTCATATGGTATACATGTCTGGAAGTGGAACACCTTGGGTTTCATGGTAGTGGTCCTGTAGTCTCAAGACGCACTGATTTTAGTTTAGAACTTTGTCTTAGGTGTTTGTTCTGCAGTCAATGATGGGAGTGGTGCTAAGCTATATGTATTTTTACGCTGCAAAATTTCTAGATGTGATGGCAATATTTCCTTCTTGGAGGAAGGTTGTAGCTAGAATATCAGGTATTTTTATGGAGTGTTGGGTTAACTTTATTATTAAGGAGAGGACTTGATAGAGGTGACATTAGGAAGACCCCGATGAAATAACTCTTGCCATCAGTTGTGAAATTTTTTAAAGCATAATTATTAAGTGCAGCAGAATTGTAGTTTCAAACAATAGTTAAAAATTGAAGTATAATTATTAAGTGCATCGATATTGCATAGATATATGCTATTGTTACAAATTTATTTGCCCAAGATTTTGCTCGTACGTGATCAGTCAACAAGACTAAGTTTGGGTGATATAGAAGGTGTTTTTCAATCAGATTGCTAGTTTAAACAAGAAATTACACTTAGGTAAGGTCAGATGTGATTTTTCTACTGAACCCTGCCTAGTCATGCTAATACTAGTTTATGCAACACCAATTTCTTTAGCTAGTGGTATTTACTGCATGAACTTCATTAGTAATCTAGATGTCTGGTTCTTTTAATTGTATA
Source organism: Alisma plantago-aquatica (assembly GCA_963693085.1). Classification (NCBI taxonomy): domain Eukaryota; kingdom Viridiplantae; phylum Streptophyta; class Magnoliopsida; order Alismatales; family Alismataceae; genus Alisma; species Alisma plantago-aquatica. The sequence continues at coordinate 649,856,509 of OY856410.1, forward strand.
TAAAAAGATTCCACTTCTTGGTGCCAAATCTCAAAATCAACCCAACATAGCTTGATCAAGTTGTCAAGCTGAGTATATATGCCTAGCTACTATTTTAGCTAAAAAATGCTCGTCTATATACACATACCAATCTGACCAAGCAAGATTGTGATGACTAAAGCACCCTCTATATGTCTTCCATCTTGTCTTCCATGTGAGAACTTATATATACAAGTAGGATATCATTTTGACTGCAAAACAATGGTAGTACCCTTATTTAGATACCTCCTCTCAACAAGTTACTAATAATTTTGCATACCCACTTTATGTTGTCCTATTTTAGTTATCCTAAATTAATATTGGTCTTGCTTCCACAATTCCAATCCTGAATAAGAATATTATGCTTTTTACATCAATGCCACATACAAATTCATGTGCAGATAATCACCTTTATCGGAGTAATAATGGCTATATAGAGCCTATGTCTTGTGCCTTTATATTGGAGCAGCCCAATTCAGAGCTTAAGGTGTTGTTTTTTTCCATGTGTGGTGCATGTATTAAGGATGAACATCTAGTCTTGTACATGATTACTTGATAGTTGTGTCAATTTAACTTGAAGAAAAACTTAAGAGATGATTCCTTTCTCCAAATACTATTTTTCTCCTCGGAGCTCCATCATCTTCTTTTGACATGTCTGAATGTGTTTCCTTCACCTTTAGAAATCTAAATTCTTGAAATGTGTTCCCAATCTTACTTTCTGAGTATTTCCCTAAGCCCACTACTTCCCTTGCAATGTCATGTAGTAGGCAATGTGATGATTTAAAACACTGCTCAATAGATCGAAAGACTATCTAACAACATAAGCTGGCTTGCAATAAGCAAAGAAGGAGGTGGTTTGACAATGGATGATAGAGAGACTTCCTCAATTTGATTACATATATATTCTAATTGTTTACATATAACAGTCGAGGTTAACACAAAAAAATTACCAAGCCAACAAACCATTAACACCCTAGTATACCCTTCCTGTGTAGAGGTATGGGTACTCCAGGGAAGCTACGACATTATAGGAATAAGAAGAATCTTGATGTACTGATGTTAAAAAATGAAAAGAAATTCGGTGTACTTGTCTTGAAGCTTAGGGGAAATTAAGAATCACTGACACATAAGTATTCAAACACGAGGTTTTTTTTTCATTTCTATCATCAATTAGTTTGAAAGAGGTGACGATTGACACTGACAGTATTGTGCTCTTCTTAATGCAACCTCAGTATACTCTTCCAGTAAATTCCAATGGACAACCATCAGAACCCTAGGAGAATTCAACATTTAACTAGGGATGAGAATTGATGTACAATCGTGTGGGCCTAAAGTTCATGGAATCTTGACTCCAAATCAAAAATTCTAAGTGGGTAACTAGACCAATTCTAGAGGTTTGGTAAAGCAAGCTACTAAGTGACCTTGCATCCCTTGTGATGAAGTTCTATTCAACTACAATGAAGAAAAGGTTTGAAGCACATGTACACTTGAATAACTCATTAGTTTGGCAATGCTTATATATATAGAGTCAGGCTAGTGTACACTCGAGTGTACCGGAGGTACCGTACACCTCATTCATTTTTTAAGATGTAATAAATTTTTGAAAAATATAAACCGTTGATCTTCTTAATTATCATAAGAACATACTATATAATAAACTTTAGCTCATTTGGACATTTATAGGTCGTGCATCTAAAGGTGGCAAGAATTATACATTTCAAATTAGTTTTGTGCGTTGATTTTGTTGTCCTTGGATGAGTGACTTACACTCATCCAAATGAGCTCAAATTTTGTATGTGACCTATTATTATTGTAACCATGAAGATCAATGGATTACATTTTGAAAAAATATGGTCTATATAGGCAAACACCATTGGGGTGTATGGCGTGATCTATACACTCGAGTGTATTCTAGCCTGACTCTCTCTCTCTCTCTCTCTATATATATATATATATATATATATATATATATATATATATATATATCTTTCGTCTCTGTGTTGTTAAAAGTAGTTTTGACATATCACATTCTATAGATTTTAAGCAACATTGCTTTTATTAAACAAGTCCCTTGCTATATATTTTGTTGTGGTGGTTTTCTATACATATGGAGTACGTTGTCATCTCAGCCAGAAGCAAAGTTCCAAACTTCCTTTTGTCCCTTCCATGTCATCATTACCATGAAGACTGATCCCAAAAAGGTAATTGAGCATGACCACGATGTCTAAATTTCTACATGAGCAAATCTTCAGTTGCACCTAATATATACTATCTTGCTTGTCAAGGACCCATGTGTTGTTGATATTTATGTTTCAACAGGGGCCTAATGCTTATATGTAATCCTTCGTCTGAGATATTTTGATCTACCTACAAGTTAACTTTTGATATACTTGTGTGATTACATGTTGCCTAATCTTCTATTTCAAACATATTTCTAGTTAAATCTGCTACAGCAACATGGATGAAAACGAGGTTTGAGTTCATTCACATTGATAATGGTATTCCATGCGCCCATTGTTTTTTAATAACTAGATAAATACTAGATGTTTACAAGGTGTATTTTTTAAGAATTGTTGAAAAGAAAACTCATCAGAGATATCTTTTGATGTCACTAACTAATTAGCAAAAGCTTCACAGTAGCAAAGCACAAAAACTAACCAAACAGTTTATATTGTCCAACAAAAGTTAAATCAGCAGGTTCCGAATTATACCTTGTTCATCTTTGCATTCCAATAATGTTTTATTATGAAGTTTGTCTCTACTTGTTATGTTCAATAGAGTTTCACATATTTCTGATGACAAAGAGAAGTGTTCCACATTTATTAAGACTGAATTCTTTTTGCTGGCAGAATACTGCATGGATCTTTCTTTTGAGTAAGCGGTGCCTGGTTTTTTTTTCAAAAAAAAAAATACAAGCAGGTGTTGGTAATGTTGTGAATGGAAGATAATATTGCAAGAACATGGATATTGAGTGTCCATGAAGGAGGGAGAGGCTTGGTAGGTCAACTTGTTATGCGGCTCATGCATCAATGTGTGCTGGAACTAGTGTAACTACATGGCTGAAGTATGATGTACAAAGTAACCTTGTGGTGTGAGTTTGTATATTTAAGGGGCAAGGTTTACATGTCCTCCTGTGTAAATTGAATTGTTTTAATAGAAATATGAACCTTGAATTTTGAGGTCGTTTAAAATTATGCATACATATTCAAATGGTGATTAAACTGTTCCACATGGTTTTGGTTATGTGTTCTATTAAACAATTAATCAGTAATGTCAATGAAAAATGTTTATGATGTACATGATCCATCTCATTGAGCGGTCATTGATGACTTGATGTGATATGTTGTATTTGTATATGTTAGGTGACATCGAATGTTGTTATTTATTTTATAGAAAGGTGACTGTAATAGATGTAATCTCTTAGTTTAGATGACATCCTATGATGTCACCTACTGTGATTTCTGTACAACTAGAAATCAAGAATAGATGATGTGCATCACTTAAGCCTACATAGTGTATAGATTACACTTGAAAGATGACGGTCATTATATGGGTTATTGTTAAGTATGTAATCTATTAAGTGAAAGGTGACATGTTTGACTGTTACCAATAGAAAGTTTTTTAGTAGTGTGTTGACCTACAGGAGGAGTTGAATGAAGTTCTAAAATCCGAGGAGGAGGATCTTAAACATCAAAGTCATATAAACTAGTTGATAGAGGGGGACAATTACTCTAGATTTTATCATCAACTTGTGAACCAGAGGCGTAGGAGAAATAAGGTGGAAGTGCTGAAGGATCACAATGGAGAATGGATATACGATGACCTCACTCTGAGGGACATGGTTATACAACACTTCAAACAGGTGATGTCGGCTCTGGTCCTTCCTCCAAGTGTGTCCTATATAGGGTTCCCGGGGGAGTTCATACAGTTGTCTAGCACCCCAAAGAGCTATGTAAGTGGATGCCCATCAAAAGATGAGATCCGTGCCACTGTGATGTCCATAAATCTGGTTAAAGTTGCTGGCCCTAATGGCATGAACGAAACTTTCGTACAAAAAATTGGAACATCATTGGTCCTAGCTTGATCAAAACAGTTCAGGAGGTGATGCAAACTGGTAAGGTACCATATGAGATGTACAATGCTATGATGGTGCTAATCCCCAAAATCCAGACGCCTGAAAGATGAGAGCATCTATGCCCAATTTCGCTGAACAATGTGATGCTGAAAGTCATTTCCAAGCTTATTTCTGAGAGGTTGAAAATGTTTATGAATGAGTGGGTGTCGATTCGCAGAGCAGCTTCATACCTAGTCACGGAATCACAAACAATATAGTTCCGGTGCAGGAGCTGATCCATAATATGGGCAGGAAAAGAGGGGCGCCAAGCATGGCGATCAAGATTGACTTAACCAAAGCCTATGATCAAATGTCATGGGATTTTATTAGAGACACGATGATCAAAGTTGGCCTTCCAAACAACATTGTATCCTACATCATGTGTTCTATTACTAGAGGGGAAATAAGGATTGCTTAGAATGGAAACACCACGGAAGCCTTCAAGGCGAGTAGGGGCCTAAGGCAAAGGGACCCCTACTTGTTTGTGCTTTGTCTCGAGAGGTTGAGCCAGCTGATCTAGCACAAGGTGCACATTGGAGAATGGAAACTCATGAAGTTGGGGTCTAAAGGGCCAAAGGTGTCGCATGTGTGCTTTGCAGATGACATTATTTTATTTGGCAGAGCTACTAAGAAGCAAATGAGAATTATTGAAGAGGTGTTCAGGGAATTTGAACGAACATCCAGCCAGTATATTTCCATGGCAAAGTCAAAAGTCTTTTTTGCTAGAAGTATAGGGAGGCAAATGAGAAGAAGTATATGTGAGGCCAGTGGTTTTCTAGAAACCAGAGATCTGGGTAGATACCTGGGGGTGCCGATCATTCACAATCATGTAAACAAGTCCTCCTATAAGGAGATTATGGACATGACTTTATGCAGAATCAATGGCTGGTCAACAAGGAGTTTATCTCTTATAGGTAGGGTGTGTCTTGCCAAAGCTACACTTGAAGCCATGCCGACATACATTATGCAGACTGTCCTACTACCCTTAAATATTTATGATTCCATTGATGGTCTGATAAGATTATTCATTTGGAGTGGATCCAACAAAGCACACCCATCGTCCTTAGTTGCCTGGGACAAGGTGGTCAGCCATAAGAGTGAGGGAGGCCTAAACATGAAATTGATTTGTGATTGGAACCTAGATTTAGTATGTAAACACTCCTGGGATCTTAGTAGTAGACGCAAATCCACTTGGTGTGAAGGCATGAGAGAACATTACGACAAAGAGAGAAATGCAAAGCCTTATATGTTTTCAAGATTGGGAAACGTTGCTTGTGCAGGAAGGAAATTCATTGAGGAAAACTCTTATGTTGCTCCTATGAATGGTTAGAGCATTAATGTATGGACTGATAGATGGTGGCGCAATGGGATGACTTTGAAAGATGTTGTTAGCAAACCTATTCCTTAGGACCTTATGGACCTGAAGGTGAGCTCGGTGATTAATCTACAAGGTGAATGGGACGCTGACTTCCTTAGAGAGTGGCTGACTGATGACGTGGTCAACCACATCACCAAGCTGGAAGTACCCAAAGAGATGGATGGAGAGGATGTGAGGGTATGGGAGTTATCCACTAATGGAACTTACTTGACTAAATCTGCATACTAGAAACTCAGGGAAGGAAAAGGAATTCGAACAGAGGGGTGTTGGCAGGAGATATGGAAGCTGAAAATCTCTCCCAACATAAAGATGTTTTTATGGCTCCTATTGCACAAGGCTCTTCTTACCAATAAATGTAAAGCCCAACGACATATAACTCTTAACAGCACATGCCAAAGATGCAACAACAATGAGGAGTCTACTCTTCATGTAATGAGGGATTGCAAGTGGGATAAGGAGGTATGGGATAAGGTGTTAGATGGCAGAGTTGAGTCGTGTTTCTATAGCATTACTGACATCAAGGTGTGGTGCCATGAGAACATAAAGAAGGATAATAATTTATATCATAATATTCTCCTATCTTGCTGGGATATTTGGAAAAGCAGGAACAATCAAGTATTTGAGAACAAGATTACCGTCCATGCGTTGCTAGTCAACATCACTACACGAGAAATAAGGGCATACACAAATGAATCTATTCAAAAGACATGACACACTGAAGAGAGAGTCAAGAATAGCTGGAGAAGGCTGGAAGCCAATACTATCAAAGTGAACATTGACGTGGCTATAAAATATGGAAGAGGGAGCTATGATGCAATCTTTAGAGATGATCAAGGCAGGTGGATAGGGGGCATAGAAACAATCTCCCAAACTGTGGATCTAGTGGAGGGTGAGTTGTTGGGCATCCGCATGGCATTGCAAGATACTGATCATAACCAATTACATGACATGTTCATGGAAATAGATTCCAAGGAGGCAGTGAGGATGATCAATGAACCGACCAGGACTAACCCAAGGTACGCTAAACTTGTAACTAACTAGAACTAGAGCCCTACCCTAAAACTTTGACCTTTTTTACTTGACCAAACAAAGTTCAACTTTAATAAGATAATGCTTGTAATTGAGCCTATAATGAAACATAAAATGTATCACAAAGTTATATAGTGGAAAACATGACAAATAGTGCTTAATAATCATATAAAAGAACTTAATTGGGTGATTAACGTAGTTAGTGGGCCATTAGTGGGCTAAGTAACATAACATATATAATAAAGTCTCAAAAGTAAAAATAGACTTCAAAAAATTATAATCTACACATCAAAATAAGCCTACATGTCCATTTTCATCTAATTAGGACAACCTTGAAATAAAAAGCTAAGTTTAGGAGAGAGAAAATGCATAAAAGGCATAACGATAAATAAATATGTTATTGACACTAAAATATGGAAACAATGAAAAATTCATATTCAACTCACTTAAGTTAACTTATGGATGAAGTTTCACTTAATTTGTATTATCCTAGTGTCTTTAATGCATGATTAAAGAGAAACAAAGAATTAATTAAATAATGAATCTAAAGTCATCAAAAGGAAAATCTAATTGAAGAATCTGAATCTACATACCTAATATAACCTATGTGCAAATTTTCACTCAATTTGGATTATGATAGAATTCTTAATTGAAGAGAGAGAAAAGAAGACATTAATTGGGAAAAACTATAGTTTTAATCAAATTTCATATCGCATTAAATGTCACGATTTAAATGGGATTTCCACCTAAAGTCTTTGTTGTCACGTGCTTTACTTATGCACATTTCTACCGTGACTATTCGATCTAGGATGGACATCATCCGAGCCGTCTCCTACCTCGAGTAGGAGCTCGACCCGGATGTGAACAATAACCAAAATTTCATTTTGATCTTTCTCTCCTCTACTCTGTTTTCCTTGATTTTTCTTCTAGTTTGATTGGAACAAGGAGACGAACACAGTGATCCTAACTTTCCCTACCTCTCTCCTTCCTAAATGGAAAACCCCAAAATCCCTCATCGGTCCCTATTGTCTTCTTTCGTTCTACCCTTCCTCCTATAAATACAAGTATACACGAAGCATCTTGGATCCAACCCAACTCCTTTCTGGCCTCAATTACCCTAGACATCGTGCCTTACCCCCCGACCTTCTCCACTTTCTTCTTCCTAGTTTGGCGACCGGAGCTTGCTACAGGAACCTTCCGACGCTAATTCCTTGTGCGTGAATCTTCTTCGGACCTTCTCGGAGCTAATGGTGGTCTCTTCCTCACCTCGCTTGCTCCGGTTTGGTTTCCCATACTCTGGTAGTAGTCGGCTGTTCGACAGGAGATCTCTAGTGGTATTTTGATCTCAGTAAGTGCCCTTTTGAGTTTGGTTTTTCCTTGTGAAGCTTTTCATGTTTTCTTGGTCATTTTTGTATTGTCTTCTTCATTTTTGGTTTTTGGTTATTCGAGCTCTGTAGCTGTGTGTGTTCGTCTCTATTTTTCGCTATTTTTCTTTGGGCAAGGGTCCTGCTTTACCGGTCGACCCTTGCGTTGGTTTTCTTAGTCGCGTGGATGAGGGGCAGCCTGTACTTCCTTCTCCCTCACCACAACTTCAGGCACTTTCCATGGAGCTTGGGTGTCGGGGCTGAGGGAGGAATCTCCTTACTGCTTTGACCTTCCTACCCCCTGTCTTCTCATTTCGTTGTACTTTTCCTTTGAGGGTATTTTAGTAATTTTAGCGTGACCTCTTTTTTTTCTCTTGCGCCTGACCTTGCTGATGTGGTTGAGTGACCGGCTGAGTTGGCCAGATCTGATTGGACCAACTCAGAGCCGCGACCCTCTCCCTCTCTCTCTCTTCTCTTTTGCAAGCACTCTACTTTTTTTGTAATTTTCTGATTGGCTGACGTTTAAAAATTAGTAACTAATTAATTACTAGTTAGAAAAATATGGAAAAATACTTATTGGAATAAAAAAATAAGATCTAACTAATAGTATAAATTTTTATGACCAAATATAATGATTAATAACATCTATTTTCAATCGATCTAATTAATTAATAATTAACTTATAAAAATCATAACTAAATAACTATAAGTTAGAAAAATATAATAAAATATGTTTTGGACTCCTAATAACATAAACTAAAATGTAGCATAGTTTTCATAACCTAATTCACATAATAATAAAAACGTGGTTTTTAGGGTTTAATAATCAATGTGATATTAACTTAAAATCTACCTATATGTTTAATAGGTTCTTTGAAGGCCTTGGCTTGGACCTAGTTTGAGTTTGGACTTTGGAATTTGAAGTTGAGATATGTTTGCATCCCCAATTATTCTTTTTGAGCAATTAACCTATGTTTATTCTTCCTCTTGGTCCTATAGACAATAGTCTATACACATTGCTCTTATCTTTTGATACTATGGTTCTTGTAAACTATCTTGTTTGGGGTAATCTTGGATACTCTATTGACTTTTATCTTGTGCCTTGGTGCATGTTGGACTTTTGATGATATGTGCCCACTATGATGTGGATGTTTATTTGTGGATATGTGATATCTTGTTCTCACTTGCATGTGGATGTATGTGTTGTCCATTGTGTGATGGCAACATTGTATAATCTGACTATACTTTTTACTTGCCTCTACATTTTACATGCTATGTGATTCAGTAGCATTAGAGTCATGAAATTGCATTGGTTTTTGGGCATGTGCCCCTATTTTTGGGATGGAGTTGGTGGTGCCCCATACCCGAGTTTTAAAGATGTGGAGCCTTGGCTCAACTTTATATATTGGGAGTTTGGCAGTGCGTCATTCTCTATTAGGTTTCAAGGATGTGAAGCCTTGACCTCCTTTGTCTTTATATTGTTCTATTGTTATGCTTATCTGACATGCATGCATGTTTGATGATGATTGTGGGGTGTGTGCCCTACTTTCTCTATATATGCTATTGTGGCGCAACATTATTGTTTTGTTTATGACAAGTATCCTTTTTTATCATGTGATGATGATTCTTATCTTTTTTTCCCATTTGGGTAGTACATATCTCTTACATGGGAAGCATTTATACTTGATGTCCTTTGGTTATTACATTGCTTAGGTTTTCTTTTAGTATGCACATACCAACCTTTGCTGATGTTTCCTTTTCTTCTCTTCTTTGTGGGCTATGCTTCCAACCCTAGGATAGAGCAAGGAGAGGCGATCTCGGGACTCATCCTTTGTAACTGAGCTTTTGGAAGACTTTGAAGAGGTGGTTAGGTGACCCTCAACTAGATCCTTGTTTGATATGTTAGATTTTCTTTCTGACACCCATGTTTGGTGAAGTGATGTATAATGTTATTAAGCTTTGTAATATTTAGAACATTCATATTTCGTTGCTATATTTTGGTACTGTGATACATACATGTGGAAAGTATTGGTATTCATCCCTATGGTGAAAATTTTTATGTGGTATTTGGTTCAAGGGATGTTGCCTTTCCTTTTCTAGTAGGGAGTGGATACCCTCTAGGATCCCACTCCTTACAACATGATATCAGAGCCACTAGGAGTCGGTTGTCTAACTATTTCAACCTTGTCTCCCTTTAGGATGTTTACATTTATCTTAGGTTGCTTACACCTAGTATCCTTGCCTTGTGCGGGCAAAAGTCCTCATGGCGGGAGATAACTCGACTCTTGACAACATGTCTAGTTACTAGACACCCCAAAACCCTAGGTTTGGGATGCCAAGGATGGATCCACCCTTTACCAAACCAGTGACTCAAGGTACTCCTCCAGCTGGAAGTGGACTGTCAGTAGGTCAGGAGACCCCAACCTCTGCTAGTACGGGCGTAGTCATCTCTCCAGAGTAAGAGTTGGCCATGTTATGACAACCTTTTGTTACTACCATGACAAGGAAGATGAAGGATCCGTATGTACCTGAAAAGCCTAAGGAGTTCTCAATCATGGAGTTCATGAAGATGCAACCACCCTCCTTCAAGGGTGAAGATGATATAGAGATGGTCAACACAGTTGATGATTAGGTGTTAGCTATAGAGAGGACTTTTGATGATATGGCATGTCCTCCACACCAGAAGGTTAGGTTTTCTTTATATGTCTTGGAAGGACCGACAAGAGTTTGGTGGAATGGAATTACAAGGACTAGAGACATCTCAACCATGTCCTGGGTGGAGTTCTTAGCTCTCTTCTGTGGGAAGTACATATTGATTGTTGCTTTTAAGAAGAAGGAAGCTAAGTTCTATAGTTTAAAGCAAGGTACCATGTCAGTTTCTGCTTATGTACAAAGGTTTCTCCTGCTTGAGAGGTATGTTGATGGACTACGTGAAGAAAGGAGATCTGACCTTTTCCTTCAAGGCCTCAACTACAATGTGGGTTGTGATCTTATCCCACAACTCCCCTTGGCCTTTCAACATATGGTAGATAAAGCTTTGGCTGTGGAGTCTTACCCTAGTTTACAACCTAGGGAATTTGACAAGAAGAGGAAGTCCTCAGGAGGTGAACAGAAAAGAGACAAGTGTGCTAAGTGTAATGTTTACCATCCACCAGGGAAGTGTTCTCAGTATAGGTATCTTTATGGAACACCAGTGGTATGCCATTATTGTAGTGAACCTAGACACACCTGACCTAATTGCCCTAAGTGTTGTAATGGACAAGCTCCAGTGCAACAACAACAAGCACCTCCTCAGATTCAGGGAAACAATAATGGTAATAACGGTAGAAGGCATGTGGAAAGAAAAGCTAGAAGAGTTTATGATTTGTAAGTAGACTAAGTTCATGAGGATGATCAAGGACAAGAACAAGTTGACCCATACTTTCATGGTTAGTCTTCACTAGTTATGTTTTCCCTTTTTCATGATGCTTATGTAGTAGGATGTAAGGAAGCGTAGTTGAAACTTTTGTATCTAAATATTATATTGACTTAATATGATGAATCCTTTAAGGGGTGGTGAATAGTTGTTTGCTTATGGATGTTTTGATTTCGAGAACAAAATCCCTTTAGGGGTGGTGTGCTGTAACATACTAGAACTAGAACCCTATCCTAGAACTTTGACCATTTTGACTAGACCAAACAAAGTTCAACTTTAATAAGATAATGCATGTATTGAACCTATAATGAAACATAAAATGTGTCTCAAAGGTATATAGTGGAAAACATGACAAATAGTGCTTAGTAATCAAATAAAAGAACTTAATTGGATGATTAATGTAGTTAGTGGGCCATTAGTGGGCCAAGTGACATAACATATACAATAAATTCTCAAAAGTAAAAATAGACTTCAAATTCTAATATACACATTAATATAAGCCTACATGTCAATTTTCATCTAATTTGGACAACCTTGAAATAAAAAGGTAAGTTTAGGAGAGAGAAAAGGCATAAAAGGCATAAATGATAAATAAATATGTTATATGACACCAAAAGATGGAAACAATGACAAATTCATATTCAACTCACTTAAATTAAGTTATGGATGAAGTTTCACCTAATTTGGATAATCCTAGTGTCTTTAATGCATGAGGAAAGAGAAATAAAGAATCATTTAAATAATGCATTTAAAGTCATCAAAAGGAAAATCTAATTGAAGAATCAGAATCTACATACCTAATATAACCTATGAGCAAATTTTCACTCAATTTGGATAATGATAGAACCCTTAATTGAAGCGAGAGAAAAGAAGACATTAATTGGGAAAAACTATTGTTTTAATTGGATTTCATATCTCATTAAATGTTACGATTTAAATGGGATTTCCACCTAAAGTCTTTGCTGTCACACAATATAGTTATGCGTCATTCTACCGTGGCCGTTGGATCTGGGATGGATGGCATCCGAGTTGTCTCCTACCTCGAGTAGGAGCTCGACCCGGATGTGAACAATAACCGAAATTTTGTTTTGATCTTTCTCCCTTTCCTCTACTTTGTTTTCCTTGATTTTTCTTCCAGTTTGATCGAGAGAAGAAGATGAACATAGTGATCCTAACTTTCCCTATCTCTCTCCTTCTTAAATAGAAAACCTCAAAATACCTCGTCGGACCCTGTTACCTTATTTTGTTCTACCCTTCCTCCTATAAATACATGTATACATGAAGCATCTTGGACCCCAACCGAACTCATTTATGGCCTCAATTTCCCTAGACATCACGCCTTACCCCCCAACCTTCTCCACTTTCTTCTTCTTGATCTGGCGACTGGAGCTTGCTATTGGAACTTTCTGACACCAATTCCTTGCACGTGAATCATCTTTGAACCTTCCTGGAGCTGGTGGTGGTCACCTCCTCGCCTCTCTTGCTCTGGTTTGGTTTTCCCTACTCTGGGAATAGTTGTCGCCGTTGGGTCTTTGACATGAGATCTTCTGCGGTGTTCCAATCTCGGTAAGTGCCCTTTTGAGTTCGGTTTTCCCTTAAGAAGCTTTCCACATCGTCATTTGGTCATTTTTGTTTCGTCTTATTCATTTTTGGTTTTCGATTATTCGAGCTATGTGGCTGTGTGTTCGTCTATGTTTGTCGTCATTTTGCTTCAGGCAAGGGTCCTGCTTCACTGGTCGACCCTTGCGTTGGTTTTCTTAGTCGCGTGGTTGAGGGGCAGCCTGTACTTCCTTCTCCCTCACCACAGCTTCAGGCACTAGCCATGGAGCGTAGGTGTCGGGGCTGAGGGAGGAATCCCCTTGCTTCTTTGACCTTCCTACCCCCTGTCTTCTTGTTTCATTACGTTTTTCCTTTGAGGGTATTTTAGTAATTTTGATGTGACCTCTTTTTCTTCTCTTGTGCCTGACCTTACTGATGTGGTTGGGTGGCCATCAGAGTTGGCTGGATCTGATTGGGCCAACTCCATGCCACGACCCTCTCCCTCTCTCTCTTCTCTTTTGCAAATGCTCTACTTATTTGTAATTTTCTGATTGGTTGATGTTTAAAAATTAGTAACTATTGAATTATCAGTTAGAAAAATATGGAAAAATACTCATTGGAATAAAAAAAATAAGATCTAACTAATGGTATAAATTTTGATGACTAAATCCAATGATTAATAATATGTGTTTTCCATGGATCTAATTAATTAAGAATTAACTTATAAAAATCATAACTAAATATTTATAAGTCAGAAAAATAAAATAAAATATGTTTTGGACTCCTAATAACATAAACTAAAATGTGGCACATGTTTTATAACCTAATTCACATAATAATAAAAGGTGGTTTTTAGGGTTTAATAATCAATGTGATATTAACTCAAAATCTACCTATATGTTTAATAGGTTCTTTGAAGGCCTAGGCTTGGACCTAGTTGGATGTTGGACTTTGGACTTTAGAATCTGAAGTTGAGTTATGTTTGCATCCCTGATTATTCATTTTGAGAAATTAACCTATGTTTATTCTTTCTCTTGGTCCTATGGACAACAACCTATACACATTGCTCTTATCTTTTGACATCATGGTTCTTATAAACTATCTTGTTAGTGGTAATCTTAGATATTCTCTTGACTCTTATCTTGTGTCTTGGTGCATGTTGGACTTTTGATGATATGTTTCCACTATGGTGTCGATGTTTATTTTTGGATATGTGATATTTTGTTGCCACTTGCATGTGCATGTATGTGTTGTCCATTTTGTGATGGCAACATTGTATAATCTGACTATACTTTTTACTGGGCTCTACATTTTACATGCTATGTGGTTAAGTAGCACTAGAGTAGTGCAATTGCATCATTTTTTAGGTGTGTGCCCCTATTTTTGGGATGGAGGTGGTGGTGCCCCATACCCGAGTTTCAAGGATGTGAAGTCTTGGCTCAACTTTATATATTGGGAGTTTGGCAATGTGTCATTCTCTATCAGATTTCAAGGATGTGAAGCCTTGTCTGCCTTTGTATTTATATTGTTCTAGTGTTATGCTTATCTCACATGCATGCAGGTGATGATGATTGTGGGGTGTGTGCCCTACTTTCTCTATATGTGCTATTGTGGCACAACTTTATTGTTTTTTTATGGAAAGTATCCTCTATTATCATGTGATGATGATTCTTATCTTTTATGCCCCTTTGGGTAGTACTTATCTCTTGGATGGGAAGCATTTATACTTGATGTCCTTTGGTTATTACATTGCTCAAGGTTTCTTTTAGTATGCACATACTAAGTGATCTCTGAACTCAACCTTTGTAGCTAAGCTTTTGGGAGACTTTGAAGAGGTGGTCAGGTTACCCTTAGCTAGATCCTTTTTTTATATGTTAGATTTCCTTTCCTGACACCCATGTATGGTGAAGTGATGTAAATTGTTATCAAGCTTTGTAATAGTTAGAACTTTCATATTCCGTTTCTATATTTTGGTATTGTGATACATACATGTAGAAAGTATTGGTATTCATCCCTTTGGTGAAAAATTTTATGTGGTGTTTGGTTCAAGGGATGTTTCCTTTCCTTTTGTTGTAGGGAGTGGATCCCCTCTGGGATCCCACTCCTTACAAAACTGGTGGAGACGATCTAGAGAATTAGGAGGGGGAATTGGCTCATTTCATTCTCCAACAGAGACACTAATGGGGCTGCTGAACTCCTTGCTAAAAGTAACCTCAATAATCAGGAAGGGGTCAAGGTCTTCCCTCACGCTCCTAACGAGATTCTTGACATTTTGACTAAAGACTTTTGTAATGGTAGTAGTACTACCATGTTTAATCTCACCATTTTAATTAGTGTGTGTAATATGAACTTTGATTTTGCTCGCATGGGGAGGGTAAGATGAATAAGATAGCCTCCCGACTTCATCTAAAAAAAAGAAAGACTCTAATAATTTTTACTTTCTGAAAAATAATTATGTTTGTAGGTAATTGAACCTAAAATAACTCATATGAGTTTTGATATATCTACCATCTAGGCTACCAATTAACATTATGCATGAACTGTTAATAATTAAACATGATCATCCTAACAAAAAAATGTTAGCACCTTGAGAATAGAACCTATTTCTATTGCTGCTAAGACACATTGGAAAAGAAATATCAATCGCACTATTAAATCACATATATTGATTTGACGACATCACATTTTATAATGAACTAACTACTAATATTTAAACACTTCATCATCCTAACAAAAAATGTTAGCTTGAGAATCGAACCTATGGCTACTAACGCACATTGGGAAAGATATACCAATCACACAAATAAATCATACATGTTGATTTGACGTGTTACATTTTATAACATAATACTCTTATCCTTAAGACACAAAAGTGGTATACCCAAAGTCGGGGATTGAATCTAGGGCTAGTGAAACCAGGCTCATATAAACTACCATGCTGGCTAGATACAAATCTGTATCAAGGAGGAATACAAAATTGTTCTTATTCCTATTATCACACGTTATAATCTGTGTAACTATATGTATGATATGTGAACTTTTTTTGGTTGGGGGGGAGGCCAGAGACCCAGTAGCCCTCCCTCTGGATCTGCCCCTAATGTTGGGGTCAGCAACATGGATCCTGCATTTCCATTCAGCTCTACCATTGGTCATATATCTTGGTGGATATGTAGAGATTCAAGATATCCCTTTATAATCCCTTTCGCTGTTAATTTAGGCCCTCCTCTTCTTATATGAATTGTTCTTGACTCAATAGCATTGCTTCGCATAGGCGCATTAGTCAGTCTACGTTACACATGTCCATACAATCTGATCCATCCCTCGCACAACTTATCCTCAAGGCTTGCCACCCTCACTTTATTCCTGATATAGTCATTTATCAAGCAATCTTTTCTTATCTTCCCACACATCCATCTTAGCATATGAATTTCAACCACATTCATCTTGTTGAAACCTTGTTTCTTCACCACCCACATTCACTCCCATAGATCATGGTTGGCCATATAGTTGTTCTATAAAACTTATTTTTTAATCTGAGAGGGATCTTCCAATCACATAATACTCTAGTTGTACTTCTCCATTTCAACTAACGAGAAGTGATCATATAACAAATGTCATTTTGGACATGCCCATCTATTTGAATAATAGAACCCAAGTAAAAAAATTTATCACATTTTGGTATATCTACTCTGTCCAACTTGGCTCCACCATTCACACTGTGATATTGGCTGAAATTACAATGCATATACTCAGTTTTGATCCTACTAATCATCAATCCATTTGATTCTAATGCCTTTATCTAAAGTTCAACTTTATCATTCAATCCATCTTTAGTTTCATCAATGAATACAATATCATCAACAAATAACTTACACTAAGGAATATCATCCTAAACTTTCTTTGTCAACTCGTTCATAACAAGAACAAACAGATATGGGCTGAGTGCGGATCCTTGTGTACCCCAACTGTTATTGGAAAAGTTGGTTCCTCTCCTCCAAGAGTATTCACACTTGAATTAGAGATATCATACATTTTTTAATCAAGTCAATTTATTGGATTCGCACACCCTTTTCTTTAAAGTCATCCATAGCACTTCCCTAGGTACTCAATCATAAGCCTTTTCCAAATCAATAAAAACCATATGAATATCTATTTTGCTTTCTCTATACGAATCTATGAGCCTCCTTATTAGAAAAATAACATCTATTTTTGAACTTTCAGACATGAAATCAAATTGGTTGTTTGATACCTATGTTATAGATCTTATCCTCTTCTCTATAATCTGCTCCCAAATCTTCAATGTGTGAGTCATCAACTTGATACCTCTGTAGTTTGTGTAGATATGAACATCACCTTTGTTCTTGTAGATGGGGACTATAATACTATTTCTCCACTCATCTGGTATCTTCTTGGTCCTCATGTTCTTGTTAAAGAAATTTCTTAACCACATAACTCCTTCATTCCGCATACTCTTCCATACATCAATGGGAACACCGTCTGGTCTGCATGCCTTTCTCATTTTCATATTTTTAAAGCATTCTTGATCTCAAATAATAAAAAAATTCATGTGTAAATGATATATATTGTATTCATGTCACACGAGTCTCTAACATTATTTACAATATCTCCATTGAAAAGCTTATCGAAGTAATTTCTTCATTAGTTCTTGATATTATCGTCCTTCACCAACACTCCACCATCTTCATTCTTAATGCATTTTAGTTTACTCAAGTCTCCACCTTTGCTTTATCTTATATGAACCATTTTACATATATCTTTTTTCCCTTCTCTTGTGTCCAATTTCTTATAAATATCGTCAAAGTATCTAGAACTTGCCTCCTGAACAATCTTTTTAGCTTCTTTCTTTTCTTGATTGTATCTCTGTAATATTGCATCATCTCAAGATTTGGGAAAGCTCCTATATATCTCCCTTTTCAGTTTAATAGCCTTTTGTACTTCATCATTCCACCACTAAGTCTTTTTTTATGGACGCCCACAACCTTTGAATACCCCAAAATCTCTTTAACAAGTTTTATTATGCAAGAGCTCATGTTATGCCAGATAGTGTTAATATTAGACTCCAAGTTCCATGTTTCCTCCTTGATGTGTTTATCATGAAAAGTCAATTTTGTTTCTCCTTTAATATTCCTGTCACAGAACCATTCTTACCCCAATCCCAATCCCACTGCCTAGACAGTGGTAAAGGGATTGAAGTGCCCGTCTTTGAGTGGCCAAAAAGGATCTCACACACTAGCATATAAAATAATAAATAATAACTAATAAAATAAGAGATTTAAAGTATTAACCAACCCGAATATGAGATTTTGTAGATTTTGTCCATATCATCAAAGTTTGTCATCAGTGGAAGCGATCTAGTCAATTCTTCATAATGATCCATCTAGTTTTCCTAAAATCAGGTAAATTGAGACACAATCAATGCAAATGCATCAGTACGTTTGAAAAGAACAAATATTGAACAATTGATAACATTTATAACAAAATATAGAACTTGGAAGGACTTATAAGAAAAATAATCAATAAGAAATTTTCAAAACAACATTTATCCGACAAGATTTTATGACAAGTTTCCCATTATGTTGATATCGAAAAGCATGCTTATATATTTGTGTGGCTCCATCACCCCAACGAGATGGGGGTCACCAGGCTCCTTCTCTCCATATGAGGTAGGGGACTAATTGACATGTACAAGTTTGAGATAATTTGACATGTACAAGTTCTACCCTCCAAATGAGGAGGTCGCTTGTACTCAATATCAACAAGTATTACTGGAAGTCATAATGGGAAATATCATTTATGTTTTCAAGTTTGTTGCAAACTATAATATAGAAAATCAGAAGACTAATCAGTAGGGAATAGTAGCTCAAACAAATACATAGGCAATATTTTCAAAAGGTACATAAAAGTATCATTCAATACCACTAGTCTATTCAAAGAGGAATTATTATAAAAGTGTACCGTCTTGGTTGTTTTTAGAGTATGGATTCTAAGAAATGATAGATTAACCCCTTGAGTCTGATCCTAGGTCAACAAGTTTGGATCAAGGATCAAGATCATGATGGATAGAAGATCATGTTCAATTATCAAGATTAGGGTTACTAATTTCTATTTAACCTTGGGGTTAGGTCATTCACTTAAGATCAACAATATTTCAAGATGTCCAACATTATTCAAGTGTCAAGAAGATTTCAAGTATGATTGACCCACTTAGTTATTTTAGGAACATATGTTAACCCTAATTATTAGCATCATTATTCAAGTCATTATCAAGTATCTAGATCATTATCAAGATTTATTGGAATCAGTGGTGTTCAAGATTAGATCAAGTTTTGATTGATGTAAAAGTAAAGTCATAGATCAGATACTAGGTCAAATGATCAAGAATTTCATAAGATTTAGATCAATCATAATATTAAGATTAAACATTTTTTCAGGGTACATTATTCATATTCAAGAGTAGACAAGCTAACAAGATTAGATCTAGATTCTTAATTAGTCAAGTCTGATTTTAGTGTTTCAAGATCATCAAAGTCATATATTAGGGTTTCTAGAGAGTAATCATGACTAATGAGTCATTTAGACAAAAGTATAAGAAAGAGATAAAAATCTTGGGATATCCATGAGATCCATAAATAATAAGGTGTCCAAAGTATTTTTAAATGATTCTTTGGGTTTTTCTAATCAAAATGGATTATTTATTCATAATTTTTGTAATTATGATGCATTTTCTTGGATTGAATCAAGATCAGGGAATTTTATAGATAATTCATGTGAGAGGGAAAATAATACCTTCAATAGGAAAAAGGGAGACTAATGGATTACACGATCAGAGGGATATGATTGTTCCATGTAGGCATTGCAACTTGCTAGTTTAGTGGATTGGTTTGATCCTGACTAGTAGGTTCAATCTTCAATTTGTTGGTTCAATATGTGGTTCGTTGAGATTTGGGTCTGGTTTATCTAACTTGGACCGGAAGTTTGGGATCCCTTCCCCTTTGTTCTGTTCTTCCTCGTGAGCCCAAAAATGATGTGGAGGACCTTGCCGGTGTAAGAATGGCTCATGAGCACAAGGCGCCATTTTCAACAACAAAGGTGTCGTTTGGTTTGCCGCGCCTTCGCGAAGTGGTAGAAGGTGGGGATTTGGGGTGAGATACCAAGGAGGGAGGACACCCAAATTGGGCAAGGAGGTGGTGCAAAATGAACAAAATAATAAATCAGAGGGAAAATAGAGGTGTTCGAGGCTGAGAGATAGCAAAGGGGGTTCTTCACAAGGTGTGGTTGCGGTGATCCTTGTGGGGGTCCTTTTATAAAGTATGGTCAAGGTGGGTGGGTGATCCTTTCCTAGGTCATCTTAGGAAATTAACCCTATGCATATATACATCACAACCATCCTCAAAATATCAAAGAGTTAAAACCAATATCGAGAGTCGAAGTTTGGACATCAAGATCATATGTATAAATATTTCAAAGCTAGGGTTTACATTCCTATTAGACCTTAGGGGAGATCACTCATCTATCTTAAATTCCAAAAAACAATATCCAAGCAACATTTGAGCAATATTTGTGATATCAATCACTAATTTTATTACCATTGTTTCAAGATTTGATGAATGATCTAGACTTCAGTATTTCTAAGAATTTAGCCACAAGCTATAGTCAACATTGTGTCTAAAATTGGGATTCAAGATTGAGTATCAAACTTATTATAAACTTGACCTATTGGATATTTTAGTCAAGAATAAAAATCAAGTGAAAGGGGTTACCTTTCCAAACACTAATAATCAACAAGATGACAATTTAGAGGTAGTCATAAATAGGGATGTGACTAGGATTAGAGGAGTGAAAACTAGGACTCTCTGTATCTAACTGTTCAATTCAATTATTAGAGTATGTGTGATTCGATAAGGGTCCATCCATATCTAAATGTTCTCATTAACACCCTCTGTATGTTAGTCACTATGTACCAAAATGACCAGTACATGGTAGAGAATATTGATGTTCAAAATAGAGGCGATTAAATGGGTCCAATTTTGATGTAAATTTTCAAATCCAAAGATAGGTTCTCAATCATAAGGTAGCGATCCCAATACAACATGGAATCAAATTTCCAATTTTTGGTGATATGGTGAGTACAAGGTTTGTTTCAAAAAATTAAAAAGGGTAACATAATCAACAGATCATAATCTATATCTAGTAATGATTTCATTGGTTCTTTCATTGCTAGCAAGTCTTGATATGGCCTTCTGACCAATCACTAGATTTTTGTGATTGAACATGTCCTCCTTTGCAACTCCAACCTCTATTTTTGTCTCTATCTCCATGACTACGGGCTTGGATGTAGGGGTAAAGGTAGTCATGGTGATTTAGACTCCTCCAAGAATGATCAATGTTTTGTATCTTGCTCATTTAGCCATAACATCCATCAATATTTTGGTTTGTACTTTTCAATCATTGTCCTTGATGGACCTTTTTAGTTCATCCTCATCACCATCAACATTATTGCACATGGTTCTTTTTCCCTTGTCACATCATTCTCAACTTCTTCTTCAACAACTTTCTTATTCTCAATTGTCTTTCTCCTTTCTTCACAATTTTTCCTCTCAGTCTTCTTTTTATCAAGCTTCCCTTCTCGGTCATTAGATGGTATTTCACTTTGACTATGGGTTTGTGGGGCCATCTAGAAGGTATATCCATTTATGAATCCTTTAATCACATAGGTCGAGTTAAGAGTATATCAAATAATAGGATATTCATCTATATAATTTTAAAATTTATTTCACAATTTTGTTCATTCCCATACTACCTAAAAATAGGGAGAGTGCATATCCAGCCATGATACCTAGAAAAGGAAGAGACGAGGAGTCACCCTACTTAAAACTAATAGGTGGTCTCTGTGTAATCCATAGAGAGAAGACAAGATAATTGGAAGACTCTAAGGTTTCAATGGGGAACCGTTGCGTCTAGTTTTGGATCAATTGAGGCCAGGTAGAGAGAGGAACCTCAGCCACTGTGAAGACGGATAGGAGGTGATTATGCCAGAACCTCGAGTCTAGACACCTCAATTTTCACCATTATGAACTTTAGGGTTTCCTGGGTTTAGGGGACTCAAGATGTTATTTACTTACTACATATGACAGTGTGTGGGCTCTGATACCAACTGTCATGGAACTGTTCTTACCCCAATCCCAATCCAACTGCCTAGACAGAGGTAAAGGGATTGAAGCGCCCGTCACTGAGTGGTCCAAAAGGATCTCACACACTGGAATATACAATAAAAAATAATAACTCATAAAACAAAAGATTTAAAGAACTAACCAACACAAATATGAGATTTTATAGATTTTTTCCATACAATTAGAGTTTTTCATGAGCATAAGCGATCTAGTCAATTCTTCATAATGATCCATCTTATTTTCCTAAAATCAGTTTAATCGAGACGCAATCAATGCAAATTCATCAGTAGGCTTTGAAAAGAACATATATTGAAAAATTCAAAATATTTATAGAAAAATATAGTACTTAGTAGGACTTATAAGAAAAATAATCAACAAGATATTAAAAAAAACATTTTTCCAACAAGATTTTATTACAAGGTTCCCATTATGCTAATATCGAGAAGCATGCTTATATATTTGTGTGGCTCCATCGCCCCAACGAGATGGGGGAGGTCATCAAGCTCCTCTCCATATGAGGTAGGAGTTCAATTGACATGTATAATTTGAGATAATTTGACATGTACAAGTTCCATCCTCCAAATGAGGAGGTCTATTGTACTCGATATCAACTAGTATTTTAAGAACTGAACCAGTTAGACCAGTGAACCGATGATCGATCGGTCTGGAAGCCTAAATAACTGGTTATGTGCCTTTTTCGGTCCAATTGATAAGATACATGATTGGACCGGTCCAACCAATTGACTGGACTGAACCAGTGGTCCAATTATAAGAAGAAAGAATAAACCAAAATATAAAAAAAAACTCTTATACAAATTCAAATTACGTGAAAGAAAGCACTACACACCCAACAACCAATGTTGTTTCTCATAAAACAAGTGGTAAATGGTTGTAAAGATAAATATTTGTACATTGTTCCTATAAGTTTTTAAGAGTTGATGTAGTTGGAGGATATGGTTTTGGGACACGTAGCAAAGATACACAAATGTCATCATTTATCAGATTTCCACAAAAAATTACACTTTCTCACCAACCCAACATTTAGGGCCATGTTTTGACTTTTTGTGTTGGGAGTAAATTTAATTTTCACATGGATAAATTTAATTTAATTGAAAATTTAAAACAATTGTTAATTTAGAATCACATTGGTTAATATGATTAATTTATAATGATTTAACTAACCAATAAAACAAACTTATACATTTCATTATTATAAAGGTATTGCAATAGAATATAATTTATTTTGTGATACATATATGATTGTGATGAATATGTAACCATATGTATGTATGTATGTATGTATGTATTTATATACATATATATCTATCTATCTATCTATCTATATATATATATATATATATATATATATATATAGCGGTTCAACCTGTCCGACCGCTAATTGTCTCGTACTATGGTGACCAGTTCGGTTTTTTTTCGGTTCAATATTTTTTTGATGTCATGTTGAAGTCATTTTTGATCCAACCGATTCGACCAGTGCGATCCAACCCGGATCAACCCGATCCGAGTCAACACCGGTCTGGTTCCAAAAAAAATTGATATCAACAAGTATTACTAACAGTCATAATGGGAAATATCATTTATGTTTTTAAGTTTGTTGCAAACTATAATATAGAAAATTGGAAGACTAATCAGTAGGGAACACTAGCTCAAACAAATACATAGACAAGATTTTGAAGAGGTACATTCAAGTATCATTCAATATCACTAGTCTGTTTAAGGAGGAATTAATATAAAAGCGTACCTTCTTGGTTTATTTTCTGAATATGGATTCCAAGAAATAATAGATCAATCCCTATATTCAGATCCTACATCAACAATATTGGATCAAGGTTCAGGATCATGATGTTTATAAGATCATGTTTCAATTCCCAAGATTAGGGTTACTCATTTATATTTAACCTTGAGGTTAGTTCATTCATTTACGATCAACAACAATTCAAGACGTTCAACATTATTCAAGTGTCAATAATATTTCAAGTATGAATGACCCACTAAGGTATTTTTGGAACATGTTAACCCAATTATTATTATAATTATTAAAGTCATTATCAAGTCTCTAGATCATCATCAAGATGATTTGACATCATTGGCGTTCAATATTAGATCAAGTTTTGATTGATGTAAAACTAAAGTCATGGATCGGATACTAGGTCAAATGATCAAGGATTTCACAAGATTTAGATCAATCATAATATCAAGATTAAAAATTATTTTAGGGTACATGATTCATATTCAAGAGTGGATAATCTAAAAATATTTGATATAGATTATTAATTAGTCAAGTATGATTTTAGTATTTCAGGATGATCATCAGAGTCAAATATTAGGGTTTCCATAGAGTAATCATGATTAATGAGTCATTTAGACAAAAGTATAAGCAAGAGATCAAGATCTTGGGATATTAGTGATATTCATAAAGAAACTACTCTCCAAAGTATTTTTAAATGATATTTTGGATTTTTATGATTAAAATGGACTATTTATTCATAATTTTTGGAACTACAATGCATTTTCTAGGATTTAATCAAGATCAGGCCATTTTATTGATTATTCATGTGAGAGGGTGAATAATACCTTTAATAGAAAAAAGGGTGACCATTGGATTACACAATCAGAGAGATAAGATCATTCCATGTAGGCATTATGGCTCATTGGGTTCAGAGGATTGGTTCAATCCTGGCTCAGGGGTTCAATCTTCAATTCGTTGGTTCAATATATGGTTCGCTGAGATTTGGGTCTGGTTTATCTCTCTTGGACCGAAGATTTGGGACCACATTCCCCTTTGTAATGTTCTTCCTCATGAGCCCAGAAACTTGGTGAAGGACCTCTCTAGTGTAAGGAGGGCCCAGGAGTATGAGGTGTCATTTTCAAAAATAAAGGTGTCGTTCAGTCTTGCCGCACCTTCGCGAAGTGGTAGTAGGTGGTGATTTTGGGCAAGAGGCCGAGGAAGAGGAAGACCAAATCAGGCTAGGGGGAAATGCAAAATGAATAGAAGAGGAAATTAGAGGGAAAGTAGAGGTGCTTAGGGTCGAGACAGAGAGCAAGGGTGGGGTTCTTCACAAGGTGTGGCTGCGGCGGTCCTTGTGGGTGCTTTTATAGCGTTGGGGTTGGGTTTAGGGCTAGCTCGGGTTCTTCGTTGCAGTCATTTCCACTGGAGTTAGAGTGGTGAGCAAGGGAAACATTTTGATGGCTGAACAAAGCATTAAAGGTGGTCAAAGTTGGGTTGGGTGAGTGCAAAATGGTGAGATGATGTTTCTGATCGATTAGAAATTTGAATTGTGGTCCCATGAAGTTAATTGCTCCTCTCGGCCTCATTGACTCCTCCCCACAATTAGCAGGAGGTAGGAGATGAGCCTACTATCACCTAATCTAGCCCTGATCCATAAGAAGGTAGATCCAAGGGCTGAGACTTGCTTCCGATCCCTGCCATGAATTACTGACTTGGAAAAGTTAAATAAAAGAGAAAATAAAGGGATTTTTAATACATTAAGGTCAAGAAATCATAGGAAATTGTAGGAATGTTCAATTGAGATGAAATTTTGATCACAAGTTCAAAAAAATGTGTATAATTTTTAGAAATAGTTTGAGAACCAAAAGATTTAGTTATATGGAGAAAAGTATTTGTTTAGATAAAGGGATAAATTAACTTAATTTGTAGTGTCACAAGGTATATAAAATACATTTTGATAATTATGTTTCAAATTTGAGTATCAATATTGATCAAGTAGCCAAGGGATAATGAATTGAGGTCATGAGTGAATATAAAGAGGGAAAAATAGGATTTGAACAAAAAAAGGGGAAATTTCACTTTATCACAATTCCACCACTTGATCCTGTTATCTTGGATTCTCTTATGCTTGTCTTTATTGCTCGTCATGTCAATATCCAAAGCCACCAACCTATATTGGGTCTTGAGTTCATCACTAATAATCATGTTACAATCCTTGTATAGTTTACGATCCACCCACCTCATAAGGAGGTAACCAATTTGGCTGCAATTGTGCCCACTCTTGAAAGTAATCTTATGAGACTCACTTTTCTTGAAATGGGTGTTTTCCAAAATCATATCATATGCAATTGCAAAGTCTAATATCCTCTCTCCTTCTCCATTTTTGCTACCATATCGAAGACCCCCACGAACTCTCTAATAACCAACATTGCTACTCACATATGACTATTTAAATCACTCCCAATTATGATCTTCTCATCTGTCATTATTCCCTACATCAATTCATTTATGTCATCCCAAAAATCCTTCTTAGCCTCCTCCCTAAGGCCAACTTGAGTGCATAGGCACTAATAATATTAATTGTCCTTCCCTCAAGAACAACCTTGATATCTATGATTTTATCACTGAGTCTTGTGATCTTGACAACATCATCCTTCAACATCTTATCAACAATAATACCTACTCCATTTCAAAGTTTATCAATACTCGTATACCAAATTTTGTATCATGCTCTCCAATGTCTCTACAATGTTCCACTGTCCACTTGGTTTTCTACAAGAAAGCTATACTGAACCTTCTTCTCATCATGGTGTCCACTATCTCCAAATATTTCCTTGTAAATGAGTGAATATTCCAACATCCAACTCTAATCCTTTTTTGTTGAACTTACATCTATACCTGCCTTTGTAGAAAATGCCGCTCATGCACATTTTTCACTACATCTGGGCAATGATGTGGCGGAACTAGCTTCTTTACCCACATACATCCAAGATGTGGTAACCCTTGCACATTTTTCACTACATCTGAGCAATGATGTAGTGGGACTAGCTTCTTTACCCACACCCATCCAAGATGTAGAAACCCTTTATATGTCCTTCAACACAACCAAGCGCCACAATGTTGAAATTCCTTGCATATTTGTCACTATACCAGGTGTCGATGCAGCGTGTCATTAGGTAGGGATGCTCCAATTTTTTTTTGTAAGGATCCATATCATAGAAAGAGTGAAATTTTTTTTATGTATCACTGTCAGCCTACCACCAACCCTCCTCCTTTACTTAGGCTAGGGATTGACTACATTTATATAGATTGTACGAAACATAGGCGAAGTTTTGTAACATGAAGGCACATAATTGTAATAAATTGACCAAAATTGTAATAGAAAGACTCATTTTGTGAATATATCATGAAAATTTTATTGTCCCTCTGAAAACAGTAAAAGTGATATTAATGAAAAAACAATAAACAATTTACATTGTACTACAAAAGAGTCTTTGTGTTACAATTTTGTTCATGTCATTACAATTTTAGTTGTCTCACTACAAATATGTTCTTTCCTATTACAAAATAGATGCACATGTAACTAACCTTAGTTACCCACATGGGTACTGAATGATATATATATATATATATATACATACATACATAAATAAATATATATATATATATGGGAGAGGGGGAGAGAAATCTTTCTCTCTTAATCCCATATATATATATATATATATATATATATATATATAAATAAAATTGAAAAAGGCTATGAAATTGGATTTGGACAAATCACATGGAAAAACTAAATTTATTATATCATTTTATTACAAAAGTTGGGACTTGGTGGGCCTGGTAAAATAGAAAGCAATACGAGACATTGACATTGATAATGATGTAAAATTTTAATTAAACAACTAATAAAAACTGGCTATGAATTTCAATTTGGAATTACTTGGATAAAATGATTTTGATCTATATTTCTACCACAAATGTTGGGTCTTGGTGGGCTCAAAAATTAGAAAAAAAATGAGACATTAACAATGATAATGCTTATAATTTGACAAAACAACAAATTAGGAAAAACCCATCAACTTAGATTGGGACAAATCATTAGGAGGAAGTGATTTTGATCTCACTTTTCATCACATTTGTGGGCACTTGGTTAGTCAATAAATACATAATGCAATATGAGACATAATAAGAGTAGTGACCTAGAATTTGACTAAACAATAAATTAGAAAATCTATATAAACTTAGATATGGACATATCACTTGACTGAAAAATTTGGATCAATCTTTTTGTCATAATTTTTTTGACATTGTGGGTCAAGAAAATAAAAAAGATGACTAGACATTAATATAGATAAAGATGTACCATTTGACTAAACAAAAAAATTATAGAGAAGTCATCAATATAAATTTAGACAAATTAGTTGGACTAAAGGATTTTGAGTTTTCCTTTTATCACAAATAATGGGACTTGGTACATGTGAAAATGGAGAGTAATATGACAGATAGATAGTGATAAGGACATACAATTTGACTAAAAAAAACAAATAAGAGGCCATCAACTTCTATATAGATGATACTTTGATGAAATAATTTTGGTCAATCATTTAACATAATTGTTGGGACATGGTTGGAAGGTCAAAACATGTAAATACAAGACATTAACATAAAAATGATGTACAACTAGAGACAACAACAAATTCTAAAAGCGTCTATCAACTTGGATTGTCACAAATCACATAGACAAAATGGTTTTAGTCGATCTTTTTATCACAAATGTTGGGACTTGGAAGGCCAAACAAACTAGAAAGCATTATGAGACATTCAAACTGATAATGACATACAATTTGTCTAAATAGCAAAGTAGAAAAAGACCCATCAACTTGGTTTGGACAAATCACTTGAACAACATAGTTTTTATCTAATTTTTTATAAAAAATATTCAACTTGATGGGCCTAGAAATTCAAAAGCAATAGGAGACACTAACATCGATAATGATGTCCAGTTTGACTAAACAACAAACTAAAAAATCAGTTGTCAATATGAATTTGGGCAAACCACTTGGAAAAAAATGATTTTGATCCATCTCTTTATCATATAATGTTGGGATTTTGTGGGTGTAGCAGAACATAAAGCATTATGGGACAATGACAATGATAATGATGTACAACTTGACTAGACAACAAGCCAATAAAAGTGTCCATCAACTTGGATCTAAAGAAATCACTTGGAGGGAATGATTTTGATCTATCTTTTTATCGCAAAAATTGTGACTTAGTAGACCGGGCAAAATAATAACAAATTTGAAACATTGGTAGTGGTAACGACATTCAATTGACTAAACAACAAATGTAAAAATTGACCATGAACATAAATTGTAACAAATCACATGGATGAAATGTTTTGTAATAAATCCTTTTATCAAAAGTATTGGCACTTGGTGGACCGGAATAAATAGAAAGCAATGTGAGACAATTTTGCTAAATAGCATACTAAAAATGTGACCAAGAATTTAGATGTGAATAAAATACTTGGATGAAATGATTTTGATTAATCTCTTTATCATTTTGAGACTTCTTAAACCAGACAAAGTTGAAATATGAGACACTAAAAGTGATAATGGTGTATGATTTTGAGTAAACAACAAAATAAAAAAGCGGCCATGAACTTGGATACAGACAAATACTTATGAGAAATAATTTTGATCTATCTTTTATTCACAAAATTAGGTCTTGGTGGAACGTGAAAAACAGTAAGCATTACACAACAATAACAATGATAATGACGAACAATATGACTAAACCACAAGTTAATAAAACTTCCATCAACTTCAATCTGAACAAAATTACTTGGACGAAATGATTTCATCTATCTTTTCATCCCAAATGTTTGGACTTGGGAGGATCGGGATAACATAATGCAATACTAGACATTAGAAATGATAAAAACTTAACAACAAATTTGAGAAGCGGCCATCAACTTGGATTCGAACAACCCACGTGGATGATCTGGTTTTAATCTATATTTTTAACACAAAATGTGGGGCTTGGTGGCCCGGTATAAAGAAAAGGAAAAACGAGACATTAACTGCGATGATCACAGAAAATTTGACAAAACGCCAAATCAAATAATTGGCCATCAACTTGGATTTGGACAATTAACGTGGTCAAAATGATTTTGATATATCTTTTTTCACAAATGTTGAGACTTGGTTGACCGGGAGAAACCGAATGTATTTAGAGACACTAACAGTGATAATGACGTACAATTTGACTAAACAACAGATTTAAAAGTGGTCATCAACTTGGATTTGGACAATTCACTCGGAAGGAATAATTATAATCTATCTTTTTATTTAGTGCTCTTGGAAAATACATAAAGAAATATGAGACACGAATTGTGATAGTGACATATAATTTGTCTGAACAACAAATTAAAATAGTGGCCATCGATTTGGATTTGAATAAATCACTTGGAGGAAATTATGCTAATCTATCACTGTATCACAAAAAGTTGGACTTGGTGTGCTGGGAAAAACAGAATGCATTACAAGACATTAACATTGATAATGACATACAATTTAATTAACAAACAAATAAAAAAAGTAATCATCAACTTGGATTTAGAGAAATCGCTTGGACAAAATGATTTTAATCCATTCTTTACCACAAATATTGAGACTTGGTCAGACCGGTAAAAAGCAATATGAGACATTAACAGTGATTGCATCGTACAAACTGTGACTAAATAACGAATTAGTAAAGAGGCCATCAACTTTGATTTGGACAAATCACTTTGACCAAATGTCTTTTTTATCTATATTTTATCAAAAAATTGGGGACTTGGCTTTCCAAGCATATACAAATAAATACGAGGTATGTTAATAGGTACACTTTGACTGAACAAGTTCAAAAAGTATCCATTAAATTGATTAAAACAAAACACTCGGACGAAATCGTTTTTACCTATTACCACAAATCGTGGGACTTTGTGAGTCGGCTAATATTGAAAAAAAAATACAAGACATTAAGTGTGATTATGACTTACATGATAACAAATTGAAAAGGTAACCATCAACTTAGATTTGTACAAGTCACTTTGACAATATGGTTTTGATCTGTCTTTTTGTAACAAATATTTAGACTACGTGGGCCTGGCAAGACAGAAAGTATTATGAGACATTAAGAGTGATAATGGCATATAGCTCGAGCAAACAACAAATTTAGAAAGCGGTCGTCAATATTAATTTAAAGAAATCATTTGGGAAAAAATTATCATCTATCTTTATATCATTATTTTGGGGCTTGGTGGACATGAAAAACAAAAATCACTACGAGACATTAACAATGTTAATGATGTATAATTTGACCGAATGACATATTAAAAATCGGCCATCAACATGGATTTGGACAAATTACTTGAAAAAAATGTTATTTGTAATATGGTACAAACTACGGTGTAAGCCGTTAATAGTAAAGCTTTTACCATTGAGGCATGCAGAGATCACTGTCCTTAAGAGTATTTCCGCTGTACTCGACGGCGAGCGCCTGTGCGACAACCTCCTGTGTGGCTACTCTCCCAAGATCCAACAACGTTTGCCGACGTGAAGCGCGCATACGCAGTCACGACGACGAGCGAAAGGCAATCGATCATCCTTCGAGTGGACAGACTGAAGGCGGAGAAGCGAGGAAGACGAGAACGAGAGACATTTTTTCAACCGTACTTCGTATAAGTAACAATGAAAAGGCGCGTGAAGAGTTGCGTTGCGGTTGCAAACCGGGCCGTTTGGAAGCATCGAAATGAAGAGGTGCGACAAAAAAATTTGCGGCACATGTCTCAATTTGATTCAGTGAACCGAAGAACAAAACTAAGCTGGGGTCGTGCCCGCACAAGGGGCTCTGGGAGGTCGGATTTGCACCCCCCTGCGCGTGGGATGCGACATGCGCCGACACGCCCGATTAAAGAGTTTCCGGACCGGACCGGCCCAAACCCATTTGGGCTGCCCTACTGTGTGCGTGCAAAGCCCACATCCTATTTTATTCCTCAAATATTACATGGACTAGCAACCATATATGAATAGGAGGGAAGTTTCCAAAGCAAGCAATGTGGAACTAAAGACTTTTACTTTGAAATACAACAGCAGTCACAACAAAAAAAATGAGCTATCTTTTTACCACAAATATTGAGACTTGGATGGTTAGGAAAATTATAAAGCAATACGAGACATTAACAATAAAATTTAATAGACAACAAAATAGAAAAGGTTGGTCGTAAACTTGGATTTGGATCAATCACTTGGATGAGATATTTTCTATCTATCTTTTTATCACATATTGAAACATCGTGAGATAGCTATATCTCAATATCTTTAATTGTACTAGACAACACCATTACCTCTTTAGTGACAAAACTATTTTTAACGAAACACTCATTATATTTATCAAGAAACTCAAAATTCCAATTGGCACTAAAAATTTTAAACCAATAAACATCTTCACTAATACATACAAGCTCATTTCTACAACAATTATCTCTCATATGATATGTCAAGTTGATAAAATTTTGGGCATTGAACAAACAACGTTCATGGTGGTCAGGCATATACAAGATTCATACATAGCCAACAAAGTCATGCATACTTGCTATAGAAAAAAGATACCCCAATTTATAGTAAAACTCTAGATTGAAAAATCTATTGACAATATTAATAAGAAATTTCTCTTAATTTTCTGAAGTGTTACGACTTTCCTACAAAAACATACCCCACTATCCATATTTGCATCATTATGTGCCATTTTCCATTCTCATTAATGACTCTCATTTATATTGGTTAAATATTTCTACTATAATGAGGCAAGGTGATCTCTTGTTTACTCTCTTTTATCATTGTCACATCAATCCTTGCCTCCATGTTCTGCCTTGTTGATAGCAACATCGTGGTGAAGATTGACATCTTAAAGAATAAAAACTAGAATATTATACAATTTGTGGTTGGCGTAATAATATTGTTCAAAAATGAAGACTATTACATTGTCAATGTCATAGTAATGCATGGAATCTAGTAACATCTTTGGGTTCTTAAAATAAGCTACCAAGTCAATACTTCCTAGCATGAATTTTATGATGTAGACATAAATCGATTTTACAGTATGATACAATACAAACCTAAAATTGTTGCCCGATGACATTTAGTTCCCCATTATTACCTCAAAATTCATGTCCAATCGAACTTCCTTTCATAATACTAGTTAGTTATTTATTAACAAAAATATAAGAATAGCATAATCAATGATAGGCAAGCAACCCACTATTAATCAAATGCAACACAATTTGGCACTTAGAGGACAAACACCCATAGTCATGTGTTTCATCTAATTTTAGTTAATATGTCTCTCAATAATATCACCTTATACTTCATCAATTGTATTCTTCTTCCCATCAAGGTTGACTATGAAATCAAAAATCAAAAGTAATATACATGGTGTGGAACCGATGACCAAAAGAAAATGCACTTGGTTAACTAACTAACCACTTTTATACCTTATGGTTTGAGTTGTTGGGGATCATCAATTTTAGGGTTCACTCCTCTTGCATTTTTGACAATTTTTTAGCCTCTATCATTTGTAAACAAAAAGGCACTTAGTCTAGCTTAGTTAAGAAATCATGTTTGGCAATGTATTCTTGGACCCATATTAAGAGTCGAACATGCTCCATTTTCTTACTGCACCTCCTAAAAGGGTAACACTTAACTAAAAAATCCATCTATTCCCGACTAAACTATTGGTAGTCAATTACACTTTGGCTTGATACTTGCTCAGCTTATGGATGACTTATCCAATATAGTTTCAACATTCAAATACCCAATAATATAAAGTATATAAATCTTAATTAAGCTTAAAAGATGTTGAGCACCAAAAGGAAAATTAGATTTCAAAGGTTCATGACCCAACTTGGCCTCCTTAATGTTGTCCCACACCTCACAAATCATTTGATTAGAGCATACAACAATAATAAAATTTTGGGGATCCTAGGTGACTATTATAGTGTTCTAATGTATTCTACTTCTACATCCTTTCAAGACGACAAACACCTTTCATGATACTTTCTAGTACATAAAACATCCTTAAAAGTTCTCTTACTCCTTTATATATTTGGACACACCAAACTCTTTATGGGCTACAAATGACACAACAATATGAAATGGTCCTTCTGTATGACTCCTTTGTGAAAATAACACTGACAATGTTAATCATATTTCCTTTCATTACACATTTTCTATACATAATTGGTCTCAATTTTTTCATGTTAGTTTTAACTTTTATGATTTTAGCATGGTCACTGTCTACATACTCTTATTTATGGTGGCATGTGTGGGCGATCATATGCAAGCTCAATGTAGTATTTTAGCTGTTGGTTAACCATTTATTCTTTTAGTTTGTTATGCAACTCTAACACTAAAATCATTTCAATTATAAATTCTACCCAATCATTTTGTCATTTTTTAGCTCGAAATCCAAAGGGCCTTTAAAGGCTTTTTCCATATCATTTAATAATGATGGCCTCACTTCGACAGGGATCATCACTTCTGATGGTGCCGAGGTGTACAATGTTCATGATGCTAATTGATGATGATGTCATTACTACAATTCCTATGTGCTCACCATAAGCTAATATATGCTCCTCCTATTTATTCAATGAACTGTGTATATGCTATATGTTGTATTAAGGGAATCTTGTTGTCAATTTATGAACATGTATTCATTGTGTAGTTGATGTTGTAGTTTATATTAAGGGGACTCTAGCACTTTCTTTTTGGAATGAGAATATATGCCCTCGTGTTGTTCAACTATTATTAATAAACCCCTAGTGGCCTTACTGTCACACCATGCGACTTCAACAAGTTAGGCAGTTACAACTTTTGCTAATATTTAAGTATTAGAGAAAAATGAAATTCAAACCAAAAGCGACACCCCCATCAACCTTAATTGTTTGTGGTCACAAACGTCATGAATGCAAAGAATGTCAAGACAAATAGACAGAAATTTTGGCAATTGATGGTTCCAATGTAAGCCATTAATATGACATAGGAAACTCATACAGAGAGGACTCTCTGTACCCAAAAAAAGGGCACTGGTTCAATTTCCCAATGCATTGATCCTCACCTTAAAATTTGGTATTACAGATAAAAATTTCAAATAGTTACATATGTAATATGGAATTCACTACACGTGTTTCCCAAAAATAACTATTTGGTCAAAAAATAACTCATTAGAAAAAAGTAACTATGCTGACCAAAAAGTCACTAGTACGCTAAAAAAGTAAAATTGGATAGAATAAACAACAAAAATTCTAGAATAAATATGTAATTATATATTTATTACATCTATAACAAATGTAACTATTTATGCATGGCAAGTAATAGTTTACAAGGTAAAGTAACCTCGTACATGTGTAAAGTAAGAAACTCAAAAAAAATTAACCAAATTTTTAGCGGATAGCTACTTGCTTAGGCAATGAATGAATGCCATATATATATATATATATATATATATATATATATGTATGTGTGTGTGTGTGTGTGTGTGTGTGTGTGTGTGTGTATGTGTGTGTGTGTATAAATGGTCTAAATATATTTATGTCATGTGATAGGGAAGAAAACCCAATGCGTATAAGGAGGAATAAAATCTCAATGCCTAATATATGGTTAAACTGCTATAAGATATTATGAGTCCAAATATCACATTGCAAATATATTGGGCAAGATCACAATGATTTCCAATTTAATAATCAAGTAAAAAAATGATGGAAGCATCTAACATATATAAATTGGGTTCAAAGTACTCATATACATGACAATTAGGATTTCAATAATGATCTAAGAAATATGTAAATAATAATTAAAATTTTAAAAGGATTGAAGAGATTAAAAAAGAAGTGTAACTCAAAATATGCCTCATTGATAATAATTAGGATTTATACATGTATTCATAAATAAAGTAGCGTTGGTGCACATACCTCTCAAAAGTGGTATATATTCATAAATAGTCCTTATGTCATAGTTCACGACTTTCAAATACATATTTACCATGTATAAGAAACTTGGTCATTAGTTACTTCACTTAAATGATTAAACCCTAAAACTACACTTGATAAGTAGTCTGATGTTGGATGTAAAAACACCAACAGATGATCATTCTATTAGTTTTATACACTTATATTCTTCTAACAAACCATTGATGTATTATGATTCCTATAAGTTAAAGGTATGTATCTAATTATCAAAAGGAAGATAAATGATATATTGATGGATGTTCCCCCTTGAATATATATCAATTAAGCATACATGATAGATACATTGCTTTTTAATCCCCTTAAGTTAATCACATTATTTAGATAAAGCAAGGCTGGCAAAATGACAAATTTACTTTGAAAAGGCATACAAAAAACTTTATTGTCCGTGGGTAGAAATGAGAATGAATCAGGGGTTTTCTCTTGCTTCGTTCTCACCATGATTGACATAGAAGGATCTTGGCTCCTTAGACAATTTCACACCATGCATCACCACTTGTCCATCAAGATATCTCATCGATACTATGAGCATGAGGAAAAATAATCCATCCAATACAATATGATCCTCATTGGCTAGAGATATCATGAACACTTCCACCATGCGATAAGGTGGAAGGATCGGCCTAGGTCAGAACCATGTAAATGACAATCAAATATATCAAACATGTTTAAAGGGGCTAGGCAAAGCCCTAGAAGTGGAATGAGCAACACCGTTTCTGCCTCATCACACACACAATCTACAAACCACTCAAGAACTAGAATCCATAGAAGGCACCTCAAATGAGAAAATCGTAGGCTTAGAAATGTTTCTTGAAGACCATAATACCTCAAACTATCATTTCTATAGCCCAGAGGTCACTAGGGATTAGGTTGTCGAGAAAATGTGTGATCATAATATAACCTTCTACCATTGATGATTCCACAAGAGCCTGACCACGAAATGAGCAAATATGACATTCTAGCAATCTATGGGAGGTCCAAGCAAACACACATCCCTTGAGTTTGACTCACCAAAAAATGTACAAGTGAATGTTGTTTATAGAGAAGGAGATTATCAAAGGGTAAATGTTATGCAAGGCTTCAACATTTTCCCATGACTTCCTCTATGCACTCTGCGCCCCATGTGCCGACTCCAAAGCTCCCAGCAAGATGTTCCCACAACCTTGGATAAGACATGTTTGGTAGAATCCATGTTTCTATCACGAATGAAGGAAGGGATATGAAGAAAAAGGTCAGAGATAGGTGGTATGGTTGTGGGAGATAGTGGTTATGAAGATTTAAATTCTTCAGATCTTTAGGTAGAAGTATATGATGGAACTCGTCAATGGAAGAGCACAATATTTTTAGAAACTTAGAACCCAATTAGTAGGCAAATTGGTGACTGTAGATTCCATGTGATGCCAAAGAAGATCTTGTGACTATTTGGTAGCCACAAGTGATGTCATCGACAACCACATTAGGTGGTGACGTTGTTTGCTAAAGTGGAGGTTGGGTGCATGACGAGAGGTGAGTAGGGTGGCTAAAGTTTAGGGTCATCAAGGAAAAATAATAAAGGGAATAAATCAAAGGAAGGAGAGGAAGAGGAGAAGAATTTACAAAACTCATGGAGATTGTCATTCTAAAGATATAGAAATGCGTGATGAGAATGTTAGCTCTATGAGAAGGAAATACACTGGCTATATGAATTCAAGCAATAAAATGATTGGTTAATTAAAACTATTTTATTTAATTCCCGTCTTTCAATATTAAATTGAGGGGAAAATGATGGATAATTATATTTAAAATTGATAGGTAGGATAATTGTGAAGCCATGAATATGAATTGGGTATGAATGTAACATTTTCAAAACATTTACAATTAGATTACATTATGTTTATATTAAGCATCCATTTAATTTATTCACTCCTCTTAATTAATAGGTTGTGACTTTATATTAAATCTTGAATTAGTTTCTTTGTTCTAGGAATATTTTTGGATGTCACGTTAGTTTCAAGCCTATTATTTGGTATATCAGCGTATTAAATCATGTTATTAACTTATTATGGTTATTTTATCTTTAGACTCCCTATATTGAAGGTATTCATGAAGCATGAAATTGTTTTGATGTAATTAACTTTAATATATTTTAAACCACAAGCAAAATGGAACTTAATAGTAACATTATGAAAAGGATCATAAATTAGGGTTTCATGTTTTCAAGCTAGATTTGAGTATATTACAACATTCCTCCTTTTAAAGAGGATTTCATCCTTGATATAAATCCAATTTTAGTTTGTATACTAATTTATACTTTCTAACAAAATTATAGGTTTTTAGTGAACTTAATGTAGTAGATCGTGGTATACTACACCATATCACACTCATGACCAAGACAAAATGTGAAACTATATTATTCCATCAAGTCTCCATTAGTCTTCTTGTATAAGATGTTGACATAGGTAGGTTACAAACCCTAGGATTAACAATTTTCTATTCATTATGTTTACCTACATTATCTTAGCCTCATAATCCCCTTATCATTGTGAGAATCACTTTTTTCACAAATATACTTTACCATTCACTTTCGTTATAGTGTAATATACAATTCAATGAAGTTAACATCCATGATTTACATTGAAGTACATAGGTTATGATTAATGCAAACTTAATTCATTTTAATGATGACATGGGAAAGAGTGCACATTCGTTACATTTAACAATGCCTTCAACCTAGTTTCTAGAATATATATATATATATATATATATATATATATATATATATATATATATATATATCCATACCATTATTTTTGAAGAAAATTGGGATATAGGGGCCTTAGGTGCAAACTTTTAGATTATTCTATTTTGTAACTTACATTCTTATGTTCATTACTTAGCATAACTGAAGGTAAATTTGAAACTTATTTCAATCAACCATCTAGCATTCATTATGGTCCACATAGCAAGGTTTTCTAACATATCCTAGTTATGCAGTAGCTACATTCATTTAATACTACTACTAGAAATTACCCACATATTACTTATTGTACCACAACTAGTTTGTTTAGTCTTTAAGTTTGTTTACACTCCTAATAAATAAATAAATCATACAAAACTCCACCCCTTAAAAGGACACATTTATAACCTAACTAATCAATTATAAAGGAAATAGGGGTATCTCAACTAGGTCATACATATTTGAAACTTCTTATTTTTACTCTCCACTTCACACTAGGCCTAGGGTCTAAGGGTTCACCTAATAATTTTAGGGTTTCTTCACTAAAGTGTTTCTCTATAAACTTGAAACTTCCTTACAGTGGAGACTTGGTTTTAAAGACCATCATTAAATTATATACATCTTTTCTTTTTTACATATAGTTCAATAATGAAAATGAGTATAAGGATAAACACTTTGCGATGGAAATTTACAATTGGAGCCAAAATCAATTTGATAAGTAGGTCAACCACTTTTCACAACATATTACATATATTGTTTTATTATTATATCATTTCTTCATTCCATCAAAAGAATCTAAATCTTCAACCATATAAAAGGGCATCTCAAAAGCATCTCTATCTTGTAGATTAGGAAGGGAGAAAGGTTTCCTTTTAGCATTTTCAACATCTATCATATCCTAATAAGGCATGTAGTCCACCATAACCCTCTTCACTATAATCATAAATATACAATCTAATCTTGAGACGTAGGGGATTCATATGATCATCCAACATCATAGGAAGAGATTAGGGTTCCCCATCTCTAGTTGATTTATAAGCATGTGTCATCACAAGACAAGGTGAACTATATAGAAAAATACCATGATCTCGTTGACTATGTAGTATAAGTACACCATGGAGATGAGAGAGGTGAACTCCTGACGATATTTTTTAACTAATAGCTATGAACCACTAAGCATCATGCATGAGGCATAACAAGCTTAATGAGAATGGTATCCAACCCTTAGATATATGGATTTGTGCATATCTATGTCGAGATACACCATGTTAGAAGAAAGGCATGCCTAACCATTATGGGTCTAGTGTAGATTTCACTTATTATCTTGGGAGTCATCTCAACTCTTAATCTTACGTTGGGGTTATGTAGTTGTTATACATGCATGTTCAATACCAAAGTGGATGTTTGTGAGGCATGTAGTAAATGCCAAAGGAAATGGTTTTTTGTGAGAACTAGGGTCAAGACTAGATATCAGTGTTCATGTAAACCTATACTTATTCTCAAGAAAACTTCCTAGAAAATAGGAAATATGAATCAAATACTACAAGAGTGAACTCCTATGTTATGGAATATCCACCTTGATAAATAGGTTGGGGTGAATAGGGTTACTAAGGACTGAGTCTCAATTACTGCAAGTGACTAAATTAGTTAGAGAGTGAAATATAAATTGTGTATTCCATTATTCAAGGGTAGGCATATCATCAACCTAAATAGGGTTGCTTGATTATGTAATTAACAAACAACATTGGATAACTTGAAGTAGTCAAGTCACCTACTTCTTAAGATCTGATACCATATTGTAAAGAGTGGGAACAAATAGGGGACCACTCAAATGGTAAGATAGATAAGTCATAAATTAATCAAGCAGTGTAAAGGACATAACTATTTAATTAATCATAAATATCTACATTGATTCTCACCTTAAAAGGTGGTATTACAAGATACAAATTTCCATCTTTTACATATAACACCAACTGGAGAGGCAGTCTACCCATATCAAGCCATCATCATGTTCATGTTCATGTGCAAGATCCTTCTGAGTCCTCTAATGACCCTAAACCTGGGTGAAGGGGAACATCGCCCAAAAATGGACAAGGAAAAAGGTATGAATTAGTAATTATTGACTATGTGCATATGAACAATATTTAGGGCATCATAAGGATCATGAGCATAATAAGGATGTTTTGATAAAAAGAGGGGGTTTATCAACATGTAGGTATGCTCAAAAGATTGGAATGAGAGCATGAGTATCTAAGAAATTATCAAATAAACTGAGGCATTATCAGTTTTGAGAAGCAGTCTTATGAGACAATGAATTTCTTGCCTTTAGTCACAAATAATAACATATGAAAAGTGCAAGTAGATTAAATAGGAGCAATGCACCACTAAGAGGAATAAAATCTTACTACCCAACATATAATGCATGGTAGGAGAAATAAAACCCAAGTGTCTGGCAGGAGGAATAAAGCCTTAGTACCTATAAATATATCATGTAGCAAGAGAATAAAACCCAGTACCTAGTGGGAGGAAATGAAACCTCAGTTCCTATAATATGGTTAAACCACTATTAGACATTACTAGTCCAAATATCACTTAAAATAGAGTAGGAAATATGATAGTATAGTCCAATTTAATTATCTGGTACAAAAAGGATGGAAGCATCCAACATATACAAATTGGGGTCAAAGGACCCATAAACGCTAGAAGAAGGATTTCAATAATCATCAAAGAAATATTTGAATAAAAATTAAGATTCCAAAAGGATTCAAGAGTCTTGGAAGAAGAGTTTAACTCAAAATATGCCTCATTTTTAGTAATTAGGATTTAGTCATATATTCCCAAATAAATAGGGTAAGTGCACATAACTCTCAAATATGATATATATCCACACATTGTCCTTAGGTCATAGTTCACAGCTAGGGTAAGTGCACATACCTCTCAGAAGTGATATATCCACAGATAGTCCTTAGGTCATAACTCACAGTTTTCCATCACCTATTTACCATAAATAAGCAAATTGGTCATTATTTGCTCCATTTAAATCATTAAACCCTAAATTGACTCCTCTGAAGTAGTCACTTTTTGGCCCTGAAGACACCATCAGAATATTGGATTCATTTTCCTAAACTTATTCTTCCAATGGATTGTTGATTTATTATGACTCTTATAAGTAAAAGGTATGTATCTAATTATTAAAATAAAGATACACAATACAAGGATGGATATGCTCCCACAGATATCTATTAATAAGCATACATGAAAACATATTGGTATTTTAATATATTTAAACTAATTGTGGCATTCAGATAAAGCAAGACTAAAAAAATGGCAATTGTGCTCTAGAGACACGGATATAATACTAGACTTCTGGCGTGTAGAAATTTGAAATGAACCAGATATTTTCTTTCACTTCATTTTCTCTATGATGGGCATGTCATGAGCTCAGCTCCTTAACCGGTTTCATGCCATGCATCACCACTGGCCCAACGAGTTGTCCCATCGACACCAAAATCATGAGACATACATATCCATACAATACAACATGACCGCATGTGGCTAGAGATGCCAGGTACACTTCCAACATGTTGAAAAAGGTGGGTGGATTTTCCTAGGTCAGAATCATATGAACATAAATTAAATAGGTCAAACATGTTCAATGGGGCTTGGAAAAGCCCTAAAGCAGAATAAGAAACACCGTGTCTGTCTCTACACACACATAGTCTACAAACCATTCAAGAAATAGAAACCACAAACAAATGGGAAACTAAGAGGATGAGGAAGGCTTTTTGAGGACCATAGTATCTCATGACTATGTTTTTGTGACCCAAGGGTCACTAGGCATCCATGCTGGTGCCTAGTCAGGCTATTGAGAAAATGCAATATGACAGAAAAGCCTTCCTACATATCTTATTCCATGAGGAGATCGAGAGTGAGCATGAGAACAAGAACTCAACAAGAATGATGTTCTAATAGTGTTTGGGAGGTCTATATGAAAACATACACCTCAAGTTTTTGACTCACCAAAAATCATGCATGCGATAATGATTCACATGATAGGAGATTACTAGAGTATAGAAATTATGTAAGCTTTAGTAGTTTCCCATGACTTTGGCTATGGACTCTGCGCACCCTGCACCTACTATAAAGGGCCTATCAAGGTGTTGTGATAACCATGGACAAGAAAGGTTTGATGGAAACCTTGGTTCCTCCTAGGAGGAAGGAAAGGAGATGAAGAAACAAGGAAGGGGAGTGAGGCGACATGGTTGTGGGAGTTAGTAGATATGAGGATTTAGGTTTTTTGGATCCTCAAATATATTATATCATGGAACTTGTCAATGGAAAAGAACAACTTTTACATAAACAAGGAATTTGGTTAGTAGGCAGAGGGGCGGAAGCAGACTCCACATGATGATGAAGGAGATCTCACAATCATTTGGTAGCCACAAGTGTTTTAGTCGACAACCGCATTAGGTGGTGATGTTATTGGCCACAATGGTGGTTTACCCTAAGACGAAAGGTGAGTGGGGATGCTAGGGTTAGGACCCGCCAAAGAAAAGTAATGAAGGGAAGAAAAAAAGGAAGGATAAGTATATGAAGATAAGTTATAGAAGTTGTGCAAACTATCATTTTGGAGATAGAGAGCATACATGAGAAGAAGAGAGGTGGTATAGGAAAGAAATACATAGACTATATGCATTGGATACTATCAAATGATAGAGTTAACCAAACTATGCTATTTAATTTCTTTCTTTATATATTAAATTGACGGTGGAATGATG
This sequence comes from Alisma plantago-aquatica, assembly GCA_963693085.1. Taxonomy (NCBI): domain Eukaryota; kingdom Viridiplantae; phylum Streptophyta; class Magnoliopsida; order Alismatales; family Alismataceae; genus Alisma; species Alisma plantago-aquatica. Next base: position 649,899,871 of record OY856410.1, read on the forward strand.
TTTAATTGAATGAAAATTGGTAGGTATTCTAATTGAGACATTAGGAATCCTAATTAGCCATCAATTTAAACTTTCAAAAATGTTGGCTATTAGATTTCATTACTTTTATATTAAGAATCCATGACATGTATTTACTCCTCTTAGTTAATCAACTGCAATACTATATTAAACATTAATTTAGTTTGTTTTGTTTTATACTCCTAGGATTATGTTAGAGTGTCACATTTCAGCCAAGCCTATTTGGTATACATACACATCAAATCATGTTGTTGAATTATTATGGGTATTTTATGTTTATACTCCCTATGTTGAAGGTATTTAAGAAACATGTTATTATTAGACCCTCAATAAGTATAATATATTTTAATCAAAAGGAAAAAGGAACTTAAGAATGCAATAATTGGAATGGGCATAAAAAGGGATTTTAAGTTTTGAACCTAGATTTGGGTATGTTACACTAAGCTTTAATAAAATTTGTTCATGATAAAACATACATCTTAAAGGTCATGGTTCTACTTGAGGCAATCAAGAAAATTATTCAGTGTGTTTAAAATAAATGTGTTTACACTAGAATCTTAATTATAACTCTAGCCTAGAATCTACAAAGTAATACAAATGTATTAACATTATGTATGTAGTGGGTATGCACCAATCATGGGAGTAATATCATCAACACAAAATATGGTTACGGAGGACCAAAGTGAAGCTAAATCTGGATGATGCAACATTAACATTAAAAATTTTCTCAAAAAATTGATCATGAAGAACTAGAATAAGAGCCAACCCAAGTTTCTCTAAAACATGTATCTTGTGATAAAGGTGGATATCTGACAATCTGAATAGAAATTGTCTTCATCAACATCCATGAGTAGACCTATTTTAACTCAAGCATGACATGGAGTCATAATGATAAGATTCATGTGAGACATGATTAGGAAATGGATCAGGATAGACAAACTAAAGTAAGAACATATTGAATAGTCTTCTCTACAATGTAATCTTGAAGTCTATACAACTCAGTAACGAAAAGTATAAAGGAACAAATTACAAATATTTTATGACCTACTACCTAGTACTTATCAAAATCAATATCACTCATGAAGGCTCAATTTCACAAGGTTTTAAAGTTTTAATTTATATATACTTCAATTTATAACACTATGTAGTTTATATAATTTTGAAAGAGTACTATTGAAAGGCCTTTTACCTTAATAAATATTGAAAATGTTATATCTCATTTTCCACGTGACTTGACATAATTTGAGAATCCATCATACTTGATCCATATTTTTCTTAGATATGCTAGATTACTTAATAGTTTTGACCTCTGTAATTAAATATATTATTTCTTAGGAATATATATGTATGTACATAGGGATTCTTCATGCATCAACACTCAATAGAAAATCAACTAATTGGTGAGGGAATGAAGTATTATAGGATAGAGAGAACCTAATTGACCAATTATATTAGTGACAATATATGAGAGTCATTGATTGTTCACCAATGAAATATTACATGATTTTATCAGAAAACTCAATAGAAGCTTCATAAAATATATTTGACCACTCATAATTAATTGGTTGCCCGTGTAGAGTGACAAAAAACCAAATATCCAGTAAAGCTTCTAGTTGACTAAACAACATGATATGTTTTTAAAAGCAATACTCTTATAAAATGTAAACCAATTGGATCAACATAGTGGATATAAAGATGACTTAATAAATATTACTAGACCCTACCAACAAAAGTTTATTGTATTTCATGCAATCCGAAGGCCATGATGAGTATTGTAACCTTTAAGGGAAATTTTAGGTGTTGAAATACATGTAAACAATTGTTCTCAATTGAATTAAAATCCATCAAAATGGTTTTCCAATTTTCCTAACAATGAATGAGATCCCCATTTTCAGAAAGAGTTAAGTCTATGCCATACTCAATAGAATAGACTAAGTACCTATCCTAGAAACATGAAGAACATATTTCCCATGCTTCTTATCTTCCATATTTCAATTATATCATTATCTCATTGTGTGACTGTAAAATTGTTAACACTCCACTTTTGTGTCTTCCTGACTAACTTTTCAATTGATTAAGATAATGAAAAATACGAATTAAAATGATTAATGAATCAATTAGATATACATAAAAATCACAATTAGAACTTTTTGAGTTATGAGAACTTCATACCCTACCTACAAACCCTAAAGACAATCCCACACTTTATAAGAGAGAAAAGAGAGGATGCAACATTCAATCAAGGTAGAATTTCTCTAGAAAAAAATTGTATCTATTTCCTCATCCCCAATTCCAATCCCTCAGTGTTGAGAAGATATAACCTTGAGGGATTGATGTCACCCATATGATATTGTTGTGCTAATAAATTTCTTACAAGGAATTTTATATCATGGAAAATATAGTTATGTATTGTACAACAAAATCCACTTTACCTCATTGGGGTTTGTGATACCAAATAGGCATTGTTAGGTGACTAACACCTTCCATCACATAACATGCTATAGTTGCTTAATCTTTTGTGTTATTAACCCACTTTTCTTATGATCCTATTAGTTTTACTCATTTTCCTCATTAATGTAGTTGCAACTCCATTTAATTGACATGATGATTGTCATCCATCCATGATTTACAAAATTCACCCAAACCACAATGATGACCCTACTACGAAGACAACATCATAGTCATTGGAGAACCCAACAAGGTCCAAATTTCAAAATTGTTTTTAAATTTCTATTTTGAAACCGGTTCACGTTCACTCCTTGAGAGAGCCTGACCTAGAGTTTCACTTTCTGTGGTATGCTCCTTGTTATAGTTTTGTTCATTAGACCTATGTAAAGTGGTGCGGTACATAGAAGCATCCCCCACCATATCCTAAGAATTATTGTCATTTTTTTCATCTTCTCTACATAGAAGATGAGGTTTTAGACCCAAGAATCAAGACATGGGCCATTTTTCTTTGAAGATTTTGGTCACCCATTCTCGAAGCTTTCAAAGCAATGAAACCCTACACATAGAACATCTCCATGATCTTTTTTGAAGAGATGATTTCCAATAGTGGAGTTCATAGTTGCACCTATGTTGAGAGATAACGAAATCCCATAATACATGGAAGCCATTAGGAACATGTTCAGATTCTCTAGTGAACTTTTTCATTTTTGAGGCTTGCAAAAAGAAATCAATTTCCATTTTTTCATTTTTATTTATACCCTTTATCATTGGTAATGTTGTATCATTGCATTCCTCTTCTATAATGAGTGACCTCAGGAGGGAGGAGGGGTTATTGGGCCTACATTCAGAAATATCACTTAGTGAATGTGTGTCTTACACCCAAGGATCATTTTTTGTATACACATTCACGGTGGTATCCCGCAACCCTCCCCTTTTCTAAATGTTCTTAGGCAAAGATAAATTCAAATGCTCATTTAATTGGTCAAAATAAGGGTTTGTTTGGTAAACTTTTTCATCTATCAGTCATGACATTCATGTTCTATATTTTACATCTTAAATTTGATGTGTACTAATTTTTTAGTGTCGCATCTTGTAGCCTTTAAATTGCCTTTTTTGTATTGTCAGAAGTTACTAGATTCCTTTTTATTTATTTCTTTCTTTCCTTGTGTTTTTATTGTTTATAAGTTCTTTTTCCTTAATCCTTCTATAAATGAAAGAATTAAACAAAATGAATAAGAAAGGAAGAATTATAAAATTAAAAAAATTTAGGCTCTCACAAAGGGTGAACCCCACCTCTTTAGGTTATAATTAATGGCAATGCACAACTTCTTGTTGAGTTTCTTATGGAAAATTTATGTGGACTTCCAGTACTTTTATGAATAAATTGTTGTTCTATAGTTGATACAAATAAATGTTTTTAACTAAAGAGATTGCATGAAACATTTCTTTTGTTTCATAGTATTTCTTTTATTTCTAGTATTCAATGGCTTATTTTCTACACCCTTATTAAATATATTGACTTTTGGTTTTTAAAATTCAAACATATACACTTTACACACACCACCTACCCTATCGTGTCTGGTAGGGAGGTACAACAGTCACACTTCATAGTATGAAAGGCACCAAGGCATAAGTAGTGGTAGGATCCTTGCATAAGTAGGATAATCCTTAGCCTCAAGTATGTGCACTCCATTCTATACATGATATTTTGTAGCCACCATGATCAAGAGGTATATTGAGGGAAGTACCCTAGCGTAGAACCCAGAAACGCATAGTAGATGAAGTCATTTATACCCCTAGATGAGATAAGGACATTCATATCACCTAATATAGGTACATGTATGTAGAGGTTTTCAATATATTAATTAATTTGGTATGGAAGAAAATGGGGATATAATTGTTCTATAAGCATGTATGTAGATCTTCCTCACCCCTTGTTTACAAAACTCAAGACAGCTTTGAAATGATACCAAGATTTTGACCCCTTGGTAAATCCCCCTTCTTTTCAATGCCTAAGAAGTGTCAAAATACTGACAAACATTCCACTCCTTGGTAAACCCTTTTTAAAACCTAAATAATTTGGAGATTGTAACTTTTACCTTTTTGTAAAACCTTTTTGAAAACTTGATCTACATAAAGCCTTTGTAAGATATTGATATTAGAAAGCCCAACTTTCCAACACCCAAAGAGGTTGAAGATGTTAACTATCTCCTTTTAGTAATTTTTTTTTAACTTAATCTACACCAAGTCTAAACCCAAACATGATAGAGATTCCATTTTCTCCATTATTTAGAACTTTTCTCAAAAACCTAAGATACATAAAGCCTTCAAGGTATTGATATTGGTAAATCTAGATATCAAAAACTTGAATAGGTTGAATTGTATCATTTGGTTAAATCATATTTAGAAAACCGTGTTACATAAAGCCTTTGTAAGATATGGATGTTACTATATGAAATTTTCAAACCCTTAGATTTGGTGAAGGGATTTTGCTCAATCTTCAAGCTCCTTTTTGGTGATATAATCCCATTGTAATAATTGATCCATGAATGTTCAGTCGACCATGAGAAACTAGTATGGTCCCCATGATCACTAAGGAGCACAAACTTACTTAAAAGCCTCATAGAATGCCATCACAGTTGATCTTAAAATGGAAAATCACATCCAAGTACTAATCCACAATAAGGTACAAGCCCAAGCATCATATAAAGAATAAGAGATGAGCTATTTCTTGAACATTCTCATTACTAAAAAACTATATAAAAACATTCACCTTAATTTTTTGTTGAGGAAGATTTCGTATTCATGATTTTGACAAGACATCACTCCTTAATAAGGCCCTTGAAGAAATAAACAGAGATATGTGATTGTATATCACCATTTACTAGAATGAAATAATGTAGAATGGAGATGATTCCTTCAAAGGGAACTGCATCATGATTAACTCGTCAGTATTTGAAAATGAGAGGATGAATACAACCTGCTACATATGCATAGGGACAAGTAGTCATATTTTAGAAATTCTTATGGGGTAACGTAATGAATATTATTTTATTTGGGCATTCGATGCATATCCTTTGTCCACAAAATCATGTCACTATGATTTCATGAAACCTCGTAGTTTGTTTTGTAAGAGGGAAATTTTGTTTTCTTGTAGTCTATTTTGTAAGAGGGAAAATTTGTTTTATTTTCCTTCATTCCCTATAACTAAAATCCAACTGAACAATGAAGAACACTAATATCAATCACTTCCCATATAAGGGGAAAATAATAATTATTTAGCTAAATGCTTCAGGACATTCAATATTGCCCCCCTTGCCACAAAAGATGAAATTATATTTGCTATACATTATGAACTCTATTTCAAATATACCTTTTTATCAAAGGACATTTTTACTTATAAATCAATATTTGCATCACCTATAGTATGATGTCTTTCTTAAGCTCATAAAACATGATACTTACATATAAATTGCTATAGGTAACTACATCATGGGGCTTGTGGCTAGTAGTCCACTCCTTAAATGAAGCCCTTATTTTATATGTTCGCATGTATGTCTAGCATCTTATAAAAAATAATGTCTAGACCTAGTCCCTAGTTCATACTCCATCACATTGATGATCCATTCATTCTGTATGAATGACTTGGATTCTAGAGAAAACTTGATCAAGGACAATGCATCACTCACAAACCTCATTATGAACTGCTAGCCCAACAACAACCAACATTAGTCTTTGTGGCCTCCATAGTCATCATACATGCCTTTGTTGATTGCATGGTAACAAATTGTACTGATAAATTCTAGTAGTAGAAAATGACACATACGATTCAGATAGTAAAGAATCCAACAATCCTTTTTCATGGATCCAATGTAGAATCATGCCACCTTCAATGGGTGGTATTTGAGGATACTATCATATCCCCCAAATCAATCATTTGCAATTTTGATGAAGAGAACAATGTGGAAGTGACAACTGATTCTTCTTCCAAAAATGAACTGTCTATTCCCAACTCCTCCTATGGTTTTGGAAATTCAAACATCCATTAAAGGTTCAAAATCTAGATACTATTTGCTCATCCGATTAAATCCCTATGGTGAGGATGAATCACATTAGATGTGGTTAAATTGTACAATAAGAAGAAAGTGAAGGGAATAACAACCCATAATTAGAATCAAATCCTCCCTTTCCAACAATGACATGGATGTCATCATAAATTCCATTATGGTTATACCCACAAACTTATCCCAAGTAGGAGTCATGAAGATGACTTTGTCCATGTTATAGGTCACCCACATTGATGCCAGTATTGATGACATTCAAATACCTGACAAAGTTCATGCTAGAGCCACTTGAAAAGTAAATGAAATAACTTCAAGGATAAAATGAAAAGACTTAAGTAGTTTGGAGACTTGTATTACTTCCTACAAGAATGACTATCCAAGAAGTTTGAGGTCCGTGAGTTCTCAAAACATAAGTGGTGTAGAGATAAGAATACCCATATTTGTACCTACTACTTGAACAAGTTTCAGGTATAAGAATTTGACATGATCATGAATGGACCTTTCAGAGGTCACTCGGAGGACCAGATTTCACTTCATACAACCAAAAAAAGTTGTAGATAATGAAATCCATGGTCAATCTGGCCAACTATTTCATTTATAAGTATGCCTAGAACACTAACCATATGTCAACCATGACGGCCTCAAGGCCCTCACACAGAACATGGAAGAGTGATACTAATGGTTTTTTTAAATGAAGGGATATGGTAGTGAAAATTGATAAAGAAAACTAACAAGGAAGGGATATGAATGGTCATCAAATGAGACCCACCAACACTATTACTAACTGTAACATTCCAGGCCTACAATTCTATTCTTATCTCATTCAAGTAACTATCAACATAGAGACCACAATATGCAATGGAGTTTACAAGAATATTGTGCTCACCCTTAATATTGTTGACAACTACAGAAAAGGGTGGGGTAAATCCAAGGGTGATCATCTTAGATCCTTATGCATATATAGGAAATTTGTGACAAACCAAGAAGGAACAACCAACTAAAATTGTTGTAATGACCTCTACTACATCAACAAACTTTCCCAACAACAATTACAACTATTGCAACATTAATAAGGCTAATAGTAACCTTTTCTAAATTACCATTTGGAATGGCATCATCTCCTTTCCAGTAGAACCACTGGTGTATCCAACCACAGTGGCCTTATCCCCACCACAGGCCAAAAAAAATCCAAGCAACAACTCTATGAACCCCTTGGAGGGCATGATTTTATGGGACTTCAGCCCAAAGATAGTTTATACATGTGAACTCCTCTTGGGTTCATATAAAGAGGAAAGATCACCTCCTTACTAAAATTTAAAGGAAATACAAAACATCCACTTTTTCCAAGAAAAATAGACCATGTGGAATGTATGTATAATATTCCAAGTAAATAAGCATGATTCAGATACTTATTAAATGTTAATATCAGCAGAAAGAAACTAGTTATTACATTTCTTATGAAATCTTGTTCACTACATAAGTTTCTTTGAAAAGAAAAGAACATAAAAGAAACTATGGGATCTAGCAACAAGCAACCTAGTCAGCCTTGATAGAAAAACTTGAATCTACTACTCCTGAAGTTGGTCCTCTTGGCCTTGTTCACCACCTTGATCTATCCCTGGGTAGTTGGGAAAACACCCAGCAAAAGGGAAAGAAAAATAAGGTATATGTCAGAGAAAATGAACAAGAACAAAAGATAAGAAAACTATAAGGAAATAGGGCTAAGATTTCATCATAAGATGAAGAAAGTCAAAAGAATGAGGCATAAGTAAAAAGATGTTTTCCATAACAAAAATAGTAAAAGGGTTGCATGCATGATTATTATTGACTACCTAAAGTATGTAGGGTTGAGGAACCTACCTAACCTAAACCAATAGGTGAGGGAGAGTAACACATTCCAATCACCTATAAATTTTCTATATTGGGGAGAGTAACACATTCTCCAGGGCAAATTTACACATGCCCTATCTATGGGTGGTTGTACAAAAGTACCACTACTCTAGTTTATTAGTCTATTAAAATCAACATGCTAAGAAATATGGCAAGTAAAAGCATCAAGTAAACCTAAACATGGAAGTGGGGTACAAGACCCAAGAAATAAACATTAAAACTGATTTGGAGGCAGTTATAGCTAACGAATTATCAAAAGAGAAATTAGGGTTTAATGATAGCCTCATCAGGGAAACTAGGTTAAGTTACATATTTTCCCAACTTAGGTGTAAGAAAAGCATATACCTTTTTTTAAGAGATCCAATTACTCCTTCTTCACTACTTTATTTGATTCCAAAGATTGTTTTACCTATTTTCAATGTTTAAACATGAATTAGGGTTTACTCATGTATAAAAGCAAGGAAACCCTAAATTTTGGACATTTCAAACAAAACCTCGTTTTTGACCCTAAAACCATCACCATTGACTTAGTCAGGTTTTTCTGATTAAGAAAACATATAATTTTGTGTATTTTGAAGATATGGACCTTTAGATGTATTTTTAGTGATTTTTAATTAATTCATTCATTTCCCAAAAATACTTTTTTGACAAACTCAAAATCAGATGTTGAAACTATTTTTATTAGAAAGATGTGATTTTTATGAGTCCATAACATATTTTATTTTTAATTTTGGACATACAAATAATTAGTTATGATTTTATGAAAATCCACCATCAGAAATTGCCACGTAGGCAAAGGCGATCACACAACACCAAAGCAAAGCAAAGAGGGAACGTGCATCGCTGGCTTGGTCCAATCAGAGCTGGCCAAGTCAGGAGTCAAAGGTGCAGCCTTGACTCACCCCAAAGAGAAACAAAACTCATCCAAAAAGACATATCTACCCTTAGGAGAAAAACTGAGAGAAGATGGCAAGGAGGATAGAGTAGAAAAATCACACAGGGGATTCATCCCCTTCATCATGCCACCCCATGGATGATGAGAAGCAGCTCATGATTTGGGCAAAATTGCATGAGTGGATCAAACTTGAAAGCAAGCATACAAGAAAAACAAGTGAACGATCGCGAACCTGATGAACCAGACAATTGGGACCGAGACACCAAGGATCTCGAGCAAGATCTGCCGCAAACTTAGGAACAAAATCTGATCACCAATGAACAACCATGAGAGAACAGGGGAAATTAAGGATATGGTTGAGTTGCAAGAGAACCCAAAAAGCCTCAGGTAGGGTTATATATAGGTAAGGCCGTGTAGGGAGGTGAGTAGGTAGTTTCCCGAACTTGCTTGGAGAGCAAGGTTTGGTGCTTTCTCAAACTGTTGACAAAATACCAAAATATCAGGACCAATCGACATGAAATCAAATTTGGAAATGATAGGAGAAGAAATCGTTCGATTTTATTAAGAAACGATCGAGTAATATTAATTTGAAAATCCCAATCCGAGTTGTACAATTTCCTTGCTAGTCACGAGCTAGGTGACGAGCTCCTAGATGTCCGATAAGATGAGAAAACAATCTGGACCATTTTCTGATGTGAGAAAAAGAAAATTAAAGGAAAAATACCACATGACAGGTTAAATACAATCCAAAACCAAATAGGACAAAAGTGTATATATATCAATTTCTCTTTTTCTCTCTCCTCAATTTAAGGGGCAAAAATGTTCCAAATTTAATAAAAATTTACACCCTAACTAATTTTGAGGTGTAGAATCCAAATATGAAATTATTTTTCCCTTTTGGAACTTTTCATAGGTTAAATAATTCAAAACTTGTTTTCTCTTTCCTCCTTCATTAATGGTGATAAGATTCCCTAAATTTGATGAAACTTCACCCTCAAGTCACCCTAAGTTCCTTAGATACAAATTTTTCATTTATTCACATGTTGAGATTATTTGTTCTTTTATTTAATATATTGAAGGTTCTACACACTTTCTCTCTCCTAATTTTACCCTTAAAACAAATATTCTCTAAATTGAGTGAAAATTCACCCAAAGGTATATTTTCATATGTAGAATAAGAATTTGGCAGCCATTATTAATTTTTGAGTCATTAAAGATTTTATGGTGTATTTTTAAGTTATCTCCTATTTTCCCTTTCAATAATTACAATTATAATTACCAATTTTCTAAAAGTTGTAAAACTTATCATCCAAGCAATCTTACACCCAAAGGAAACGAATTTAATTTTAGAATTATCTTCTAATTTGCATTTTATTAATTTTTTTGGCAAATTATCCTTGTATTCACTTAATGGGAAAAGAAATTCATTTATTGTCACATTATCCTCACCTTTAAGATTTTCTCCTCTTTTTCCCACACAAAATCCATAGAAACTTCTAGATCAATTTGTATTTTATTCTTATCTCTCTTAAGTGGTCATTTTGCAATTTAAACCCATTAGTTAACTTTTACTGAGATACTTGCGCTTTATTCCTTACAAGGTAAAATATTGGGAACAAATGTACACAAAACCTTAATAATTTCCACTAATTCAACATCTAGGACATAAAAGAAAGAAAAGCTCAAAAAAGGATGATAGTCCTATTATACATGGATTTCAGTTCATTACAACACTCCACCCATTAAAAAGGATTTTGTTCCTGAAATCTCATACAAAAAGTGAAGGGTGAGTACATAACATTTCATCTCCAAGATCCCAAGTGGTTTCTTCTAAACCATGATACTTCCATAAAACCTTCACCAACTTGATCTCCTTATTCTTCAACTACTTAATTCGAGAGTCAAGAATCTTCACAGGTAACTCTTCATATGTCATATTCTCTTGAATCTCTAGAGGTTCAGTTGAGAGTACATGAGAAGGGTCCTTCACATAGTTTTTTAGCACAGAGACATGAAACACATTATGGATCTTATCATAGGTAGGAGGAAGGGCTAAACAGTATGCACAATCTCCCACCTTATCCAAGATCTCAAATAGTCTAACATAACGGGGACTAAGCTTTCCTTTAACATTAGACCTCATAATAGAATGTATAGGTTTGATCTTCAAGAAGGAATAACCACCCACTAAGAAAATCATATCAGACCTTTTCTTATCAGCATACATCTTCTGTCGATCTTGAGTAGCTTTCATTCACTTCTTGATCAACTAAACCTTCTCTATCATCATCTGCATATCATTAGACTTCACAAGAGCACGTTCCCCCACATCATCCTAATGTAACGGAGAACGACAAGGTCTTTCATACAAAGCTTAATAAGGTGGCATACCAATACTAGCTTGGTAGCTATTATCATAAGAAAACTCTTCCAATGGAAGAAACTTATCCCATACACCTCCCCAATCCATAACATAGGCTCAAATAATATCTTCTAAAATTTGCACTATTTTTTCAGATTGACCATCAGTTTGAGGATGATAGGCCGTACTAAAACCCAAGTCAATACCCACCTATGCTTGAATCTAACTCCACAACTGAGAGGTGAACTTTAGGTCAGGATCAGACACTATCACTTTAGGAATTCCAAGCAGACGAATGATCCAATCCACATACAACTGAGCCATCTCATCAACCTTGTATGTAGACTTGAAAGGTAAACAGTGGGCTGATTTAGTAACCCAATCAATGACAACCCACACAACATCAAAACCCTTCCCAATTTTAGGGAAACCAGTGACAATGTTCATAGTAATCTTCTCCCATTTCCATTCCAGAATCTCAAGCAGGTGCATAAGACCACCAGGTTGTTGATGCTAGATCTTGACATGTTGACAAGTCAAACACTTTGCGATGAACAGAGCGATATCCTTCTTAATGTCCTTCGCGATGTATGGTGTACTTAGACCCATGGGCTTCACTCAAAAACTTCTACCGCAAGTTCCCAACTTTAGGTATCCACAACCCTGGTTGGAAATGTACAACTCCATCCACTCCAACTAAATTGTCAGACTGTGGTTTCTCAACTAAGGCATTCATCTCTTCAAGCTCAGGACTTTCAAGCTGTGTAGCAACAACCTTAGAAATCCAAGAAGGTGTAATGGACAAACTAGCCATGTGAACACACAAATTCTCAGCATCTTCATCTTCATTAGGCTGTGGTTGCCAACTGGAAATGAACTCTAGGTTCATGGCAGCACATACTGCATTCTTCTTCTGACTCAAGGCATCAACAACTACATTTGCTTTACCAAGATGATAGGTGATAGTAAAGTCGTAGTCCTTGAGATATTCCATCCATTTATGCTACCTCAAATTTAGATCCTTTTGTGTCAGTGGATACCTCAAACTTTTGTGATATGAGAAAACTTCAAACTTCACTCCATACAGATAGTGTCGCCAGATTTTTGAACGATGCAGGATAAGTGCTAGCTCTAAATCATGGGTAGGCCAGTTTTCTTCATTAGGTTTCAATTGGCGTGAAGCATAGGCGATCACTTGATCTTCTTACATCAAGACACACCCTAACCCTTTCTTAGAAGCATCAGTGAAAATAATGTCAGGTTTGCCTTCAACATTTAGAGCAAGAACATGAGCAGACATCAATAAACCTTTTAACTTCTGAAAATTGTCCTCACACTTAGGTGACCAAACAAACTCTTGACTTCTTTTCTTGTCAACTTTTTCAGAGGAATACCCATCTCAAAAAAACTCTTGATAAACCTCCGGTAGTAACTTGCTAAATTGAGGAAGCTATGGATCTCAGATGGGGTCTTCGGAGCTTTCCACTTGGTCATAGCTTCTACCTTTGTAGGATCAACAACAATATGTCCGACAAAAATCATATGACCTAAGAACATCACTTCCTTGATCCAGAACTCACACTTTGAGAATTTAGCATATAGTTGGTTCTCTCTTAGTGTGTTCAGAATGACATGCCGATGTTCACGATGTTGTTCTTCATATTCTGAGTAGACCAACACATCTTCGATGAACACCACTACGAACTGATCGAGGTAAGGACAAAACACTCGATTCATCAAGTACATGAAAGCAATAGGGACATTAGTCAAATCGAAAGGCATGACCAAGAAGTCGTAACACCCATAATGTGTTTTGGAAGCTGTCTTTGGGACATCCTCATCCTTCATGCACATCTGGTAGTAGGCACTTCGCAAATCCATCTTTGAAAACATACTGGATAACTTCAATTGGTCAAATAGATCGACGATGAGAGGCAAAGGATATCGGTTCTTTGTCATCACTTCATTAAGCATACGATAATCCATGCCCATATGCAACAAACCATCCTTCTTCTACATGAACAAGATAGGAGCTCCCCAAGGGAAACACTAGGGCGAATAAAGCCCATGTTGAGAAGCTCCTGAAGCTTCTTCTTAAGCTCGACGAGTTCTGCAGGGGCCAAGTGATAAAGATGCTTTGATATGGGAGAAGTTCTTGGTGCAAGCTTGATGGAGAACTCCACCTTGTGAGTTGGTGGCAAGCCAGGAAACTCCTCAGGAAAAACATCAGGGAAGTCTTTCACCACATCAATTTGATCGAGAGTAGGAGGTGTAGCATCAATGACTATCGAGGCTAAGAAAGCTCTACAACCTTGCAAGACAAGCTTTTCAGCTTTAATGGAGGAGATGAAAAATTTTCGATCTTATTGCTTCCTACCCTTGACACACATTCTTCCCACAACAGGATGAAATAGACTAACCTTTGTTACCTCAAAAAACAAAATAGCTTTATACCTCTTCAACCAATCCATTCCCAGGATGACATCAAAGGTAGTCATCTCAAGCAAGATGAAATATGAGGGAAACATTATACCAGATATACAGAGGTCCAAGGTTGGGAGTTTAAGATAAGAAGAGCAGATCCTACCACTAGGGGTTTAACATATAAAACATGATCCATATATTCTGATTCTATCTCTAACAGAGCAACAAACTCAGATGATATGAACGTATTTGATGAACCAGAATCGAATAGAACTTTAACTGGATGCATATTAAGATGTAAGGTGCCTTCAATTACTTCATTATCTCCTTCAGCTTCCTCAACATTAAGGGCAAACACCCTTCCATTCGGCCTATCCACAGGTGGTTGTCGGCCTTGCCAGTTATGATTGTTATTTCTCAGAGGTGGGTTTTGTTGTTGTTGTGGCTGCTAAGCATGCTACTGAACTGGAGTCGGTCCTCGCTCAAGTTGAGGGAAGGTGGGTTGAATGTATCCATATTGACCGGACTCATGGAAGATAGGTGTAGGTCGATCATCTCTATAGTGTTGACCATTTTCAGCAGGGTACCTTCCTAGCGGGTTAGAATGCGAACAACGGTTGTACTTGTCATGTCCTTGGTTTCCACCAGCATTCTTCCTCTTGTTGTTGTTGTTGTGCCCAGAAGATTGGAATCCAGGATAAGACTCGATCACTAAAGCCTTATACACAATTTATTGGAATTCCAGGGGCAACTAGGGGATAAGGTTCCGACCAACGATATAGATCAAACCCTCAAGAAACAAGGTTGATCTGCTTTCAGCTCCAAGGTCCACTACATAGCGCTCCAGGAGGAGGAAACGTTACACGTACTCGGAGATGCTTACGCTTCCTTGACGCATGCTATAGAACTTTGCCTCCTTCTTCTTCAGAAACGTGGGGCAGATGAACTTCTCACGGAACATCTTAAGGAACTGATCTCAGGTCATGCTAGTGGTATCACGGGTATGAGTCATACCTTTGCACCAGATACGTGCCAGCCCATCCAGCACGTAAGACGCGGATCGAACCTTCTGGTGAGTCGGACACACCATGCCCTCGAAGGTCCTCTCTAAACTTAAAACCCAGTCATAAACTTTATCCACCATGTTTGGCTCACTCTCGCCCTTGAAGTATGGTGGTTGCATCTTGATTAAGTCTATGCGGGTGAACTCCTTCGATTTGGCTGCAGTGGCTGCAGCATTGGAAAGCTACCCCACCAAGGTAGGGTTGTCAATGGGGAGGGTATGGGGAGGGTAAGGTCTTACCCTTACCCTTACCCTCTTTGGGTAGCGGGTAAGGGTAAGGGTAAATATCCTTCTCAACAATCCCCTTACCCTCCCCTTACCCTTACCCTTTTCTCCACAGGGTAAACAGGGAGGGTGAAGGGGAAGCGGGTAATTTTAACAAAAAAGAATTTTATACACATTGTGTGTTGATTTTTAATAATTGTATAACTAATTTATTGATAACAACATATAAAAAATTATATCCAATTCAAAATCATATGTTTCTCCATGTAAAGTTTAGTCAATTCACACAATAACATTTTTTTATGCATAAATCATTTTTTCCTTTGCATAAGCATGCATAAAAAATAAGTGTTTCACCAACACCGCATTTTCCACAAGATATATATATGTTTTTTCCTCAATAAGAAAGTATCACATGAACAACAAAAAGTCATTTTCCAATGATACAATAAAGTAACTCTCAAGTTCAAATACTATTGCAAAAGAGGCTACCAAGTTCATAGATTATAAAAATCTACTAAAACATATTACATGAGAGTCATTACATAATATAAAATCACAATAGGAATAATGATCTTCTTGTCCCTCTAAAAATTGTGATAATTATATTACCCTAAAAGAACAAGCATTCAAAAATAGCATATAACTAAAAATTTGCTAATCCAGACTTAAAAATAAAACATAAAGTAAGAGTGTATACCTTCAAGTCTCGAATTCTACTTCCATATCATCATCCACACTAGGAACCTCATCAATAGATTCTTTAATAGTATCAAGTGTTTCCCCCTTGCCAACATATTGTTCTATGACCAAAGAAATAAGTAACAAGTAAATAATTACCAAGTATTTCACAATATAAGTAAAAGATAATGAAAATGTTGGTGCCAAATTACCATGAAGTGAGCTTCTTATCCAATCTTGAGAACATGTGATTCCCTCAACTGTAGTTGGCTTCATAGTGCTCCTATATTGATCAAGTACTCTCCCTCATGTACTAAATGTCACTTAAGAAGCGACAATGGTAATAGGAATAGCGAAAACATCATGTGCCATCTTTGCTGTTATAGGATACTTTGGCTCATTGAGTTTCCACCATCCCAATATATCAAATGAGTCTCTTTCCCTCTCATTGGGTGGATGGATTCAGATAAATAAGTTTGCAAGTCATTCTGAATGGGCCATTACAAGATTCAATAGATAATCCCTAATTCACCCTAGTTGTGTAACTTGAAACTTTGCTAAAAGCATTGACAACCCTACTACTACCACTTCCAATATTGTGCCCTCTATATAATGAGATGGATTCTTCATCAAGACCATCTAAAATAGAAACATCTCCAATACTACATCGATACTCATTGTAAAGATCAAGTAGAAAATCTTTAATCTTCTCAACTTCAACACCACTTTTTTCACCATACACCTCAAACAAATTTAATTCAAGAGCCTTCATCTTCATGCGTGGATCAAGAATGGAAGCTATAGACAAAATAGGGCAAGCATCATCCCAATACTTATCAAACTTGGAAACCATTTCATCAGCCATTTTCTTTAAGAAATCATTTGAAGCGGCTTTGAGTTCCCTCAAACAAATGTGAATTGCACATATATGGGTGAAATAGTAATTGGAGGAAGGATACAAAGTGCAAGAAAACATATAAGTTACTTCATAGAAATTCTCCAAGACATCACGGACTATTCTAGTGTCATCCCACTCATCATCACTAGGAATATGTTTGAAATTTAGATCCAAATCAGAATATTGCATCAATGCATCTTTGAATTCTAGTGCAGTCTTCAACATCAAATAAGTTGAATTCCAATGAGTAGATACATCTAAGTTAAGGGACTTGTTTGTAGGAACCTTTACTTGCAAAACAACTTGATTAAAAGATTGAATTCTAAGTGTGGATGACCTAACATATTTCACAACATCACAAATTTTACCAGACACTTTGGATATGACATTAACACCTTCTTGTACAATTAAATTAAAAATATGTGCACAACAATGAACATGAAACATTGTACCATTTGACAATAAATCACCTTTGGATACAAGTTTAGATTTCAAAACTCTAACCATGGCATCATTAGTTGTACAATTGTCAAGGCAAAGGCACATCAATTTACGATCAATGTTCCAACTATAAAATTTTTCCATCAATGCCTGTAAGTGCTTATCATGGGTGTGAGGAGTAGGTAAAAAGGAAAAATTGAGAATCCTTCTTTGTAATTTCCAAGAATCATGAATGTAGTGAGCAGTTAAAGCCATATACCCCTTGTTTGTATTTGATGTCCACATATTACTTGTAAGTGAGATACAACAAGATAAACCATCTAGAACATTGTACAATTTGACCCTTTCTTGTTCATACAACTGTATACAATAACTCTTTATGGTATTTATTGTCACCATTTTGAATTGAGGTTGGAGATTTTTAACAAAATCACAAAACCCAACATGATTAACCATTCAAAATGGATATTCATGCAACACAATCATCCTAGCCAAAAATTGTCGACATAAGTCTTGATTAAACTTGTAAGTTTTCACCTCCAATGCACCATCTTTCCTATTAGGCATTAGATTTAAGGTTGCCTACCCTTTTCCCTTATATTGAGTAAAATGTTTGTTAGTAAGATGATAGGCTAGGTGAGAGCATCCATCTTTTGGCCTATTAGTGAGAAGTTGTGAACAATGTTTGCACTTGGCTTTATGAACACCATTAACCACTACTTTATCAAAATGAGGCCACACATCTGAGGTAGTTTACTTATTTTTAGGTTTATCTTGCTTATCACTAATTCAGAACAAGAAGCAGAATCTGTCAAATTTCCACTAGGATTAGGATTGCTAGCATTTTCTTCCCCTCTTTTGTGCATTGAATCTATACAAATAAGAATGAGATTTATTACTAAGAATTTTTACTAAGAATGTTCATACTTGACTATAAAAAATACATTAACATAATAAAGACATATTATGCTCAACATTCATTACACATAGTTGCACAAGAATCATCATAAATAGTCACTTAACAACCACAACACAACAAACTAGCATTTGTGTTTTAATCAAACAATCATCAAATGTTGACAGTGATTATGACACGTACTCATTACAATAAAAGCTAGCACTTATGCTTAAACAATGACATTTTAGAGTTTTAGGAATGTACTCGTTTGAATGAGAATGGACAGCTTAACTGCTTAAGCAAGTTATAGTCACCACTGGTCACCACACACAAGAGCAATAGAAGTTTAGAAGAAACGAAGAAGCCCCTGCTTGAGGATAAAGGTTAGAGATCAGAGATCAGGATCACAACACCAAAAATAAGGAAGAGAGAAAATGGAAAACTCAATACTTGGTAGCTATTGTGCACCAATATAGCCTCCACTGAATGACGAAGCCTGAAGGCCAGAAGGCACAACATGATATATATGTTGTGGTGTGTGAGTGTCTGTGTGGCTCTTGGCTTGATCTATGATAGATGATACAAGACATACACACAACCTCGAGTCCAGAAGAATGCAAACTATGGATCGCCAGCTATCTCCGCGGACGAAACAAGAGATGAGGGCTGACGTACGCAAGCAAGCAAGGGAGGAGGAAACAAATAAGGGGTCAGGTCGCCAGAGACCAAAACGAACAGTGGTGGCACCACTGGCCGTGTACTATTGGGATTGGAAGAGAGAGTTAGTAGATATAGACGACGGTGGACTAGAAGAGAGTGAAGATATGGACGGGGGGGATGAATGGTTGAATCCTGAAGTCCAGAAGGTAGAATCACAGAAGCATGTCCTGCTATCCACCGTGTGTCTCCTGCGGCTATGCCTCTCTGCGGTCTGCGGTTGCCATTGCTTTGCGTGTTGTTCCCACAGTTCTCTACTTTATGTATCGTGCCCTAAGAGGCATCCAACATTGCTCTTTTATAACTAGTCTATTAGTATTAGGGTTAAACATTTACATACAAAACCCTTTAGAATACATTTTTATGTAACCTTTATATCATGTGCGGGTAAAAGGGTAAAAGGGTATGGATAATGTCTATACCTTACCCTCCCCTTATAGTATAGCGGGGAAATGGGGAACGGGTAAAGGGTAATAAAAATCTCTACCCTTACCCTTACCCTTTATGGTATGGATAAGGGTAAATGGATAATACCTTCCCCATTGACAGCCCTACACCAAGGTAGTTGAGAGTAGCTGGTGCTACATGGTCAGCTCTACCTCAGGGGTCAAAAGGGGGGTACCAACATGGGCAGTAGGGTCTGACCCATTATTAGAGGGAGTCACCAGAGTGTTTCAGTTGTCGGTGTTGCTGGATGTGGCCCCAGAAGTAGAGTTTTGCATGTCTCCAAACAAATCTCCCTTCCTAAAATATAAGGGTATGGCATAAGATAACAGGAGTAGGTAACAAGGATGGTTAAGGCTACTATTGCCTCTGAGCATATTATTTCAGGCAATCATTATCAACACAGGCCAGGCCGATATCATATGGATCTGGAAGTCTCTATAAACCAGGCTAGTGGCACAGAGGAAAATATTATCAGCCCCCAGACCCTGATCCTTTTGAGACACCCTTGCTTCAACTTATGCCGCCCAATAGGTTCTGATTTTTGGTATCTATGCCCTGAGAGACAATCATATGATGATTGGATTGGTATACATCACGATTGATTTGATAAATATCAGAGGCAAGCTTCCAATTTATTCTAGCTCAATCGAGTATGAGATAAATGATGGAGTAGAGTGAAGATCTAAATAATGACAATACTCAATGACGTATATCTTCAGGTTAAGGACCTGAACAATGAGATCATATGGATGCTAAGAGTATGTACATTCTTTTTATGTCCCTAGTCGAATGTCATTGTGGAAGGTTGATAGACAACAATGAGATCATATGGATGCTAAGAGTATGTACATTCTTGTTATGTCCCTAGTCAGATGTCATTATGGAAGGTTGATGGACAACAATGACACATCAAGATGAGAGTGTGTGTTGGTTGATGATAGTGTCTCATTAGTCATGATATATGATATCAAACCAAGCACATAGATACATGTTGGATAACAATGTATCTAACAGACCCACCACAAGAGTGACACATGGAACCATGACATGGCAGTTAGAATCATCTCTCATAGTGATGGTGGTGATTGTGATTCTTAAACCTGAAATCACTTCACTCGAATGTGATTGGGTACACTTTGACATCATCAAACGTAGTCCTAAAACATGGTTTCCTATAAAGGTGATGATTAGGTGGCTTTGACGCATGAGATAAATTGTGTGTGATAGATATGGGATTTATCCCTCCTAAGGGAGTATGATGTCCATGCCACTTGATAAGTGAGACTGAGAAAGGCATGCACATGCACATGTGAATCAATATATGATAATGATGTCACACATATCTCAAATATTCTACTCTAGTTCAAGAAACATGAACGAACATTGAAAAGATGACAACTCCATGCCTTGAGTTCATTCAGGATATCAAAGACAAAGGAATTATACATTCACTAGAACACCAATCCCAAACTATAGGATTGAAAGTTGCTCTCCAACTTTCCTTTTCACTTAGGTATCAATGATGTGCGACTAGATACCTCTCTTTGCTTGTGATGTCATAAGCTAGTTATGGGCATTCACTGCCAATGTAAAATGGGACCTATAGGGTCACACAAATAGGATTAACCTGGAAGAGGAGTTTATCCATGAATGATGTTTGGATTGATTACTAAAGTGTTTAAATACTCAATCAAACATTCAATCAATAGACTTGACTCAAAATCATCAAGTTCAAGTATTGATCTAACTGATTCGAGTGTTAGATTGATTGAGAACTGAATTGATTATGTTCTGTACAATCTGGACCACCATCTGACCAGTCCACTGGGTGAACCAATCAGTTCATGGTCAGTGAGACGACCGGTTCACTCTGATGAATCGATTAGTTCAAATGGACCAAATGAGTTGTGTTGTGTTGTCTCAATTTTTGAGAAAAGTTTTTCATTTCACTTGTTCAATTCGACTTGGACAAGAATAAATATTTGCGTTAATTAGAAACAAATAAGGAAAGTCAATTGTATGCAAGTCTGGGAAGTGAAACAACCAATTCACTTGGTGAACCTGTCAGCTCACACTCCCAACTGACCATTTCACTAGTGAACGATCGATTCGCCTTCCGTAGTGCAAATTATTCATGGAAATTCCAGACCCTTCTACTCCCTCACAGACTGGGAACCATGATCTTGCCCTCTACTATAAATAGAGGGGTAATGGGGGCTTCTCAAGAGACGCAACTCAGAATATCAATTGCTCAAAAAAATTGTTGTCCTCTCTGGTTGTGGTAACTGAGAGGGCCCAAACAAGTTCTACCCATCTAGGGAGGAACAATACAGGAAAGACAACTATAGAATAACAACTAGTTGTGGGAGAGTGTGTCAGTGTCTAGCACACAAATAGAAGGGGACAACTCCTTCTAGTCCATTCTCTAGGATGACTAGAGTTCCTGATGGTCCATGTGGACTATCTATAGAGGCGGGAGACTTCTGCAGCTCAGGAGGATGACTGTCAACCGCAGTCCGAGTCAAGACCAGGAGCTGCACAGATGTCGTCAAAGATAGGTGGTTGAAGACCGCACTTGCTACAAGGTATACTCGCTGAGCAAGCCTCAGGACCATGTATAAATCGCTAAAACCATCCTTCCCATTATATAGATGTTGATGCGATCTGCTGGTTATGCATTTATGGTCAAGTAAAATATTTGTATCCGCTGCCTACTCCGACCATACAAAAACCCAACAGTGGTATCAGAGCCATGTCAACACTCTATGTTTTGGGATAATTGATATGATCGAATTTTGGTTTTACTGTCTTTTATTTATTGCATATGATGTGAATATTTAAATGACTAATGTGAATATCCGCTTAATACCACATGATCCAAAACTAATATATACATATATGATATGGTATATATGCAATTGATACGCATCACCCCAAAACAATTTTGATGGTGGATGTGTAGCATGGTTATGCCCTATAAACTCTATGTGCATGTGTGTGGTTGGTTATTATTGTTTGCATCTCGGTCTACACATTGGGCCCTCTTCTTCTATTCTAAATGTAACTCGAGATAACTTGAGATTCTTTTCTACCTTTGCTCCCCTCGAATGTAGCTCGAGGTTTCACAAAGATTATGTAAAATAGGATTAGCTTTATTTCTTGTTATGAAAAAGACTGAAGATGACTGCTTGATTGACCGAGACGACTGAATTAGGAGCAGTTGGTGGATTGATGAGAAGCCCATACGACCGGATGAGCCGACCATCTGGAGGAGCCAGACGACTGGCTGAAGGAGACCAACAGACTGACCAAGAGGTGAGTCAACCGGTTCAAAGGTTGAACCAGTCAACCCGGATTGGCAAGCACGTATCTTCATCAATAACATGTTGCATGTGATGTAGACCTTAGATGACCGTAGTTCCTTGTGCCTCCAAGGAACTACAATAGGATGGCCATAATCATCGCTTTATCATTATTGCATGTTTTCATTTGTGGGATATACTATATATATGGTGGTTGGATACATATATGCATATATAAGTAAATTAAAACCCCTCAACAAACATATTAAGTTGAAGATGCATTCTAAAAGTAACACACATAAAAAGCTTGATTGACTAAGTGTGTGCATGCCTTTGCATGGTGCACCATGTATCTCGTGGAATTGTGATGGTGAATATGTGGGTCTTCCTTCGTAGGGTGCATATTCATTGTGTTGGTGTTTGGGTCAGACTTAACAAGGTGACCTTGATCAGATCAAGCACATTGAGGCATAAAGATGAACATGGCAAGGAGTTGCCCATGACATCTATCAAGAGTTACATAAGATGCAATTGGCAAAAGTTGCCTACCTGAAAGATTCTAGTTGTGGGTAACAACCCTAGCTGGTCCATGGCTTAGATGAAATCAGGATCTTACTCACTAGAAGGTTGTACGTGGCAATATTCTAAATTAATAGTGAGGGATATCAATTTGATCAAAATAGTGGGAGCGATAATTAATTAAAGACCTAATTAATATCATCAATTTTCAAATCAAATCAAATCCAAAAAGAGTTTTGGACTTAATTACAAATTTCCTTTTTGTAGAATAAATGGCTATCAACAACAATCACTTTTCGTTGTGATTGGTCCTTGAGAAGGACAAGCTAAATGGGAACAACTTCCATGACTAGTTTCAGACGTTGAAAATTCTTCTCACTCAACAGTGAAAGCTCTATGTCCTAGATACACCAGATCCAGAAGAACTCGCTCCCAACGCACCAAAGGCTTAAAGGGATGCTTATAAGAAGCCTACTGAGAATGCCATTGATGTGAAATGCTTGATGTTTTTCTCAATGAACTATGAGTTTCAGATACAACATGAGAACATGGATGACATTGAGATGGTTCAATATCTCCACAACATGTATCAAGACCAAGCATGACAAGAGAGATATGATGTCTCCAAGACATTGTTCAAGTGCGTCATAATAGAAGGAGATCTAGTAGGCCGTCATACACTCAAGATGATTGGGTATGTGGAGAATCTAACTCTATTGGGATTCCCTCTGAGCCAAGAGTTGGCTACTGATGTGATTCTGCAATTGTTGCTAGAATCCTACAGTCAGTTTGTGATGAACTACAACATGAACAACTTTGATAGGCTACTGACAACGTTGTTGGGCATGTTGAGGACAGCTGAAGCATAGATGAAGAAAGACAAACTCAAATTTGTGATGATGATCAGTAGAAAGAAGGGAAAGTCTAAAGGCAAGGGCAAGGGCAAAGCAAAGAAAGGTTCTGATGCTAGCCAGCAACCCAAGTCATCATCAACTCTCAAAGACAAGGGAAGGGTGAACAAGGGAGGAAAATGTCACCATTGTCATGAGCCATGAAATTGGAAGAGAAATCAACCTCTTTACATAGATGAACTAAAGAAGAAGGAGGGGATGTAAGTCTCCACCTCAAGTGTCATGAAATAAATTTAAAATGCTTCTTTATCTTAGGTATATGATACCAAGATATAGATCTGACATATATGATGTGCAAGATCTAAAAAGAAGTGATGACCTTTATGAAAGGACCAAAAAGGAACACTCATCAACATTGGAGGAACTGTTTGCTACCATAGATAGAAGTACCTTTTAGTTTATTTCATCCCAAAGGGCATGTAATATAGTTATAACCTGCTATTTCATTTTTCCAATAAATAGAAACACTTTATTTATGCATCTTGTAATGACAAGGACATCTATCAATAAAGTTCCTGTTTCAATTTCAAAGATATGATCTTTTATGGCAGAGCCTTATTTATCTTGTGGTACTTGATATGCATGAGATAAAGCAATAATACCTAAAAGTTATTGATGACTCAAACAATTAATTAGCATTATCATCTAAAAAAATGAATGAGAAATTCATCTCTAGGTTCCATGTTGATGGATAAACTAGACTCTTGGTTAATGAACCATTAAGAGATATGAATGACTTATTTATTGGGCATTATGACAAGTCAGTCTTTACTAGATGTAGTGGGAGAATGACTATTCTATCAGGTATAATACATATTGATGTATATACATACCTATTTGAAAAAATGCTAATACTTCATATATGGTATTTAATGAAATACCAATATGAATACTTGAAATGTTCAAGAATATAATAAATGAAGAACAAATTTGGTAAAAGTATTAAATTTTTTTATATTATCAATGAATGAAATACTTAAACCAAATGTTTGAGGACGTTGTGAGTAACTATGATATTGAATCATAGAAAACTCATGATTAAGGCATAATGATGTTTGAATCAGAGAAGGAATCATACACTAAATAGTAAGAGCATAATCATCAAACAAATAACTAATCTTCTAGAATTCTTCTAAAGAACATGCTTTACACTAAACAAATATACAAAAGGAGATTAAGAATCACAAGTGTTGTGGAATCTCAAATTCCTTATGTAATAGATACACCTCATATATCTAGTAGAAAAAACACCTTGAGATTGATGGATGATATCCTACAAACTCAAAAGTGATTAATTGTTCATATGACGATGAACCAATAATCTATCTAGATGATGTTGAGGAACTAGATTTTGAGTTATGACTTGCAACCATAAAATCCAAAATGACTTCCATGTGAACCAAATAAGGTATGACCTTAATGGTAGCACTTATAGGGATAAAACCAATAATTGCAATTGGGTCTTAAGAGTTAAGATTGACATGGATGACATTTGAAGAGTTGAATGGTTGAGATAAATTCTAGTGAGTTCAAGGTGTTAAACCTGATGATTTTATTTAACCAATTGTAGTGGCTACTGGCCGTAAAGGATCATGCTTTCTATTGGAACTTAAAGACTATGAAATTTGGCATAAGGATATTAAAACTGCATTCTTAGAAGGAATAATATGAGGCTATGTATGTGATACAACCTGAAGGGTTTTATAATTTTGTTAATGCAAATGCAGACTATAAGTTACAAGAGATTAATCAATATGATTGATTAAATACAAGCACCTCAGAACTGGACTCTTTACTTTGATTATATAGTCAAAAAGGTTTGACTGATATATCAAAATAAAGAAGGATTTGTGATTACAAAGATTTAGTGGGAGCATATTCATTTTCCACATGATGATGAGGAATAAAATGAAACTGGTGTGGAAATACCTTCCTTAAGGGAATAAAGAGAAATGTCCTATGTGATAGGAATAGAGACCTATAGAGATAGTTCTCAAAAGTCTCTTGACCTAATAAAGAGAGAGCATACATTGGCAGTCTGTACTAAAGGGTTTAGTATGCAAAGATTCAGTGGGAGAAAACTTTTCCATATTACATGGAGTTGGTCTCTCAGATGCCTAGTGTCCCAAATTCTTATGAAGATCAGGAACACATAGATAGTTGCCTTGTACATTCTCAATTGGATCTATCATGTATGTAATCATCCCATTATCTTGTATGTATCAGACATGACAAGAAAATATATATGCATTCATCATCTTGTATGTATTGGACATGACAATATGATATGCTCATCCAGTTATCTCGTACGTAATGGACATGACGAGTGGATGTATGTCTACTTCCAGTGAGAGTCACTGGAATACCATAAAGAACTTATTTAAGTACTTATGAAGTATTAAAGGATTAGTTCCGTGGTAATAAAAGGAAGAGTTGAGTGTCAATGAGTTACACTGTTGCAAGCTTATGAAATGACAGAAATTGATAGAAAAATACAAAATACAAAAGTGAATAAGTGTTGTAAAGTGGAAATGTTACGAGTAAAATTAAAAGGGTATTTAATTATCAAAGGAATGTTGAGTATCCTTGTGTTGGGAACACCAAAGGATACTATATGGATCTAGAAGTTCATACGGATGAACTTATAGATATTCCAACCATTTATGACAAAGTAGAAATACTAAGTCAAACTATGGAGATAATTGTTTGGCAAGGAATATCAGATAGCATATTATGACAACACTATGAAATTTTGTACAATGAGGATATGTGAAACATGCAATATACCGACTAAAGCAAAATGTTGCTAACACACTAGATTAGCACTAGCGCAACAGAAACAAGTAGGACATGTTTAGAGATCACTAAGAATATGATTCAAAGGTGATTGGCTCTAAGTGCAAGTGGGAGTCGGTTGGTATGTATGCCCTGAGTGTCAATCATATGTTGATTGGATTGGCATACATCATGATTGATTTGATAAATATCAAAGGCTAGCTTCCAATTTATTCTAGCTCAATTGATTATGAGATAAATGATGGAGTAGAATGAATATCTAAATAATGAAAATACTCAATGACGTATGTCTTCAGGTTAAGGATCTGAACAATGAGATCATACATATGCTAAGAGTATGTACATTCTTGTTATGTCCCTAGTCAGATGTCATTGTGGAAGGTTGATAGACAACAATGACACATCAAGACTAGAGTTTGTCTTGGTTGATGACAATGTCTCATTCGTCATGATATATGATATCAAACCAAGCACATAGATACATGTTGGAGAATAGTGTATCCGATAGACCCACCATGAGAGTGACACATGGAACCATGACATGGCAGTCAGAATCATCTCTCATAGTGATGGTGGTGATTGTAATTCTTAGACCTGAAATCACTTCACTCGTCGAATGTGATTGGGTACACTTTGGCATCATCAAATGCAGTCCTGAAGCATGGGTTGCTATAAAGGTGATGATTGGGTGGCTTTGACGCATGATATAGACTTTGTGTGATAGATATGGGATTTATCCCTCCTAAGGGAGTATGATGTATAGGCCACTTGATAAGTGAGACTGAGAAAGGCATGTGCATGTACTTGTGAATCAATATATGATAATGATGTCACACATATCTCAGATATTCTACTCTAGTTCAAGAAATGTGAATGAATGTTGAAAGGATGACAACTCCATGCCTTGAGTTCATTCAGGATATCAAAGACAAAGGAATTATACATTCACTGGAAAACCAATCCTTGACTGTAGGATTGAAAGTTGTTCTCCAACTTTCCTTTTCACTTGGGTAGCAATGATGTGCGACTAGGTACCTCCCTTTGCTTGTGATGTCATAAGCTAGTTATGGACTTTCACTGCCAATGTAAAATGGGACCTATAGGGTCACACACATAAGACTAACCTAGAAGAGCAGTTTATATGTGAATGATGTTTGGATTGATTACTGAAGTGTTTAAGTACTCGATCAAACATTCAATCAATAGACTTGACTCAGAATCTTCAAGTTCAACTATTAAACTAACTGATTAGAGTGTAAGAGTGATTGAGAACTGAATTGATTGTGTTCTGTACAATCTGGACCACCAATCGACCAGTTCACTGGGTGAACCGATCAACTCATGGTCAATGAGACGATGGGTTCACTCTGGTGAACCGATCGGTTCAACTGGACCAAATGAGCAGTGTTGAGTTGTCCTAGTATGTGAGAAAAGTTTTTCGTTTCACTTGTTCAATTTGACTGGGACAAGAATTAATATTTGTGTTAATTAGAAACAAATAAGGAAAGTCAATTGTATGTAGGTCTGGGAAGTGAAACAATCGGTCCACTTGGTGAACCGGTCGGCTCACGCTCCCAACTGACCATTTCACTAGTGAAACGATCGGTTTGCCTCCTGTAGTAAAAATTATTCATGGAAATTCTGGACCCTTCTATTCCCGCACAGACTGGGAAACCTGATCCTGCCCTCTACTATAAAAATAAGGGTACTGGGGGCTTCTCAAGAGACACAACTGAGAACATTAGTTGCTCTGCAAAGTTCTACCCATCCAGGGAGGAACAGTGATGGAAAGACATCTACATAATAGCAATTGGTTGTATCGATGACTAACACGCTTGAGCCATGCGTATAATGCAAGTGCATGTATCGAATTAATATAGGCCTTGTGAGGCCCGAGTCAAACTTAGGGAAATGTAAATTTCAGTAGACTACTACTAATTGGTCGTGATCAGCTAGACCGATTGGAAAAGTTGATTGTTGGTTTTTGTAAAAGAAAATAAAATAAAGAGAAAACAAAAGAGAGCAAGAATTAAATGTTTGGTTTAATCAAATGGAATGGGAATCCTTAGGATTACGGTTCCACCGCGAGGTCTCACTGCATGCAATTCTACACAACTAAGATAACTCATCTCTTATCTTGGATAGAGGCCTGTAGTCAGAATTGCTCGCTTCCATGTTGTAACCCACTAACTAGTTCTAGGTCAGTTCCACACCAGTAGTTACTTATACCCATGATATAAGTTCATTAATTAATACTTTGGCTATCCACCATTAACTATACATTACCTTGTCTAAGGAGTTTATAGGCTAATGTGTTAATCGTGCCTTTTCAACCACTAATTCTCCGTCAAGAGCAATTAATAGTATTAGATATCACTATGGTGATCAAGCATAGAAAATTGTGATAGAAACACGATACCATATCCGGGAAAAATGAGAAGAATTATGATAATCAATGGAAAATTATTATACAGTGATTCCCCGGGCTACTCCTGGTCCTAAGGACAATGGGGATTATCTCTGCATGTTCATCTCAATGATACACATGGAGAAGAAAGAGGAAAACATGGGGAAACAAATGAGAATATGATGTAACCCCAGAAACGGAGAAGATTTGGATGATCCTCGGTGCGTGACACATGTTCTGCAACCTTCTGGTGGTAGAATCGTCTGTCTGCGGCTCTAGAATACTCTGGGGCGTAGCTCTCGGTTCTATTCTTTGCTCTCCTCCCTTCGGGACTTGGGCGGCAGAATAGAACGTGATACCCTAGTCTGGGCCATCTTTCTTTAGGTATAGGTACGACTTACGGCCGCCAAAAGATCGCAACCGTTCGATCATGACGATTCTGAATCTAGCTCTGATCCGATGACGTGGATACTATTGATGGATGTGTCGATGGTATCGACACCTTAGGGCACTCACGCTTCTTGTGTCTGGTCGATACAATCGACTGATGGTCGATGGTAGCGACATATGCTTTCTCCCAAATGGGGCTCCCCTGTTGACTTCTCGATACCATCGATAGATGTGTCGATGGTAGCGAGGAGGTGCAATCTCTCTAGCTTGGTTTCTATTTCCATGTCGATAGTATCGACAGAGTGTCGATGGTATCGACACTTCCTGGAATAGTAGGTACTTGAAAAAGAGAGAAGAACACATGTTAGTCTATGGGATTTAGTAATTCATTCAAAATAGGATAAAATAAGATAAATTTGATGCATACAATGATTATAGGCTAAAGGAAATGAATCATGCCATTATGGTCACAAAAATGACAAATAAACACACAAAACAAGTACAAAATTAGCCTATAAATACGACTCAAAATCCCTGCATCAAACTCCCCTAAGATTGAACCTTGCTCATCCTCGAGTAGCAAAACTATCAAATTTGATTGAGAGGGTCAACTAAAGAACATAATCACATTGAGTGATTTCTCAAAATGGTTCCTGCATGCGAGCCACATACCGGCCCTTACCAACAACGGAACTGTTACAACCCCAATTTTTGGGTTTATTTGGTGAGAAATGTAATTTCTCATATTAATGATATTTGGACAAATAATGATATAATGTATTTGGAATAAATGGATTTTGTTTACAGTAGCCTTGATGTTTTTGTTGTGGGCTGTATTGGCTATTGGGCCAAATAATAAGAAAATTCAATTAGTGAATGAATAATTGAATATTTGAGAAAAGAATGAGATGGAAACCTCTAGAAGGCAAATCCAAAGAGGGATTATGTGCCTCTTGGGTTCCTTGGGTTCCAAGGAGTCCAAAGTTGCAAAAATAAAGCAATAAGAAAAGAAAAGAAGAAAAGTCCAAATATTAGAAAAGATACAAGATAATGTGTATTAAGCAAAGTATTTATAAGAAATACTTGGAATTATCTAGAAAGTAGCATTAATGGACAGAATTGAGTAAAATTCATTTACATATGATTTCTGATATGAAAAGAGGGAAAAGGGAATGAAAGATAAAGAGAAATCATTAAAAAGAATAAGGAAATAAGTAAGATAATAAGAAAGTAGATAAAAGATAAATAAAAGGCTAAGGAATATTCCCAAGATGGTATTTTAAGCCATTAAGGTTCCTTGAGGTCCAAGGAATCCAAGAAAGTAATTTAATACCAAAGGAAAGAGAAAATAGGTGAGAAATATACATATAGAGTAATAACTTGCAACTAAAGGAAGGGATCCCTTTTTTTAGATAATGATCCCAAATTCGGTATGATGAAAGATTAAATTATTATTAACTTTCCCTCAAAATTTGGGGTTAATTGGATGAGTGGTTTGGGAGATATGGATTTTACAAAAATCCATAAAATATAGAGGAAAGTATTAAAAGTTGAGATTTTGTTTTCTCTGGGATTATTTCCTGCTGATGCATGTGACATGAGAGCTGTTGATCTAAGATCCAACGACATATGCACTATCACCCACCTCGAGCCATCTAAGGAAGGTTGTAGAGATTTCCAAGGGATGTTTCTTGCGATTGAGTGCATAGGCAATGTCGGGGACCTTTCCTTTAGATTTGGGAGACTAAGGCAAACCTGCCTACCCTGGGTTTTGGCTGGTTTAGATCTCTCTAGAAGCTTTGCCCAAACCACCTGTGTCGTGGAACCCAACCCTCGATCCTAGAGGGTATATAAACGCATGGGCACCCAATGTGCAGACACCTTGGTGGTCGTGTATATCAGCCTGCATCTAGGCTTCTTTCCCCGCCATCAATTGCTATCCTCCCCTCATTTCCCTCTATCTCACCCAAGCTACAAAGCTACCGAGACATCACCTTCCCGTCCTCTCCGGTTACACCCTCATAGGGAAAAGCACCGCCGCCCTCGAGTTCGGTGAGGTGTGGCAGAGGGTGCGAGGCCTTCTCCAGTTGGTGGGGTGACTAGATGATCAAAGTCAACGTCCAGGTTGACTGCCCTCAAAGGCTGGCTCGCGAACAGGGACTCATCGTAAGGAAGAAGAAGAGAAAAAGGAGGAAATGACCTCCCTACCCCCCAGGCGCATGTAGCCTCAGACCAAGACCTCAGGGACAATGGTGTAATATCACCGTGACCAAGCAAAGCCAGCCGCGCATGACGAGAGATGTTAGATCCAAAGGGTGGATCATCAGACCACTGATCAAACGACCTTCATTTTTTGGTAAATTCTCCTCTCTCACTAATATTTCAGAAAAATGGGTTTTCTTGTGAAAATCATAGAAATTACTACGTAGCTCGAATGAAAATAAGTTATATATGAAAATTGATCAAGAGAACACGTAGAATCTAAATAAAATATGTTTGAGACCTAAATATGATCCCTATTATAAAAGTAGTGCAAAGAAGGATTAAAGTAATGAGTAATGTTTAAAAACCCTAGGTTTGGGTATTAAGACATTGAAAATGTCAAAAGCCTTTCTTTTATGATATTATCTGATCCTTTTGAGCATAATGATAATAAATGTAATCATGGTAATAATGACAAGGTATTTAGGATCTCTAAGGGAGATAATCTTTAATGTGTGGAATTAGGGCTAAAGATCTTAATTTGCTATGTTGT
This sequence comes from Alisma plantago-aquatica, assembly GCA_963693085.1. Lineage (NCBI taxonomy): Eukaryota > Viridiplantae > Streptophyta > Magnoliopsida > Alismatales > Alismataceae > Alisma > Alisma plantago-aquatica. Next base: position 649,932,422 of record OY856410.1, read on the forward strand.
TTATGAATATATTCGATCTAAGTGATCTTAATAAGAGGATAAGATGGTTTTAGTAACTAGGGTTCGCCAAATGTTAAATATTTGATGGAAATAGGGTTAATACCCTTATTCCTTATCCAAAACCTAAACCCTAGATTAGGGCCGAGTAGAGTATAATGTATTTAATGTGTTTAGTGACACTTTAGAATTTACATAATGCAGTTTATATGATGATTGCTTGATTTACTTGCTTTCTTGGACAATACGCTTGAAGTATGATTGAATGATCTGCATGGCAAAGGTATGTGGTTAGACTTATGATTATCCCGACTAGTTTTCCTAGGATTTTATCGACGTTTCCCTCATGGCTTGAAATAACTGTTGGATGCTTTTATTTCATGAAACTATAGAGTGACTATGACTATCACTATGAATATACATGTATAACTGGCTAGATCCGGGTCCACCTCTATGGCTTGTAAAGGCTGAAAAGGGGTAACCTAGAGTAAGGTCTAGGTTATCGTGGGTTAGAAAGTGGGCTACTAAGTGTAGTGCCATGAGACCCATTAGCATACCATGAGTTAAGGAGTGGGCTACTTATGAGTAGTGCCATGTGACTCAACCCTAGATACCGGTTCACCTATAGGTGGGACCATGAGGGGTTTAATGGGGATCTACCATAAGGAAGGTAGTATCCAGGTCCACTGCATGGATTGCACAGAGGATAGGGTACTCATGGATCACAGAATTATATTTTAAACATAATCTTGGTTGTTAAATGATTAATTGAATGTTTACGTTGTTATCATAGTTGCACGTTTATTGTTTCCCCCACATACTAGCTTCGACTGACCGACATTTTGTTTGTCGGCGTTTTAGGTACAAGCCAAAAGGACAAACAGTAAATTGTCATATTTTGAAATACATGAAGTAAAATACAAGGAGGATTAGTCAGTGTAGAATCCATAAATGGATAGAAGTTTAGAGATCCAAGTTTTAAAAAAGGTATGCAAAAGTTTATTTTCTAACAACGTTTTAGTTTAGTATGTTAAAATTTAATAATTGTTCTTGGTTAATTGTCAAACCTTTGATCCGGAAAGTACGGGTACGGCTTCGACCTCTCGGTCTCCCTTAATTGGGGGTTACCAGAAGGTGGGGTCATAACATTTGGTATCAGAGCGTAGGTTCCTCACTTAAGCATTAATAATTATTAAATTTTACAAACTCCATAGAACCCAAGGGAGTTATTAGAGGATTATCCGAAAGATGGAGGTGTCTAGAAAAGAATCACGATTGGGGGCTGGCAATATTTTCCTCCACATCGCTACTCGGAATACGAGGACTCCTGGATCTGTGTGTCTGACTGGACAAAGTTTTAGGGTATGAATCGAAATAAGATACCTTTAGGACTTTCTCATATATTCATCCCTTCTCATCACAAATTTTATTAAGGACCTTAAGGATTAGGGTTTTCTCTCTTATCCTCACCGTCTTGAGGTATGGGTAAGGTTGATAAGGTTTAAGGGATCCTCCACCAAATTAAAGGAAAAGCATGTAAATAAGATGTCATGGACATAAGCTTAATAGATTAAGAGCAAACTAAAGAATAGATACATGCTTAGGTCATATGACATAAGTTGTCATGCCCTCAGAAGAGACCTGAGGCTAGACCTTCGTATCAGGAGGATAGATAAAGAGAGTTAGTCTTGGAGATAGAAATCTCCATTGCAAGTAGAGACCTAGCACACCCTCTGAGGATGATGTTAACCCTAACCCTAAGTGAAGGTTAGAGAGAAAGATGGCATGATGAGTTAGACCAGGTGTTTGGATGGATATGCCTTGAATGTCATGTCAGCCATGAGAGGTTGGATGACCGAGTACCTTTGGCGACCCAACCATGGAAAGGGTCGTGCATGTTAGAGTGAAGGATAGCTCCTTCATTGACAGGGTTAGAGAAGAACCCATGGGAACCCCATGAGCTTATAGTAGCATGGCATAGTAGGCGCCCATAGTGTGTCGGTAATGCTGATAGTACACTAAAACCCTCGCCAGGAGAGTATGAAGGAAGCGTAAAGAGTTATGGATAACTGTGAGCAAACATAGGCTTCATCATGTAGGGGTATGCTTGTGAGCTTGATCCCTCTTAGAGAGAGAGCCTCTCATGGTGAGGTTGGTTGTAGGGTTAGCTCTAGAAAGAGAGAGCAGGAAACCAAGCAAGAAGGTTGGAATCCTAGACTCCAGGATATGAGGAAAAATAGGGAGTTGAGCATGATGTGACCTAAGTGGATGATAGTGGTCGCCACATGCTTGATCCCTGGAGACTAATGATATCTTGGTGGCCTTAGAGGAACTAAACCCTAGAGAGAGGATGAGTTTGCTAATACCTCTGCATCTATGGTATAGATGAGAAGAAGAGTTCCTTAAATCATGTAGAGGTTTAGTAACAGGTTGAAAGGCCTTGTACTTTGTTGATTGTCCTTAAGGAGGACTCGATTATGCAGTGTTGCTCGAGTAGAAGGATGACATAAAGTGTGTGTCATGCCTTATACATGCCTGATTCGTAAATAATAGATTGAGCATGCAGATGGATACCCAAAAGTGAACCTAGGGTTACTGGACTAAGAGGGGAAGTGGTGTACCTAATGCTCATGATGAGAGTTGAGTTTCCATAGATGCGAGCATGATACTTCCTATGTTAAGAGGAAAAGGGAAGCCCCTTAAGTTTAAGGTATGCTTGATGAACCCTTCACAACTAAGTTGATGATAAAGGAAAGTATGATCTTGATCCAGCATCGAGGAAAGAGGACAAGTATGACCTAGCATGGTTCAGTAGGTGATCTTCTTGTGCCTTAATAGCTTGCTAGGGTTAAGTAGGCTCATGTGGATGTAAACCCTAGACCTAAGAGATTTTGTGACCTTGTTGTTAAGAGATAGTTTTCCTCCCATCCTGGGAGAGGGACCCCTTTGGTAGGGTGTCTATCAGTTTTGTTGGTTTAAGGTAACCTAAAGAGGTCTCATAGGATATTGAGAAGCTAAGTGAAAAGTACATGGTATGAGAATGAACCTGTAGACCCATAGATATCCATCTCTAAGTGCATGTGGATGTGTTACCATGGAGGTAACCGGTAAGGGGCCTGACCAAGGTAGGCAGGTCACCATGACCCCTATGAAAGGATGGATGTCATCCCATGTATACAAAGAGAGATGATGAAGGCTTGGGCAAGGTTTTAAGTTGGACATGTACTATAAATGGAGAATCCTAAGTCTATCCTAGGGTCAGGTAGGGATAAGACCGATGGAAGTAGGAGTTGCCTAATTCCCCAGTTGCAAATGACCATAGGGTCGGGAGGTAACAGCTATCATTGTCTGAGGGCCATGGGTTAGGAGATTGATCACCTTCATGAACTCATGGGACCCAAAGGCAGATGAGTAGGGCACTCTCTTGATTCATGAGGGAAGAGGGATGACCCCAAAAGAGCCGACACCCTATAGACCTAGAGGAGATGACCAAGGATATAAACCTCAGTAGGTTTAAGACTAGTTTTCCATGGAGGTAACTTTGATATCGAGATGACTGTGATGTTGAGACATATGTGGCACATTTCAACTTAGAGTTAAAGGTGTACTAGCAAGGTGAGATGTACCATCTCTACTCTTGGAACAGGAAGAACTCTGTATTTAGACTACAACCAAATGCTTATTTCCTCTTGTTATGGGAGTGCGAGATAGGACAATACACATATGATACACCAAGGATAAAAGATGATGTGAGTTGGAACGTTGCTATGAGGTATGAGGACAGAGAAGACAACATACCCTGGTAAAGTGAATGATACATGGATGGTTTGCAAATGCTAAAGAGAAATAAGGTAGTTATCTTATAAGGATGTTTTTAGCATGAGCTATGAGTTATACCATGTTGAGTTCAAAAACCAAAGGAATAAGCTCAGAGTGTTCTTGATGAAGAAGGACTTAGGGCTAAGATGAGATAATAAGTGGCAGACAAGAAGGTGTATGTCATCAACATTACCTAATGCATAAGAAGGTTAGGTGGTAATGGATGCTCTGGTTGAGATATATCTACCTAGTTCGGTTGTTAGACTAACCCTAAGTTTGGAAAGGAAGATATGTTTGGATAACACTAATGTAATGAGATCAATTAATGGTTGATTGATTTGCCAGTCTAGTCATTGATGCAATGAAAGGATGGTGGTAGAACCTCAAATGCACTTCTTTAGGTCGGAAGGTAATAAAACCCTGATGAGAATGGTTTAGGGTTCTGAGGAATCGATCTACAGGAATCATGACATACAAGAAATAATGATGTTGAGATCACCTTACACCATGGTATTACTATGATAATGAGTGGTAGTAGTACTATGGATGCTGGAGATGAGGCTGTATGTGATATGTTGCCATGCATGACAGAAAGTGAAGGATGAGCATGAGTAACCCAGTGTATTGACATACATGATAAAGAGTTCCCGAAAGAGAAAGGGAGTTAACCTCTATGGATGTTGTAAGTCTCCCCTGGATGAAGGAAGATCGAGATGCAATATGGGTAATGGTAGATCACCTTACCTAGATGACATGAGGAAGAAAGAATACTATCAAGGGACAGATCGGGTTGAACTACATAAGAGAGAGGTGGTTCAACTACACCATGAGGTTGAGTATAAAGGTTCTTGAGTTTGACCTAAAGGCTCCCTTCCAAAAGGTGGGAGTAGGTACATGAAGAACTCAATGTTAGTACAGTTTATCACCCTAACTAATGGTTAGTATGATCCAGACTAAATGGTCTGATGAGAGCATATGTGCTCATTCAGGGTGATAGCTAGAGACAGTTCTTGTCCTATGCAAGATGAGAAGTTAACCACCATAGCCAGTATCGGGATTTAAAGAAGCTCTGTAGAGGAGGTTGTGTCGGTCACCACTTTAGTAAGGTGATGTTGGTGAAAGGACCACATGATGGTTAGAAAAGGGCCACAGTGCATGTAGATGAAGTCTCTTTGATTTTACAATGGCTAAAAGGAGCCTAGAGACGACAAGAGTCGTGAGCATATGCAAAGTAGACCGACATGCAGTTCACTGTGGGAGAATATGTGACATGAAAATCCGACCCCTCTAAGTTATAGCTAAGAGAGCTGAGTCCCTGATGCATGGGTTATTTTGACATGGTTTGATGGAGAAGGTTAAGTTTGATCTTACCCCTTAGGATAAAGTAATGTGTAATGAGTTCCATGTATCCAATTTAGAGCACTATGTGAGGTACACCGACCATGTGCTGAGCAATGAACCTAGTGAGCCCCAAGGGAGACTGAAATGACCTGAGTCCACCTGTGCAGTTTATAGATGCCAGGATGAAAGAACTCAGAGAAAAGAATATGTGATGAATAAAGGTTCTTTGAAAACACCATGAGTATGGTAAATCCACATAGGAGCCAATGATGTACATGGAAAAGACTTATCCTGAATTATTTGTTTGCTTGATAGAATTTTGAGGACAAAATTCCTATAAGAGGGGAAGGATGTTACAACCCCAATTTTTGGGTTTATTTGGTGAGAAATATAATTTCTCATATTAAGGATATTTGGACAAATAATGATATAATGTATTTGGAATAAATGGATTTTGTTTACAATAGCCTTGATGTTTGTGTTGTGGGCTGTATTGGCTATTGGGCTAAATAATAAGAAAATTCAACTAGTGAATGAATAATTGAATATTTGAGAAAAGAATGAGATGGAAACCTCTAGAAGGCAAATCCAAAGAGGGATTTTGTGCCTCTTGGGTTCCTTAGGTTCCAAGGAGTCCAAAGTTGCAAAAATAAAGCAATAAGAAAAGAGAAGAAGAAAAGTCCAAATACAAGATAATATGTATTAAGCAAAGTATTTATGAGAAATACTTGGAATTATCTAGAAAGTAGTATTAATGGCCACAATTGAGTAAAATTCATTTACATATGATTTCTGATATGAAAAGAGGGAAAAGGGAATGAAAGATAAAGAGAAATCATTAAAAAGAATAAGGAAATAAGTAAGATAACAAGGAAATAGATAAAAGATAAATAAAAGGCTAAGGAATATTCCCAAGATGGTATTTTAATCCATTAAGGTTCCTTGAGGTCCAAGGAATCCAAGAAAGTAATTTAATAGAAAAGGAAAGAGAAAATAGGTGAGAAATATACATATAGAGTAATAACTTTCTACTAAAGGAAGGGATCCGTTTTTTTAGATAATGATCCCAAATTCAGCATGAAGAAATATTAAATTATTATTAACGTTCCCTCAAAATTTGGGGTTAATTGGATGAGTGGTTTGGGAGATATGGATTTTACAAAAATCCATAAAATATAGAGGAAAGTGTTAAAAGTTGAGATTTTGTTTTCTCTGGGATTATTTCTTGCTGATGCACGTGACATGAGAGACGTTGATCTAAGATCCAACGACATCTGCACTATCACCCACCTCGAGCCATATAAGGAAGGTTGTAGAGATTTCCAAGGGATTTTTCTTGCGATTGAGTGCATAGGCAAAGTTGGGGACCTTTCCTTTAGATTTGGGAGACCAAGGCGAACCTGCCTACCCTGGGTTTTGGCTGGTTTAGAGCTCTCTAGAATCTTTGCCCAAACCACCTGTTCTGTGGAACCCAACCCTCGATCCTAGAGGGTATATAAACGCATGGGAACCCAATGTGCGGACACCTTGGTGGTCGTGTATATCAGCCTGCATCTAGGCTTCTTTCCCCGCCATCAATTTCTATCCTCCCCTCATTTCCCTCTATGTCGCCCAAGCTACAAATCTACCAAGACATCACCTTCCCTTCCTCTCCGCTTACACCCTCACAGGGAAAAGCACCGCTGCCCTCGAGTTCGGCGACGTGTGGCGGAGGGTGCGAGGCCTTCTCCAGTTGCTGGGGTGACCAGATGATCAAACTCAACATCTAGGTTGACTGCCCTCAAAGGCTGGCTCGCGAACAGGGACTCATCGCAAGGAAGAAGAAGAGAAAAAGGAGGAAATGACCTCCCTACACCCCGGGCACATGTAGCTTCAGACCAAGACCTCGGGGACAATGGTGTAATATCACCGTGACCAAGCAAAGCCAGCTGCGCATGATGAGAGATGTTAGATCCAAAGGGTGGATCATCAGACCACTGATCAAACGACCTTCATTTTTTTGGTAAATTCTCCTCTCTGACTAATATGTCAGAAAATGGGTTTTCTTGCGAAAATCATAGAAATTACTACGTAGCTCAAATGAAAATAAGTTATATATGAAAATTGATCAAGAGAACACGTAGAATCTAAATAAAATATGTTTGAGACCTAAATATTATCCCTATTATAAAAGTAGTGCAAAGAAGGATTAAAGTAATGAGTAATGCTTAAAACCCCTAGTTTTGGGTATTAAGACATTGAAAATGTCAAAAGCCTTTCTTTTATGATATTATCTGATCCTTTTGAGCATAATGACAATAAATGTAATCATGGTAATAATGAAAAGGTATTTAGGATCTCTAAGGGAGATAATCTTTAATGTGTGGAATTAGGGCTAAAGATCTTAATTTGCTATGTTGTTAATGAATATATTCGATCTAAGTGAACTAAATAAGAGGATAAGATGGTTTTAGTAACTAGGGTTCGCCAAATGTTAAATATGTGATGGAAATAGGGTTAATACTCTTATTCCTTATCCAAAACCGAAACCCTAGATTAGGGCCGAGTAGGGTATAATGTATTTAATGTGTTTAGTGACACTTTAGAATTTACATAATGCAGATTATATGATGATTGCTTGATTTACTTGATTGCTTGGACAATACGCTTGAAGTATGATTGAATGATCTGCATGGCAAAGGTATGTGGTTACACTTATGATTATCCCGACTAGTTTTCTGAGGATTTTATCGACGTTTCCCTCATGGCTTGAAATAACTGTTGGATGCTTTTATTTCATGAAACTATAGAGTGACTATGACTATCACTATGAATATACATGTATAACTGGCTAGATTCGGGTCCACCTCTGTGGCTTGTAAAGGCTAAAAAGGTGTAACCTAGAGTAAGGTATAGGTTATTGTGGGTTAGAAATTGGGCTACTAAGTGTAGTGCCATGAGACCCATTAGCATACCATGAGTTAAGGAGTGGGCTACTTATGAGTAGTGCCATGTGACTCAACCCTATATACTGGTTCACCTATCGGTGGGACCATGAGGGGTTTAATGGGGATCTACCATAAGGAAGGTAGTATCCAGGTCCACTGTAGGGATTGCACAGAGGATAGGGTACTCATGGATCGCAGAGTTATATTTAAAACATAATCTTAGTTGTTAAATGATTAATTGAATGTTTACATTGTTATCATAGTTGCACGTTTATTGTTTCCCCCACATACCAGCTCCGGCTGACCAACATTTTGTTTGTCGGCGTTTTAGGTACAAGCCAAAAGGACAAACAGTAAATCGTCATATGGTGAAATACATGAAGTAAAATACAAGGAGGATTAGTTAGAGTAGAATCCATAAGTGGATAGAAGTTTAGAGATCCAAGTTTTCAAAAAGGTTTGCAAAAGTTTATTTTCTAACAACTTTTTTGTTTAGTATGTTAAAATTTAATAATTGTTCTTGGTTAATTACCGAACCTTTGATCCAGAAAGTATGGGTACGGCTTCGACCTCTCAGTCTCCCTTAATTGGGGGTTACCGGAAGGTGGGGTCGTAACATTTGGTCTGATTGCGGTGTCAACGGTTCCTGCGGGTCCTGGGGGTCCTAGCTTGTCGGTGCGACCAGTGGTTTTCAGTGAAGAGGCTATGGAGCACGCGGATGTTCTGCTCTGTGGTTGTTTCTGGTGTTGGAGCAACTGTTTCCCTTCCCCCTTCATGCTCGTGGTGGTCTGCTCTTTTCCTTTTCCTGTTTGTTTCTTTGGTTGTCTTTTTCTTCCCTTTGTGTCTGGTTCTGGCAGGAGTGGCATGGCATTGGGTTGGCTTGCCTGAGGCGTTGGCCTGTAGCGGTAGGGGAGCTTTCGGGGACTCCCAGTGGGGTGTGGGATGCTTTCACCAGTCTGGTCTATCCATCTTACTTCTTATGGCTAGGCCCAAGAAGGGTGGTAGCCGTAGGGTGGCAGTGGTGGTGGGGTTTCTCCGTTGTGTACCTCCCATTTTCTCCTATTACCAACCTGTTCTTGCCCTTGCTGTTTAACGGAGGAGGCTGTTTTATGGCCGGTTTTGCTTTTGCCTTTGTTACTGCCTACAACCTGTTTGTGTTTTTTCCTCTGTGGTGCTGCTGGTGTCAGTTTAGGTGGATGTTTGTTGGTCTGTATCCTATTGTCTTGGTTCTGGTTGTGGCTTACCCCCATCCAGTTAGGTTGGTTTTCTTGAGGTCGGTGTCTGCTCCCGTTCTGCTTAGCCATCTGTGGAAAGAAGACGGTTTTCTTTAGGGCTCGTGTCTCGGAAGCTTTGGCTATACTATTAGGGGTCTTAATCATACAAGTGTTACCCATGATTGTGGAAGGATTCTGTTTGAAAGCTGCTTTATCCAGCTTACTGGGGAGGAGTCAATGCTGAAGTGCCTTATTCATATCCGATCAAACTTGTTTCCTGATTTAATACCTCTGACTACTTTGTCACCAAAATTGCTTGCTTCCCTTGTCTTTGTAGATGTCGTATGGCTTTATTAATACAATGGTTGTGTTTACCTTAAAAAAAAGCATAGTATTTATAAGAAATGCTTGGAATTATCTAGAAAGTAGTATTAATGGCCACAATTGAGTAAAATTCGTTTACATATGACTTCTGATATGAAAAGAGGGAAAATGGAATGAAAGATAAAGAGAAATCATTAAAAAGAATAAGGAAATAAGTAAGATAATAAGAAAATAGATAAAAGATAAATAAAAGGCTAAGGAATATTCCCAAGATGGTATTTTAAGCCATTAAGGTTCCTTGAGGTCCAAGGAATCCAAGAAAGTAATTTAATAGCAAAGGAAAGAGAAAATAGGTGAGAAATATACATATAGAGTAATAACTTGCAACTAAAGGAAGGGATCCGTTTTTAAGATAATGATCCTAAATTCGGCATGATGAAAGATTAAATTATTATTAACTTTCCCTCAAAATTTGGGGTTAATTGGATGAGTGATTTGGGAGATATGGATTTTACAAAAATCCATAAAATATAGAGGAAAGTATTAAAAGTCGAGATTTGTTTTCTCTGGGATTATTTCCTGGTGATGCACGTGACATGAGAGCCGTTGATCTAAGATCCAACGACATCTGCACTATCACCCACCTCGAGCCATCTAAGGAAGGTTGTAGAGATTTCCAATGGTTTTTTCTTACGATTGAGTGCATAGGCAAAGTCGGGGACCTTTCCTTTAGATTTGGGAGACCAAGGCGAACCTGCCTACCCTAGGTTTTGGCTGGTTTAGAGCTCTCTAGAAGCTTTTCCCAAACCACCTGTGCCGTGGAACCCAACCCTCGATCCTAGAGGGTATATAAATGCATGGGCACCCAATGTGCGGACACCTTGGTGGTCGTGTATATCAGCCTGCATCTAGGCTTCTTTCCCCGCCATCAATTGCTATCCTCCCATCGTTTCCCTCTATCTCGCCCAAGCTACAAAGCTACCAAGACATCACCTTCCCATCCTCTCCGGTTACACCCTCACAAGGAAAAGCACCGCCGCCCTCGAGTTTGGCGAGGTGTGGTGGAGGGTGCGAGGCCTTCTCCAGTTGATGGGGCGACCAGATGATCAAAGTCAACGTCCAGGTTGACTGCCCTCGAAGGCTGGCTCGTGAATAGGGACTCATCGCAAGGAAGAAGAAGAGAAAAAGGAGGAAATGACCTCCCTACCCCCCGGGCGCATGTAGCTTCAGACCAAGACCTTCAGAACAATGGTGTAATATCACCGTGACTAAGCAAAGCCAGCCGTGCATGACGAGAGACATTAGATCCAAAGGGTGGATCATCGGACCACTGATCAAACGACCTTCGTTTTTTGGTAAATTCTCCTCTCTGACTAATATTTTAGAAAAATGGGTTTTCTTGCGAAAATCATAGAAATTACTACGTAGCTCGAATGAAAATAAGTTAAATATGCAAATTGATCAAGAGAAAACTTAGAATCTAAATAAAATATGTTTGAGACCTAAATATGATCCCTATTATAAAAGTAGTGCAAAGAAGGATTAAAGTAATGAGTAATGCTTAAAAACCCTAATTTTGGGTATTAAGACATTGAAAATGTCAAAAGCCTTTCTTTTATGATATTATCTGATCCTTTTGAGCATAATGATAATAAATGTAATCATGGTAATAATGACAAGGTATTTAGGATCTCTAAGGGAGATAATCTTTAATGTGTGGAATTAGGGATAAAGATCTTAATTTGCTATGTTGTTAATGAATATATTCGATCTAAGTGATCTTAATAAGAGGATAAGATGGTTTTAGTAACTAGGGTTTTCCAAATGTTAAATATGTGATGGAAATAGGGTTAATACCCTTATTCCTTATCCAAAACCTAAACCCTAGATTAGGGCCGAGTAGGGTATAATGTATTTAATGTGTTTAGTGACACTTTAGAATTTACATAATGCAGATTATATGATGATTGATTGATTTACTTGCTTGCTTGGACAATATGCTTGAAGTATGATTGAATGATCTGTATGGCAAAGGTATGTGGTTACGCTTATGATTATCCCGACTAGTTTTCTGAGGATTTTATCGACGTTTCCCTCATGGCGTGAAATAACTGTTGGATGCTTTTATTTTATGCAACTATAGAGTGACTATGACTATCACTATGAATATACATGTATAACTATCTAGATCTGGGTCCACCTCTATGGCTTGTAAAGGCTAAAAATGGGTGACCTAGAGTAAGGTCTAGGTTATCATTTGTTAGAAATTGGGCTACTAAGTGTAGTGCCATGAGACCCATTAGCATACCATGAGTTAAGGAGTGGGCTACTTATGAGTAGTGCCATGTGACTCAACCCTAGATAGTGGTTCACCTATAGTTGGGACCATGAGGGGGTTAATGGGGATCTACCATAAGGAAGGTAGTATCCAGGTCCACTGTAGGGATTGCACAGAGGATAGGGTACTCATGGATCGCGGAGTTATATTTAAAATGTAATCTTGGTTGTTAAATGATTAATTCAATGTTTACGTTGTTATCATAGTTGCGCATTTATTGTTTCCCTCACATACCAGCTTTGACTGACCGACGTTTTGTTTGTCGGCGTTTTAGGTACAAGCCAAAAGGTCAAACAGTAAATCATCATATTGTGAAATACATGAAGTAAAATACAAGGAGGATTAGTTAGAGTAGAATCCATAAGTGGATAGAAGTTTAGAGATCTAAGTTTTCAAAAAGGTATGCAAAAGTTTAGTTTCTTACAACTTTTCAGTTTAGTATGTTAAAATTTAATAATTGTTCTTGGTTAATTACCGAACCTTTGATCCGGAAAGTATGGGTACGGCTTCGACCTCTCGGTCTCCCTTAATTGGGGGTTACCGGAAGGTGGAGTTGTAACAGGAACGATAATTGCCCTTCAGGTGACAATACTCGTTCATGAAAGAAGCCCACCCCAAAATTACAGAACACTATCAAGTAAAACAGTTAATATAAGAAAATCTTCCGGTTCAGGCTTGGTGCATCTTGTGATCTCTTATCTACGTTGCTCATTTTCCTAACTACTATCTAAATAGAAGAAGATCTCCTAATATACATGAATGAGGAGAAAATCATGGGTGGCCTACCGCTTAGAGCAATGGGTGGATGGAATAGGCGACTGTGGAAGAAATAGAAGCTCATTATAATCAATCATGCAATACAAAAATGATAACCTATGATGATGCAAAATGCATATGATAATGATCCTAATGCTAACATTTTTAGTGAAATGATGCATGCATTATCATTCCATCTCAGAGTGAGATGTGATGTCTAAGAAAAGTGCATCATGTGCCCGTTCTTCTTAATGTACATGTGAAAACATGTTCCTTTCTCCCTCTTATTCCTACCTACTTCTCAATCTTTTTTTTATTTCAATTTTTTTCTTTTTTTTTCAAGCCCTCATTTTCATAAATGACAATGGATTATTTGTCGGGCTTCCTTCTTTTTTCATAACTTGTACATTTGATGCATTCTATTCAGAGGGTATGGAACAAGTTCACCACCTTTAATGTTTTTAGAAGAACATAAGACACATGATGTACTATATTCTCAAAAGATGCGAATGCAACTACATAATGATAGTTATGCAACTACTATGACATGCACCTAAGGATAAAGTGCATGGATGACTAATCTATCTTTTTTTTTCTTTCTCATGCAAAACTATGCGAAAATAACTGTAATGCAAGACCTATCTACATGGGATGCAATCAAAGAGTGAAAGATAGTAGTGTGCTCCCAATTCTTATGGTGGAGTGCGAATGAAAATGTGGTGGAAAGATCACACGATTAATTGACAGAACCTTCAGAAAGAATTATAT